>JAHLJT010009355.1:130689002-131289002 GCA_031308135.1 Acheta domesticus
GATCGCTTCCCATACCCTTCGGCCGTCCGCCACCGCCACTTTCGCTGCGCTGTCACGTCGCGCTGCCGGATTCCGCGCGCGTAGGTGCGAAGGCGTGCGCTCGTGTGCGCCTCCGCCCATCGGCCGCCTCCGCCTCGCACCCCACCTCCTCCCTTCCTCACACTTGCGCTCTCGCTCTCACAAACCACCACCGATATTAGACAGTACACTCTACTGTACAAGGAAGTTCCTGCATTTTTACCCTCGGTAAGTCGTGTTGTTAAGCATGTCTAGTGCGACAGGCACTATCATAGTTCACGTTCTAAAACAAAAGTTTATCTTTCTTATATCGTACTTGATGCAGACATACATTGATCACATAACAATAAATGTAGAAAAACATAAATTTGAGAAAGTGGCTAAAATACTCGTATTATTTATTAGAAGGTCGATAATATAATTTCGATTTATTATCGTATACATAACATATATCATATACACGATAGTTACATTTTTAAAGGCCAATTTTTTGTCATTAACGTCATGTAGTTAACATGATCGAAAGATGAGCTCTTTGGTTCGATTCAGCCCACGTTCCCAACGAGCAACGCATGTGCTTCGCAGTGAGCCAGTTGCTTCTGCGGAAGGGCGAGGCCCTCGTGCCTGGGGCGGCCTCGGGCTGTGCCGTCAAGAGGCTTCCACTCGCACCCCGCACCAGCCCTGCCGGCCGAGGCTGACGTCACCGGTGGCTGCCGCCCTCCCCCTCGCGCCCCGCGCGACTGAGGCAGACTAAACAGGCTTTTTACTGGCTCTCGCGCCTGGGACATTCCCGTAAAGGTCGCCGGGGATAACGTGCTTCGGCACTAGCGCCGCGCCACCACCGCCACCGCCGTCGCGTTCCTACGACGCTGCGACGCAGGTGTGGAAACGCTCTTAAGAGGATTGTGGATGGTATCAGAATTTTCATGTCAGAAATTGATTTCAGTCTTTGTTCTCTCATCGCAGAATTTGTGATAGCAAAAGTTATTTATCAAATAAAAAATATCAAAATAATAAAAGACACAAAAATTAATAACAGAAATTCTGCTGAAAAGTTGTTTCTCTAGCTGTAAAATCGTTTAGCATTTGAACTGTTAAATGAAAGTATTTATCACATTTTGAATTTTGGAAGAACAAAATAAAATTTCATAAATATGCGTAAAATGCCCCAAAATGTACATTTCTTCAACGTCTTTTCTTGGTATATTTACAGAGAATTAGGCCTCGTATCCTTTTGTGATTATATCAGAAGACGTTTCAACTAGTACTGTGTTAGACAAATGCCATGGAACATTTCTTACACTGTGTGTACGAGAAAGAACGTGCATATGCACGTGGCTGATATAAAGTTAATGGCATGGTCAGAGAGAAGATAGTTCTCACACTGCATTTCAGTTACCAAATGTAGTGTTATGAGTCTGTGCGGCAAGTAAACTAATACGGACTTCACGACTGCTTTGGAAAGGGCGTGGAGCATCTTCGGCCGTTGACTTCTCTTCTCCGCGTTCGCGCGCAACTCGCGTTTACATTTCGATGCTGCAATGTTTGGCCTCAGGTACATTTCGCGTTGTGTAATCTCGCCATGTTTAATGTTTTCCCTTCCTGTTTATGGTGAGCCGAACACGTGACCATCAGAGCCCAGAACGCCTGTTACCTGTGATTTCTCAGGCATAGCAAACGTGTGCGGTACGCCCCGTCCTTGTTTGTTGTCTTATCAGGCTGCATTAATAGGCTCGACAATTCATTAATGTAGTTACAAAAGATTAATTACTTGCTTAATTGCGCTGTCCAAGTTTGGCTTCCTTGTACTGATAGGAGTTGAGGATAAAACGTTTGCTCAGGCATTTTTAAATTGCTCTTTTTTGCGTTTCCTCTAAATTACTATAATGGACTGGTAAAGGGTAAGAAAAGCGTGATACCAGCTTATGGAACAGACTATATGCTGAATTGTTATCTAAAATTAAGTAAATTAAAATATAACGAATTTAATTTTTTCATTATTAGGCGCGTACTAGTGGCGTGCAGCAGCAAAACTACTGTTGGGAAAAAAGGGGGGGAAAGAAATCACTCTAACGAATCACTCAAACAAAAGTTTTCTAAAATGGACGCACACTGCTTAAAAACAAAGAAAATTCACCTCGTACAATTCTGCCACAAATTAAATATTTTAACAAGAAGTCTTCACGAATATTGCAATAAGGTATTGTAATATATAAATGTTTCGCAGTAAAAGAGTTCTTTATATACCAAGAATATCAGAAAAGTTCCTGTTCCATAGCGCAACACGAAAATAATGTAAAGGCGGGCATCTTCATTATTGGAGCCTAGCTGTCGCATTACATCAGTTGAGCCGTAAGCAGTGAGACACTGATTATGCGAATTCGCTCGGCACGCATATTCGAAGAATATGTGAAATAACGCAATCAAATCAAAAGTATTTCATTGTTTTTGGATTTTCCCGAGTTTGTGAAAATTAACGGAAACGAAGAAACCTATCACATGACCAGAGGCTGCATAGTTGCCTTTCAATTTGAGCACACCTAGGAAATAAGTAATACAGGATTTACACAATACACATTTGCGTTACCAGTGTGTGTCAAATGTTATTGTGGTTTGGTTTGGCTGTAATGGTTTGTTTTGGCCGCAATTAGTAATGGGACTTACCGTTTTTGAAAGATTGGCGCAAAACAATGATGAGGACACACAGTATCAAATCAGTTCTACGGTAAGACGAAGAGTTAGTAATGCCTAAAGAGATTCATTTGTGGAATTACGAGTATTATAAGAGAGTTCTTGACAGTTTCGATAGATTAACGTTCATTTCTGACAACGCCCTTCACTTGTTCAAGTCGGTAGCGCTCCTGCGGGGAAACATGACCACGAGTTGTAAAGGCAATGGGAAGCGGGGTTTATGGTCGAAGTCAACCACGCTCGCCGCACTACGCCGCGCATGCCGATGGGCAAGGAAAGTCGACGGGTGATTGACGGCGCCGCCAGCCGCCGCGTGCTCCACGTTTCTCCTTCCACGCGCTCCGCTCCGTCTTCCCGCCCCGCGGAGAAGAGCCTTTCCGAACGGAAGGGCGGAAAAGAAAAGAAAAAAAGAAAAGCTTCGAAAAAGTGGGTTATTACCGGCACTGTGAGCGACGGCGCGGCCGCGCGAGCTGGCGGGCTGGCTGCGGTGTAATCACGTATTCAGTCCAAGGAGAGGAGAAGGGCCGCGTAAAAATGAAGAGTGAAACTCCTCCGCACCCCCCTCCTCCATCAGCTGGGCTGAACGCAAGCGGCGTTTGTATGCAGCGCGAGGTGCACCGCGGGGCGTTCCGCCCACCCCACGCGTGCGCCTGCGCCCGCGCGATGGGCGATGGGTGATGCACGTCGCCGTGCTACGCGGGTGCCGGCGGATGGGTGGGTGAGCGGGCTGATGGACGCGTCAGGCTGGGTCATGTGCACGCTGTGTTCCAAGATAGTGCCTTAGTGAGCTCGGAAAAGCAACGTATCGAGCTTCGTGATGAATGCGTCGACTATTTTCGTCTTGGAATGTATGGAATTATATTTTAGATGAAAGAAATGTACTGCAAATCCCAGTCATGTGTTTGTGAGCTTTGAGATTTAAATAATTTTTTATATCAGTGTGCAGTTAAATGCAATTTTTTACTGCATTTAGATCATACAGTACTCTAATTGAATTAATTGTTTCGTATTCAGGTTCAAATGTTCACAAAGAGCACGGTACGCTTATAAATATGGCACAGATCCGACTTCCTTTGAATTATCTGAATTTTCAGAAATTGCAAATACTTAAAAATGTTTCTGCAATTGCAATATTGCAGGCGGAAATTTTTTCGTAATAAAATATATTTGTAAAAGTTGGATCTTTAAATAAGACGATGAACAATTTTTTGAAAATATGAGTAGTTTTCACACAATTTTGCGTGAAATGAAGGCGATTTTAAAAACAAAATCCTTTCGAAAACAGCTTCAATTTTTTATTTTCCTTTTGTGGCGTACTGGACATGAAAAGCACAGACGACAGATTCTGAATAGTATGTACAGTATATTTACAGTAATAAATTACAAGATAATGTTACAAAATTCCACAATGATGTTGTCGCGAAGCATTTTGTCCACCTCTTCCCGCAATATCTTAGTTTGTCTCGGCGACATGCGGTAGGGTACACTTCGGACTACTTTATCAGTGTCAGTTAATTCAATGTCCATGGTCGTTACATCTGTAAGACCAGGTTTCTCACTAAAAATACACCTGTATTTACAAATGACATTTTTAAGTGCTTCGCGGAACTCGGGTTCAACCTTAGTATCGTTTAGCATTTCTTCCGCGTCAAAGTCGTCGGAATCTAATCTTAACGCGTAGCGGTCTAACGCGTCTTCCTCGCCTGCGGCAGTGACCGTCGCAGAACCGAGAAAGTTCACGTATTCAGTACGTTGGTGATACTTTTTCATCATGTTGATGTGATACACGCGTGGTTCTTTCCGCCCCGGCATCTGAACTACGTAATTGTGTTCGGACATTTTCTCCCGAACTTCGCCTGGCCCGACCCACTGCACCGCGAGTTTCCGCGTTCTGTTAGGCGCCAAAACCAGCACCTTCGCGCCTATTTCAAAACTGCGCGAGATCGCCTTGCGGTCGTACCACACCTTACGCTTGCGTTGTTCTTCCGCCATTTTGGTATGGGCAAGTTCACGCGAACGCTTCAGTCTATTAATCAACTTGAACACGTGCTCAACCACCGTGCTCTCTTCGCTTTCTGCAGCACCCGCAAGCTTTTCGTAAAGCAGCGTCATGGGTGTGCGGAGATTTTTCCCATAGACTAACTCGGCTGGAGAAAAACCTATCGATTCGTGCACACTCGTGCGTAACGCGAACATAATTGCAGGAAGCTGGCACTCCCAGTCAGTCCTTGCCTCTAAACAAAGAACCTTCATCAACCGGTTCATGGTTCTGTGCATCCGTTCTACGGCATTAGATTGCGGATGATAAGGCGAACTTCTAATTAATCTAATGCAAAATCTCTCGGCGAATTCCGCCATCAGAGTGCTAGTAAAACAAGTTCCCTGATCTGTTTGAAGCTCTCGCGGAAATCCAATCCGACTGAACAGATCTAATAAAGCTTCAATGACCGTGACCGTCGTCAGATCACGTATGGGAATAGCCTCGGGATATTTTGTTGCTAAACACATTGCAGTTAGTATGAACTTGTTTCCTGACTCAGACTCGGGAAAAGGGCCACAAGCATCTACATTTACTTTCTCAAACGCCTCACCCGTTATAGGTACAATTTTTAAAGGCGCGCGAAGCTTCTCGCCGCCGTTACCTACGCGCTGGCAACTATCGCAGCTACGTACGTAATTTTCCATATCTTTGTAACAGTTCGGCCAGAAGAAATACTTGGCCATCGCGTCTTTACTTTTTGTGACACCTAAATGACCGTGGGCGACTTCATGGCAAAGCTTCAATATCGTGCCACGATACACCCGCGGAGTCACAAGCATGGAGAATTGCTCACCGCGCTTGCTCTGCCGTTTCCGGAACAAAAGGCCGCGTTCTATAAAATAATCGCGCCGTTCCGTTTCTGGGCCTTCGGCTAGCTCGAATAGCGGTAAGAGCTCTTCATCCTGTCTCTGAGCTTTCGCAAATTCGGACGGGTCTAAACGGGACAATGCAACGCTCCCGGAATCTACTTCAAATTCCGCGTTGTTTTCAACAACATTGCCCGGGTCATTTACCTCGCCTAACAAGACACAAGTTTCCTCGTCGGGAGCTTTCGCGTCCGACGCAGGTTTTTGGGGTGCGTCGCGCGCACGACTTGTTCCTACGACCACGCCTAGCTCGACCGCTCCTTCCCCCAAAGCCTCGTTCATGACCGCAACCGGTGCGTCACCAGGGCGCTCGGCGGCCGGCGCGTTGCCTGGCGCCGCCGCCATCGCCTCCGGCCCCACCCCGTCGCCCTGCCCGGCCGCCGTCTGGGCACGGGTTCGCACCGCACAAAGAAACTGCGGTTCTAAAAACCCTTGCCTGATTTCCGAGAGAAGCGTGGCAGATCGATTACTCAGAATGTAATATTCTAAGTCGCAATTTTTCGCGACTGCGGCTTCGGTAACAAGCTTACCGAACGGGCCTACAATTTCTACCTTAGCTACCGGTAGATTTTTCGGCGCCTCGTCCAAGGGCTGCTTAACCCATACGGATTCGCCGGTATATTGATTCGGCCTGACGTATTTGCTGTTGATCAGATCAACCGTCGCCCCAGAATCTCGTAAGAAGGAAATAGGATTTCCGCAAACCGTGCCGAAAAACGTGTGAGGAAGCAACAATTCCTGCGCACTGGTGTCGACAACGTGACACATTTTCTCGCTTGATTTGAGCTGAGGGCAGTATTTCTTAATGTGCCCCGGTTTTTTACATAAATAGCACGTGCGTTCCTGCGGCTTGTCGAATTCCGCGTTCCTATCTGCCTTGGGCGCTGCGGGCTTAGAAGTGGAGGGCACGCTCTCCGTCACCTTTTTCCACTTTTGTTCCCCCACAGGCTCCTTGTGATTAACCTTAGAAAAATCTTTCCTATACGCACTAGACCTATTGTTTTCGTAGGTGTCCAGCCTACGCGCCAGATCTTGGACTGCGAAACCTCGCCCCAAACATCTACGAAATGGGCACGTATGTCCGCCGGCACCTTCCGTTTCATCTGATCGGTGACAATCAAATCTAATAATTGATCATAAGTTTCAACTTTCAACCCTGAAATCCATTTCTGGCAATAGTTCGTCAGTTCGCGAGCATAAACATTCCATGTAGTTTTCGCACCCTTTGCATGACTGCAAAACATCTGACGACATTTTTCAGGCGTGAATTTGTACATATCCAAAAGTTGCGTTTTGATTTGATTATAATCCTGCTCTGAAGAATCTGATCCTACAACTAACCATGTATTTATTTCATTGGGAAGCAATCCCATTAATTGACTGACCCATTCTACCGGCGCAATGTCGAGCTGACGAGCATGCGCCTCAAATACACTTAAAAACAAGGTAATATCCTCACCTTCGCCTTTGAACTTATCCATTACATGGCTGATACGGATACTACTTCTGTTTCCCGAATCTCTACTACCTAAAGATTCGCGCGAGGTAGCCTGATTAGCTAATTTCAGCCGTTCGAGTTCGTACTGCCGTTGTTCGAGTTCGTACTGCCGTTCTTGCTCTTTTTCCTGCCTTTCTCGCTCTTTTTCCTCGAGTTCGCGTAATCTTTCCTGCTCTTTTAATTCAAGTTCGCGTGCTTCTGCGACCTGTTCTTTCTCCTGATCAGCAAGTTGTTTCACGAATATTTCATCGTACTGCTCGCTTCCCGTGATGATAGATTTTAATCTAACTATCGTCTCGTTCCCTTCCAACGTTTCCCCCATCTCCGTCGCGACCCTAACAAGCACCTCTTTCCTATAACCCGCTAAGAAAGACATTTTGCCTGAATTGATCCCCGGCCAGTACAAAAAACACACTTACGTTCAGTTGACCTCGGTGTCGCGTGAGCGCCAGCGCCTTCTGGATCCGGTGTTCTGGCCTCCTTCCTTCCTCTCGTTCTGGTCCGTCCGGGATGTCTCCTTCCAGTGCCAGTACCAATACCAGCTCCAGTTCCAGTACCAGTTCCAGCTCCAGTTCCAGTACCAATACCAATTCCAGTTCCAGTACCAGTACCAATTCCAGTTCCAGTACCAATATCAATTCCAGTTCCAAGTTTTAGAAAAGAAAGGTTCCGAGTCGGATTGTACCGCCCCGAAACTACCGTACCAAATTACCGCACTTTCGGTTTCTCGTGGCGTGCACGACTCTGCCGGCGCCACGTAATTACGACGCGTGTGCACCTTTAACTGCGGTACACTGTCTTTACGCGTACTATTCCAGTTTTAGACAAAAAACTGTGGCACTCCGGCGTGAGTTTACAATAACCGCTGCTACCAGTTTTAGAAAAAAAACTGCGGTAGTCCGGCGTGAGTTTACAATAACCGCTGCTACCAGTTTTAGAAAAGAAACTGCGGTAGCCCGGCGTGAATTTACGATAACCGCTGCCACCAGTTTTAGAAAAAAAACTGCGGTAGCCCGGCGTGAATTTACGATAACCGCTGCCACCAGTTTTAGAAAAGAAAGGTTCCGAGTCTGTGGCGTACTGGACATGAAAAGCACAGACGACAGATTCTGAATAGTATGTACAGTATATTTACAGTAATAAATTACAAGATAATGTTACAAAATTGAAAACCTTAGGCAACCTTTCTATTCTCTAAGCCGCGAAACCCCGCGACCGTCCCTAGGCTGAGCCCAGTGCCTCTGCTCGAGAGCATGAGAAGCTGCGCGAAGTGCGAGCTGTCGGACATTAGTCCCCGTAACTAGATGTTACATGGCCGGATGCCAAAACGTGCAAGGTTGCACGGAGATACCTCACGTCTTTCGACTCACTAGCGTATCCCCCGAGCGCATGTCGGCGCCGCAATAAATACTCCACGGCTCGTCCCCCACTCTACCAGCGGCGGGCGTCATTCGGCTCGCAAGCCAGCCCTCAGCAGAGAGCAGCCTTCATCAATGGACTCGCACTCAGGCACGCTCAGTTGTCCTGGCTATTTTGAGGCTGGGATTTCCTGCCCGGCGCGCGCCGGCGAGGCGCCGCCGCATTCCACCCCCATCCCCCATCCGGCTTAAGGCCGGGCTTTCCAGCGAAACGGCACGTGCGCCACCTCGCGACGCTACACTTTCTTCTCTGATAGTGCGAAGTACGCTTATCAAAACTAGATCAGTTCGCGTTTTTGCTGAGCTCTCTGAATGTTCAAAAATTGAAAAGATGTACACGTAAAGCGAGACGCAAAGCATCACTAGTGTCTTTTTCCAATCATTCTAGTATTTCCGTGGCTGTGAGGGCCGCGAAGGCCGAGGTGGAGTTCAGCGACTCCCTCGCGGGCCGCTTCGGAGGCGCGTGTGCGGGCGGGCCCGCGCGCCTGGTGGGCGGGGCGGGGCGGGGTGCCGAGGCCTTGAGGCAGCGCGGCGCGCGTGAAACGAGGCGCACTCCCGTGGCGTAGTACGCCGCCCTTTGTCTTCGCGCCTCGCTCGTGGGAGCCCCCAGCGCGCGCGGCCCTGACCACCTGCCGCCGCACCCGCCCACGCCGCCCACGACCCACATTCTCCCCCCTCCCTTTCCTCCGCCCCCGCCGCCACCACGCCCCCCGGTCAGCGGTGACGGTAATCGACGGCTCCTCGCGTGGTGCGGGACGAGGGCGGGCGAGTCATTCGTGTCACTCTTCGTTTTCGTTGCACTTTCACAAGTAGAAGTTGTTGGTCGTGGGTGATTCCGTGAATGTGCGAGTGGTCTCCCGATTTTTTGGGTGTTGTTCCATCTCATGATGTATCGTTATGTTCGCGGTTGGTGTGGTTTCTGATTTGAGAGTCAACTAGTTCGTAGGGCAGACTTTTAGGGAGGAATGAAAATACTCGCTTTTTCGAGAATTTTATGACCGCCCTATTCTTAGTTCTAAGCAAAATAAATATAACGCCTTCTCGTATATACCAATTTTGTTGTAGTCGGTTTGTACAGACCCACAAATGAAAGCGACCTCTTCCCAGAGAAATATCAGCTTCAGAATTATTATCATTGTTATTGTTATTGCCTTCCTTTGTATGTATTTGATGGAAATGTTTGTGCAGATTTTAAAGTGATAAAATGTGTCACCCATAACCGTTCGCGACGTTCTGTCGTAGATTCACAATGCTTTTCTAGTCCCGCTGTGCGTGACTGGCTGGGAACATTTCGATATAAAATATTACTACGAACGGACTTGCATTTCACGACTTCGTGTTCAATTCTCAGGTTTTCTGTATTGGGCTTTTCGCGTTGTTTCACACCGGACAGTAACAACCTTTTCATACGTAGTTCTTGGTCATACCGTTACATCACCGAGAAATGTTATCAGATTTGTTTTAAAATTTCAAATTAAAATTAGATTGTTTCTTCGTAGATTCGTCGTGAATGCTGAATACAAGGCGTCTGCTTCCGATTCATCCTGAGCTTTCTGCACAGATGCTGTTAAAGACCTGTAGCATATCATTACTTCTACAAATGCACAAAAAAATTGACATTTGAATGTTGCGGTAAGAAAAGTTTTGGAAAACACACTCTGCAGTTGTTTTTTCAGTATTCTGAGAAGATACATGGTAATTAACAAGAAAAAGTAGTAGTACGAGAAACCTATTAGTGGGACCACAGCGTGGAAAATATTTTAGTGGTTTATCGCTCCTGGACTGGAACGGGTTGAGCGCTCGTTTCTTTTCTGTGGAGTCTTCTGTCGAGCATTGGGCGGATGTACGAATTTGAGGATGACAAATATAAGTGAAGAAGAGCTTAGTAAGGATGACCGCACAGCAAACGTCGTGACTTGCGCACTGGGCACTCGACGTCACATGTCGCTCTTCCCACGCCAGTTGACCCTTACAGGACGTGTGACATGAAGGTAGTTGCAAGAGGCTCAGTTTGAAGAAACATTTCAAATTGTTTGAAAAATATTCCACACGTGTGAGATAGCAACACGGAGGTGGAAGATCAATTAATTAATGGTAGTGTACATCACACACATCAATATTAAAACCCGAGTCATTGCAGTAACATGTGGATTATAGTTTTTTCTGTAACTTGTTATGTACTCTTATAACTGTTATAATGCGATATCTTGGATTTCACAGTACTCTTTCTCTACAATTAATTACGAACTATCCCTACATATATTTCACTACGGTAAAGAAATCAATGCCCCACACATGAAGCAGCCCCACACATGAAGTATTTTGCGAGTAACAGTTGATTTCGTCAGACTCATTATATTTTAACGTAATTACCTGGAGGCTGAACTGAGTCACGCTTCACCTGGCCCCACGATGCAAAGTACGAATTGGAACTAATTAGAGGTGGTAATTCATTCGTCCGGTCGGGGCGCCCGTCGGCGCCCTACTTCGGCGGCCCTGGTCGCAGTGAACACGTGTGTGTGGCGCTCTTCAACCGCAAGGGCGGTGACGTAGCCGAAGTCCACAGCCGCCCTTCAAAAATCTAACAGTACAATGCAGCCAAAAAAGTGCAAGTTGATTTTTCTCACCAAAGAAGGCGCAGAAAGTTTTCATAAAAACTTCTTTTTGTGCCATATTCCTCCCAGGATTTTGGCCACCAAGAACAAAGATCTGGTATTAGGTTTTGCTGGAAGTTTGTGCTACGATTAATACTACAGTACTAATTGACATCATGAAAATAATATGAAGGTTTGTTTTGTCATTCTTATTACAATTGCAAGGTACAACCTGTGCTTTATGCAGACACGAACACTCACAACTGACGTGTAATAGGTACAGCTATCTGCGTTATTCGGATGGACCGTGATGTTTGAGCGTTTGTAAGGGAGGAGGTTTACTTTATTTCCTCTTTTCTGGGTAGACGATCACGGAGGAGGAGTGCGTTGTACCATTGTATAGTGATGATGCGGGGTGAATGATGACACAGATGATTGAGAAGGATAGATGTTCAGACAGAATTCATGGTTGTATTAGATGCTAATCACTCCCTGCTGGCCTCCTTTGGCTGCGTAGTGTCATTCCCGAACTAAATTCGGCAATCCCACCTCTCATCCATAACATTTCCCCCTGAACATCGAGAGAACGGTGGGATGGTTATTAAACGTACGTCTGTTCACGTGCGTTTTCGTTCGGCGGGAACGCTGGTCACTTCGCGTGGCGTGGGCGGTGGTGGTGGTGGTTGGGGGGGGGAGAGGTCGTCGGCCAGCGCTCGCGCAACTTTCCGCTGATGGCTGGCGGGCGTCCGCCCGAGCGAATCTCAGCGCCAACCTTGGGCCACAAAGGCGCTAATTGCGAGCGTGACTGGGAATGCGCCGACCTAGAAACAAAAATTGCCGCGCCGCGCCGTGCAGCCCTCGCTGTTTGCACATTGCATCGCCGCCACGTGACTAGTGCGGAGCGCAAAGGGACGCTGTTTAATCCTAAACGTCAATGTCGACTTCTTTCCTTTTCACATTCTTGCGTGCGAAACTTCAGCTCGTGTGCTCTTACTTTCCCGCGTGAGCGATGTTGACACTTTCGTTTACTCTATGGCACCATTCTCGTGTTGAACCTGACATTGCTTTTTTTTATATATTAAATGAAAATTGTACGCTTGAATTGAAGAGAGTGTGAATTGATTAGAACTGTTACAGGCAACCAAATAATTGTAAGTCGTTGTAAGGTCTGTGTAGACTGCATCTGTCTGTTCATGGTATTGTTCTCTCCACCTTTCCCATAAATTGTAGCGCACGCCTACAATCTTTGTGCTAGTCTTTCCTTATGTATTCACGCCATTTGCATGTGAAAACGCTTGTCAGTGAGCTTCATTTATTGTTCTACCGATGTCTGGCTTCGGAACAATTGTTTCTCGTCCATTCATAAACAGTACCGCGAACGAGCTCTTTCATAAATATTTCACACCAAACGACGAACTGGAAGTGACGGACAACTTTCTTTCTTGTCACCAACCTCATGGTCGGGCTATTCCGTCAGCGGAACCTGTTCGTTGTGCCCATGTCCCTCTCATCCTTGTGGAATGTGGGAGTGTTATCGGTAGAGCTAAATGTGGACCCGGAGCGTTCGTGCAGGTTTTCAGAGGAGGTTCGTAGGCCGCCAAGAAACAAGTCTAGGGACAGATGATGTGGACAACGGCTGCGGAGTACATCCCTTCTTTAATCGAAGGTAGTACTTGACCGGGATGTTGGACCCTAACCTTTTTTATGGGCTAAGGCGGGGCGGCGTCCCCTAAATATACGCTGCCATGACCGCTCTCTCCCTCCTGGAGGTCCGCCGCTGCAGAGCCAGGATCCGGCCGGAGGCTGGAGGCGTTGTGAAACGCGCGCTTTAGGGTGTTGCGCCAGGCGGGTGACGCGCGTGATCAGTCGTGCTTCTCCGCGGCTGCCGCACCTGCGCGCGCTTTCTGTGTGATTGGGGCGTGCTTTCTCCCTCGGAACCAATCGTGTGAAATGTTCGGGCCGGCTCCCGGAATCGGCTTTCGCAAGAAGACTTCTCTTTCGTGTTTCCGGAAGAGAAGTGAAGCGAACTTTATTGACACATACTGCTCGTGGTCTTGACAAATTGTAATTGTGTTGGAAAGATGAAGATTCGCAATTTTTTGAGGAGGTCCTTGGTGTAATGTAAAGTAAAAGGATAAGAGAGATCAAACTCGTCTCTTAGCTGGCACATTTCAGCAATTTTGGACTCTTTCGGAAACTCACCATTCGTGACTTTCAGAGGAGTTTTTTTCCTTTCTTTAGAAGTTACATAGTTCACAGAATGTGCAAGTCTAGTCTTACTCATCTCCAAAATTATATGTACTTAGTGTACTATTGTATGTTTTTCGTGTACTTACTATTATACTTAGTGAGTTGAAATGCAATATTTCCAATTTGAAACACTATGTGTGAAATAAATTGCATTCCGTGGAAACTCGACTTTTAAAAACGTAACTTGTGTTGCATTTGTAGTTTTGTATTATAAAATTAATTTTAGAATTGAATGTTATTTGATTAATGGATAGTACTTTGGCAGAATGCATGAATTACGCTAGCATTTATGTGAAAGTGTGATATTGAATCTAATTCTCAGCCCCAAATGTGAAGTGTGAATAATGAATCTAATTCCCAGTCGTGGAAATTCAGGGACAACGAGATTGGACGGAGCCCTTGCGGTCGGTGGAACCCTACTCGCGCAGGACCCTTGGAAGCCTTTGAGGGAAGTCTGTGCGAACGTACGCTGTTTCGCAGCGAGTAAACAGTCGTTAAGTCAGCTGTGTCCTCGATTGGCCCCAGCCATCCTCGTAAAGCGCGTTTGCTTTAAAGCCTCCCCTTGATTTAGCGCCCCCCGCCGCTCTCAAAGGCAGGAAAACAAGCGCGTGCTTGACGACTCGCTAAACACGCTTCCTCAGGCAGGCTTTGCGAGCAGGGAGCGAAAATAAAGCAAAAAATGAAATAAAATCTCTTGAGGATGTCGAGGACTAAACTCTTTACGCTTTATAAAAGCATCGACGTGTAGGTAGGAGCGTAAAAAAAGTTCACGGGCGCCACCTCAGTAGCTGAAGCTTTTGCCGCTCGAGGCGCTCTTGTCTCCCTACATATAAAAATTCCAAAAATGCTCAGGTGAAGTGGAGATTGGAGACAGCCAGAAAAGAAGCGGAGGGGCAGTTGGCGCTAGATCAGCTTTTCAAACTCGCCTAACTCGTGGTAAAGTCATTGAAGACGGTACATCATTATTGTTATGAACAAACATCGTGAAATATAGGTTGGGGGTGTGGTGTGAAGGTTTCTGAATTTGTGAATAGTAATAGCTATTTGAGTGTGTTTGAATTGATACACACAAGGAATGTGATGAATGAGAATGCGTTGGGAATAATTTTGTGAAAAAGTGAAACTGGAACAGAATTGGGAATTTCTTGTCTGGTGATGCAGATTCCATAACCAGCGGAATACAACTTGCTATGTATGCAATCATAAGTGGCCTCAGAAGTATGAGAAGATAACCATGTATTTGCAGAGTAAAGAAGATAACAATCAAGCCGGAGTAATAAAGTGAAGATCATAATGGCAATATCCGTTCAAGAAGGCTTAGCACCGTGACGAAGCCGAGGAGCAACCCTTGGGTTAAGTCGGCGCATGAAGTTATTGACGAGTCAGCGAGCGGCGGCGAGGCGTTCGCTCAGGGATTCCGCGTGCGGCGGCGTGGGCGGGCGGGCGACGTGCGGCGCATGGCGGCCGGCGATGCCGTCGTCCCCTCCGCCCCGTCCACTTCCGCCGCCATTGTGGCGACGCCGGATGCGCCCGCGCGGACGGCGCCCGCGGCGCGGCATGACACAACGCAGCATGCAGGCGGCATTGTCCCACACGCCGCGTAATCACCCTCGCCCATGCCCTCCCTCGCTTACGTGGCACTGCACCAGAGGATCCAACCGAATCGCCAGGGGATAAATAAATGAGCTGATTTTATTTTGCTTTAGTCCTCCAATTTGCCACTTGAATTTGTGTATTTTCCCCTTGTAGTTCCCACGCGATTGATGTAACTTGCTTGATTTCAGCCCGAAATAAATCATTGAAATATTGCAAATATATTAAAAAAATATTCGGTATTTAAAATATTCGGTGAATCCATTGAAGTTTAGATATGTGTCGCAAAATGCCGTTTTCAGACATTCTTAGACATAAAACAATCAAAAGTGGCAAAAGTGAATACGATCGTATATTAGTTTGCGTGCCTACTAATAATTCTTTGGATTTCTTTGTAAGTTCATGGAAGATGTGCAAATGTGGGCGCTTCTAAGCTGGGTGGAATCCGTGTACATCTTTGGAGTAGTTTGGAAACTGAATTCAAGTCTGTTGAGTCTATTCTTGAATGCGCTGTTATGTTCGTGGCAGTGTTGTGTTTCCACACAATGGGCAACGAACGCTTTCCAAGCCCCGGCGCCTGTCTCTCCTGACGTGCACTTGTGGGAGCTCTCTGAGGTGAGATAACGTCGCCTGCTGTCTATTCATTGCCCTCCATAGCTCTTGTAGTGTACCTCCGGTGAAAGGCGGCTGCTTATGCAAGGTACTCCTCAGTCTCCGCTGTCTTGATATCGCCCCAGGCCCAGGCAGGGGAAAGGCGACCAGGAGTGGTTTCCTGTGACCGTGTGCGATTACTACTTTGACATTATCTCGCAAACAAGTATGTACCGATCTCTCTGGATTGGATTATCGGGAAAGGTGAAATGCACTTTTATGTTTGGCTTCGTTTTATTTTTCTTGTATATAGTTGTAAAATTACTACGTTTACACTTCAAATCACATTAAAGAAGAATTGCAAAGTAACTGACAAGACTAGCTATAAAAATTCTGGAAATTCGCGAGATTTATCTTATAAATTGTAATGATATTTATATTTTGGTTAGGAATAAGAAATAGGTCGGGAAATCAGAAGCTGATGTCATCGAACAGGGGGAGAGGCAAAGCAAGTTTCTGTGGATGTTAAAAGTACATGGTTTCGTCGGCTTCCATTTTAACCTACCTGTTTTATTTTATTGAATTGTGCATTTTTATTGGAAAATATTTAAAAGACATTTAACATCTTGAAGTTTAAACCCTATTTTGATTTTTGAAAAAATTGTTCTACAAAAATGTAGATCGGCAGCAAGATGATTCAGAGCTGCTTCCGCTTCTCTGATCGATGATTCGCCTTTCCACCTCTGACCATGACAAACTCCGCGTCGCGATCTCGTGTCTGTCGCGGCACCTCCCCATGCGGGCGTCGCAGGGAGCGCGGGCGGAGCGGGGCGTTCCCGCGCCTAACAGGACCCGCCGTTCTCCGCTCCAGAACCGCGAAGGTCCCGCGCCTATGTAGGGCGACCGCACGGCACCGCTCAGCGCAGCGCAGCACCGCGCCGCGCCCAGGTTACGTGGCGTTTTTCTGCGCGAAGGCACTTGCGCGATTCGCGCGCGCTGGCGTCACCGCGTACCAGCGCTGAGGTGTTTCGCGGTTTACCGCCTCTCGGTTCCGTCTGCGTTCTTGAACTCCTTTTCACAATGAGATCTGCCTCTTTGAAATATTCTTTGTGGTGAACGGTTTAAATGATGAAGACTGCTGCGGATTATTTGCGATGAAAATAAAAATGTCTGGGTACCATTTCAGGCACAAATTCGTTGGCCAGCGACTGACGACCGTGCATACGAGTCCAATTTCTCGTTGACTAAGAATTTCTTTAAGTATATTTTTACCTAACGTACTCATTCGTATGTTCATTAACGTGAGCAATTGTGAGGTAGAGGCCAGCGGTCATTCCGACCTCTTTAGACATGCACGTTCGTAATGGATTCTAGACTTGTTCTTGCCGCAGACGGCCTGGAACCCTTGAGATCAATCCAGTTTACTTTGCGCCCCGCCTGTTGACATGGGCGCAACGGGTTAGTCTTTGTGCCTCGCCTTTGTGCGCCGCCTTGCATGCCCCTACAGAAGACCCGGGCCATGTAATTGCAAACGGGCGGAATACGCAAACAGTCGCGGGGAGCCCTCGAACGCCGCTCCATTTACGGGGCGTGCGTCACCCCCGCCCACGCCCACTCGCCCGTTCCTTGGTGCCCCTCCCCCAAACCTCCCTAACCACTATCCTCTCCATTCTACTCCTTTACGCCCACCGTCCTTCATTCTCCTCTCCGTCCCCGCACTGCCTCAATGCTTCCTGTCGCGACTAGCCCGCCCCATTCCTTCCTTGTCCCTCACAGCAGGTCTCATCACATCCCACCACGAACTCTCCCCTCATCCCACGCCATTCGTCTCCACCCAGCGCCCGCTAGCTCGCTCCCCCTGCAGGCTTTGAGCGGCCGCCAGATTCCGATCGCTTTACCACTCGATGTTCGCCTCCCGCCAAATACGTCCGCTGCGCTGACACTTGACGGACGGCGGCGGTTTGCAGACGTCGCCCCGGCGCCTGGCGCCGCTCCCTCACCCCCCACCCCGCCCTCACATGCCTCCCCAGGGTCAGCGCCTGCGTGCTCGCGTGATCAGCTCTCGGTGGCCAGCGCTGCTGCGATTGCTTAATGCCAGTCGTCGGTTGTGACCATGGAATTTAATTTCGTTTTGACACTCTGGATCTATCTTGAATGACATATTACCTTCAATATTAGTTTTATTATGACTTTTATTATGTTCGTGATCACGTCCCAGCAATCTTCAAAAAAAATTGTGAAATATTACAAGCTTTGCTTCAAAGACTGGTTCTCCTTTTATAAAATTAAGGATAACCACATTTCGTGGTGTTGTGAACGCGTATTGAGGATTTTATTACAGCGTGCTTTTCCGATTCATGTGCATGAAAATATGAAAATTAGACGAGGGTAATGCCAGTAAATGTATTCAGCGTATCTTCTCTTAATTATGATGTTGCATCTTTTGCACTTCATATCTCTGCTTGTGAAGTGTAAACTTCAAATCTGTAGGAAATCGCGATTACGAATGTGTGAAACGTGCTGTTCAGCGATGAGAGCGACGTCCAGACTCGCACGCAAATTGAGGCGTTCTGGCTTATCTCGAATTCCGTCCCGATTTCCATCGATTGATAGCGTGCCACTGCTTGAAGCAGCAAGTCGTTTGATAGAATATGCAAACAACCTGGCACGAACTGAAACCGCCCAAACGGACGATGTTACTGACGCAACAGGCGTGTGAAAAATGTCGAACGTGTTTCTTCGCGTGTATGTTTCCTATTTTAGGCTCTTTCCTAATGACTGTTCATGCACCATGAATGAAACATTGAACTGCGGAGGGTATGGCGGACGATTCCGTGACGCCCATCAATCGCTCAATAATAGTTTGCTCTGCATACAGTAGTGGTTGTCAAAAAACTGGAAATATTTCACTGTTGACCTGTGACTCTCGATGCGCATTCGCGAATTGAATACAACAAGCTGTGTGATGAGGATAGCAGCAGCATTCGCAAGCAAGGTAACTTTTTTTTTAGGAACGATGTTTTCCGAAATATTTTGTTAACCTTATGCAATAGAGCACATGAGTATTATCTGCCTTTGTTCGGATATACTAATGGAACTCATTGTTTTGGGTACAATGTATGCCTAAAATTCGTCATTTGCACAAAAGAGATATGAACAAAAGATCTGAGATAAAACATGAATACATGTAGTAATTAAAATAACAATGAACATTATACGATTATTTGATTTAGTCTTTTTTGGACTGGTTGATAGTTTTCATCATAATTATGCTCGGGAGAACGTTCTGACCGCTTGTTCAAATTAACTTGGATTCTAGCGCATGACCAATGGGGATTGGTCAAAAACAAAATGCACAACGTGACGAAATATTATATTTATGTTAATGAGCAAGGGCAGTCCTGTTTTGAAAAGCTATCCGTATCACTATGACTACATAAACTTATTTACCAGAACTCCAAAACCCGTGTATCGCGAAGCTGCCAGTGCTGGAGGGGGGCAGTGTTGTCTGAGTACTGCATGCGAATTGCGCTCGTAAATGCGAAGGGGCGCGGGCGCCCGCGAACTGAGCCAACCGCGCCGTGCCGTGCCGTGCCGTGCCGCGCCGCGCAGGCCGAGTATTTCTGGCGAGTGTTTTTATTACGCGGCGTCTGTGCCCCAGGCAGAGACGGCGGCGGGGATTTCCCGCGCGCGCAGCTCCTCTCCAACCACCGCATACACACACGCGCGCCCACGGCTCCGCGCGGTTGACGCGCGGCGGGTCGCGGTGGCGATGACCACGCCCCCCTCTCCTGCCACTGGCGGACCCGGGAAAGATTGATCCTCCCCTGCTCTCTCTCTCTCTCTCTCTCTCTCTCTCTCTCTCTCTCTCTCTCTCTCTCCCTGGTAGCTGTGGTGACCCTTGGTGTGGTGGACAGATCGCTTGGGACCGAGGATTAATCGATCAATCCATGTGAAACATGTAGTGGAAAAAAAATCAAAGCGAGTACGCGGCCGATAATGTTGGGGGGTTCTCCCTTTTCCCTGCCTCTCATTTCATTGTTCCATTAACAGTTATATATTTTCCAGGAATGGTTGACTTGTTTTCTTCTTTTGAATTTTGTAAATAATTTTACATTTATATTTTTCGAGTACTTTTTTTTATCTCTTTTCCCTCCAAAATTCGCCCATACTTGTCTTCATTCTGTCGCGAAAACAAATTTAGAATATTTTCGCCCATCATCCAGTTGTTGAAAAACATTGTTTTGATAATATTCATATAAATGATGAATAGCTGTTTTTTTCTCATATGCAGTGCTAGAACAAATATTATGTATCACAACCGTTAGCCTGGAAATTTTATTACCAATTTGTATACGTACAATTTTCGCTCATTGCAACTTTTATTTTAATATTTTCAACAAATCAATGCCCTCTCCTCGAATTCGATCTATTCCCGGCGTTAGCAGTTCAATAACTTTGACCTTGTGTTTTGACGGATTCATTGCTTGCTTCCTAATTATCATCACTATACATTCGCGTAGTGGTTCTCTATGCACCACGAGCTATGCGGCAGTTGTTCCGTTCTTGTTTCCTTTCACTGCTCCAGCACTAAAAAGTAAGGCCAGATGATTAGTTCAGGGGCAACGAACCGCTCCAAGGAGATCTATTAGCCCCAGCGCCGAGGTTAATACCATACATGACATGCGTGGTCAGACCTTTGTGTTGGGCTTCCTCATGCTTACGTATCAAGAACAATGATGGCTCAGCGTTCTCATTGACAGGTACACGTTGTGGCCGCGCGAGTAAATCGCCTTCCAGTGATCTCTCTCGCACGCTCTTCGTAATCGTTTTTGTTGCTAGCATCCGATGATGGAGCTGAAGCTTGTCGTCCACGGTGGTCTCGTGTCTGTCGCCTTTGTCCGCGACGGACCTAATTCAATTACCAGGGGTTGCCAGCAGGCAGGCTATGTGGCAGTTGCGTAAAAGAATCGTTGAACCGTCAGAAAATTTGTATACATTCTGTGGAGTTATTGGTTTTGCGTTGAACTTGGTCAGTGAACCTGCTCTTGTTTGTGGAGTTTTCAACAGTAAATGGAGGTACATTATTTAACATTCTTGTTATTCTCATCTTGAGAACAAATGTGGACTTATAGTACATATAATTCATACTGTACGAGATCCATACTGATATATCCATACTGTACTTAAACAGATCCATACATACAATTCGTAGAATTCGACGTACACGTTGTGGCCGCGCGAGTAAATCGCCTTCCAGTGATCTCTCTCGCACGCTCTTCGTAATCGTTTTTGTTGCTAGCATCCGATGATGGAGCTGAAGCTTGTCGTCCACGGTGGTCTCGTGTCTGTCGCCTTTGTCCGCGACGGACCTAATTCAATTACCAGGGGTTGCCAGCAGGCAGGCTATGTGGCAGTTGCGTAAAAGAATCGTTGAACCGTCAGAAAATTTGTATACATTCTGTGGAGTTATTGGTTTTGCGTTGAACTTGGTCAGTGAACCTGCTCTTGTTTGTGGAGTTTTCAACAGTAAATGGAGGTACATTATTTAACATTCTTGTTATTCTCATCTTGAGAACAAATGTGGACTTATAGTACATATAATTCATACTGTACGAGATCCATACTGATATATCCATACTGTACTTAAACAGATCCATACATACAATTCGTAGAATTCGAATCGCATAATTGAAAGAAAGGATGAGAAGAAAAAAAACTCCTTTTTAGAGAATCAAAAGTATAGATCTAAATAGTAACAAGAAGATACGCATTGTAATTACGAAATAATTGTGCCACACGCTGCGGACGAATTATCTTTAGATTTTTTTAAAATATTTTTTTAAATTATTTGTCGATTGCCCTTGTAACTACACTAGACTCCGTGCGCCGGTGCATCTGCATGCAGAGCGCGCCGGGCCGGGGTCGCGCGTGCGGCGCTGTGAGGTGGGGCGCGCGCGCCGGCGGCAGGTGAGTCGCCTCAAGTACGACTGCATTCCTAGGGGCACCACCGGCGCCCCGCCCCCCCCTCCGCCCCCGTCGCTCGCGCGAAGGCTGCGCCGCTCCGCACTGACGTGTCTTTGCGACTTCCCTTGCAGCGACGCCGCCGCCGCCACCGCCGTTAAATGCTATCCTCGAACATGAGAGGGGAAACCGTTTAATCGGTGGAACGGGCTCGTGTGTGTGTGTGTGTGTGTGTGTGTCGCGAGGTAGTTGCAGCATACACGTCAGTGTAGATGTGTGGAATTATGTTCTGAAAGAAAAACGTAAAGAAAACATGATATTTTCCGACCAGTACGTATTACAAATTGTGTTTAGCTCTGCGATTGTTCATAAAGTGCACCACAGTTGAGGCAATAATTCATAGTGCTATTCCCCCCTATTTGTTGTGGCTCCCTCTTACTCAACGTCACATAATTAATTTAGCCAAATAAATTAATGGACACAATGTTTACATTAATTTACTTACCCTATGAATCTGTAAAATTGAAAGCTTTTGATTACTCATTGCTGCCTGCTGTTAGCACCACTTTTCTTTTCAGAATGAAGTAATCACGCTTAATAGATGCGATGACTAGTATTCGCGAATGCCTTATGTGCTCAACATTTTGTCAATTTACCTGCGATAGTCTCCAATTTAGTGGCTTATCCGTCACGTTAGGGAACAACACTATTTTCAATGTCTATAAAGTATTGTTTCTAAATGTAATTTTCTTTTGCAGTGGTTTCAGCAAAGATGCAGTATTTTATTTGTAACTAACAAATATTTTTCTTTGTTACAGGTAAGCATCTGGAAGTATTTTTGTACATCTCCTAAAGTGACGCATTTGCTCAGGTACGTGTATGAGAGTAATTCTCGTTATTTAACTAGTGTAAGTAACAAAATGGGTTCATCTCTGCATAATAGATGTGACATTTCTGTTGATTATTTCACTCGCTTTCAATTTAGTGAGAACTATTTGCTCGTACGTGCAGAGCGGTTATCGCAATCATTGAGGTCTTGGCTGTAGAGTGGTCAGAATCGTCTGCAAAGAATCTGATAGACGTTTGTGAGATATTTGTTGGTGCAGATCTGGCGGATAATTCAAGCCTCACGAATCCCTTGGAATTTCTTTTCAAATTACATCAAATTTTGTCTTCATTCTTGGTGATGGCATTGTACTGACATTTAGAATGCTCTGTTGTCAACGCAGTCTCGTAAAGGAGTCTCCAAATCCAGAGTGTTGTGCGTGTTGTTCTGCAGCGGGCTCGACTGCCGCCGCCGCGCCGTCACTGTTGTTAGCGCCGCGCGGCGACCGTGAAGCGAACTGCCTGAGCACGCGCGGCGACCGGTGGCGCCTGCCAGCCAGCCCACCCACCCACGCCACGCCACGCCACTTTCGCTCTCGCCCATTTGGCCTCTGCGACGCGGGTAAAGGCAACCTCGCACGTTAAGCTTCTTCTAGTGTTGAAGATTGTGATTACGTTCTGACTTGTATGTTGAGACTGGTGACGGTGCATTATTGACTCTGATGTAACTTTCTATCAGTATCACTGTAACAGCGTACACAGCTTTGTCAGTCAAGCCGATTAGCTTAACAAGAGTGCTTTTTATGTCGCAGTATGTGCATCGACGCTCTCCTTTATGTGACAGGTAGAGTTCACGTTGATTGGACTCAAATGTAAGGCTGAGTGCACTAGGAAAGAAGAAAAAAAAGTTTTCAATTAATTCAATATTATTCAACGTTTAATGCAGAATATTCAACACTTAATGCAATGAGATGATGGTTGTTTCGTAATGCGCTTGTTGTGTTTCCTTAGGAACCATTATTCTACATCAATGATTGTAATGAAAGAAACTTGTTTATGCTGTAATTTTGTTCTCGTTATTACGGAAGGACTTTATTCTAGTATTTATACCAATCATGTTTGCGATTATACAAACGATTTTTCAATGATGTCATTTCCTTTCCGTGTGATTAACGACTGTTGTCATCAGAAAATATAGAAATTACGTGATTATAGAAGACTAGAACTGTGAATCACGTTCGCTGTTCTGATATATGTAATTGCGCATACAGTTTATTTAGACTTCATCCCAAACCATAAAACTCCATCTCCCAAAGATTCCTGAAGATAACCTTCGTCTTCTATTTCAGGAACGTTGCCACAACGAAGGTTCTCTATTCATTTTATTTTCTTCCTCCCGCCCCGCCCTCGGTGTCGATTTTCGCGAATACGACCCCGTCCCGCCTGACGCCCTTAAAAGGACGTCTGAATCTATTCCCGGGAACGTTCCTCGCGGCTAATGGAGTGTAAATTTTCAGCCGGGTGCCCTCCCCGATCCCCCCTTCCCCCCTCTGTCTCCCCGATTCGGGAGGAAACTGCGGAGAGACGCGAAGTGGCGGCGCCCAGCCCTTTTACGGTGCTCGTTTTCCGCTCCGTATTGCGTCGTCCAGGGCCGCCCAGACGACGCCCTTCGTCCACTCCGCCCACCCGTTCGTCTCGTCTGTCGGATGCAGACTCCCCGTCCCCTGGCCTTCCGCAACGCGCGTCGCTTCGTGCCACTACCGCCACCGCCGCCATCGCTTCGCCGCCGGCACTAAAACAATAACGACCCATGAGATGGGTAATGCTGGAATTGAAAAGCCTCTCTGGGGCGTCGCTCCTGTTAACGAGCCTCGCCGCTGGCAGCGCTGGAACTGCCCTCGTTCGACGAAGTGGTATTCATGGACCATGCGCGCGTTGGTGTGCATTCGCAGGCTGCATCACCGTCGCGTTCGTCGCGCCACCGCTCCGGGGTTCAGTCAGGCGGACAAATGACTATTGCAATACTAGTGTTTGTAGAATACGAAATTGGTATTTCTATTTGCATTTAGGCGTTCTGCTTTGTGTGTGTTAATTTGTACATTTTCAAACCGTAATGCTGATGGCTTACGTAATAATAAGCTTGATATGATCTTACAAGGAAATTATGTTCCCAGTATTCAGGAAATGTTTTCACAAATACCATGTGAGAATATTTTCCCGTCACATTGCTGTGTTATTCGTTTTCGGTATTTCACTGTACACATTTTAGTAGTGAAATCAGGGGTCCACAAACGCTGCTGTGATCAAAAGCGGTGCTGATTAGAGGATCTTCTTCATTAAAGAAGGCGAGGGCGTTCTTAAGTTTCGTGCTTTAATGAATGCGTTTGACGGGGTTTGGGTTCGACCTCCGGCGGCGCCCAAGGTCGCGTGCAGTGGATGACGCCATCGGAGGAGGACGCCGCTCCGCTTCCTCGGGGGAGCCCGGCGATCCTGCCGCGAGACGGCTTCTGCGCCCACGCGCTGCCAACGGCTTCGCCAGGTGTCTTCCGCGCCGCGATTCAGGGAAGTCGCTTGTTCAGAAAGTTTACAGAAGAACTCTCAGTATTGTATTTCTGTGTAGTTTTTCGTACAAATTATTATTGTACTAAAATATTTCATTGAAATACGAATTTTAATTCTCTTCAATGATCGTTATTTATGTAGGAAAAGTACTAAATTTGTAATTGCAAAACAGCCTGACTAGAATTTCGAATATTTTCCTTTGATTAGTTGAAAATAATACGAACAATATCTGTTTCTTAAAATATTAATGACTGTCAAAATAGCGAAGTTCAGTTAAACCGTTTTGAATCGAGTGAGCCCCATGTGTTACAAAGTAATTAACTTACAAAATCAATAATGGGGAATACAAGGAATTCTTTTTTAGGGTAATAATATGAGTGATTTTTGCATACGGAAGAGTGCAGTATTTTATTTCCCGTAACTACAAGGATTTCTTCATGTTGCCTATCATTTCAGTAACCAGTATCGTCATATAAAGGAGAATAGAATTGCGGAAGTGAATACTTTAATAATGGGGAAGGTAAGTTTATTCTTTTCCCATGGAAGCGTGTTGAGTCACTGGAGAGGTCGCGACAGAAGAGAAACCTGCCATCGGCAGCGCATGGCCGGTAATCGCCGTGGAAGCAGCTTTTGCGCCCCGTCGCAGTCTCGCTTGCTTTCTCTGGCTGCATAGCTACTACGGCCGGGCGGGGCACTGCGAGTGCGAGGCACAGGGCTGGCTGCTCTGCTAATGGCGGTCGTTACCTTCGCGGCGTCAGTTGAGCGGGAGGATGTAAAACTTGTACTCTGCAGCTGCTCTCAGGGCCCGTCTCAACGCGGGCTGCGCGTCTTGCTGTGCTCTTTCGGTTGTCGCTTTCAACGGCGTTGATTGCCGAGGACTCCTTCATTATAATTACATTTTAATGTTGTGTAACAATTATTATAGGCTAGAGAGAGCATTGCTTTTTGTGTAATTTCTCAAAACAATTCATATGTTTATCTCCCTTTTTGTACGATAGTTAATCTTTTTTCTGTGCTTTCCAGTGTTGCCATTTTTTTTACTTTCCCTTTATTCAATAGGAAGATAACATTTAATGATATAATAACGATTAATACATCATTTAGGCCGTATTAGTGTACAGATTAGTATCGGATGCTTACGGGAGGAATTCTCGTAAAGTACGAAATAAATGAATGACTGTAATAATTGCCATTCTTTTCAAATGCCCAAAAAAAACACAATTCACTCATGTTCTGCTCGGCATGCAGTAGCGCCGCTGTACAACGCCGCGTGGCAGCATGTATCGCATTTTTGTCCAGTCGTGGCCGAGACCGGAGACACGCCTTTCATGAGCGATGCGCCTTGCCATTATGGACGCCCACGCGTTTCGCATTTGTCTCCCCTTCCTCCCACGCGCGCTCACGCGCTGCACGCGGGCGACGTGCGGCGACTGCCGCCAGCAGACAGAGCCTCCCCCTGCGCCGGAGTCGCCTGCACGTGCAGGTGGAAGCTAGGGACAGGAGATCAGAAAAAGCGAGGGGGGGGGAGAACGAAAAAGCAAAATAACAGAAGAAAGTAATACATCGATGTGAAGTTCCAAGTTCCAGTAAAAAAATCAGCATCATCCCGAGAATACTATTCGCTTCATACGCTGCCCTTAGTATACAAGTGTATCCAGTTGTAATGCGTCTTAGATGCGATGCATTGTTTCGTAAATTCGATTTTGAGTGTGGTTGATGTGACCCGGCGGGTTGTTTCTTCTCTCTATAAATGTCAAGTCATGCCTTGTTTTTAGTGCGGTATGTTTAGTTTTTGGTTGCAAGTTGTAATAAGGTTAGACAGTAATGTCTCATGTAAATTATTCGTTCTTCATCCGTGAGAATATTGATTCGTCCGCTCCTCTCATTAATTTCTGTTCCTCCATGACTCGACATAAAGAAGTTCGGTTAAGTTACGCTGTAACTCGATTTCGAGTCAATTCCACTTTTATTTATTAGCTTTGATTGTTCTCCTGCTTGGGTTTTACTTTATAGCTGTGCATGATTTACAGTTTTGGCTAACAATACTACTGTTCCATACATATTACAGTGTCTTTATATATTACCATTGTAGCCGGAGCCGTGAGAATAACATTGCATTCCACATGAATCTGTTTGTCACATTCGATATGCAAGGCAATTGGAGCGCGCTCAGAAACACAAAAAGGCATTGTCAGATGCGAAAGTAATGTTTTCGCGCGAGGTCGAGGTTGCTTGCGCATCATCAATTTGCGGGCGCGGGCGCGAGTGCGGGCGCGGGAACGCAAATATTGACTGCGCGGGCGGGCGGCGCGTGGCGTGGGCGATCGGACGCGCAGATGGCCGCTGTCTCGCGGGCGCAGCGCCAGGCGCAGGCGTGCGCAGTCCTCCGCCCACGCCCGCGCGTCCAGAAGCTGCTCCGGAGGCCGTGGGAATGCGCCACGGGGTGTTGGCCGATTGACTGCGCAGATGCTCGGGCCAGGAATAAAGTGTTGTAGCCATCTGCCCAATAAGAATGTTCTTGTACTTCGCTTCGAGTTATGGTCCGATTAAAATGTGTTGGTGGTTGCAGGTGTGTTTCTGAAGCTAACTCCGTACAATGTGAGTGTATGATTTGGTTACTTTAATAAGTATTCATTTTAAGTGTTAATTTTCGGTCGCAAATTGTCAACGCTGCTCCCTTCCATTCGCAACTGTCAATACCCAACTTCTTTTAATCGGACCATAAGTACGAGTGGTTTCACAAATCTTTATTTTAATTCAATTAATACTTCCAAATACTTACGAGTATCTTTTTTATTTTGTCCCATGGCTCAGTGATCGCCAAGCGCGTCACTCAAAAGGTATGCTTTTAAGAACGGCAAAATGTGAGACCCGAAAAGATCTGGGCCTTTTAAGACTCGTAAAATCTCAGTTAGTCTTGCGTCGTAAGAAATTTGTTGGATGTTCTATTACGCTTTTGCGGGGTTAGCTCTTCACAACGTCCCAATGCGTAGCACGTTCAGAAACATATAGAATTTCGAAAAATATCGGAAATTAAATTGGCAATTTGATATTCCGTGAAGATTAATTATTTTTGTTTGATTCTGAACGCTTAGTAATATTAGAGTGTTTACAGCCGACCAGTACCGGGTCGATACGATGTAATACACAGTTCAGAGCCTGGCCCTTCGGTTTTGGGTTGCACCACGAAGCTATTTTCACATTCAAAAGCATCATTATGAAGAGTTCAAAGTTTGCACGTGTCTAGATAGTCTTCATCATAACTCAAAAATAAATTGAATAAAAAGATAGATCGTGACCAACTAGTCTTCATTATTCCTCAAAATACTTTAAATAAAATCTTTTAATGGAATTCAGATTAAATATTACACTAATTTCCTCACACGTTAATTATATAGACAGTATTTTTAGTTGGTTTCAAGATTTCAGATTATCAAACATAAAACCGTTACAGTGGCGCAAGTGACTTTTTATGTTCATTGCACATGACACGATCAATTAACCGTCCTTGAACGAACCGGAGGTTGTGCGCTGCCGCAGTAGTACTACTGCAGGAGACATTGCCTCGTCGACTTCCGTGTTAGGACAAGCGGAGGTCGAGCGATGCATCTGCGAGATGCTCCCGAGCGCCTTATCGCCGTAGGGCATAAATCGTGAAACCGCGGCGCGTGTGGGCGGAGATGGCAGCGTCGCCAACCGGCAGCGCTTCTGCGCTTGACCTTTCGGCCGCGCGCTGCGCCGAGCCGCGCCTACTGGGTGTGGCGATGGCGCGGCAAGCCAACGCGCAAACCCCTTGCGTCGCGTGCTTCCGAGGAGTTTTCGCTTCTTGATGGCTTTGCAACTTTCCAGGATCATGAAATGTCGGCGCCGGCGAAGAAAATAAACCGTGCCGGAAGTGAAGTAAAAATGATCAGGACTGTAATTGAGCGGATTCGCTGAGTTGAAAAAGGTATATCCCTTGGGAAATGATAGTATCCATACGTAGTTCGTGGTAACGACCGGTGGAGATAGCACTAAAACATGAAGTTCTTTCAGGTGCGTGGTATAATTCACAAAAATTAGAAAGGTAATTGCCAGAGAGTAATTTTCGAATTTGAATAATACTGCAATGAGTGAATCATTCACACAAAGATGTTTTCAGTTTTGTTCGGGATAAGTTTTTTTGCAAGTGCAGTCCAAGATATATAACCCAGCAAGTACAAAAAAAAAAGCTTTTATTCCGGGTACTTAACATTTTTTTAATATCATTCTTTGAACTTTAGTCTTTCAAAACGCATTGTCAGCATAAAGGAGGATGATGATTACATGCCCTGTGCGGTATGTCAAAACGTGGCACTTTCGTTGTGGAAAATGAAAGTATTCCGTTCTCTAATGACTTTACTAAAGGTTGATGCTGAAACGCTGTACTGAATAACTTGCAAGTTTTCTAGAATCCTGCTTAGTAATATGTCACAGGAAACGGAAATAGGTTGTTCGATTCCGAAATAGTACTCCGAATATATGAACTTTCCGAGGCGTGCTGATCTCCAGGAGCAATATATGTAATCTTCTTTTTCAATTTAATGTGAAATAGAATTACTACTGCTTACAATTCGTAGAGGATTTCGTTTGTTGGAGAAAATATTTAGAAGTTCGTGTTGAAACGATCGATAGGAGGTACACGGGTCATAAACATTCTTCAATCCATGAATCTGAGGGCGAAAGGCAACTGTTCCTAAGTAGCTAGATGTAGTTAAGAACTTGAAAAATTGTACTCGTCGACCACAGAAATAATGGGACATTGAAGAAATACTAATACAATGACCGAAAAGGTTTCTTTCGTGTCATTCGTAGAATGATTTCGCTGGACTTTTTGTGTAAGAGATTAATGCGTATGAGTAAAGTATTAACGAGAAGTCAATTCACGATTCAATCCTGGAGTTTTCACGCATTTCTGTGACCTGTACCTAGGTACGCCAGGTAATAGCTTAAATATAAATGGTAATAGTTGTGTTCATACCTTTGGTGGCAAGCTTTTTTTTTTCAGTTTAGGTTGTATACTAGAAAACGAATTATGTATTTCTGCGTCTGCAGGAACTTTACGAGTGCGATGCGAAATCTGTGCATTGCATTCGCAAGTGAGTTCTTTAATTTACTGCCGACGGTGGCCGTAGGAATGAGCGAATGCCTCGCCGTCTCAGTAACTGTCCAGCGGACGACCTGTCACTCAGCGGGCGAGAAGGCTTTGTCGAGGGAGCCTCCTGGGAGCCTTGCGAGACCTCCCGCGGGGCCGCAGGCAGCCGCCTCTCCCGAATCAGAGTTCATTAAAATGCTGCTACTGACGATAATTCTCCGCGCCCGGACCCGCACGAAGCGGCTGGGTCAGCGCCGGTCGCCTGCCTGCTAGTTTGCCCTACGCCGGGCTGACCGGCCTTGCCCACTCGCCTGCCCCACTTCGTCGCCTTTCGCAACACGTCTCTCCCCATCTCACTCCGCTGCACCCATAGTCCATCGATCGCAGCGTTCCAGCCAATCTCCGCGGAACTTTCTTATCTATCCTTCTCCCTCTTTGCGTCTTTCTGTGCCAGCTTCTTGTTTACTGCCTTCTCATCCTTGCCCTGCCTTCTCTGATGAATCCTCATTCCTGCTTATTTCCAAGCCCAAGCCCCCGGGAGCCTCCTCGCCTCTCTGACCCCGCCCACCATCGTTGGACGGTCTACCTCCATTTAAGGTTCGTCATCTTCATTAACCAGATACAGCATTTCCAGGAGTCTGCCGCTAATTGGACAATTTCCCGCTTAATTTCGCCCCCGAGTTATGAGTGGACCGCCCGGAGCGGCTATGTTTAATTATACCGGTAATTAGCGATATATTTAAAACATCGTCTCCGAAGCCGATTGCTATCGGCTAATTAGCTGCCGGCGGCGCATACTTCGCGGCCGATTCTTGTGAGAGGTCGGGCGCCCGCGCGGGCTCGCTCGGCTGGAACGAGAGGCACGTGGCTCCGGGACAAGTGACTCCGGGAAGAATGCTTCGGCAACGTGCGCTGCACTAAAAATGAGAGAAAGGCGTTCACGTCACATGTGAAGAAGTGAAGGGAATTGATTTATTTTACGGGCGTGACTGCGCAGTAATTGACTGCTTTGACCGACCGAGAGGGAGAAATAAGGGAAAAAAGTACAGTTATGTTACGACCTGTGCTCAGTGTTGGAGAATATGGTGTTAATGTTCAGAATATATGATCACAAGAAAAAGAATCACCTGAAGTTAGATGGGAGACGTTCAGAAGGAAAATTAAATGAAGGGAATAGATTCCATGTTCGTGGCCTTTCCCAGGAAGTCTCGACTATATACGATAAAGCTTATTACATAAATATGAAATTACAACTCAGATGAGCTGTATCTGTAAGTGATGAGCTGTATCTGTAAATTCATATCAGTATGACAAGCAGAAATCGCTCTTTGAAAGTAGTAACGTCATGTAAAATTCTGGACTATTTGCTTCCACAAAGAAATGATTCATTTAGTGATCATTCCTTAAGCTAAATTCGAAAATAAATGTATTTCAATGAAGTTTTTTAAAACTTAATTTGTCCTAAAGTAAGAGCATCTCTGAATCTCCGAATGCCATAATGGAAAAAGTGCCACTGTTACGGTAGGGATACATGGGTCATCAAATCAAAATAGGATTTACGATGTGTAATATGTTTTTTAGCTAAACCAATAGGAAAGTGTAGAATTTAGGGGCGAAAGACGTGCAATTCGTCGTATCCTTGTTCTTTTGGACGAGAGGGACAAAAAAACTTCCGAGGCAATAGCAAGTTCTTTCCCCATCGGCGACAAGACAGACCGCTAGATTGCGCCAGCGCCGTCGCCGCGGCCGGGCCCTCGGTGGCGTGTCTCGCGCGCATAGCGCGACCATATACGCCTCCGCGGCCACCTCCTCGCCGTCGCTGCCGCGCTGGGCCGGTGCGGCGCGGCGCAGCGCAGCCAGTCAGCCACCTTCGGGATTACACTCGAAAAGGATCCCAGGAATGCTGTTCCCGGGAAGGTTTATATGGAAATTAAGTCCGCGAAGGGAAGACGGGCTGCGAGAGCGCAACGCGCTTCCTTATACTCTGGGCGAGGTGCGAGACGGGATGTTTGCTGCGTCGCACGTGTGCGCTACGTCTCTTCTGCTATCTAAGATGACGGCTTTTCTTGGTTTTACTTTCAGTAGCTGCACTTTCTTCTTTTCTACCCATAATATTTGTGAGGTTCAATATGAGATGTGATATGTTTTAAAATAGCAATAAATGGAAATTCTACAAATTGACACAGGAAATATCTTATGTTCGTGAATCTAATGTTGTTGCGTGTTCCAAAATAGAATGTAACAACCCATTTATTAACTTCAAATAGTAAATACCGTTTTGTACATTTTGGAGTTTAACTTGGTTCAAATTTTCCATTCATTCTTTTCGCTGTATTTTATCATTCTCGTATCTCATAAGCATTACAATATATTTCAATCATCATAAAAAAATGTAGATGGTAACATAATTGAGAAACACATAAGCCTTTAGCAATAATCCTCGAACTTTTAATCTCTGTTTAGGTGATCTATTGGCATATTTAAGGACAAGTTGAGAGATATCCCGCTGTTCTTTGAATGCAATATTTAATTGCGTTAGCGAATCATTGAATTGACCTTCACAATATCTGCATAATACCATTCGCCCTTTGCTGTCTACATACGGGAGCCGGAGGGGCGGGGGTTCGTCTCGAATTTCCCACGGCGGCAGACGCACGGCGGCGGGGGCGGGGCGGGGCGGGGCGGGGCGGCGGCGCTCGGGCGCACCTGCATAATGCGTCTGGCTGCGCGTTCCGCTCCGCTGCGCCGCCTCCGGGTCCACTCCGCCGCTCGCGAGCCCTGCGGTTCGGACAACCGCGCACCGCGACGCCTGTCGCCCAGACGAGTGGCACAACCGCCTGCGTGTGCTGCCGTTGCTCTGGACTTGCCTTAGTATGTCTAGTGATGCAGTGTGTAATTAGAAATTAATTTTTATTCTTCGAAAGAATCTGAGTTTTATTTATATACGAGAGGGAGGCTTGTGAAGTAAAGGCTACCGCATCCGCACTCCACGTCTGTGGCTCGGATTCGATCCTCGCCCAACGTACGTGGGATTTGTGATGGATGAGCTCTCGGCAGGTTTTCTCTGAGTTATCCCGTTTCCCCGGCTTCTCATTCGACCATTGCTGCACCATTCGCTTCATCACTGTCATCTAGTCACTCGATCCATTATTCCTGTGTCTCAGTGACCTCTGCAGTTAACGGACTCCTAAATCACAGTAAACAAATAATATTTAATACATTTTCAATCGTTAGCCTAATTACTGAAAATCTCAATACTCCAGCCATAAATATATTCTTCGTAAGAATTTTATAGCAGGGAGGTAGGTATTAGATCTTCATTGGGGGTTAGTGTGGAAGCTCGAGGAACCTCTCTCGCCAGTTACAACCAGGCTGCCTCACCCCTAGTCTTCTACGTTCGTTGCGTAGAGACGTGACTAAGCTTATTTACGAACACGAATAACGACTTGAGTCGTAATTATTATCGGCTCAACATTCATATGTATATTAAATTCCCCGAGTTGTTTGTTGCCACCACGATCTCAGGTTTTGTGGATGTTGCAGACAATCCATAATTTGTCTGGAAGGGGAAAACGGCCTTGTATGTTCTGGGTAATGGAAGAAATCTTACTTTTCTATTACTGCGTGCATAACTTACTGCTTACAACTCGCATACATAACGCATTGATTTGACTGTCGCAGATGACATTTTCATTTACCACTGTTGAATTTATGAAATTGCTTTCAGTGCTGTTACGTTATCATGAAAATGGAGTTTGTGGCATTTTCTCGCATGAGTGATATATTGTACAAAATAAACCTTTGGAAAGTTTACTTATGTACCATACCCGGTCATTCAGGAACATTTTGCATTCCAGAAAGGAAACGTTCGTTGTTTTCCAGACTGTTTGTGCCGTCTCTTCTCCTACTGCGGTATTTAGCGTCGTGCGTTTCATGCACGTCGCCCCTATTTATGTGGGGCGCCTCGCGGGTCGTGGCCCGCCGCGGACGGCCCGTCGACAGGCGTCGTCACGCCGCTCCGAGTTACCGCCCCGTCGCTGCGACTCCGCAGGTGGGCCGCAGGGGTCAGGTTTCTCCGATTGGAACTCGGCTGCCTCAGCGGCGCGCGGGACGCGACCCCGCCCCCGCCGCCCCCCTCCCCCGCCCCCGCCGCCCCCCCTTCCCCGCCCCCGCCCCCACCCCCGCCCCCGCCGCTGTCCCCCGCCGCCGCCCCCCGCCCCGCCGCCGCCGATCCCGCCCCCGACCCTGCCCCTGCCCCCGCCGCTGCCCCCGCCGCTGCCCCCGCCGCTGCCCCCGCCCCTGCTCCCGCCCCTGCTCCCGCCACTGCCGCCCTCCGCCTCTGTCGGTCGTACTTCTTCCGAGCGTGACGCTCGCGGGCGGTTCCGTCATCTCTGCGGCAGCGTACGTGTTTTGAACTAGTCCACATATGTGCTCAACCTATCTCTTCCCTGCCGTTGTGGAACGGTTAGTATTGTGTGGTTAGTCATTAGTTACAGTACATTAGTATTAGTAATTTCCAAAATTTATTTATGCCTTCATATGTTTTGTACTTAGTTATTATTTCTGAATTTGCTGCTGTTTCATTGACCCAGATTTGCCTGATGTATATATCTTTTGCATTTACATTTGATTTGAAAAGTTTAAAAACAATACTTACCGTAGGCAGGTCCATTCAGTAAAATTATCTTTTATTTGTAAATATTTTGTGGTTTTCACTGTTAGGGACAAAAATTGACTTGGTGGAAAGATTTTCCAAAACGTAAACTTCTTATAAAGTTCAAAACACATTCCGCTACGACTAAACATTATATTTGAACATTTTCTGTTGACATGCTATGTGTCTTGAATTCGTATGTACCTATCGGAAGAATTAACCTGATTAGGACTGTATCCCCTTTCGTTGTGGGAATATACCAGTTGTGCAGTTCGTCCAATACGGCAAGCGTTCTGCCTCCCCTGTGGCTAAGGCGTGCGCGTGTGGGAACACGGCTTGCTGTGCGGATATGGCGGCGGCCTGCCTCCCCAGAAGTCCGCGATCGGCGCATCTGTCTGCCCTTCGTGGAGCTCTCCGCCTCGCCTCGGCCGGCGCGGGCGCGTCCGGCGCGGGTCGCCGCCGGCGAAGCGACTAATTTGGACAATCCCCACTCGCGCCGGCCTCCCTTTTGTCGGATATTGCTTAATATGGGCGCGCGCCGGCCGATGCTCCTCGGCGCGCCTCTCAATGGCTGCGAGTCCTTTAGGTTTGACACCCAAGGTAGGCTTGTTTCGAAGCGCGCTCCTAATGGTTCTGTTGGAGAAAACCATTAAGCGAAACTAATTAATGTCTCTCCTCGGAACGGCATGGTAATGTCTTTAATCTTACGTTCCTTATAAAGTGCAAGCTCGACCATATAATCGAGCGCGCGTGGTGGGTTTGTTTGGGGCGCAAAAAAGAAGAAGCGGGGCAGAAATCGGCGTGTTCGGCTGCGGGGCGGCCGGGGGCGGCGGGGGCTGTTTGAATAGCCGGTCGGCTGGCGACGAGGAATTCGAGCTTGTAAAGTGCTCTTATTAACGGAGCGGTCGGCGCAACGCAACGCAGCGCAGCGCCGCGCCGCGCGGCCGCAGGCCATGTACGGCGCCGGCCGGCCCGCGAGAGAGCCGGACGAGGCAAGGACAGGGGAGAGGAGTGGAGCGGGCGGGGCGAGGCCAGGCCAGGCCGCCGCCTCAGCCACCTGCCGCGCCCGCAGCCGCCAGATATAGACGTGCGAGAGCGCCCGCCTGCCCGCCCGCGGCGAACAGGGCCTGCGATCGGATGACAGGGGCGTGATGAAGCTCTAGAGGAAAAGACAAAAGCCGGTGGCGAAAGGAGGGGTAAGGGCTAAGGAAGTCGGGAAGTATGGAGTGGAGATTTTGAATGGAAAATTGTTGCCCTGTTTGGTTACTCTGATGGAAGGATGATAGTGAAGGTGAGAGTTGTGAATGTGGTCGTGCGGGGGAATGTGGTCGTAACTGTAAAGGGTAGTTGCCACTGGAGAAGGAAGGTACATGCCGATCTTTGCTCAAGCTTGATTCTTTTCGAGAGAAAGAATAAGATTTAAAATACATTGATTAGGCTAATTCGATAATGGATTTTTATAGTAATTTTTTAGCTTTTCTCGCGAAAGATTGGTATTTTCTCTGGGCCTGGCCCGTGTTTTTTCTGTTTGTTTAAAATGTATTTCGTATTCATCACCCGTGTACTTTAATACTTACGTGCGAAATATGTAAAACTTTTGTTCTAAAAATGTCGAGTACTCTGCGAAGTGAATGAGGTTGTACATTTCGCTCTTGTTCAATAGGTGTCACACTATTGTCATTTGTTCCCCTTTCTAATGTCTTCGCTTACTTGTCTTCTTTTTTATCGGACGTCGATTTCTCTGACACTATTTCCTGCATATCGAAACATTACCGCTCGCATGTACCAACCCTCCCCTAACCAGTCTGCGTTCCCATTGTTGCAGGTAAGGCTGAGCTGGGCGTGTCCGCGTCGGCCGGGAGCCGCGGCGAGTAGAAAGTAAGTTCGAGCGCCGCCCGCGAGACCATTGCGCGGGTGGGTTTTTGCTGCTTGAATTACCATGCGGCGCCGGTGTCTCGGGCGCCGCCGCCGCCGCCGCTGCCACGCGCAAAAAGAGCGCCTTGAGCGTGCGGGTATGCCGGCGAGGGGAGGGCGCGCGCGCGCAGCGGCTGCGCTGACTACTTTCTACGCGCGCAGCACGCGCCCCGACTCCGCTTCCCTGATCGTATCCATTGACGTGTGACGTAAGACGCGCCGCGGGGGGATGTAAGGGGTTCGTAGCTTAAAAAGTGCCATTAATCTCGTTTTGTTCGGGTGAGTGACAAGGGATTGCAATCGTCAGAAGTTGCTGTGCGAGTTTGTTGAATGTTAGCGTGGCGGAAGTATACATGCATGTTTGTAATGTCTCACGATTTGTTTGAACGAGTATTTCAGTCAGGACTATCTGTCATTTGTAATCTACAATCTTTACAAAATATCGATCATTTAATGGCACCTATTCATTTAATGAACAAAAAACAAAGAAATATGAATATTCGTAATTTGTACAAGTTCCTTCAAATTACACATTATGGTATACATTAAGCTTTGATTTAATTAATCAAATTAATATAACATCTTCAATAAAACATCTTATTTGCTGACACTAATACCTACAGTTTCCTTCCTCCCTTTCACTCAAAAGAAATTCTTGAGGTCATAGGATCCGAGATCGTTCCAGTTTCTGTTCAGAGCAGGTGAGTTGCATGCCGGAAATAAACCTACTGAGATGTAGATGCTCTGGACTTTCGAGCTTCTCCTGAGTCTAGGCGAAACACGAAGTTCGGAAAAACTCCGCTGGGAGGATTTACAGAAAGAAGTGGGCGATAAATTTCTGCAACTCTCGCGTTGCCCTGACAGCGGTATTGCGGTCAGTACCTGCCCGCCCGCCAGCCTTCTCCGGAAGGTCTCTGCGGCGCCGGAAGAGGTGGAAAGTGATGCACCTTCTTGCGCTGCCTCCCTAAGAGCCTCGGTGCTTTCTTTCCTACGGGTCGACGTTCTGCGACATGCTTCACATCTCTGAGAATAACTAGTAATAGCCACAAGCTCAGCTTGTGCCAGCTTGGGAATCTTATTGCTCCCATCAGAATGTAAAATAATCTTATCAAAGGTTCCATTTCATTTAAGATATAGTTGTTTCGGACGGATTGAGGCACTGGTGTGAAAAGCGTTTCTCATTATTTTTTGATCGAGTAGATCAAATTGCAAATAAAGTAAGAAGTATTTTTTTTTCATTATTTTTCGATTTCGTTATAAGATACTTCAAGAGGTAGACCAATAATAACATGGATACTCGGATTATTAAAAAATATTAAGAAAAAAAATTAAACATAGAAGATTGTAAAAATAAGATAAAATGGAAAAATAAATATAAGATACTTCGTAGATGAACATTGAACTTCAACATGAATATACATTATCCACGACTGAGGAGGGAAGAATATGCCCTGTCGACGATTTCTTCGGCTGAGCCTCTGGAGTCTAACACCGGGCGTAACTTTACACTCAGTGTTACGCATTGTCTTCTCGTATCTCGATCGAATTGCTACCTGATCATTGGAACTGAGTTGTTGTCATGTGAACCCGGAAAAAGTGATGTCGAGTTGTTGGGGACATTCCGTTTCCAGGTTGTATGTATTGAATTTAGGGCATCTTGCGAAGTTTAGTTTTTTTTCTTTAGATATTAGTATAATAAAGGGCCAAAATGTGCGATTTCGATAATGTTATTCCTAAACATAAGCTGGTGAATGAAATTTGTGTGAACATGCATGTCACCATTTTTAAATTGGGTCGTCTAAGGGCAATATAGTTGTCAGTTTTATTATATGAATTAAAATTTCTCAACTTTCATCTGCTTATGTGTTGGGAAGTTCTGCAATTTGTGTGGAGGGAATCAAATATCGAGTTAATATATTGTGGGGAGATCGTAGTACCGGTGTTTTCGTACGGACGTTGGCCTTCCTTTTCCCGTGTCGGCTCGTGTTTCGTGCCCATCAGCGTGTGCAATTTGAGCATGCAGGGATGTATCGTTTTCCATACCGTTCATTAGAGCACACTTATTGAAAAGGAATGCAGGCAACCGCGTGACCCGTTGGCAGCCGTGCGTGACCGGAGGCGACCTCCGCGGCGGCGGTGGCCACTTGATTCCCAGCGCCCGCCTGCGTCCCCCGGTCGTGCTGGCGCCTCGCCTCACCCCACCTCGCACCTGCCGCCGTGTTGGCCCGAGGAGGAATCCAGGACGGAAGTCTGCGTATGGGAAGGAGATGGCCGATCGCCGCCCCCGCAATCATATGCTTATGGTCGAAGGAGGGGGCGACGCGAGAGCTCGTGTTGAGAAATGGGTCCTGGTGCCCCCCGGGGAAAGTTGACCTCATGTTACAGGTCGGCTCCTTGTTTGGGGATTTGATATGGATGTTTGGAGGGCTATGCTTAATGAATGGAGTGAATCTTAAGTGCAGTTTAAGAGAGGAGAAGAGAAGTCGGAGACTTACCCTAACTTGCATTTATGTGGGTCGTGAAAAACTTAGAATAAAACCGACTAGTCACTCCGCCGTCGTACCTATACATTCTTCGTGTATGAGTTCACTCGCGTGTGGAACGACTCATATATCACGCCTACCGCCTCCCCTACGCACATATGCCTGTCGATCACGCGCGGAGGGACGACCTCAATCATTCTGTTCACGGAGGGAAGCGTCTCTCACCGATGAGCACTTTTTCCTCCCTCTTCGTTGACAGGACGGTTTCCCCTCTATTTTGCACTGCTCCAAATGCTTTTGCTACTTCGGTTGTTGATATTTCCTCCCGCATTTTTCCCCACCGCTGTTTCGTTTAATGTTTATTCTCGTATCCATGTCCTTTTTTGCCCTTACACATCAACACGTAAAGGTTCTGTCGTAAGCGTCTGCCGTCGGAATTAGTTGACCTGTTGACCGTGCTTGGTTAATTATTTTAAAGCTCGTAGCATTTCGGTGACGTTTTTCTAGAAACCTCAAATTCCTTCAAGTGGAGTCCAAAAGAAAGCTGAAACAGTTCATTTAACTGGTCTTTTTGACATTGTTATTTATATTTCTAGCCTTTATATTTTCATTGTTTGTCACGTCTTTTATCATCAGCTCCATTCTGCTCCATTTTAGTTGTTTTTTTTTATTTTATTTAATTCTTCCTTTCTTTTCTGTGTTCATTTTTTGACCTTGTGCACATCGATGCTTCGACTTCCCAAGACACCCTCCTCCATCGCTTGGGCGCTCATTCGACTTTTCGACCCCTGCGCCCTCTCCCCTGCTGCTCTTCAAGAGCCCTCGCTCACTCGCTCCCCAGACGCACCTAACCCTTCCACCACCACTCTGCTCTTCGCTCGAATGAAAACGCGATGAAAAATGTCAGAGGGCGGCCGGCACCCCGTTCGCCGGCGTTGGGGAGGCATAATTGATTCTTCGGCTCCGCCCCGGTCCCGCCGCACAGTGGGCCTGTCACCGAAACGCGGGGAGAATGTATGACGGTGAATCGAACGTTTCTGATCACAAATAAATGCTTGGTATTCGTGTAAAAGATGTTAACTTTGTGGGAGAGTGATATTTAAAATAAATGAAACAATATGATATTTATGTTTGTTTTACAAAAAACCGTTTTACACTTTTGTTTGCTTGTAAAGTTCATTTTCATATGTTCAAGGTTTAGAAGTCGCTTGTGAATATTATTTTTTGTGTTCGTGCGGAGTGAAATGAATCTCAAAATGTGGCGCTCTTATTCCAAGATATTTTCGCGTGCGTAGGGAGTGCCCGCGAGGGCCCACTGGCGCCTGCGGCGGGGGTGGGCGCGCGGCGTGCGTGGCTGCGCACGGTTCCGCTCCGCCGCGCGTGTGCTGCAGTTTCTTTTGTCTTCGCGTAACGAAGCTCGCTTCTCGACCCGAGACAAACATCGATAATTCTAGTGGGAGCAAACGTTGTCATGATGGAGTAGCTTGTGCCGACTGATTTAAAACCGGCAAAATTTACTTGTATCTTTTGGTAGATGAAGACATTGGAATTTTGTAGGAGACTAAGAGACATTCTTGTATATTTTTTTTCATGTAACTGTTTTCGGTGGGGGTCGCCTGGGGAAAATATTTGATCTAGACATATCGTGTAAGGGGCCGATATCGATGTAGATTTTCATTGTTCGGTATAGTTATTGCGTGGCCTGAGTGTGTCCGTGCATCTCTACGCCTAGGTATGTTGCAGTGAGACTTCTTCCAGTCCACCATATGGGGCAAGTGAGATATCACTCGACACATCTAAACTCTTCTGCTGGGGGAACTCGCCGTTTGTTCTCATTCCAAATGTTCTAAGAGAAACGTATTTTTGAGGGTTTCAAGCGTCTATAATTCATTTCGCTGTGGTTTAAAGTTACAACGGTGATTACAAACTTATTCTATTCCTTTCGACAAGACGATTTTATTAACTCTATTTTTGCAGAGTCCAGAAAAATTCGGCAATAATTCTAGAAAAAGGTGTTAATTTGAAAGAAATAAGATACGTCTGGATTATTTCTTCAGTTTCTTACAGCTTTTTCGCGTAGATCGTATTGTGGCATACTGTAAAATTACATACACTTTGCATTTTGCTGAACGATTTCACGTCATATTTGGATGAATTATTTAATTGGCTAATGACGCTCTTGACCGTCGAATGGGTGTACCCTTTTTTGAACTTCCGGCACCTGCAGCGAGCTGTGAGTAGCATTTACAATCTTGGGAGACCGCTGCGTCGACAGGCTAAACGCCTTAACCACCCGGATAGCCAAAATCATAATGACGCCCCGCGCTCTGTTCTCCGCCTTAATCGTCGCGGAGCGCTCTCCGCTCTTGTGGCGGCCGCCGCCGCCGCCGCGGGCAGGTCGTGGGCGTCGGCCACTGCCTCCGGGAGAACGGAATGGTATCGTTGGCCTTGGGTCGTTAGCGCTCCTCCGGAGAGCGTGTTTTGCACTCGGGTGCACGAGTTCCGCTGCCGCCGCCACCGCCACATCCAACGTCATCTCCACCTTAACCGCCACCGCCTCCACCGCCATCGCCAGCTCCGTCGCCACCTTCGTTTCCACCGCTACTTCCATCACCATCACCGCCACCACAGTCGCCATAAACATCGCCGTTGGCATTGCAGATGCTACAGGTGACGTGATCACGCGCCTCGTCACTTGACGCTGTCGCCATCGCCACGACCGTTGTGCCTTTACCCTCGCTACGTACATTTACCTGCCACACAGACTCCTCTCCTCCATCCCACTGCGCTCCCCTCTCTCCGAAACCGTCTCCGTCGCTGCCTTCCTTCGCCGACATTACCGTCACCACTGAACCCAACGCACCCAACCCTACCGTTGCCAGCGTAGTCCTTGTATCTCCGCCTTTTTACTTACGAAAATTCCAGCCTTTTCCCATAGATTCTTGTCTCGTTTTTATCTCGCGGCCCGTATCTGGTCCTTTTCACTTTCCACGGTCGTTCGTGCTCTTTTCTTTATTACGTCGCGACGCCGGCTCGACTGCGGCGGCGGCGGCGGCGCAGGCACGCCGTCGCCGCTCTCCTTTTGTTTTTCATCGCCGCCGCATTGTTTACACGTCGTTTGCCCCGCGCCCCTCCCTCCCTTCCCGCTCGCCGCTCCGGCGTTACGAGAAGATTACACCTGCTAATACATTTTACGGCGCGGCGGCGCGCCCGCGACAGGATATATGGGAGCGCGCGGCCCGCGACTTGAACGCCGCTCCGCGGGAGACGATCCACGAGCGCTGCGGGCGCGCCGGAGACGCTCGCTCGGGCGGAGGCCGCGCCCCGCGGCGCCGCGCCGCCCCGCGCCGCTCCCGGCCCCGACCCCGGCCGAGGGCTGCCAACGTTCAGCACGCGGAATGTGCGTGACGCTGGCTAATAACTGTGAGGCTCAACTCTGGGGACCTGTTGAGATGGGCATTACTCTGTCGTATTACGTACTTTCCGTGAAGTAAAAGTGTTACTTTTTTTTGTGATGGGTTGCGGACGCTCCGATTCGGAAGTGTATGTGTAAATTGCATATCTGCCATTTCAGTTATTAGGCATGGTTTTGCTGTCAGTAATTAATGGCAGTTACTGCCATATTTCGTAGGGTAAAAAATAGTTAGTGGCCCACCCCATGGAGGGGGAGGGGATCTCGTGTGCTTCATTCCCTCTACTTCAAGGCAATGTCATAAACTCACAGTTTTTACTAATTTTCTTGTCATTCGGTCATTCAGTATTACAATTGAATACGTTGTGAATAATTACATAGGAAAACATCAAGTCTGCTGGACACTACACCTACAGCCCTCCTTCCTCTCCCCCACCCCCCCACCCCGCCGAAAAATACTAGTTTAGTTAGTTTCCTGTAATTCCTATTATACTGTTTCAGATATAGGGGTTAGAAAATTCAATGTTAGAAAAATAATATCATAGCCCACCATTCATTGCAATTAGAAATATAGTGTTTTACCAGACAATACTTGGAAGGTCATTGTCTCTAAGCTTCTCAGCTCGATGCGTCTAGTTCGTTAGTTGGTAGTACTGCGGCGCCGTTTCTTTGTCGCCACGAGTGCAACATTTTGCGCTAATGCTCTCCTCGCGTTGTCTGCGCGATTCGCGGGGCACGCGGCCTTCGCCGCTCCGCGTGCCGCCGCTGTCATTGTCGTCGTAGTTGTCTTTTTGCTGGCTCTTGACAACCATTTCGCGTTTTTCGCATAGAATACCTTTTTGATGTGCAAAACAGCCCGTGCGAGAAATTCTTATATTGAAAAAATATACAGAAATTACGATATTTGTGTGAGATCAGACATTTTTTTTGTGCATTTCCTGCAAGTACATACAAAACATTTGTTAGGAAACAAGCAATAAGCAGGGGAGAAAATGCAAACAAGTTACGTAACCGTTCCCCATGCATTGACGAACCTTTCCTTCATTTTATTTTGTTTAATTGATTAAACGTAAATTGAAAGATTAGCTAGAAAAAGAAAGTATTAGGCCCCTACTTGTTCGCTAACAGATTAATGTACTGTTATCTCCAAGAATCTTCAAGAGCAAGTTTAATATACTAATGACGGGTAATCAGTAGAAAGAATTAAATGCGATTTGTTACACTCTAGTCCGTGTTATGGTACATTCTCGTCTGTCTCATCACTTCTTAGAGAAGAGGAGCAGGCCCCGGAGTCGACCTTCGTCTGGAGCTGCTCAGCGCCACCGACGCAACGCTCCGGCATTCCGACATCTGACCCTGCGTGTCCCACTCCATTAGGAAGTCACGAGGGAGCACAAAAAACACAACGCCGATAACACTGAGGCGAGTCACCAGCCGAATTTGTCGGCGAGACCGCTCATGGGGTCTCCAGTCGCCTTGGCTGTTCTTGGTCACTACAGTCTCGTCGCCTTCGTGATCAGATCACGTTTCCCCAGCAATTTCCATACTATTGCCACCATTGTTTTCTTTATTACCGTCCGTCTCCATTGATTTTTTTTTATATTTTATGTTGCTACAATATTTGATAATGCATCTCAACTTGATTCCTTTCTCTATTTTTCTTTCTGCTTCACGAATTTTCATGTATTCAATTTTATGTCTACTCGTACTGGCATTGGAAATTCTTACTCCGAATATTGCGTATTCTTTTCGTTGTTTCCGCTGGGTACCCCTTTGTTCATACCCTGTCTCTCCACCCTAAGAATCTATTCATATAATTGTTCTCGATTCTCCCCGTGCCGTTCTCGGCGGATTTCTCGTTGGATTACCGCAGCGTCCGGGGAGCGGCGGACGGCGGCGTGCTAATGGACGCGGCGTCCTCTAACAAACGTGCGCGCGTTCGCATCCGAATGGCCGCCATCCACAACGCCCCGCGCGCCCAGCAACCTGTTCTCGATTCGTTTTATAACGCGCGCCGCGGAGCAAAGCACGGCAGAGCAGAGCAGCGCAGCGCAGCCCAACGGCGGAGGCTGGGCCCGTGGAACGCGGATGTTTGGGTCCGTGGTTTGGCCACTCCCGGCGGTGGACGGACCCGTGCCGCCATTCGCCGCCCTTCACAGGCTCTTGCGCCCTCCGATGTCTCCATGTACCTTTTTAATTTTCTGTAGTCACATTTTACATTGGATTTGAGTAAAATTCTTGCCCTTCCGACCCTCTCCCACACAAGAGTACAATGTGTTCCAGAATTTACAATCAGTATAAATATGCTTAATATGTAAGTGATTTTGAAAAAAAGTCATAAAATTATGAGGATGTGTTCATGCTGAATTTCTATTGATTGTACTATATGTTAATTTTCCGTTATGAAATTGTTTCATATCTAGAATTAGTTCCTATTTTTCTACTTTTCCTGTTCCTTTCTCTTTTCACCTTTCCTCTTGCATTGATTTATTGTATAATCTGACTCTTATCTACTTCGTTCTCTTGCCTTTCATCTGCATCCTCTCTTATTTTGGTTGTTTACTTTTTTAGTTTTGTTTTTCCAGTCGCTCTTTCAGGATGTTGCTATCCAGCCATTAGCATTCTTATTAGCAGTCGGGCTCATGCATTTTTTTCCTACCTCTCCCCACCTGCTGTCACCTGGCGGGGTCACCGATTTCGAAGTGGTCCGAATTCCCGCGCTGCCCTGCCCCACTGCCGGCCTGCCGAGCGGCGGCGGCAGCGGCGGCGGCGCGCAGATGCCAATCTATGGTAATGGGGCGACAAGATTTAAAGCGCCGTAGGAGCCGAGGCGAGCGCGTTGGCGCCCCGGGACTGGCAGCGCGCGCGAGCGCGGTGTGGTCGGCGGTGTTGCCGCCGCGTCATATTTGTGTTATACTGCGCGTATCTAATGGGAACGAGGTGCTCGCGCGAAGCGGCGGGGGGACAGGAGGGCGGGACGAACTGAATAATAAGCGTGAACGACTAGGAGATAGGGCCACGCAAATAACGCAGCGGCCGCACTAGATCGTCAGGATGGAGGTCCCAAGCGTCGAAATGCTTGCTAACGGCCGCTGGTGGGTCATGCATTACACGGGCGGTGTGTGGGCCAACGTGACGATCGCCCAACGTGGCCGAACCATCGGAAGAAAAACACTGATATGTTCGTGGACGTAGCTCCAAATTTTCAGCAAAGTTACGACGAATCTTAACGACCATCTTCATTTTCCCCCTGTCATGGTTTTCTGTAGCAAGAGGCGGGCGGGTTCATGAAATTCCACTCGCCAGATAGTATGAAAATCTACAGTACCAATATTCTCCTCAGATAGTTTAATATCTTCGGGACAGAAGTTTTTAATAGGCATTTGACTTCGTGACAAATGGATTTGAAAGCCACGTGTATTCCGTTCATTTACGAACATAGTTCGAAAATAGAACTCAACCATTTATGTTGCTTCATGTGCGGTGTGACCTGACAAGAGTCGATTGATGTCACCCTCTACTGGGGAAGGTCTGCGGAAGGACGTGCGTGCGATGCCGGCGCCCGCACCTCCCTCTGTTATCAGCAGCCCCTGGCACTCCGCCCCGAAGGCCGCCCTCTTCCTCCCCCGAGCGGCCTTCTGGAGCGACCTTCCGGGTCTTCCGGCCCGCGCCCCGGGCGATAAGGGAGGGAGGCCCCGGCGCCGAGGAAGCGCGCCCGCGGGGCCTATCTTATCGCCCCCTGCGCGAGGACGCCTTGCCCGGCGCGGCTGTAACGTCGCCTAGCGCCCCCGTCTCATCCGACGGAATTCTACGGAAGCTCCTGTGAATATTTATTATAATCGTGTATTAGAAAAGTAATAATATTTCCATCCTGTTCTGGCTACTGTCTTGAATCCCCATCCCCACTTTGCCTTGCCCCGTCTTGCGTGCACTTATTACACGTAGATGCAGTTAAACAAAATTCCAATTTCATCGTTTTGGTCGTAAATATCGTGTATGAGAAGGAAAACTGGCAATATTGTCGTTCTCAAAGAGACACTTGTCATATTACCCAATTAAATGTAAAATACACAGTTTTAATAGTTGTTTCAATATCACTTGTAATAACTCTTCATTAATTATTATTTACTTCGCTTTATACTTCTACTAAATGCCTCAAGACAACACTTAATGTCATAGTTCCTCTGCTCTTAGTTCATTGATGTCACCTGCGATAGTAAGGTTGTGTATGCTCCAAACAGGTTTTATTTTAAACAAAAACAACTTCACATTTTAATCGCAACTGCGCTACGTTTGATTATCGGTCTTTCAAAAGTATTCGTGCCAAATTTGGGAGCAGTCACTGGGATGATAGTATTTTCCACTCTTTATCCGTACCATAAACAACTTAACTTTTATATTTTAGAAGAAAATTCGTGGGTTACTAACCTACAATGGAACAGTCCTGGAAAGAAGTATCAGAAAGTCTTCACACGTATTCTTCTGTGTGAATTTTGGCAAAATTCATTTAAATTTATAATGTTTAGTGAGATTAGTGGTATATATACCGTATTTTTCTATACACTAGAAGTAATGCCAGATATCTTTCACTTGGAATATATTTATTCAGACTCTCCCAATGTCTTATTATCCTGATGCTCGAACGTGTTTTTTCAAATTTTTGCAGTCGGAAAACAAACCACTTTAAAATCATTATGATTATTAATGGATATGTGTACTTTTTCATACATTCCACTATTCACTACCCAAGTTTCCGACGTACTGAAAATGTCTGATGAAATGTGTTCAGTCGCCCTCATATTGCCTTGAAACATAAATGTTGAAGCGACTCTGTCATTAACTCCTAAGCAAGGACTCTACGCGGACTCTAAAGCAGCGTCTTAATGGATCCAATAGTTATATTTAAGTGTATTGGAACTTCATAAAGTAATCTGTAGTAACAGTTTCTCTAAATCTGCGTTGTTTGTGGTGGAAGATGAAAAGTAGATGGGAGTGAAGAAGGAAAGGGGCCATTGCTAACAAAGAGCATACAACGGGCTGGTAGAAAGGAGGTCCAAGGCTGAAAGTGGCAAAATAAAAATTAATTAAACGATGAGAGTTTACGTTAAATCAAGAATCAAAACCGAAAACTCTATGACAAAACTTTTGTCTTTGCAGTATTGTTCGTATTTGCTTACCTGGCTCAGCCCATTTTGTTTTAACAAAATCAGGTTTACATTTAGTAACATCAAAAATCTACGCTTCAAAATTAGTATCATTTAAAATTTTTATTTAAAACACTTCATGACTGTATTTGATCCGCTATTTTGATTTATCTTCCTTTTCTTATTACCATCAACTTAGATTTCAGCTATAATGTTAGCGATTTCGAAACCATCCGCATGTCGAAAATGTGGAATTTTTGCCTGGTCGTGAAATTGCTCCCAACGTGCGGCGGCGGGGAAGGCTGACCGCTGCGCGCCGCCGTGGGCTCAGGACGCCTCGCCGCGCGTGGCCAGCGCGCGCGTAAATCAGAGGGGCCTTCTCCGGCGCACGGAGGAAGGCCCGGCCGCTCCGCCCGAAGCCGCTCTCCCCCGCGGGGAGTGGTTCAGTGGGTGTGCAAGTGCGCCCGCTGCTCGAGCAGGTGTGCATCTGGGAGCTATTGAATCATCTAATGTGCATTGTAAACCCAACCAACAAACCGCCTGTTTGGGACGCATTGTGGCGCAGCAGATATACGAGTTATTTTTCCACCATTGGGCTTCGAAGTCGTAGAGGGTGGTAATACAGAGTACATACCGAAGTCGAATGGGTGGTAAACAATGCAGGCTCGTCGCTTCGTAAATTGCCACCCACACCATCTCAAAGTACGTCGGATTCAGTACACCTAAATTGATATGCTGATTGCAAAATATTTGGCAGTTATTGAGTATACATTCTTACACGTCAATCATTGTACTTCATTCATAGAAAAGTTAAAGTCGTAATGACCCATCAGAGCCGTGCTGCATAACAGGATCATGTCCATTGCTCTGTATTCGTCCTATGTCATTTCTAGTGTCATTCTAAAGATACCTACCTGGGACGTCGGTAAGAGTAAATACAATGAGAACATTTGGAAGTACCTGCGCAGTTGAAACACAAGTTACACACACATTAACATCTCGAATGGCAAAACGGATGGATCCTCATGTTTTGAGCTCGTCGCGCGGTAACCATCGACCCCCGCCCTCGTCCAACAAGACGTACTCATTGTTCTTTGCTTGACGTTACGATTCATTGTTCGAAGTTTGTCTAGAGAACGTACAGGGATAAAAGAAACCTCAAGACTTCTGAGTCTCGCTTCTCTTCATTTCTTATGCGCAACTTGTGTTTTGTTATCGTTGTACTTGAGTGATAGCTTAACCCAGTTCCCGACTTTCACTTTACTGGAGTCCTTCCAGAATACCTTTTCCGTGAAGGAAGGGGACCAACGGTAAGACGTTAGAAATATACGACTAGCTATCGTTATTTTTTTTTGTTGAGAGGAAAAACTGTCACGGGGAAATTTTGATAGTAAAGTTGCACAAGTTTATGCTGGTGCATATTGTTGTTGTTGTTGTTAATAATAATAATAATAATATTGTTGTTGTTATTATTACTGTTAGTAGTACATTAAGTTTTTAAAAAAATAATCTGTCACGGTTTAATTTTTTCCTTCCATCTTCTCCGTTAACCTACTAGAAGTTAATTTTATTCCTCAGCATTGTTTCGTTACCGCGGTAGCACAGTTAGGTCGACGTATCACGTAAATTATGTACGTGACCGGCTCTATTTTTTTTACCCCCCTTCGTCTATGCAGCCATCCCATGTTGTGTCCTCTCTTGTTTCCCGCCCTCCTCTACCTCGCGCCCGCGTTATTGTTGTTTTTGCTCCCGCGTTAGACCACACACGGGGCCTGCTTCTGCCGATGCCTGTGCATGGTAACGTGTGTGTCGCCCCGGGGGCGAGTCATCGCTTTAAATAGGTGGGCGATAGGATCAGGGGCGGCGCGTTAGTGGCGGCGGACGAACCCATCCCCGACGCTAGTCCCCGCCCGCGTTTCAAAGCACTTCGGCGAATTTAGAGGCGAACTGCCGGAATGCGCACAACCACTAAGGGAGCAATTTTGAAGATCACAGTGACCACAAACAGGGAAAATAGCCAGAACTGGAGGTAATGTTTGTTGAAAAATATTAATTAAGCAACTCATCACTGTCGAATGATTAAATGACAATCGCGAACAAGTTTATAAGTTTATACTTCTTTTCAGCAGATGAAAATGTAGAACGGTATTTTTTGTATGAGGTTAAGAGTTGACATCAAAATTTATAATCAATTGGTTGTATCATTTTGGGAATGATTTTTTTAATTATAATATTTGTAATTTGATCGTCGATAAATTCTGGAAAAGGTCAATAATACTAAAATCAATAATAGAACTTACGCTTGTTCTGATGAAAATAGCATCCGATCGGTACCAAAGATGATTTTAAACGTAGTTAAAGAAAATAAAAATCTTATGAAGAATGCATTTGTAATAACTAATAATATATTGTAATATACCAAAGAACCCAATGCAATGTTAAGTCAAGGAACATTCATATGAAAAAAGACAAGTTCGGTGTTAAGTAAAAGCATTAGTCTTATAATTCGGAATTGCGATGTAACATGAATGGGGAAGTTTTCGGGATTAGGCACCCATCAGCGGTGAGAAGTAGGGAATGTACGGAGCAGTGTAACTTTGAGCAATATCAGCAAATAAATTACGAAAACACGTTAGATGACAGCAAGGAAGAAGAATCATCACGCCACGGGAGCTTCCGAGAAAATCAAGAGCACGCGAAGAAATTACAGTAAGATACTAGGCATTAATATCCAGTTTCAGATCTGAAAAAAGAATAAAAAGAAATTACAATTTAAATAGTTTTTCTTTGGCAGCCAAAGTAACACAAATTCATTTATTTTACATAAATTGAATTATTTATATTACATTAATTGAATAAATGTTTGTTGGTTTTTTATGAAAATAAGACTAATTATGAAATAAAATATTGCGTGCAATCCCAAAACAATTGACAGGTATAAATCTCCAGAAATTGCCGCATTGTTCGTACGCTTTGTACAAAGCGCAATTAAATTAGTGATAGACAGATTAAAAATATCTCAATATGTAACGTGTGATAAGTATCATAATGTAATCTGTGATAATAATTATCAGTGAACTAACAGGTTTTGCAATTCTGGTTGCAACTTTTTTGAGGGTCATTAAAAAGTTACAACTTTGCGTTGTATTTTCAAATTAGACAACTCAGCAAAGTACTGTTGCATTTTTAAACTTCTAATTCTCTGGAACCATTTTTAGAAGCGTGTAATCAAGGTGCGAAGCGCTGTCATGAGACGAGTGGAGAACTCCGTAAAACTCGTCCGGAGACGGGCAATTTCCGGCGGGGTTTGTGCCGCGGGAGCGAAGCGGGGCCGAGGCCCTGGCCACGGCTGGGGGTGGGGTCACCGCGCCGCAGGAAGTTACGTGGAGTTACCGAAGTTTGTGCTCGTGACTTGTTGAAGCGGTTCCCGAGCGAGCTTTGACGTTGGACTCTTTCCCGAAGGAAGTTTTTCGCTTCCACCCGTCTACCTCTCACGCAGTTTTGCCCTTTTGTAATGATCAGTGTGCGGAGTTTGCAGTTAAACAATGTTTCAGAAACTTAAAAGGAATTTAAGAAATGCTTACCATTTCTTCATTTTACCAAAGCCCTTATTCCAGGATTTATATTTCCCTAGGTGGTTTTCTTTTATTGATGTAAGAAGTATACTCGTTTCAAACATGCTATTTGCGTCCATTTGCGAAACATTGTTCGTATTACTGATATACTGTAGCACTGTTCTTAAAATAATACAGGAAAAAGTAAGAAAAGTTCTTAAATTGAGCAAGCATATTTTCATACTTCTCAAGGAAGTATTCATTTGAAATTCGATATGCTTGGCGATGAATCAAACTAAACGCCAATCATGAAGTATCTCTTGTAAGGTGATCCTCCAATGTACTTCGCCTTGTTTAATTTTCCGTTTCGCCAAGTTCTGAGTAAACATTTTACAATAAGAATTCTGACCTTATAAAACTCTTACGTTGAAGAGAAGATCTTTTCCATTCAGAATGCGTTTGTCCTTCAGTACAAGTCAGGCAAGAGAGTTGAATAGCCGGGTGAAAAATGGGAACTTGCGATCCAAGTCCAGTTCACCGAAACTTCTGCAAAAATAATCTACAACAAACGGGACGTATATGTAACCTAGTGGTGTCAAGGTCTCCTACTGGTGGCAGTGGCACGCCTCGTGGCACCATGCCATGCCACGAGCTTCTCTGCGCCACTAGCGTCGGGAGAGGAAACTATTAGTAACCACGCTGTCTTACAATAGGGATGGCGTTGTCTCTTGCGGCGGGGTTATGAACTGCGTGGATGTGGCACTCGTGTCACGGACTCCCTCTCGTGGCATCGACCGTGACAACACTGATGTAACCCGCTGCGGGATAATGTTTCCCATGCCCATCAACTCCCCCCTCCCCCCATCTATTCGTTTTTCAATTTGCAAAGTTTGTATAGCGGGCGGCCGCCCGGCTCAGGGCTTAGTAGGCGCAGCCTCCCGCACCTGCCTCACCCCCGCCCCGCCCCCGCGGGCACCGGATTTACGAGCGCGTTATCTATCGGCGCGCGTGAAGGTCGCCGGGGAAACCTTGCGCGTTTAATTTATCGCGCTCATTGGCGCGGGAGTCGGTTCCCGCCGCGAACAAAGAGCCGCCGCCGACCGCACCTGCCGCCGCTGCCGCCGGCGGAATCCTTGCGCTCGGCCGCGTTGGGCCCGCTTTAATTAAAGCCCTGCCGTAAAAGGCCCGATTGTTTTGAGCGCAGACTCCGGATGGAAGTCGTACACGCTGAACAGCAGTGGTGTTGCTTTGTCGCGGGGTTTTCGCTTTGCTCATCGTTGTTGGGGTTGGTTTAGCTCTGGCGTGTTGGTGAAACGGATTATCACCTGTGAGTGAATATCCAAGGGAAGGTAATGCTATGAACCAAATACCACTTTTTTTCACCTATGTGGTGTGGTGTTCACCTATGTTTTTTCACCTATATTGTATTTTATTTATTCCATTATTTCTTTCCGCATTTCTGTTCTGTAGGGGCGTGGAATTTCTGAACTCATGCGTTATTCGTGCACTGAGAGTCGAAGAGTAATGTTGAAAAGTAATGATGGTCTCATTTTCATTGCTTGGAATGGAAAACTATATGAAAAAAATGTCCTTTTTCCAAGTACGTGTTGAAATCTCTTTTTTTTTTAAATCAAATCTGTGAGCTGCATCTGAATGAGATTTGTAAAAAGTAATCAGAGTAAAATTCCAGTGCCAGTGTTGAACGCAGCTCAAATTTTGAAACTGATTACTTCATTCTTTCGCAACACTCGCCTTGCGGTCGTACTTACATTCGAGAATATTAATTTAGTAAAAGCCGCAGGAAAACCGCAGCTGCTCCGAATATTCGCAGTGGAATCTGCACTGCGTGCGAGCCCCAGTTCCGCGCATGCAGCTCCGGGAGGTTTCGGCCGGCTGCGCGCCGCCGACCGCCGGCATTCGGAGCGTATTTCGCGGCGTGGTATTTCGTCCGCGGGAGATGAGGAATGGAACGTGTCCTATTTACGCGCGCGCTTTGAGATCCGCCGCTGCCGACGCGACGCGAGCCCCAGCCGTCCCTCGGTGCGGGCGTTGTGCCGGGCGACGCATTGCTGTCTGAGCTGCAGCTCTGGAGCCCTCGCCCCTGGATTGCCAGGCACGCGCTGGGAGGGTAGGGGGAGCGACGGAACGTGTTGTGCTTTGCGGCGTGTGTGGAATAAAAATTGTGGAAAGTGAGGTGTGAGAATTGCAATTCTTTTGCTGTGTTGGTGAACCCGATGACGTAGAGTGACGAAGTAAAATTTAATCTTCATAAATAGATTCACAGGTTTATTGAGAGCTGATATGTGGGTTATCCAGATTTCGAAAATCGCAATAGAAATATATAGCTTGAAAAAGTTGTATGTGTGAAATATTCTCGTATCATCTGGTCACACAATGTTTTTATTTGCTTTCTTGAAGTCCAATTCAGTTTCCTTTTAGGGTATAAGTAAAACATGTTTTCTAACTTAATGTGAATCTATTCGTGCAAGTACGCATTTGTCCCGTAATTGGCTTACTCAGTTTGCTAGACTGTTTTCGAACGTGTTCATGTTAGGATTCGATTGCAAGAGCATTGCGATGTCCCCTTAATTGAAGTACCTGAGGAAGAAGAGTTTATTGCTGTGTCCGTTTCACGTTTCGAAGAGTTAGAAGCCTAATAGAGAGCAAAGAAGACGGAGAATTTGCTTCGGATACTCCCACAATTAGCTGCAAGCGGATACAATGAGGAAATATCAATGCACTTTTAAAATATATTAAAAGTTTAATGCACGATTTGTTGATATATCATTCGTATTTTTCGCCTAATAAATTAGTAAAATGTAAGCTACATGCTATATTGATAGTAACAACTCGTGAATGAATTGGGAGGTACTTATTACTAAAGTTAAACACATTTTTCAAATTAAATTAGTATGCTCCTGTGAATATTTTTGCATTCCATACTGATATGTAATTAAGAATTTGTGCGCCCTTCAACGCATATCTTATGCAATCGTCCTGTCTTTAGAATATTTTAGATGGTATTTACATAATAAAAATATATTTACAAATAGTAGACACGATATTTACCGTATTTATTTTTGCAATGTTTTGGTTCGCTTCTATGATTGCTTTACTGCATCCACTTTAAGACCAACGTTTTTTCCCCGTCAGTCATCCGGTTGAGTAGTTTCTCCACTGGACTCTTGTTTTCACACGACAACGCAAGTGGTATTCACGCAATACTTCGAAAACTATTGAAGTTGATAATTTTTCGTGAAAAGGCTTTCATTACAGAAGGGCTAATGTATTCTCTGTCAATAAGTTGTAGGAAGTACTGATAAATGACAGAGACTCGTCCAAATTGAATTTCAAAGTATTAGCGTCAGACTTTAAAGTGATCCGTCATGTTTTCCTCGTAACCTACCCATCTAGTGAACGCGCTCTTTCCTTTCCTCCGCTAATCTGCCGCTCGAGCACGCCACCAAGCAACATTTAACAAATCCGGCGTCCGCATGGCAGCGGCCTCGCGTGTCGGCGGCCTTCGTGATCCGTCTGCGTCTGCAGCGTGGGAAGCGGCCGGCGCCGTTGGACAGCGCCGGGCCGGCCGCCGGATTAAACAGGACGCCGCCGTTGCAGAATCGACGCGCGTTGCCATCTTCGTCTCCGACCGCGTCGCTGCCTCAAGGCTGGCCTCGCGCGAAATTTTTTTTTTCGACGTGCCTTTCCCCCACGAGCTGCTCGAGCTCCGGGTTTGGTCACGGTGGAGTTCGGTTACCGCCGCGCCGCGCCCCCGCCCCTGGCGGAGAGCGCTGTGGGAATCGCCCCGGCCGGCGTGCGGTGTAGAGTACCACTTGGGCAGGCTGGACGGCTGCTCCTTGCTCACGTCTTTGGCCGCGAGTCAACAGAACGCCGGGAAGTAATTTTGCTGTATCACTCTCTCGCCCCCGCAGTCTTTGTTCGCTCGTGTGTTTTTTTGCCGACTAAGTGCGTGCTTCATGTCGGCTCCGTATGTTAACGCCTACCCCACAGTTATCGCACTCTTTCAGTTCTATCGTTCTGAAGCTTTGTGGTGTCTTTTTGGTCATGTTATTTGTAATTTCCGTATTCTATTCTTACATTCGGCAGAGTACGCCGATCGAATTCACTGTTCTGCGCGACACCTTACGTATGTCCATCGTTCTGTGATTATTTCTGCTGTTTCGTTTTTATTCGTAACCATTAGGTTTGACGTTATGTCTACATATCATGATTCAAACACATGACAGCTCGAACGTTTTCCTCCTTTTCATTCCTGTCTCGCCTTTGGTAAGCTATGCGCTGTCCCTTACGCGCACGTTAGCTTCCGATTTTACCTGCTGTTCTCTTTCATTGCCAGGATTGACATCTCCAGTGTCTCCCCGTTCGTCTCCTCGACTCTTGCCCCGTATCTGCTCAGTCTGCTCCCCCTCCCGCGTCCCGGGGTCTCCCCAAAGCCGTGGCGGCGGCGGCGCCGTGCGCTGTGAAGCTGTCACGCCCGGCGTGCGCTTGTTGACCACCGGGCGAGCGAGCCTTGTTTGTTTGTGTTGCGCGGGCCGGGTTGCTCGTGGCGGACCAAGGTTGCCGGGACGGGCGGCGGACAGGCGGGGACGAGGCGAAGTGGCGCTGGCACCCGCCCCGGGCGACGTCGCCAAAGCTGCGCCCGCAGCCGCTCTTGACCCATTTCGCCCAGCCACCGCATGCCCCGTCCCGCCCTCCCCGCTTCCGCCCTGCCCCGCTCGACCCGATTTCCTGCGCGTGGCTGCCCGGCTGGAACAGGTGGGCGGGACCAGTTTTGCGTGATGTTCATTCGGATGCGATCGGAGTGTGGACGATGACACTCCGATTCGGCTCGTGAGTATTCGAGACCCCTCGCTTTCGTGTGTACTGGGCGTGACAGTTGGTTTGATTATGGAGTGTGTTGAGCTTTCGGTTATGTTTGTTGTTGCATCTTTCGTGTCTTCAGATCATTTAGTTTGCATATCCAATTCCTATTTAACAAGTGTGTTTGCTGAGACCATAAATACGAGGGCCACGTGTCTGAACGGGCAGTACGTTTTTCACGAATAAAATGGAAACAAATCAGCATGGAAATAAGAGTTATGACCGCAAAACTAACGTTTTGCATAATATGAATTTGTGAAGTCATTGTTATAAAACCCATTGTGAATTATTTACCGAGTTTTTTCTGTCCTTCAGTTCTTTCTTTTTTTTTAAACATAATGAAGTAGTTTGAAGATTCTCATTCATCCAAATAATTATTATGCTGAAAAGGTACCTTCGTTTAGAATCGACCAAGTCAGCTGTTTGGGAATCTTCGAGCAATATGAATCGGAATGTTGTAGAGGAGAGAGTCCTGTATAAAGTGGTGCGCGGGTCTTTTGTCTGTCACATTTGTCATAGGAACTACGGTGCGCGAACACAATGAGGATCTGTTACTGTCAGGGTAGCGAATTCAATCGTCGGAAGACAACTGTTGGTCGGGTGCCGAGACATTAAGATTATAACACAATGGATTTGCAGATTAGAGGCCGAAAGCCGAATGTAGCTTCGTGAGAAAGGTATACGATATTTCCCTACTTTATGTCCTTGCTGACGAATTTTTATGACTGCATTGTAACTATACGAATGTGGGTACATCAAACATATCCGAGGACCAAGGCCAGTCGTATCTGAGAGTAGAGATTACAAGATCTTTTTTATTTGGCTCTTAGCAAGAGAAGCAACAAGTTGCAGATTCCAGTGAGATCCTCGAGATATGTCGAGCCTTCTCTCCTCATGCTCTTGGTGGGTGTGGGCATTTACTTACTTTCCTTTTGCGACGTGATCCTCCTCACGACCAGATTCCGAGAATCGTGCCAAATTTGGAACATCCAGAGCTTTTTAAATTCTTGCGAGTCTCGGAGTAGCAAAAACATCTCGAACGTCTTCCATCTGGCTGCCGACGGCCATGTTTTAAAACTATAAAATTCACCTCTCTTCATTTGGGATATGCCCTGAAATGTATTCCAGTTCACTGTCAATGTACTGAAACTATAATAAAACATTGCTTAATGAAGTTTCTCAAAAGATTTTGTTCGTTGAAACGCTGGTTACTGGTTGTAGAATGACTTTTGGTATGCCACATGTATGTCTCGTTAAATTTTCTTCTTGATAGTTTAACTGCGAGTGGCGGTTCAATGTATTTTTGATATTCCGTCCTCCCTCTCACGCGTGCAGTATTTTTGTGGAAACATTCACGTCATCCGTCTTCTGGCGCGCGCGTGCATCGAAGGTCGATTTTCGCGAGCGCGTTTATTTTGGAATCTCTGCCCAGTGGGTTAACGTAATCAGCACACGACCAAGGCGCTCGCACGCGCGAAGGGTCACGGTGATCGGGAGCAGGGGTGTTCGTCGACGCCAGACTACGGCCAAATCGGGCCCCGACGCTGCACCCGAACTCTCGTATGTGGGTCAAGCGCCTGCCGTTCGTACACGCACCGCGAGAGGTTGACGACGAGAGATCCCGGCGGTGTCCGCGCCAGCTCACCGTAGCATATTTATCATGGTCTCCATTAACTACTGGTTCGCTCGCGGCCGAATGTACGTTTCCGATCGGAGTCGCGACAGGTCACGGCGACAGTTATATATAGGGCGCTAAATTAATCTTGTTCATTTTTTTACAGCGTTCCAGGACATGTTAGTAGGTCACGTCGATAAATCCATCAGTCTGTCCATGGGTGATCATTTGTGATTTGCATATACTACATCACTGCGGGACATCTGCTTCATTGGTCCATTACTTCTTGAAAGTGTTGTGCAAGTGCGTCATACAGTGGTTGAATTGTTTTTTGTACTACATAAGTAGCCTTGAAATTAAATGACTTACGTTGCACCACGTTCTACTATAGTGTTTATGGAGATGTTCATGTGAAGAACTATGCTTCATACAATTAAGGGTGTCATTAGAAGTATGTTCAATACAAAAGCGATTCTCTGTTTAGCAGAAAGCGAAAGCGCAGTTTCGTGAACTAGACAAGTATTAACATGATGGGAAATAATATGGGTCAAATGGATTGATCGTACTGAAAAATAACAAGTTAATGTAAACTGAAAATTCACTTGAGGTAATTTGTGTTCAGTTAACCACTGTTCTGACAACAACCCCTACCACCACCACCATCACTAACGACACCACCGCCACCACTAACGACACCACCGCCACCACTAACGACACCACCGCCACCACTAACGACACCACCGCCACCACTAACGACACCACCGCCACCACTAACGACACCACCCCCACCACTAACGACACCACCCCCACCACTAACGACACCACCCCCACCACTAACGACACCACCGCCACCACCACCATAAGACTACTCTTACATTTGAACATACGAATTGGTCTAATACAGTCATGCCTAGCATTTCGTTGCATCAAAACAGCGTGAACAGGTTTACATGTACCGCAAAGAAAGTGACACTGACAAATAATTCCTTACCATCCCCAGACTATACGAACAAATAATCGAGAAAAAAATACCGCTGAATAAAAGTTTCTGTGGGCTTTGCGGTGCTAGCAATTTAGAAAATCATAAACAGCTATATTCAATGGGGTCTTATTTCGGCAACGAAACTGATTTTTGTGTGTATCATTAAATTCTATAGGATTTGTACGGCATTAACAGCAAGAGAAAATAACACAAAACTTTGTTGTCAGATAAGCTCAGGTTGCTCTAAAAACGTGGCCTGGGAGCAAGCACCCTGGTGGTGGTTGCAGCCCTCCACCGCGTCTGCCCGCTCGCTGCTTCTGCCTCCTCCTCCAGGTAGTCGCCCGGGGCCGACGAACCGGCTGTGGGCGCGGGGTCAGGGACGCGACCTTCCCGAGATGCCTGCGCCGCGGCGCACCTGTGCCCGCCCGCCTCCGCCTCCTCCCCCTCTTCCCCCCCGCCACCGCACCTATCGCCCCCGCTCCGACTCCCGCGCCACACACTGGCCCCAAATGGGCCAAAAGGCGCGACAAAGAATTAGCCAAAGCTCTTACGTGAAAGTACGTAACCTGCATAGAAAACTCTGGTAACTTTTAAAGAGAATACTTTGCGAGATGAAGCTGTTAATTATAACAGATTGAAAGTACAGTTTTGGGCTGCAGACATTTGCAGCTTCTGGAATGGTGTTGAATGGTGGAAGACTCGGCTGAAAGTAGAAGTAATTTTTAATGAAATTACACTAACAAAACGACACTAACGAAACCACAATAAAAAGCATTGAAATCCTCTTGATATAAAATATGAAGGTTTGTATTTCTTAGAGTAATGCGAACAGTAATAGGAAAATTGGATTTTCAAATACACAAAAACCTTCATAAAATTTATGAATTACAGGAAACTATAACTTAACGTTGAATGAAACTGTTTTTTAAACATACCATTGTAGTTTTAATTTTTTATCTTCTTTATTTCTCTCATTTGGAATTATTGTTTGTCGGATGACAGGATTGGTTGGAAATCGCAGCAAATAGGCTGCGCCATGCCTTTGTGGTCATTCGGGTCCACTGCACGCCACTTTCTTGGCCCTCACGGAGGCTGCCCCGCGGCGTGGACACAAGGAATGGACTCGAGTTTGTTTGCATCCGCGGAAGATTGATGCTTTTTCCCCGGCAAAAGAACTTACAAAGGCCCTTTTGCTGTTAAGCGATGTACACACCGCTACGACTTGCTAACACTGTTTAGAATTCATGGCCTACGTGACTGCTGCTTCTTTGCCAGTGTCTGTCGCAACGAGGTACGAATTTGTACAGGTGACGGCGAAACGGAAAAGTCCGCGAAATTATGTTTTGCAGGTTATTAAACTGCCGTTATTATGCAAAAATTTTAAGGCTCTAAGTTGTGTCACGATCAAACTGTAGTGCGCACAGAGACATTGGAATCTTTAATCTACTAAAATTACTTTTCCTTTTGATTGAAATTAACGATTAAGAATTATCTGTTCTTAAAGGTGGTTCCCGCAGATTGATTAAAGACAATCTGTGGTAACATCCCTAATAAATCTCCATCAATAGGCTGTCTTGAGCAGTTTGTAATATTTCTAAGTATCTCTTGTATTTGCTTTGCATACCTAAAAATGAGTTACAGAATATTCCGATTAAAACTTAAAATGCCGTGACATTTTCGTTCTTTCTTTCATGATCTCTTTAGCGAACTTCATAGTTTACTACAGATATATAAGGAAGAAGTTTTGGCCAGCATGCAGCTGAATTACTGCAGGTGATTTGAAACAAATATTGACCGAAGGGGAGAGAGCATGAGAGCAGTTAAGATTGGTTGCAAGAAAGAGGTAGACAGAGGGGAAGATATCGGGTGGAGAATAACCAAAACATACGTATTTTGGATGCTTAGTGCTGGGAGCTCTTGCTTTTCTTCAGTTGAGCACATTATTTCCCTTTTCCATGACTTGCGTCTGTAATAGACTAATGTATTTACATGTGTACTGTTGCTGTTTTATTCACAGCACATCGTGGCGATTCGTGTAGTGAACTTCATACCCGGAAATACTCAATTATTAAAATTTAAGTTGATACAGGATGGTAAGTGCTGCGAGTGGTAAGTGCTGCGTCCGACGTGGGGAAGCTGGGGGCGAAATTCGCGCCTAATGAATAAAGTGCGCAGCGACGCGAAGGCACGGCACGGCGCAGCGCGGCGCGTCTCCAGGGCCGTCGCCGCAACGATGATTGATAACGGCCGCCGCAGACGAAGGCAGAGCCGCTCCTCAGGGCGCAGATGAGGAGATTGGCTCTGATTCCTCGCCGCTCGGTCACGCCACCGCCGTCGTGCCGCGATGCCTGCGTACCTCGTGGCTCCGGCCCTTCCTGCGTCATACGCACGGCCTTTCGCACGATTTAGAGCCCCGGCACACGAGCGTTGCGTTGACGCGCGCAAAATAACGTGTGTCGTAGAATTAGAGTGTATCTTATGCGAAACGGCACAAGAGCTTCCATTCCACATAAGATAGGGTTAATCTACGACGTGCGTTACTTTTCGCGCGACAAACGCGTATCAACGCAACGCTCGTGTGACACGCGCCTTGGATCATATGTAACATATGCTCCCGTACCATTAGAATCTTGGATTTTGGCACGGCCAAGATGTTTCTATTGACTACAACGAAGTTTTTCGGTCTCGTTTAAAATGTATATAGAAGAGAGTTTGGTAACCTTCAAAATAATGCAAACTGCTTTTACTTCGTTACAATTTACAGCACCCCTAATTGGGTTACAATTGTGTACTGCAATTCTATAATCCATGATCTTAGTTGCGAGAAACGTTCATTTTCATTAACCGGTTGCAAATGTAGAAGACAGGTTATTGAAGTAGTAGTAATTTAATAGTTCCTTCTATTTTTAGCTTTAACGGTCTTGGTTGTTTTGCGTTGCTGCGCTGTTCTGACAAACTCCCTAATTTAGTTTGCGTTGTCAAATGCATTTTAAAATTTATCACTGGCCTACATTGCATAAAGAAAATGAGCAATAGCCCGTCATCTTAGCTCCAGGTGCTCCCGTCTTTCCGTTCTCTTTAATTCATCGGGCGACCCACTTCTGTTCACCCCCTGACAGCGGGAGGAAGCCTCGCTGCCTCCCCGGCCTCGCCCCAGTTCCGCCCCTCCCCCCCCCCCGGGGTGCATCGAAGGCGCCATGCCAGGGGGGCTCGGAAGGGGGCGGGGCCGTCTCTCCCAATGGACCCCCGCATCTACGCCTCGCAAGTTTGAAAGCCCCAGAACTTTCGGGGATTACGGATATTCATTTTAGAAAACATGATTTGTGTTTAACTTAGTAAAATGTGGTTCGTGATGCAAGAGTTCGGAAAGTAGTCCTTTCGTTTAATTTCGAACCCGTATACACTTTTTTTAGTTCGTAGATTGTGGGTTTCTGTCCATCATTGATTGTTAGGTATTCCACAATTAAAGTATTGTGATACATCTGGGATATATCGATAGTGTTCGTGTAAAGGAAGTTAAGATACAAAAAGGGAATTTGCAGAAAAGTGAAAATAAAATTTCTTGTGATTATTATAAGGCAGGGAAAATTAAGAAAATCTAAAATTCGCAATATTTTAATAGTAACATTGTCAAGTAGAGTACAGATTTGTGATGTATAATAGCTAAGCAACATAATTCCACGTTCACGAAAAAATATTTAATTCTCTTTTCCCGTATACCATCGATATATTCCATCTTTAGTGGTAGCATATAGTAATATTTTTGTGTGATTGTGAATTAATTGGGATTTGATGAGTCAATAAATGTTCCGATTTTCTAGATGGTGAAAATTCCTCGTGTAAAATGTGTGATTTTCCTATATGGTATAGATTTGAATATGAAATCATGAGTATAAAAAGTAATCAGATCTTTCATAGGCTTTAAAAAATTCCCGAGAAGAAAGGTGACCTTATTTTCTCGTATTATGCGGATCGGAACCGGTAGTGCGACGGACAGATGCGAGACAGTGCGGTGGACAGAAGGCGACAACGAATCACCCGAGGGACCTTGTGGGCACGTGTTGATCACTGGACCTTGATCCTTGTTTCCTCTTCAGCTGTCTGCAAATATTAATATTTGAGGCAGTTGACTTTTGAGTATCAACATCTTGCAATGTAAAGAGAAGAAGAGTTTATTCACTAGTCTAGTTTGGTCAATCTAGTCTGTTTTATAAATGTTTGGATTAATTACTGGGGAAATATTAGAAGATTTGACTCATATGTCTCATATTGCTCTAGTGGTAATAAAAGATTTGAAATTATTATTTCTTCTTGTTTGAAAAGTTAAAGTTTTATTAAATTTGTCTTAAGTTCTTAGTATTCAGTTTCATCTTTGTACTCCAGAACTGTTTTGCACTTCCCTAATCCTTTAACATTTCCTTAGTTGTTTCAGGATTTGAGGATACGTTTGTGTTTGATTGATGCGAATGGTGTATAGTGTAAGAATTTATTTAAGGTTTAAAACCCGAGAGCATTTCGCGTGCGTAGCGCTTTCTGCCATAGAGATTCAAGTCAGCTTCTCCGAACGTAGCGCGTCGCCCGCCGTTTTTTTGCCGACGCAGCCCGCGCTCGCCACGCGCCGCGCGGCAAGGCAAATGGAATTAGCGCTGGGCGGGCCCGCGTGCCGCGCAGGCGCGCATTACCGGATTACGGGCCGCTTGTCGCGATGAACAATGCGGCGGCGGCGGCGGCGGCGCGGAGCGGAGGCTGGCGGAGACGAGCGAAAGAAAGGACTCTCACGGCACCTGCGTCGCGTGCTCCACGCGAAGATGACGTAGAGGGGGAGCGGCGGTTGGGGAATAATGAAATGTATCCGCCTTCGCGCGAAGTGCTGTCCACCGGCAGATGCTGGTCCATTAGAAAGGTTATGGTATCGGACGCTCTTAGAACATCGAGATTTTCGCAAATCTTACCAAAGTGCTAATTTATTTTGCACGTCGGTGCAAAAATTGAGAACAGGCAAATTGCGAATTAAAATTCAATGTTCTGTGAAAGTTGCTTAATTTTCTTGTGTGTTGTTGAACTCACGTTTCTCGGTATTCAGAAGTATCGAAATAGAAATGACCGATTCTGTATCACAGTTTCTGCTAAGTAATGTTTGTTCTGTATTAAATGACTCATTCGCATAATTAAAAGTATAATTGAAAAGATAAGGTATGTGGGAGATAGTGCCTACTATTTGGTAGTATTTGTAATTAACAGAGGGTAGAAAGAAGTTCCATTCGTGTCGGACCCGAGAGGAATAGTATTGGCAAGAGAACTGGTGGAATTGTTTCTGAGGTTAAACGATTGCGAGTAGTGTTAAGTGGAGAAGGGAGTGTCGGACATAAAATCATAAAGCGCGCGAGGTGATGGGTGAACTGCGGCCACCTGCAGCGTCGTAGCTGCGGCGCTAATGACCACAGGCTGAATCGGCGGTTTTCAGAGAGTTGTGTCGCGGAGCAAGATCAAAGGTGAACCATCGGCGGAAGTTACGATGCGCTTGCGTGGAAATGACCGAACTTTCGCCACTTTCGCTGGTCGAGGCCTGAGAGGAATGCGGAGGTCACGTGGTTACTGTTGGTGGGCGTGACCCGCTAGTTAGCGACTTAACACCCATGGCGGAAGCGTGACGTTTAATCTTCGTAAAATGTCAGATAACAGCATCGTTAATAACGAGAAGGCTCATATTACTTCTCCAAGTTAAGTCACAGTAAGGAAATCTCAGTACATTAAGATTTAATTAAATTAATTCCGATATCTGGAGTTTTAACGCATAGAAAACATGATTTCTTTAAGCTTAATGTGCACAAGTACAATGATGAAGAAATGCATTCTGTTATGACGTTCTTTTTATGTGAAAGATTGCCAATTAACATGCCACTTCGACATAACTGGTGTAGCAATGCTGACCTAGAAACACATCATTATCCCAGATGTCGTCCCTTCGGATTGAGAAAAGACGGCGCACTGAGTGTCTCCTCCATAACAGAATCACATTCCTCTGCCTTCACGTCAACCGGTTTTTTGTTCCCTGTCAAGCGTGCCCATGCGAATAGATATGTTCTCGAATAAGTGACGTAGCTACCGCATCGAGCATTGTCCTCTTGAATTACGCCATAATGACCAATTTACTCTTCCATTTGTCTCTCTGCGGGAGTTCATTTAAATACAATTACTCTCCTAACTCGAAGCAATTACTGCCGCGTTTCGGGGTCTCTGAGCAGAGAATTGCTGCTCTGGGCCTTAAAGGTGCAGCCGAGAGACTGCAGAAAGGTCGCCTTCTGATGAGAAGAATTGGGGCAAGAAAACTGCTTCGGCGACACATCCCCGTGGCGTTTCCGATTCTTGATTCTGTTTGAAAGAACTTGCTTGTACGTCTAGTTACGAACTATCTGACTCGCATTTTCTGTACCACATACAGTCTTGCAAGTTTATAAAAATGAAGGTGCCAAGAATGGAAGTACGATGTATGTATTTATGTTTAATATTAGTTGCTGGGGCTTCAACTGTATGTCTAGCGAATATCCACTGACGAATTTCGAGAGGTTTACGTGCGGGCCTGACGTAAAGTTAGAAATAGTAAAGTGTAGCGATAATTATTCATTCGGATTTTTCCGTTCCTTCTGTTTTTGTCTTTTCCTATTAGGCAGGGCGAGCTTTCTTCCAATCATTTTAAATAAGACACGTTCCACAGTGAACTCACGGCGAATCTTCGCGCGGCTGACTGAATGACAATCACTCCCTCAGAAGTAGTCCTCGGCGGGGTCACCTGTTCACGTATCGCACCCGTGCGCGCGTCGACTTTCGCTTCCATTGTTCGGCGTCGCCGGCGGGCGGCGCGAGCGTATCGGCGCCCGGAGGAGGGCGTCGCCGACGCGTCCTCGGGCGGGCGGGCGGCCAGCTGCTTCGGGAGGTCGCGAGGACGGCGGCGGCGGCGACAGGTCCTCGGCGCTTCCTCGTGTTCTTGCGCTCCAGAAAACCGGTCGCTCGGCCGCCCGCCCTCCCGGCCTCCGCGCTTCTCCGCGCTTCTCCGCGCCGCCAATACTAAGCAGGCGGTCCCGTTACCGCGGCCGCTGCTCCTGCCCCTGCCGCTGCACACTGGTCCCAAGTGGGAAACGAATTCGCACGGATTGGAAACTACGACTTTGACTGGAGCTTCATTTTTCAAGAACTTGCATTTCCTTCAAAATCCCGACACTAGGTTTTTTCACGATTATAACCTTTTTTTTCTATTCGTGACACGTCAGGAAAATAAGATGAAGTCTGTGGCTTCCAAATGCGGAACATTTTGGAGAAATAGTAGAATAATATATATTTACCAGGGAGATACATTGCAACTAGGTGTAACATGGTGTAGTGTTCAGTTAGATTCATCGTGAAAAAATAATTATATAAAGTTAAAATCCAAAAATTGCTGTTTTGCTGAAACTTCGTAAATGGAGGCTGCTGACATAGTATAATACATATTGTTAAAGTGTACTTAATACAACAATTGTGAATGTTAAAAGGGAATTAGAAACCACCATGAAACGTTGGAAGTAAACAAAAAGGTGGGAGAGCTCTTTGTGTCATATTCATTTTATTCTATTTTATTTTCCATGTGTATGATGCCATTTTAACAGGCAGACAATCCTTTAAAATGTGCCTGTTCGGAAGGTATAAAATACAGTTGCCCTGTGCCCGTGGTTGTGGTGGCTTCTGCCCACTGCGGCGCCGCGCCCGTGCCCCGCGGCCTGCGCTAGCGCCGCTTCTCCTTGCGCGCGTTTTTGCGGCCGCGTCACGCCGCCGCCGCCGCCGCCGGTGCCATTTCGAGTCCCGGGATCGGCTCGTGCCCGCGCTGCGGATGTCCCGGGGCGCCGGATGCGCCACCTGTAAACATTAATGCCCGGAGGATGCTTTTATGTCGCGCGGTAAATGCAGTACTGTCGCCAGTGAAACGACCGGGCATTTTGCTTGGGGAATGAAGTTTTTCTTCCGGTAAGAAATGTTGAAATGCCGTACTTGATACAGTACGTTATTTATCTAAAATTGTAGTCCACGCTCATGGATATGAAAATATATACTCTACGTTGATGTGAATAACCAAAAAGGACGGTTTTTTATGGATGCTATTTTATGATAACATGTTACAGAATTGTAGTGAAAGACTACGATCCGTTAGTGTACGAAAGAGTCTAGCAATGTTGTTTGGCATAAGTGAGTTTTAAGAATGTGACTCTGGACCATACGTTAGATTGACTCGATAGCACGAGAACATATTTACTAACCTTTCAAATTGTTAAAAAAATTGTTACATACTGTGGCCCAGATGTATTAGTCGTGAAACACAATTCAGTGAATAAGTGTCAGTAGATGCAATTGTTTTGCAGAAGTAAAAAATGTTTTGAATTTACAACAAATTCTAATGAGATATTGGATGGTTACATTTCAATACCAAAAGGGAGAATTTCAATTAAATGTTGAATGTTATTGCTTCAGGAATTTCAAAGACGTTGGTAGATGATTCTTGGCGGTATTTTGCTTGTGACTGTCTAGCTGAGTAACTCGCGAGCTCTTGAAGCCGCAGCGGTTCAACTATTTTGAAGCGATATTCGCGGCACCCAGTCCCTCTTGTTTGTGCGTGTCGTCATGACGGAGTCTCTTGGCTGCTGCCCCCGGCGTGGCAGGTACAAGAACGTGAAACAGCTGTTATTTTTGTGGGCGCTGTGTACGGTTGATTATTCACATCTATAAATTTAGTTCCCACCGGTTAGAAAACTGTCCTCGTTGTACGTTGTACAATTTGAGGACCGTGGCGAACTTGGAAATATCCCAATGTACGATGGAAGTTATCAAGAAGATAATTGGGCGAAATTGAAATGGAAGATTGACGCTTCTTCTCTCGTCGGTGAATAAACATTTTTTGTTAAGAAACATTGGAAAATAATTTTTGTTATGATAAATGGTGAAAATAATTGCGATATTAATAGAAACTACTTAATTTAATGGAAACTTGTATGTAAATGTATTACTTGATGTATCTATGGAGAGCTGCCACCGGGATCTTTCCCAAAGCAGTTAATATATTATAATTCAAAACTATATTCCCTAAAGTTGGTGTTAACGCCAGTGCACTTCACCTGCCCAACTACGTATTCTATTTCCAAACTAAACGGTTACCGAAATCTTAGAAAAAAACAAACTATTTTTGATTTTACAGAATTGTATCCCGTACGTGTAAAATGAAAATGCATTACATTGAATACTCACCGTTTGAAAGATCTTTCCGGTTTTAAGATCGCGTGGACACCGTAAATGAGACAGTTTATCAAAGAAGCGTTTCGTCTAGCGAGCTGGATCAGCCAACACTCATCCTGAAAAACAACGAAGAATGATGATAGTTGCGGTGTGAAGATAACTGATGTGACGCGCGATCACCGAGAAGCCAAACGGGTCATAATCACGCACGTAATCCCGAAGAACAAAAGATCGCGGAGACCCTAAGGACACGTCCTCGGAAGATTTGCGAGGGGCCGCGCCGTGTTGCTGCACGCGAGCGGCAAACGCGACCGGGCCGGCGCCGGCGCTCATTTGTAATGGAGATTCGGTCGTGGCGGCGGCGGCGGCGCCCGGCGATCGCGCACTCGGTGCATGTCGCCGCTCTAATGATAATTTACTGCGTCGTAAAACGGGCCACGTTCGGCCACGCACACACGCACGCGTGTGTGTGGTGTGTGCGTCGGCCGAGGCGCGTGCATCGCGGCACGTATGACGCGCGCCCAGACGTGTAGTTGTGGCTGTGTGTGTGTGACTGGAAATGTGCTTTTATTATGTTTCCGGGAGTCTGAAGAGGTGATGAGATGACCAAGGTTTTGGTATTTCTCAGATAAACTTCTCAGTGTGATATTGGATCCAGTGCATTTAAGCGTGTGATTTGTGGGGAGAATATTTCATTTAATTTTTTGGAACATCACTCTTGTTCCCTGCTTTATAAGCTTCCATTTTATTAAACGAGGATTTGGGCTCTTTTAAGTATCTACCCCGTATTTTTTTTAAATATAGTACTATGTGTGTTAGAACTTTTGTGTGTTCCTTAGTGTACCATTTCAATATGGGAGAGAATAATTATTCAGTTACAGTAATTTTTATACAAGCGATGCCGTATAATAATGTCAGTCAAAACAATATTATTATATTCTTGGTTGGATATCGTGTCTCAAATGCCTTCCTTTCTGGTACCTTAATTCGACTACTTCTCGTTGATGAATCCTGTAGCAGGACACATTTTCCTAGTTTATCATTACTTGTTATTTTTGATTACGTACTTATGTAAAGAATTGAATTTTAGATGTACGTTATTGAAATTAATGAGGTATTGGTCTCGATTTATGTCGGCGTTGCAAATCGCTCTTTGCATTGGCTATTCTGAGAAGTTCACTGCTCCTATAAACCTCGGATGCTGCTCAGTTGCAAGTTGTCGGTTCAGGGCCACTCGTCCGTTCCATGGTGCAGTACCCCAGCTGCAACGCGCCGTGCCAGAGTGCCTCTGAATTGCCAGGCGTCTAGGACTGCCTCTTGCTCCTCGTCATGCCTCGACCTGCCCCTACCCCACGGGCGACACGAGCGTGCGGGTCACATTCTGCTTGATCCTCGTATCTTACACAATTCAATGAACGCGGAGGTTCGAGATATGTGACCGTTGTTTACTCTTGTTATGCCCGTTATGACGTCCGCGATTAATGGCCGTGCTCCAGAAGCTTCTTTATTCCGCCTTCATAATGTTTAACCTCGACGGGTGCCTGCAAATGGACTCTCAATACAGCGAAGCTCGCCCGGTTACGTAAACCTTACGTAAACAACTTCACTTCGGATACGTTGCAGTGAACCATTACCGGCCTTGAATTGAGTTACTAAACGTGAAATAGAATTTTTGTCGTTACACAAAAATACTTGAATAATGGCAGGAAAATTACATTGTTCGCACTTCAAGCTTCTAAAAAAACGGAATTGTGACAAAGGATTTTATAAAAAAATGTTAACGAATCCGCCAATTAATTGGTAGGAAATTATATTAATTTTTTATTGTGCATTCCTGTTGCATAATTACTATGTTCATAAAATTCCCTTTCTTGTTACAGGTACGTGCGAGCAAGCAGATATTGTTGCAAGTGCGGTCTGGTACGTAGAGGGAGCTTATTGTCAAATAAATTAGACTTAAAATGTTCGATATTGTACTACATATTTTGAAGGTAGTATTTAGTAAGTTATGGGTAGCTTGTGTTTCTGCAAATGCACGCCGCTTTGAAGAATGTTTGGTTTTATAATTTCACTGATTTTGCATCATACATGGCTTCTTTTACGTGAGAGCTCTTCACTTGCGGTTTGGCATTTACATGTTGAGCCGCTTGTCTCGTTCATCATTACCGCAGCAGACAGCTGCCTGCCAGGTCAGTTGTGGAAACTAAGCTCTAGCGCCACCTGGAGATTTACGCATGATCTCAGGCAACGCTGTCCAGATGAACATGATAGGAACGCGGCAGGCTCTGCGATTTATCGGTGTGGCAGGTAATGTTTCAAAAGCACACAATTGGCTGACAGTTGGTTTCCATTTAGTTGTATTCTGTTTGGGATTGCAAGACGCCTGAAACAACAATACGCCATTGTCTGTAATTTAAAAAAAAAACAACAATGTATGTGTTGCATTCGTTTCTGTACAGTGCTAAGAGAGTTCATATGAAATTAATAAAATGCGTACACTGCCAATAACTGTAGTAACAAAAAACTGAAAAAAGTGGGCTTGCAATTAAAGAAGTGTCGATTTTAGTAGAGCTGTTCAGTTTAATTGCCTAAGGAAATTGGAGTAATTATCGTAAACTTGCTCTAAAAGTTTCATTGAAAAGTTATACGCCTCCCAAAGTTTACTGCTGGTAAACCTTTCTCAACTTATTTCGAGAGATATGTAATGCAAAATTCTGTTGTTTTTTTAACTTATTGGGCTTAAGTTGTTTTTATGTTTATGGAGAGTTGTTAAAAGGCCGGAGATTTCTCTCGTAAAGACAACGGTCCCTTGAAAACGCCCGGGCATTTTCGAGGAGGGGGGGAGAGGAATGAAAGGGGTGCCCTGTAATATGTACTGCTTCTTTTATTTGGCTATTTCATTTTCATGTCTTTTCCCTGATATTTTCTCTTATTTTCTGCTTTCTTGCTGCTCTTCCTCTCCTTGGCCCATTGATAGAAGTCTTAGAGACTAGTATTATTTCATCTTTCACTCCCCATCCAGTTCACTCTTGGGGCCCGCCGTCACGACATTAGCTACAAATCTCCGCTCTGCTCCCATTCATCCAGGTCTCGGTGGTCGGAAATCGATACTCGCGGCGCCAACGGGTTCGAGTGCCCGCCGGTAGATGGCCTCGACTTCCCGAGCGACTCGCCTCGCCAAAGTTACACTGCAGACTTGCTTTCATGTTTCTGTTCTATTCTTGTGACGTGTGTTATTGACCCATGCGAAAGAAAAGCATTCTTTTTTAATAAGTACAAAATGTATTTCAAAACGTGTCATGGAAATACTAGCAATAGAGCTTGTCTATGGAAATTTTTCAACTCGAATTTGGCGAACTGTTTCTGCCGAGGATAAAGCTATATTGTTTATTAAAATAGCCGTCCAACTTCCTTCTCTTTTTCTTTGTATTTTGTTTTATACATCTACTACAATTTCATGACCGTGTACTGATGTATTTTATGTATATATACACTCTTGAATGGGTTAGTTACGTATTGTACACATGTCGTGGGCGTTGGAAAAGAAATAACGCGGTAAATAATATTACATTTAAAGGCTGTCTGCTTGTAGCGATGACGCAATTCCTCGTGCACGTAACATCCTCGTGTGGCGCTTTGAATGCAGAGGTGCGCCCGTGCGATGAGATGAGCGATTCAGACCAGTCCCCTCGCGGCCGCCGCCGCCGCCGCCGCCGATTGCACAGCGCCAGCCCCGCGCACCGGCCCGGAGTGCTTCTGTGACGCCAGCGCCCGAAATACTCCCCCGCACCCACTCCGCCTCTGGCCGACGCTCCTCCACAGTGCTGCACGGAGCAACGGGGCTCGTACGGGAGGAACAATCATTTGCCATTTGCCATTTGCGTGGGTGCTGATCGTAGAGGAGTTCTTGCAGGGAGAGCCCTGATGGATTTGAGTATATACTTACAGGAATGAAGTGTGTATCGTGATACAAAATATAATTTTGCATAAGCAATTGTTTCACTGCATTATCGTTTTCACATTTAATTGTGAAGCGCCTCGGCAAATCTCTTATTTTCTGGGAACGCCATGCCAATTTCCCGAATGCAATCTGACTTGATTAGTTATTAATATTTTTAAACGAAATGGATGCATTGTCCACCTAGGGTTATACTGTTAGAAATGAAATCTGAATCGAGAGCGTCGGTGAAGTTATTGAGGTCCAAATGCCAAAGTAGGATGTGGTTTAAGGTTACCTTTTGCGTGAACTTTCCGTACAGCTTCGCCAACTCTTTCGTCACGAACCAGTCGACGCCCCGCGAGTAAATTCCGAAAGAGACGCGTCGTCCGCCCGTTGCACAAAAGGCGGTCGGGGCGAGCATGCGGCCGCCGCCGGTTGAAGTGGACAGCTGGGCGGCGGCGGCGACGGCGACGCGGCGGGCGTGGTCGGTCGGCGACAGAGGGCGTGGGGGCGACCGTTGTCGAGGGCGTGGGTGCGGTCGCATTTGTCAGTGTATTCGCGATCAGCTTCTACGGAACCTTAGTACAAGGTCAGGCTCCACCTCGTTAATGCAATTTGATTCAGTAATCTGGTGTTTCAAACCTTTTGGGGATATATTAATTTCGGTCATGTTTTTTGCCCAGCTGAACATTAATTTCTAGTGGTTTTAGTAAATAAGTAAAAAATACTTTGTACTTTGAGTGGCAATACTTCATGCGTTTTAGGGAATTTGATTGAAATGGAAAAGAAAGCAAATACGCATCATCTCTTTTATTCTTCAAAAATAGAACTTCTTATGTTGTGAAAACATTCACTTCATTGAATACATTCGTATCGTTCATTCGCATCGACCATGTTCGTACCGAACAATATTGTTCGAATATGTTCCTATCATTAATGCGTTCATAACCGAACATTGAGGAAAAAGTAATTAAACCCCCCAAGACACGCAGGTCATAATGCTTTTTCTCTTTTCAAGTTCTATTAACGTTTGTTTGTAATCTCAGATAATGTTTTTCTCATTTCGCGTGAAAGCTGTTGGAGGAACACAGAACGTAAATGTGAAACAACTTCTGCGTGTACTTTGGTATTCATTTCCCGCTAATGGATATTCTCATTTCGCACGTAGCTGCGAGCGTCAGTTGCAAAGATATGTTTGTCTACACACTCCAGTGAAATTGCTGTTTACTATTTCTCATAATTATTTTCTCGTATAATAATGTACTCTTATACTTGTTGAGTAAATGAAGTACATGTACTGCTGCAAAAAATGAAATGTATGCAGAGAGTTTGACGGAAATTCACGTTTTTGGGATCCCATGTTTCGAGAAAGTGTTTTATTCAACTTGTACTATGAACGGACAGACAAGTGTCCTAGTGAACTTGTCCTACGAACGGACAGACTTGTCATAGTACATTGTTGAACTTCGAATAGCGTTAGCAGTCCAATAAAAGAAGGGGAACTTTCTTTCTCTTTAAATTTTTTTAAAGGTTAAAGCACAATACTCAAGAAACTTTCATTCAACGAGGAAAACGCCATTTCTCTTACAACTTTTGAATTATCTGAAATTAAAAAAGTATTTTTTGTTTTCGTATCTTCCGCGCTTGGGTTGGTGGAGTGTGTGTTTCAAATATATACCTAAATTGTTAGTAGGATACGAGTAGGAGTTAGTTTAAGGTTTTTGGTTTGCCAGCATTATAAACGACCTTTTCTGTCGCATGAAATCGTTCATAATCGGGCGTTTTATGGCACAAATGATGACGTATTAGATTTTACGGCACGAATTATTGCGTCATCACACATTCAGCCAATTGCAGTGAGAGAATCGGGGGAGGTTAGAGGTAAACGGAACAGTCCACCTACCGTTTTCTCGCACGGATGTCAAGTATCCCAGAAATCACAGGAAAGTTGTTTCGCAAAATTAAGTTTGATTCTCTTAAACATTTATAATGCTGTTATACAAAAAAATAGCGTATGCAACTCGTTTATGATGTTGCTTTATTGCATTCGTACAAATTTGAAAAACTCGCTCCTAACGTTGCTCGTTTCGAAACATGTCCTCATGTAATAAAGCTTAACATTATAAACTAATTGCATAAATTACTATTACATAATAGTTACATTTAATAAGATATATTTGTTGGTGTAGCACCACTAGTTATTTTGTCCAGCGAGCAATGTATTTGCAGTTCAATTACAGAGCAACGTAGGTAATGCGCACACATAATTGGGACCGGATTCCTTTCGGATCATCAAATTGTCCGGATTTTCTAAATGAACCATTTAAAAGGGTCGGAAGACCTCTTCAGGACAAATAAACTTGCTAAAACTTATTGTGATAAACCCGCTAATGTAGTATTTTTTTAACTTTTTAATTCTGTTAAAAAATACTTCAGTAGATAGTGTGGACTCTTTTAAACAAATGTGTACATATATACACTATTCACTTCATGCGATTATTTTTTGCCAGAAAATAATCCGAATTATTCACGCTCTCTATGTATTATTCAAGTTCTAAAAAAAAGGTATGTTATTTTTTTTACCTAGACTTTTAAATATTTTAGTTATCTTAATGTTTTTTAGAACTTTTCCCTTTGTAATGATTATTTTTTTTCTTCAATTTCCCTGGCTTCTTTTGAGGAAACGTTGTATTCCACGTCCGTCCACAAACTCAGACTGTGCCATTGGGCTCGTGTAATTTCCGCCCCTGAGCATGATGTGGCGTCGTGGGGCGATTGCGCCCGCCTTTGTGCGTTAATTGCCGCGCCGCATCGCGCAGCTGCAGGCCTCAGTGCGTTCTACGCGCGGCACCGCGTGCGTCTCCCACACTGCACCGAAACTTGGGCACGGCTTTGAGAAATGGAAAACGTAAACAAACGTGTGTACAAAATGAATACAGAAGTAATTAATTCACCGAAGTCAATAGAATACAATACTTTTGATTTGCTTTCACTCCGATAAGGCATATTTGGTAACATGGGTGGTTCAATACCTGGAGATCAATTGTCATTCCCCCCCCCCCACAAAAAAGTCCTTTCGTCTTATTTATGCATTTCAATAGAGAGATCTAATACCTGTATCATCTCTGGTCATTGCAGTTATTGAGGTACTCACTTTAGTCATTTATTTACAAAAGATCACGACTGATGCAACGTGACGTGATCACGACTGATGCAACGCGACGTGAGGGAACATATTATTTATTGTCGTTTCTACTTACAATGCAGTGGTTTTATTTTTGTATTTGGATCACTCCCGTATTACAGGTCACGTAAAACAATCAACTAGTTGAATTCAGTTGCCAGGACATGTCGAGCATACATTCATGTATTGAATTAATTAGGGGTTTTGTGTGCAGATCCAAATGCATTTATTTATTGCTTGGATGTGTGTGTTCAAATAACCAGCAGTGCACTGGAGTAAAATGTGCCTAGTTTAGCTACAATTTATATGCATGCCCTCTGCAAATGAGCTGAAGTACTTTCCGATTGTGAAGGATCACTTCATCTGTAATGAAAAATCTAATTTTGAGTAGCAGCGATCGGAGTACGCAACCATGAAATGTCTTTTGTGTGCTACAATTTTGTTGGTGTGCTCTGATAAGTTCTAGGAGAAATTCAGTTTAGGATTATAATTTAACTCTTAAGCATTTTGTTACACACGGAGACTAGTATTTTTCCAGAATAGGCAGATTCAAGATTAGTCTGTCATGAATATTCTCTCCACAGTTTTCCACAAGATACTCGTTGCTACCTCTTATTTGATTGAGCTTGCTCTGAGAAGGTGATTTGTGCTCGCTTCACTGTTGTCTTTCTCTCCTGTGCCACGCCCACCCACTCGGTTCAGCCGGTCGTTACGAACAACACGCGGCACCTTGAAGTTGCAGTTATTCTCGTCAGTCGTAATGTTTGTAAATAAGATTATTTCCTCTCTCATATTTTCGCGGAAGGTAGAAGAAACCTCACATTAAGAGCGGTGCCACCGCCACCGCCACCCCATAGCCACAGCAGCCACCGCCACCTTCGCCGCCACCACAGCTACCGCTACTACCTCCACTACACTACAGACAACTACCATCACCAGCACTACTACTTCTCTATCTGCACTCTCTATTGATAAATAACTGTAATGGGCACAGTTATGATTAGCATGTCTGTCAACAACCTCCATTGATATAATCACCATTAACACTGCCGCCCGCAATAATCTACTGACGACCGCCGCAATCATCCCCTCCATTACCTCTCACAACTGACAAAGAATTGTGCGTGCGGACGTGTAGTTTGTAGCTCCTGGCGCGCTGCGACGAGAAGAGGGGAGGGTTGTTAGAGGTTTTGTTTGTTTCTTCTGAGGTGGAGGCGGAGGAGAAGAGGGATGGAGGTCTCCGGAGACGGTTGCCTCGTGGTCACGCAAAAGGGCCGTTTTGGTTCTGAAAGTGCTTTTCGCCCCCATATTGGAGCTCATATCTATTGTCATTCTTGATGTTTTGAAAAGACTTCTCAAGCATTTTCAGAATTGTTCATGGGTGAAACTTTCGGGGGAATGCTCCATTTTCCGTTGGGTGAGAATAGAAAAGTTTATTAGTGTAATGTCATCGCAGGTGGAAACATCAATAAATTGTTAATATTGCAATAATTACATGATTGAAATGGTTTGAAATAACATTTCAAAAAGAAATGTGGATAGTGAGACTTCATCGGATCAGTGACAATTAAATCCATTAAAAAAAAAAAGTGGAAAGGTCTCTTTCGGTGCTGAAAATATAGTCCCGCAAAAGTTCTTCCTAATATTCTTTTCGGACACATTAACAACTTACCACTATGAAGGCCACATTTATGAAGAAGTGCGTTATGGACAAATTCATAATGGGCACTTACATTGAGTTCCGTATGTCTCAGAATCTTATTTTCAAATGAGTGAGCAATGAGTAGCCAATTAATGGTCACCCAAACTAACGGTGAAAATACACGTTGCCATGTTTTCGATCATTTAAGGCATCATTTATTATGCGTTCATGAGGAACGTCAATGAAATACGAAGCTCTAGGAGTGCCGACATATTTTTAACAATCGCTTACTGCTTCAGAGAATCTTAATTTCTTCGGCTATGAATTCTGTACTTACTATTTCCATTTTAAAATAACCGACGGTGCACTTGTAATCACCCTTTTATCTTTCTGCTGTATTAATGAATCCGTCGCGTCTACAGGTGGAGTCGTTTGTTGGTTGTGGCGAATTCATGCAGTTGGGCAGACGCTCGCGTGGCCGCGGGCTGTGCAGCCCTGCGAGGCGCGGCGCGGCGCCAGGCCGCGGCGGTCGCCCGCGCTTTATGGCGGCGCGGTAAAGGACGGGCAGCGCTGTCCATCTGCGGAGAGGACGCTTTCTAAGGGGGCCCGCTTTATCGCCTCTCCCCTCCCCTCCGCTCCGCTCCTCGCCCCGCTTTCTGAGATGGATACGGCTCTGGGCGAATGTGCGCGGAAAGCCTTTGTGGGGAAACGATGCGCCAGGGAAATTGAGGTGGACCCCGGGATCCCATCAACAGCGAAGCAAGACATCCGCGGAGTGAAAATGAAAATGGAGAAATGACTGTCGAAATATAATATTTCAGAACCGTAGTAGCAAAATTACCTACTTTTACATTGAACGGTTGGTAGAAACATAAAATTACTGAAAAGTTAGTATAATCTGCACGTGGCTTAGAATTACTTTCCTAATACTTTGCTACTATCTGGTCTGGAACCAGTATAAAATGAATTTTTCATGTAAAGTCAAAACACTCTAAGTAACAAAGTGGAAGGAACTTGCTTATCTCGTTCAGAAGTTCTGAAATTGTAAAAGTTAGTTGCATGCATTCGGAGAATGTGTTGATTTCAGTTTGCAAAAATTGAAGTTCAATATTAACTATCCCTTCTGAACCTGATCAAGTAACCCTTGTGAACCGTGAATTCTTTGTTTCTTGATGCCTCTATTTTTTGTTGTTGTTTTGTTGTTTCACAGAATCGTAATTTCGAGAAGCGCCGAACATTGAGGGTTATATATTGAACTTCTATATCATTCATCAATTATTATCAGAGATGACAGCCATCCAACTATTCCAACGAATATTTCATTAGGCTGTTTTTTTGTTGTTGTTGTTTTTCCAAACTGACTCCCTTGCATTAGGAATACGATGAGGCGTGCGGCGCGTGCATGCGTTCCCGGAAGAGGCGATGCTGCCCCCGAGACCCATCTGTTCCCGAGCCCCTGCGCGCGGTGCGGGGGCCTGCTCGGATACCCGGCGTGGCAGGGGGCGGGGCGGGAGAAGGACGCGCGGAGCCGCGCCGCGCCGGCTTTCTTCGGGGCAGGCGCATTCCGAAGTTGTCTGTTTGTACTCCGCGCCCATTGTGTGCGCGCGTTATCTGCGTAACTGTAACCGCTCTCCCTCCGCCGCCCACGCGGCCTGAGGCGCGCGTCCCGTCGGCGCGCGCTATCTCCACAGCGGAGGACCCGGATCTCCGGCCGCCGCTGCCGCGGCCGAGTCCCGATCGTTCGGTGGTCATGTGGAATTCGTGCGGTTAGAAGGCGATCACGACAGGCCCCGCGTACTCTCTGGTATACTACCAGCGTTTTGTGGAACTCATCGGTTATTGTCCAGTTCGAGTACGAGGATAAGTCGAGTCGGAGTCGAGTACATGTGTTCTCTTCTATCAATAACTACAGGTCACGTCTCGCCGAATGACTCCTAGGCGATAAATTTTATCCTCGAGCGAGAGGCTTGGAGATCGTTTATATTCTATTGGAATTCGTTTTTGAGGGATCGTTTTCGATTTGGTGTATTTTGTAATTTTCGGGCGTCTCACGACGGCGAAATGATAATTGCAGTACAACACGATTTCATTTGAATAATGTGTTGTGCCTCTGCGATCATCGATGGTCTTACGCAAAATCGATCAGCCGTTTGACGTTAGTGAAATTCGTAGAGTAAAGTTTAGCTCTTGTTAATTTATTCACTCAATTGTCCATGACATAGTAGTAGTTAAGAAATATGTGACTTTGATAGGCAACCTCCCCCCCCCCCCCCAATATATCATGAAGATTTACTTACGAGACATTTTGAATTATTGTGAGGAATATTATCTGAGACTTAAATTTTGCTGAGCGTTTATATACCAACTGCACTCTTCACATCACTGGTTTTGCGCAATCGCGTCTTAACGGCGCCCGCATTTGGGCCGGAGCATCACACTGACGTTGCAGCCGATTCCCGGAACCGCGGCGATAGCGCCGGGGGCGCCAATAGACTCTTCTATCAATTAACTACAGGTCACGTCTCGCCGAATGACTCCTAGGCGATAAATTTTATCCTCGAGCGAGAAAGTATCCCATTAATCATGCGCCTCCATAAAACGATCCGTCGCCTAGGCGCCCCGCCGCCTCCCCGGCCAGAACCGCGTCGCCCCGCGCCGCCGCCTCGCTTGCACGAAATATGGGCGGCGCTCTTTAAAGACAAATTTACGCTTTGTTGAGCAAATCGCGTTCGCTTCTTTACGAGCTGGGGACGGGACCGAACACGCTGTGCGGTCCTCCGGGCTGCAACACGAAGAGTGCGAGGCGCGCTCTGCTTGTGTTTCTATCAGAAGGCACGAAGTGGCCTGCCCGGGTGGTTGTGATATATTGCATGCAGTTTTCTAGATATGCAAATAAGTTTTACATTCTGCGTAGGAACTGAATTTTTTTAATTTATTGAATTGCTTTGCGTTGAAATTCACATTTCGCAGGTCAGAATTTGATTTTATTTGGATACAGTTTAACATTAAAATATGTGTTTGTGAAACATTCTTGAAAATGTAAATGCAAACGTGTTTTCTTACGCTTTGAAAAATATTCTTTAAGGAAGTAACATGGACCATACAGTATATCTCAGTAGTTGACGTATTGCACTGTCATACTAGATGTTGAAATTGATGATAAACCGGCTGTATTCTTTTGGTCTCCTGAATTACGAGTGTAACGCTGTGCCATGTTAGGCTGAAGATGTGTGTAGAATGCGGTAGGAACTAGATAATACACAAGCACCGTACTGTACATACCTATGTAAGCATGCACAACCTGAGCCGACATGTAAGGGCACCGCCAAGATTATATTTCTTACCGCGCGCTTCCGAGATGTCGTACCCCTGTAAATTACTGAGGTGTCGTGTTCCCAGAGCGGTTTGGCTGCGGAGGCAGCAGGAGGGCGGTGACCTGAGGCCTCGTCAGTACCATCTTCGTATACACTTCTTACACCTTCCACGCATTTGTCGACAGAAATCACACTGCAAAACCTTTCTCCTTATTAGACTGTCCTGTATTATCCGTACCTCTGCCGAATAAATGTCCTTCTAAAGGTGGGTATTGTCTTTGGAAACGATCTATATTAAAAAATAATTACACCATGGATACCGTTTGAATGCAATCATTATTGCAAAACATGGAGATATAATAGCAGATGTAAGCGAAACTACCGATGAAGCGAATACATTCCGCGCGGTCTATTTAAAATAAAGGGGATGACCCTTGCTCGAAATGAATTCGATATTATTAAATAGTAGCCTTCAGTCTGCCCTCTTTGTTTGCGCCGCCACCACCACTGCGGCACGGTGGTCGTCGTCGCCGTCCGCCGCCGCCGCCCCCTCCATCTCTCACTTCCACAAATACCACCGCCGTTGCTGGCCCGTGTAATGCATGCGGCGGGACGCCAGCAGCGCAACGGCGGTAGCGCGGCCTTCCTCAATGCCGTCGAGACGCCCGGCGTCGCGGTGCGCATGGCGATGCGCGGTCGCCCGGAAGGCGCTTCCCCTGCGGCACGCCAGCCCCGAGCCACCCTCTGAATTCCTCGCCGGCAGGCGGCCAGAGGCGCGGCGAACGGTTCGCGCGCGATAGCCTGCCAGTGCCGTCTGAATACGCAACACCTCGCACTTCACGGTCGCTGCTAAGGTCGTTGGTGCCTGGTGACGTGAAGAATAGTTTGGTGTATTTTAGTCAGTTGATAGGATGATAACCGTATCTAGACCTTGCTAAGGTAATCAATTATTTAAGGAATATTACCGCAATGGCACGTTCTTGGAAATAAGTAATGTCCTTAATGACTTTGGGTTATCGCTTTCTTTTAGTTAGATAAGGATTTTTCGTACTTAGAAAAATTTGATTTCAACGAAGACATTCTCATATTTAATGCTTTATAAATATAGGCCCTATTAACTTAATTCTATTGTTTCAAATAAAAAAGTCGCGCAAAAGTTACGCAGAAAAGTCATGTTAAGATATTTAATTGTTCTCTCCATTTAGAAGTCAACCAAGAAAATTTACGAAAAGTCAGGAAATATTGTAATTAATTATTGATGGAAAAAAGTGAATATATTTTTACATGTATATTTTCTACAAGGAATAAACTTGTAAAAAGTATTTCACTGTAGTATAATTTAACCTACCACTAATGTGCCTTCTGCTTTACCACGAGGACTCGTGACCAAGTTTCATGCAGGTGTATTTTTTACGCAAACTGCTTTGTGTCATTGTGTGCGTGTCCAGTTTCTCCTCGGCATGAATGTCCGTTGAGCGCACTCGCGTTCCGCTCTCGCTCGCTCGCGCGCGCGGCCGCGCCCCCGTTCGCTGACAAGCGCACGCAGCTGGGCGCAGCCGCCGCGGCGCCGCGCCGTAAGGGCAGCGCGACCGCGCGTGTTATGACGGGTCGCCGCCGCGGCGCCGCCGCTCGGCCCTTGTTGACGGCGCTCGGCGCTCCCGCGGAACTGGGTCGGCCCGGCAGTAAACGTCGCGAGGCGCTGGCGTCCTCGGACGTGCACGGCGCCGCCGCTTCTCGGCCGTATTTTTACGTCTCCGAGGGGGCAACGGACGGCTGCCTCGAGGGCGCGCGGGCGTATTTTCGCCGTAGAAGCCTCGGGACGACGTGCTCTGCTGGCGCTGGGCGCGCATGTAGTGCCTGGCTAGCCCCACCGGGGGACGGGATCGATTTCGATCGGGCGTTGGGTGCCTCTTAATACAACTACGGAAGAGCAAGTACAGAGTCTGGTCACGTGGTCAATCTTTGATAAAAAGTGTAGAACAGTCGGATCAGATAGCTATGTGCTAACTATTTGGCAAAAAATGAGATAACCATCCATGCCCTACATTCGTGCATTTTGTGCCTCTATAGGTAGTCTAAAATGTTTTATCAGGAATGGCAGAGTAATACAGCGAAGGAGATTCTCTGTAAGTTTGTGTAAATGTGTAATTCTCTGTATTCTGTAATGGAGACATTTTGCCTTCATGAACTCAATTTGTCTGATGTGACGTAGTACCTATCTGCTGCCGATCCTTTCAATTTCAACAAAAGTTAGTTTCAGAAATAAATTAGAAAATTCTAGATACATACTGCCACTTCTCTCCCGTCTCTGTAGAGGGCTGCCCGAGGGCATGCGGACGTATTTTCGCTATAAGAGCCTTGGGACTCTTAGCCGGCTACGTGATCTGGTGGCGTTGCGCGCGCACGTCGTGCCTGGCTACCACCAGGTCGCGGGATCAATTACGATCAGACGCTCGGTGCCCTTAATTCAGCTACGGGGGAGCAAGTACAGAGTCTGATCACATGGTCAAACGGGCTGACGGAATATCAACAATAAAATTAAATGGTTAATATTGGCAGAATACTCATGATGGATGACTGAGACTCGCCTCTTAAAATTATAGAATATTAAAGTTCGGACGAGTGAATTGGGATTCTCTTGCTTCGTCACACACGGCTTCCGTTAACGAACTTGGGTCACGATGGTGGATAGTTAGTCCTTAAAATTGGTAGAGCAGGAAGTTTATTTTCATGAGGTAATGTGGTTTATATTTGGTAGTAACAATACCTTCTTTCCGATAGAATATTTTTCTTGGATCATGTATTTGTCTGCTTTAATGAATGAAGGTCGTTGTATATCGTTTATATGATAACATTTCATTCTTAGAGTTTTCAACACCGGTCGTTTTCCCATCTCTGAATGTACGAATGGTCATACATTTTCTTAATTTTTACAAATAATGATATTTGCTTTTATTTATCGAGAGTTTGAGTTTGTAGGTAAATAGTCCGGCATTCAGGGCAAATAAATTTGAAATATTGGAATTGACCGTATTGAATATGTACTGATGAAATTTGCCTGAAAAGGAAATCACAATCTAGTCTGTATGACCACTTAACATAGTATTACTTTTCAGTCAGAGAGGGTAACGTAAATTTAGCATTTGTTTTAATTTCTTTCATTTAAGTGAACGTACAACTCCATCGTGCCGGCTGTTTTAATTAGTTTGTGGAGGAAGCCGCGTAATGAACTAGGTCAATAATGTTAACGAACTGGGCGAGTGTTTACTAACTTGTAAAACTATTGTGTTCTCCTCGCCAACTGCCCGCCCGACCGCGATCCTTGGCAGCGTCCACCATCTCCCAGCTGACGCCGAATCCTCCGCGCGTCACTGGTATTATTGGCTGCATGCACCTACAGTCCTGCGAACCGCCTTGACGTTTCGCAACGTCTATAAATTGCGGCTATTTAAGAAACCCGTGTGTAACTTCATGTTAAATTTTAGGTTCCATTTCGAGAGTCTCGGTGAGATATAAGTGCCTGTGACGTCCGGAGGTTTTGTAAGGTGTTAGCGCAGGTCGTTCGTTCCTTGGCCCGAGGTCGGTTGGTGTTGGAGACAACCTGTTCAATGAACGCCTGGCCGTCCACGCCGCCTCCATCGCCGCAGCTCCAGGCGCCAACGCGACGGGCGTCCGCGCCCTCATCTCTCCGCTCCGTTGCCTCAGCTCCCGTAAATTTCTCGGCTAATTAAAACGGGAGAGGGCCCGTCGGTACCAGGCATCGTGCGCGTGAAATATTTAGGGCGGTCCCTCACGCCTGTTGCGGAATTTACGGCCCAATTTTAGTGGCGCGAGAGGGGGAAGGGGGCAGGGTGGGGTGATGTTTTCGGAAGGGCGCGTCGACGCTTCCCCTGGGACCTGCCCCTTCGCGAGAGCCTCTAACTCCGGCTACCCCGTTAACGGTAATGGAAGGCGTTCTTCATTTCCACTCACGTTGTGCGCGCGTAATTTCAGGTTGGTTAACACCCCTGGGTTCGATTTCGAGTTATTGCTTCTCACGTGTGCGACGCCCTTCCTGGTCTCCTGTCCGTTCATTGCGTTCGAGACGTGCTGCTGCGAAATGGGACACTTAATGGTTAAGTTGGCGTCTCAAGTGGGAGACGCTGAAAACAATTGCAGACATTTAACGCAATTTCATGCTACCAATTTTCAGTTTTTGTCGTGGTTGTGGCTGAACGAATTATTTCTAATAATCATTTTTGAAATTTGTATTCAACATTTTGATGTATAGGATTTTTATGCTATTCAGTTTGGAAAATGGTGATTCAGTGCTTAATTTAGAAACCTGTTCTCTTATTAAGGCAAGAGATGATTTCTATGCCCAAAAGATCTACTTTAATGCTTGTATTTAAGGCGATAACGGCACAGATGATTATGGTGATTTTGCCATCGTGTTCCTTTTCGTGTGCGATTCGATTCTCCTCATAGAAACGAGTTCTCTGCCGCGGAGCGTATGTCGCAACGCGACGCGGCGTTGTGGCGAACCGTTATCGCAGGGTCCGCGTCGCACACTGCTCCGAAACCAGACTTGCGAAGTACTTTCGAGCAAAATTGATAAAACTGTTTCAGCGAAATGCACTTAGAAAATAAAGATAAAATGGTATAGAGATCATAAAATACGGATGCAAAGGTATTAAGTTTTGTAACAAACTCTTGTTTTTCAGGAAAATACACAAAATTGCAAAGAGGTGGAATATGGATTTTTTTCTTCTATAAGAATGAGGAGAATATTGCTGTATTGAGTGGTCATAAATTCGTCGTAATGAAAATGTAAGTCGGAAGAGTATACGTTGAAAATGTACGTAAAGTGGCACACGAAACTTTCATGAAAGTTGGCATAAGTTTCATTTTTTAATTTGTTTTATTTATGTAATACGTTGCAATCTTTTATATAATTCGTTGATGGAAAGCTTGTTTAGAAATGACAGAAGATACGTCCCATGCGTTTCGTGCCATTCGGGCGCACTGTGCGTCGCCAGTGTTCCCGTAACCTTTCCGGCTCGGCGGAGTATTACCAAAGGCGGCGGGCCCGCGCTGGGTCTGGGGTCGGAAGCGAGGCCTTAATGAAGCGCCCATAAAAGCTCATCATAAATCGCGCATCGCGTTGCCCCCGGGGACGAGCGCTGCGCTGCGGCGGAACCTTTGCTGCTCCCGCGTTGCAACACTCGCGGCCTTTTGTGGAGGTGCGATGCACCGGGGGGGGGTGCATGATGCTGCAGGTTTGATCGACGTTCGAGGAGTGCCTCCCGTCGATCAATTCGCGTTCGTGTGTTCACTCGTGGCCTTTCCCTGCCGTGTCATTTCAGACATCGCTACAGAAGCCGCGTGAGACCTTTATGTATTCTGTTTCGCTAGTTGCCCGTCCGCCTGTTACTGGCATTTCGTGATTTGTATATGTTGATCATGGTACACTTTGACCCTTATTCCCTTCGCGAAGTAGGTTCCATTCTCATCCACATGCACTTGTAGCCGATCACGATAGAAATATTGAAAACTTGAATTGACTTGCGTTATGCCTGTATATTTGTAAGTACAATATCTACTGGAACTACAGCGAAACTAACTAGAGTTTCAGCCTCGTTTCTACGTTCCAGTCCTACTGTGCGAAGTCTCTATTCTGAATGGGGCATGGGCTCTTCCTTGTGCAGATCCACTGCCCTAGATTGACACCGGTGTTGGGGCGTCGCGACGCGCGAATCTATTTTCAGGGGCTGCGCCGCCGTGGTCGCGTACGCGGCCCGCCCCGGGCGTCGCCACACCGCCGCCGCAGCCGCTGACGTTGCCCCCTCGCCCAAGGTCGGGGGCTACGCGGAACGGGGCCAAGGTGGGCGGTGACGCGGCTGCTGATAGCGCTCACTCGCTCGCGCGCGCGGGCGATCGAGTGCCCCCATTCCTCCACGCCGGCTGCTCCCTGTTTGGGAAAGCGCTAAAAGTGCGGAGAGGTCCTCGATTTCAGGAGGCTGCGTTTGCTGCATTACAGAAACACAGCACTACCTTTCCACAATGGAAAAGTGCGTTACGTATTCAAGAAAATTCTAACGTTTCGTACTTGTCAACGAAGGATCCTGCCCGTAGGCTTTCGTCTCTCTGTACCAAATTTCAAATATTGATTGATATTAATGTAATTTATAGTGTACAGAACAGTTTCGTTTATTACAATTGTATAGGTTGTTTTCTCATTAGAATATTAGTTTTGTGATGAAAGGTCGTTGGCATTCAATTCTCATTAGAACTATATTAGGTCGAATTATCATGCATTCGTCACATTCATTAGACACGGGTAGGAATTGAATAAAAATGCCAATCATTATGAAGTGTTATGAGAAGTAGACATATGTTAGTGCATCCTTTGTCATCACATAAATGTCAGCGTTTGTTTCATTAATAGAGTTCGTTGTGTTTTGTTGTTGGAAGCGCAAAACAATATGATTACGCATTTCTCCTCCTCTATTGAGAAAGAAAAATGTCATAATTTGCACTTTAAAACGTGAGACAGTAAACGATAAATTTGCTTTGTAAGCAGAAGGGGGCCAAAGTGTACTCGTATATTACGATTACATCTTGCAAATACAAATCCTGGCATAACAGCTGTTCTAAATAAATCTCACTGAAATTAAAAATTCTAATTATTCAAATTATAAGGGCGTCGTATCAACTGTCGTGTTCGCATGTGTGTTTTAAGTATGATTATCATTTATTACTCGAAGTATTATAACCCCGATTTTTCACGCATCTCTTGGACGAAAATAGTTCTCAGTGAGTTTCCTGGCCCGTGTACAGAATCCCCACTAGTTTTCGGTATACAAGCTGCGAGGTTTGTCTTCAATTTGCTCCTTGACGCAGAGGAACGGGGCAGGTGTATTTTTACCAGGGGGTCTGCGGGTAAAAATAGTCGCCGGACGCTGTACGCCGCGATAGCAGAGCGTTGCTACGGAAAGCTGCGGCTCGCACGTAACTGAGGCCAAACGAACCACATCCCGCGCTGACACCACAGCGGTCGTTAGAGCGGACGGACGTTTTCTGTGCCTCTGATCTTAACAGTGCTGTAGCCGCCGCTATGTCTAATGTCACGGCCGCAGCTAAGTGCCACCGTCCCCGTCATCTCTACCTCCAGAGCTTCACCCTCTTCTTTTCTAGGCGCGTGTCTCTTATTTCATACACCAATTCAATTTTTTTACTTTTCTAAATATGATCGTTATGTAAGCATTTTGTATGCATTGTAGGAGAACTGTTGTTTTCTATTATTTCTATCGTTTCTGCTGCTATATGGAGTACTTTCGTTACGTTTTAAATTACTTGATTTTCACAGGGGATACAACAAAAAACACCTTACGGGCAATCTTCAACTTGTATTGAATATTAATTGCATAAAATCTCTTTCTTCCTGGACGCAAGTGCTGCAACAATTGGAGAAAACTCTCCTTTTCAAATTCAGTTTACATCACTTACACACACATCCTTCGAGTCGAGCAATAGCGTTGGAAGTATCTGTAAAGAGCCTAGTGATTTATTGTAATTGCTAGATGGCAATTACAATAAATGATCCAATGGCAATTACAATGACGTGATCCAATATAACAGTTGGCCGAACTCCGTCTCCGCAGACCCCCCTCATTGCCGCATCCATCGCCCAAGCGGTTCCCGCTTTCCGCGTTCTCACCGCCTTCACCACTCCAACCGTTGCCGCCACCCCCTAACTCCCAGATGACGTCAGGGCGCGCGCGGCCGTTAATTACGCGCCCGTAAGCGCTCACTAAACGGCGCTCCCAAGGCTACGGCCGCGCTTCACCTCCCCCGCACCCACGCCCGGCTTCTCCCGAGCGCTCGTCCGCCCGCCTCTGCCGTCCGAGTTCGTTCCTCCGGAGGAGGCGCGAGGGCCTTTGCTTATTGGGAAAGTGTCCGTGTTCCATAATGCGTTTTAATAATGATTGTCTAGAAGCGTAAAACGAAGAGTCGATGATTGACAATTTGCTGGAAGTGCGAGGGAGTTGGCAGAGACTGCCAGGGATGTTAAATAATAATGACAGCTTAAGAACCATAAAACCCATAATACGTACGTTATCGATGAGTTTCCAATGCTAATGCCTTAAACGTAGGATATCGAAAGATCTACTTTCTGTACCCTGTTGAGCAGACTTCTGCCGAAAATTAATTGTTCTACTCTGTGTAATGCATGAATCGAAATTGATCTTGACTGTTGAAGATTTTAGGTTCGTCGAATTACACCAGTCTCATTACGAATCAACAGTGCAAAGCATCAAAGCAATCTAAATGTATGTGAATCTAAGTAAGATGGCTGCTGTGACCTTACGTTCACGTGGCGGGGGATGGGGGGGGGTGGAGCATGTTCCCGTATCTCGACTGCAGCCTTAAGTTAAGCGCGCTCGGACGGTATGTGACGAGCGGCAGTTTTTGAAAGGGCCGTGTGCCCTAGGGCAGGACGGGAAGGAACGGACACGTCGGACAGTTTCGGAATCAGTTTGACTCCGTGTCTTATATTGTGCGCGACGGCTTCATGTTAAGTAAAGAAGTATTCGTTTTTTGTGTTAATTTTGAATAACGGTAGAAGGAGCTGAGGCAAGGAGGAGAAAAAAACTAATTCTGAGTTCATAATGTAAATGAAGCGACAATAACAAAAAGTGGTTTAACATATTGTATCCTGACCTGATGGAAGATAAAAATAATTTCAAAGGATGTTCCATGATAAATTTGAAGCTAATTCCGATATTTTGAATTACATTTTTGGTAAATATTGTAACTTTATGCAATAATATTTAAATACGGGACAGAATCATAATTACATTTCTTTATTTGGCAAAAAAATTAAGATGTTGAACAACTAGGGATAATTCTGAATCAACAAAAGGGTACGTCCACGCGAATGTGTCCATTTCTGGTCAAAATAAAAATAATTTGTTGCGCTCTCTACACGAATGCATCTTGTTCAAAAATCATTGAAATGTTTGTTTTTGATAGTAAAATTGATGGCGAGTTTATTTTATGTCATTTTTTCACTTATAATTTGAAGCCGTTTCAATTGCGTTCGAAACTACCGAGAACAAGTGTTATTTTGAAGATTTTTTTAACAGGTATATACAGTGTAAACTTACAATTTTATTTTTTCCATACATTTTAGATGCTTTTATCAAAGATTTCACATTAAAGTCTGTTGACTCAAATCACATTATATTCGAAAAAATGCATATATTAGAGACCATCTCTATATTGTCCGGATACTAACAAAATGTTGGAAAACTTTCAATAAAAACCTGTAAACTGCTGCTATCTTCTGGAACCTTTCAAGCCTCCTAGTTCTTGTGTATGTTAAAAGATGGAGGTAGTTGTCATGGGTTTTAAATGCCCTAGACTGAAACAAAAGAGGTTTGTTTTTGCGTCCGGATACTAACGGGAGATCAACACGCATGAGACAATGTGGTGATTTGAAGCGAATGTTAAGGTTTGAAGACAATTTAAGTAGGTAACCTGCATCTGTCTAGTGAAGAATATTAACTGAAAGGTACGTAAACCCAAGATACTTGGATGTCGTTGCAAATTCGTATTCTTACATTCTTGAAAAGCTTTTTAAAATGTTTTAGGTTAGGGAATATGGCGAAAACAAACGCTGAGAGGCAGAAGTTGTATATGGAAAGACATAAGAATGATCCTAATTACAAGATTAAGAGGAAGGCTATAATGAAGAAATATAAAGAAAAGGCAAAAAGATCTGAAACATCAACTGCACGTGCACTGAGAAGAGCAAAAGATGCAGAAAGGAAAAGGTTATGTCGCGCTGCTAAAAGGCAACACGCTAAGCTACCGGAAACTAGTAAACTGTCTCCTTCAGTTGTGGGAAAAGCTGTTAAAAAGGCCACCACTGCAATGCCGAAAAGCCCACGTAAACAAGTCGCAGTTGTCAAGAAATTGGCAGAAATGTGTGGAGTTACAATAGTTGATCAGCCACTGAAGTTATCTAAGAAAAAACTAACTGATGAAAACATTCAAAACATTCTTACATTTTACAATAGTGATGAAATCAGTAGGGTAGATCCAGGGGAAAACAGTGTTTGTGTTAAAAAATTGGAGAGTGGTACCAAGAAAACTGTGGCTCGACGTCACATGCTGTTTACAATCTCGGAGGCTTTTCGTTTGTTTAAAGATCAGTATCCAGAGGTGGATATTGGTCGCAGCAAATTTGCAGAATTACGTCCTTCGAAATTAAACCATACCGTGACATTCCTCACAATGTTTGTGTTTGTCGTTATCATGAAAATTTTGAAAACCTGCGAGTGGTGGTATCACAATACCTACCTGGTTTTGGAACCTCGAGCACTGATTTTATTAATTCCATTGTTTGTGACCCAAATAACATAAACTGTATGAGTTATGATTGTTCCCTCTGCAAGAATAAATTTATGACTCTATTGGATGATTCTCAGAATGATGAAAAATGCAGTGTAACTGTGCATTATCGTCAGTGGATAATGGTGGATAAACGGTATGAATACGTTTTATTAGAGGAAGCATTGAATGATGCCATTGAGAAAATTAAAGAGCAGTTTCCATTCCTCTTGACACACAGTTTTAATCAAAATCAGTCACAAAAATGCTTTAAGATGGCAAAAGAAATTTCTTCAGCTACGAATGTTGTGATTCAAGTAGATTTCGCAGAGAATTATTCCTGCAACTACCAGAATGAGATACAATCTGCCCATTGGTCAAATCCACAAATAGCATTGTTTACTGCTGTTATATGGTGTGGAAAAGAAACGTGCGAAAGTTATGCAGTAGTTTCTGAAAATATAACCCATGATAGATATTGTGTTGACATATTTCTACGAGCTGTTTTGAACACCCATATTAGTAAAAACTCATCTTTTAAACATTTACATGTATTTTCGGATGGAGCTGCCTCACAATTTAAGCAAAAATACAATTTTGCTAACATCACTCTTTTAAAACAGGACTTTAGATTGGAGAGCTTGAAATGGACATTTTTTGCTTCATCTCATGGTAAAGGTGCCGTAGATGGAATTGGCGCAATTGTCAAGCACCATGTTTGGAACAAAGTGCGTTCTTTGAAAACAGTAGTTAGGAGTGCTGATGCATTTCGTGACTGCTGCAAGAGTCTCAGCACAATTGTAATTGCTATACCGCTTTCCACAATTGAAAAGAAAAAGAAGAATTTGGATAAAAATTGGGAGGGCATAATTACAGTAAAAGGCACGCAAAAAATTCACCAAGTTGTTGCTCTATCCCCTTACGTTATTGGTTACAAATACCATGCTCTGGACTTGGAAGAAAGAATTAAGACAGAAAATTTATTGAAAAAAGGAAAGAAATAATTTAATGAGCAGAATCTAAAAAAAAATAGTTTGTAACATTATGTTCTAAAATATATGAGAAACTTGTATAATTAATTATCATTCCTAAATTCATTTATTTAACTCTAATATAAATAAATATATAATAAAAAATAATAAATATAAAATAATAGATAACAATCAATATGTAATAAATACATTGATTTAATTGTATTATTTATGTAATTGTATAGCCTATTATATGAATATATATATTATTAATTTAACTTCTAAATAAATTTATTGTATTGTCTATGTGATCCACAATCGTAATTCGGAGAATTCATTGGAATAAGAAACACTACTGTGGTTTAATATGTTGGCTGCCTATTTGTCCGTTTACTAACGTCCGTATACTAACACGCAACACCAATTAATTTTAATTATTTAATGGCAATGCTTTGAAAGTATTACTGTTGTAAAATTATAAATCAAAAGAGAAATATTGGCCAAGGCTTCCTCCAAACTGAGTATGGTAATGATGTATCACAGTGAGGAAACATTCACCTGTCATTATATGTGTCCCTTTCTTTAACCATTTCCGCGTCCGTATACTAACGAAAGACAAATTGTTAATCTATTTATAGCCTCAGAGGGTAAGAGTTAAGGAAATGACAAAAATTAGTACCTAATTTTATTACAAATAAATCGGTTTATTAAACGTTGCGTTTTGATTAGAGTATAATGCGTGACTTCAAACTCTTTGTATTAAAAATCGTCCAAACGTCCAGATACTAACGCTGGACAGACCCAAAATTAAAATGGACACATCCATGTTCGCTACACACGTTTCACATAACCTCACAACTGAAACTGCGGAAAGGCTGTCCCGACATGACACGCGTATCAAGGACGTCATCGGTGCGGTCGGATTGGCCTGTCGGAATGTCCACATGATCTTTCCTTAGGACATTTTTCAAACGGTGGAAGGTGTGGAACGTTCCCGTTTCGCCAGTCTAGTGCACGTATCCTTACGGCAAACCAATGTAATAAAATGTTTAAAAAAATCCTGTCCAAGCAGTCCGTCCTTGCCATTCCGACCCAGTGCGCGCTAGACTTTACCGTGATCTTAGTTTCTTTTCGATGTCCTCTCGCCCTATCATATTTTCAACGTCACTTCGTATTAGGGCCTGATCCGTGTTCCCTATTTACGGTGTCTTGTGTACAAACCCTACCTTTTCGTCGTCCTCGTTGCCGCCGGTTATAGATTCGTCCCTGTCGCCTGTCCCATCGAATTGTACGCCCCATAATAGATTCGCGATTCAGCGGTCAGTGCGCGGTCGCTGGCAGAGGATCAGCCGTAATAACCCAATTTCCGAGGCGTCGTAATTGCTCATTGTGCGGTGGGCGGTTAATTCCCAGCAGCCTTTCCGCCCGCAGCCCGCCCCGCTTGTCTCCACCCTGTTCCGTTCCGCCCCGCCCTACTCTGCCTCTCTCTGCTCCGCTCTTCTCCGCTCTGCTCCGCTCTTCTCCGCTCTGCTCCGCTCTTCTCTGCTCTGCTCCGCTCTTCTCTGCTCTGCTCCGCTCTTCTCCGCTCTGCTCCGCTCTTATCCGCTCTTCTCTGCTCTGCTCCGCTCTTCTCTGCTCTGCTCCGCTCTTCTCTGCTCTGCTCCGCTCTTCTCTGCTCTGCTCCGCTCTTCTCTGCTCTGCTCCGCTCTTCTCTGCTCTGCTCCGCTCTTCTCTGCTCTGCTCCGCTCTTCTCTGCTCTGCTCCGCTCTTCTCTGCTCTGCTCCGCTCTTCTCTGCTCTGCTCCGCTCTTCTCTGCTCTGCTCCGCTCTTCTCTGCTCTGCTCCGCTCTTCTCTGCTCTGCTCCGCTCTTCTCTGCTCTGCTCCGCTCTTCTCTGCTCTGCTCCGCTCTGCTCCGCTCTTCTCCGCTCTGCTCCACTCTTCTTCGCCATTCTCCGCCGTTCCCCAGTCTGCTCCGCCCTTCTCCGCCCTGCCCCGCTTTGCTCCGCCCTGCCCCGCTTTGCTCCGCCCTGCCCCGCTTTGCTCCGCCCTGCCCCGCTTTGCTCCGCCCTGGCCCGCTTTGCTCCGCCCTGCCCCGCTTTGTTCCGCCCTGCCCCGCTTTGCTCCGCCCTGCCCCGCTTTGCTCCGCCCTGCCCCGCTTTGGTCCGCCCTGCTTCCGCTCTGCTCCACCCTGCTCCACACTGCTCCGCCCTGCTCTGCCCCGCCCCGCCCCCTGCCACGCCCCTTGCCACGCCCCCTGCCACGCCTCCTGCCCCGCCTCCATGCCCCGCCCCGCCCTGCTCCGCTCTGCTGTATCCCACCACGCCCTGCCCCGCTCCACTCCGCCCTGATCCGACCGCTTCTCCCCGAATCGCTACATTCTGTTCTAATCCGACCCACTCCGCTTCCGTCCGCAGGGCGATGGGAGGCTTGGAAATGCCCGTCACAAAGGTCACGGCCGTTGCAGGTAACACTGTGGATAGTCGTCGGGGCTCGCCGCTCTGCGTCTCTACCCTTTTCAAAAAAAATTGATGACGATTTAGCCCGTGCTCTTGTGAATCTTTTTGAACAGGTGGCATAACAACTGAATGCCATTGGACGGCGTACGTGGGGGAAATATGTGTGCTGCTATTCGAACACACATGAGTAGTTAGCGTTGTCATTCCAGAAACTAAATTTGTAGGAAAAATACCCTCGGATATTTTCAATTAAGTATTTTGGTCACGTGACAACTCAGTTTCACTTATTCGTATTTTTCCCCTTAGCGATTTGCTGATTTGATGTGTCTCGAATATTCCACCAGCAATTGCAATTTGATATACTGAAACAAATTTATTTTGTCTGTTTTTTTTCTTGCCAGAAATATAACGAAAAGTGATTCCACTTTTCATAGGAAGAACACTTGTTTTATCAAACGTCCGTATCCACTCACCCTGTCAAGATGAGATTTTAAATTGAATACATTGTATTTTATCTTACTGTAGTATAATAGCCGATTATACTCGTCACAGAAATGTCAATCTTTGATAAAAAAAAATTGTAGAACGTTGAATCATATAGTTATGTGCTACATTGTGGCAAAAAAATGAAGTAAGGATCCTTGTCCTTCACGCTTGCAATTTGTCACTGTGGGTAGTCTTAAATGTTTTATCAGAAATGGCTGGTGTAATATATGAAGCTTAATGTAGATTCTCCATAGTCGTGTGATGTGAGACATTTTGCCTTGATGAACTCAATTTTTACTGATGTGACCTACTAGTACTATTTGCTGTCAGTCTTTTAGATTCATCAAAAGTTGTCTTCAGTAATAAATTGGACAAATATACGGTACAAATTGCTACTTCTCTCCTCTCTTCCATAGTAGAAATGCAGCACCTTCAATCAGGGGACACGTATAAAATTTTTGTAGCAATTTTCTCGAGATACTAAAGAACAACAATTCGTTACCTCTTGTTGAGAAACTGTTGTTACTTTGAAAACAACGAATGTAGTTGAGCACAAATCTGAATGTTCCACTTTTGTCCCAGGTTCTTGTTGTTGACAAAATGACTGGCTGCTGTAGTGTTTGCTGTGTCCGTGTTGCGGACCTGTTTAAAAAAATCTTTGTTTTATGCTTCTTGTTTCCACGAAATGACTTAAGATTTACCTGCTTCATTTTTACTGATGCGAGATGTCTTTATTAAACTTTTAGTGAGACAAATTTTATCTGGTTTGTTTGGTGACAAATTTACTAATGGATTTTTTGTTAACTGTATCACGAATGTGGTAGTGATTTCAATGTAGCATTCGTTGGCAGAGCAATGAATAAAAATTATGTAAGAAATACTAAAGAACCTGTAATGCTAAATGGAATAATATATGATATTTATTGTATTCCAGTTCTAAAAATCTTGTGTGGCGAGTGTATCTTTGATAACAGAATACCGATCTAAGCATTCGGCTGAAGGATGTTAGAAAAAACCCTAATTTCATGTAGCTAACGGTAAGAGTCATCCTTTCCACTAATATATACAGCAGAAAGTGATTACACTTACACACGTATCAATGCTGCACGAATGAGCACCTGGATCACTTGCGTGTCTGCGAAGAAAAACGTGCCTGGCATTTTGCTGGAATGACAGACGAAACAATAATCCTACTGACGCTATAGAGCCTCGTTATTATTGAGACCATCGTGGGAAATTCCTTTCCAAGAAACCTGCATGAAGGCAGAGTGAGAAACTGTGTGCAATGTGCGAGTGTGCAATTTCGTATCTGCAAACTCTGAGAGATATCGGGAAATTCATGTGGAGCAAATGAGGAGAGTTTTCAAAAAACAAATAAATAGTGTTCTACGAAATGGCACAGACTTTTTCGTACTAATTTTCTATTTCCTTGGGTGTGGGCTAGCTATTCGGAATTGCCAAATACTCGTGCCAGCTGCCATCTATTGCCGCCCAAAGTAACATTTTTTTTTACATTTTCTTAATTTTTCGGTTTCCTAATGGTAGTTCGAAAATATTAATTTTAGAATATTAAAGAACAGTAAAACCTAATCCTAAATGGCAATTTTCTTTGAATCATTTGGAACCATTTTAAGAAAATGGCTTTTAAGCACTATTAAAAGTGTAAAATTTGGGGCCCTTTTTTCACAGAAAGTTTTTGAATTTTTGAAACACTTCATTTGAAGTAATTTGAAGAACTTTAATTTATAAATACAAACTGCTGGCAATTTTCATATTAAAGGTGTGAGACATCTTTAAAAAAATACATTTGTGTAATTTTTGCAAAACAAAAACAAAAAAAAAACACCCGAAATTGAACTTCCGTCTTATTAAAGAATGCAATTAGCACTATCCGTCGAAAGGTATGAAGACAAAATTTGGAGCCATTTGTGAAAAAAGTGTGTATGAGCGTTTCTGAAAATGCGGTATTTTGAGCTAAGTTTTCACAGAAAACGGTTGAGTTATCGAGAAACGTTACTTGGCATTATTTAAAGCACATGTACTCATCAATAAAATAATGTCAACAAATCGCCGCTAATGTAAATATTACCGACGTGAGAGAGTAGTAAAAAAAATTAAATTTTTGTAATTTTTGAACAAAACAAAAGAATAGAGAAATATGGTGTTTTTCATTTCATAGAGTACATTTAGCACTATCCCTACCAAACGTTTAAAGAAAAAATTTAGGGCCGTTTTTGAGAAAATCTTGTTTATGTAAATTTTTAAAATTGCGAAGATATCGCGCAATATTGGGCGAAAACTACTAACTAAACTTTCCAAAAAAATGTACATGACCTTAATGAAAGAACTCACTTAGCAGAACAAATTTTATTTTGAGGAAACATTTCTATCTATAATTTTGTAGTTGTAGAAAGAGGCCTAACAAAATTCAACATTTTGCAATTTTCGAAAATCTCGGAGTTAACTTTGAAAATCGGACCTATGCCACTTTTATAAATCTATTTTACTCTATTCTTACAAGAAATTTAAAGAAAAAGATTTGGAGCAGTTTTTGAGAAAATTTTGAAAATATCCGGGGGGCTTCAAATAAAAGAAAGATGTTTTAAAGAAAGTTTTTCAGAATCGGGGCGCCTCGAGTGGAATCAAATCGACGGGAAAATATTAATATTGTAAGAAATCGTACATGTAATTTAGGCGCTAGTGTTGTTCACAAGCAGACTGACGGACGGACGGACGTTTTGCTTCCAATTGATTTTTCGGTATAAATGACCCACACAACAGGGATTCTGGCTACACCACGTGTTATGGGTGTTTTTTTCTTATTTTAGCAATTGTTTTTTTTCCACTTTTTCGGTATCAGGGGCCCGGCAATTAATTTTTTTCTGCCGAAAATTCTCCTTTTTTTTCCGCAGCATTACATAACATTCTTTATACTACGTATGTTACTCCGTAAATATGTACGTATACGGGAAGTAAAAATTGGACTGTCTAATCTAGAAACTACTACTCGCACTTTTGATAAATAGCCTTACCTTTAGCGTACTTGTTTGGAAAGAGTATCTTCGCGCTGTTCGTTTATAATGACAAAGTTTTTTTTCCTAATATGACGTTGTTCTGGTCAATTTTTTTTGTTTCGTTTTAGAACATGTATAAGATTCTCAGATATTTTGTAAATTTAGTAAAGAGAAGAAAATGTGATTACCTTTCGTTTCAAAAACATATAAGTTAGGCAAGGCAAATGTTAATTTCTGTCAGGGTACATTCACGATTCTATTTATTTACCTTTTCGTCAGAAAGCAATTTTGGGTGTCGGAAAATATGCTTTACGACTTTTGAAAATAAGCAACATTAGTAGGAAGTACTGATGACAAGACATTTTTAATACGAAGGCAATAAATGCCTGTCCTGATGCAAATATTTATAAACGACTTCCTGCAGACTCTTTTCTGAACTTCGGCTCAGGGCTCTTGACGCCAAACTGCGTCGCAATTACTTCGCGCCCTGGACAGCGGCCAGAATGAGAAACGCAAACGTTACGGTTGAGTTTCGCACTGAGAATGAATTTTGAGATATGCATGAGATATAACATTAAATAATGGATTGTAGAGTTTCAACGAATGATTGGAGAGGTTCAACACCACATATTAGGCCTATGTCATAACAACATTTAAGTTAAACGAGTTTGTTGTTTTGAAAACATTTCGAATACTGTTGTCCTCTATTACTTTGACAGAATGTTTCCTCTGAGGAGTTCTCAGTTGATCAACATTGCAACAGAATGCGTCCGAAATTATGAACTACCAAGAGGATGTTCCTTTCGTACTTGAGTTACGTTTCCATTGTCTTAGATTCGTGCAGGAGTGCTGCCAAGTAATACCTCAAGAGCTTCGTGGTTTGTTTCCGCCCTCGCGGCTTCTTTTTCTGGCGCCGCCGAAGCAGCGGGATGACAGGGTGGGCGGCGCAACCCGTGCCAGGCGCAGCATTTTCGCCCCCCTCCCTCCCCCCGCCCCCCCACCTCACCTCTGCCCCTACGCCCCACAGCCAATTCACTCCCCGCTTCGGGTCTGGGCGCCACGGCTCTTCCGTGTGTTTTGAATGTTGATATTTTGAATCAGTTCCGAATCTAATGTCATTTTCATCTTTTATGTGTTTTTCTTGCTTCATACGTGATATGCCTCATCCTATTCTATCACAGCGTTACCGTGCGTGCAAACTTCTTTTTCATGTTGGGTGGTTTTATTCTTCGTAACTTGCCTTACAATTTCCTCGAAGCCGTTTTGAAATTATCTGCTAGAGGCTTGTGCAATTGTTTAATGGCTCCTGTTTGTGTTGGCTTTTGCTTTGCTTGCTTTGATAACTATATTTCAACCCTATGTAACCTTCACGTTCGACACCACCCTGAACATTTTCTTGTACGTTTTCTAAGCGTCCGCTGAGTCTGTCGCAAAGTCTGTCGTTGCAATCAGTGTTGACATTACTTCTTTTTGTGGTACATTCTTCATGGATGTATTGCTAGTCGCTTTGTAGTCTCGCCAGTTGCGACCTGGAGAGCGTCTCTTCTCCACCGCCTCTCTCGTTTCGTGCGCTCGCGGCGCGGCGCGGCGGGCAGGTAGCGGAAGCGCAGAGAATAGGCGCATGACGCGAACAGACGGCCCGCTATTAATCTCCCGCGCCATAAAGGAGGCGCCGGTAGCCGCCCGCGCCTCCATCAGTGTCACTCGGCGGGGGAGGAGGGCGGAGGGCGGCGGCGACTCACTTTCGTGCCTCTGCTCCTTTTCTGCAGGCCGCTCGCGCCTGCCTCTGGCGGACCGACCGCGCTCTGCCTGAGAGGTGCTCCAGTAAAGTCTGCGTTGCGAAATGATCTCGAGTCCACGTTCTCCCTTAGACTATAGTTTCGTTACAGTTTTCTTTGACACCGCCTGAAGCGGTCGGATGTACATGTCACGTTTTCGTTAGGAAGATAAAATAAAATATTTTATTCACTGGAATTCATTAACGTTTATTATTTGATGCTGGCGAACTGCGTGCGAGTGATGTTGGTGTACTTGCGTACTGTGAGTGACTTTCGTGAGTTTATTGGCAAATGTGGACATGCGTGTTATGTTACTACATAATCGGACAGTATATCTCTGGTAAAAAAAAATAGCCTTCCGCGATACATTGGGTTCACAATTATTTGACATCCTTATTGTCAGTGTATCAGAGTTTCGAATTAGAAAGATAATGCGAGTAGAATGTACGGAAATGTAATAAATTTGTAACGTTCATAATGAAATTCAGGAGTGTCGTCCGTAGGACGTCTTGGAGAGTTGTAACGAATTAGTGGGCGCGGTTGCTATCACTGCCGTTGTTTCCGACGGAGGATCCTCCCTCCTGCCCTCCTACACTGTAGACGTAGAGCATTCCACATTCCTCACGTGCCTCTGCGCCCTTCCCACTTTTCTCCCTGACACTTCGTCGCCCTCCTCGCCCCTCTATCTTCCGACTCCCTCGACAGCGAAAGGTGTACTGCATTCGTTATCTGGCATCCAAGGGCATCCCTGTTCCCCGTAACGCCTCGGCCCCGTCCTTCACCGTCCCATCCCGTTCCCCCCGTCTCACCGCGTTCCTCCCCGCCCGTTCACGTTCTTCCCTGTCCCTCCCCGTTCTTAATCCTTCCCGTTTCTCGTCCTGTCCCTTCCCGTCTCCGTAACTCTTGCCCCCCTCACACCGTCCTCCCATTCCCTGCTCTTCCTCTCTGTCGCCCCACTCCTCCTCGCTCCGTCATGCCTCGCTATTTCGTCCACTTAGGAATGCAACAACGGTGTCGATGTTTTAAAAAAATTGTGGATTATTTAACATCGATTATCAAAGCCGATGTTTTTTAACATCGATGTTTTGAGTTCGATGTTGTTAAGTGGTCGATAATTTTTAAATGAAAAATGTCCATCAAAACAAAGCCCTTTAACAATTTTCAGATTCCATAAATTGATTATTCTTAAGACCAAAGTGGCAATGGATGAAAATTAAATTAAATAGTTTTCAACAACAAAGAAGTGTGTATAATTGTTGATGCATTGAATTAGGTAACCCAAGTTTTGTTAATTATCCTGATGATTTTTTGACTTCATTTTTTCAGTTAAAAATTAATAAACGATACCGCTTTCAAGTTAAGCCCACCCCCCTCCCCCCATGTGAACTTCAGTGATTGCTAGTCCACTTGTAAAACATTGATGTTTAATTATATTGATGGTTTGGAGTCGAGATTCTATTAATATTTATGTTCTTATTTTGAGCAGTGATGTTTTGTTGGGGATGTCGCAGCTCTATCTCGGCCCGGACTTCCCCTTCTCTCATCCTATTCCACCTCAGCGCAGTCGTATTCTCCCCGCTCCACCTCACTCCTCCTTCCACACCCCGGCGAGCCCATGGCCCACGCCCCACTCTTCACTCCCCGCCCCGGCTCCCCATCATCCCTCACGTCCTGCCCCCCCCCCCACCTCTCTGGAACGAACCGCGGAGAAAACGCAGCCGTTGTCGCAATTTGTTTCCTTCGCCCGGGCCGAGGCGTGTAACCTCGATCCCATATATTAAGTTCCTCTCCGACTCCAACCCACCCAGCGGCGGAATGCCGCTCGTAATTTTAATCACTTGAGTTGGGCGTAGAAAGTTGTGCGCGAATAGAGCAGTGCGTTAGAACTTTCTACCCTCGTCTGGTGCGCAACATGCGGGAAGGGGGTGAGGAAGGCGGCAGGATACTGGGTTTGCGCCCGATTGCGACGAGGCTCTATGCTGATGCTTGATCGCAGCTGCCGTCGGTCGAAGCCGTTCTCCCGCCGGGCGGAGGGCAGCCAAAACGCGAAAATGACCTGTCTAAAGTAATTTCGTAGAATAATGACGTAAGGTGTACATGATAAGTCATTAACCTCGAAATGTTTGTGATTTAGTGACGAGCGGTTAAACATTTTCGCGTGATATTCTACTCTTCATTGTTTTGACGGCGGGGGGGGGTGTAGGGTCAAGACGATCATATTTAAAATTCATTAAACTCTTAATTTTTTTGCATTTATCAATATAATGAATTGTAGCTGCTTCTTCTATTTGTTTCGTATTTTTGTGCTAACCGTCTCAAAATCAATTTATTTATAGATTTTGGTCCTTTCTATGCTTAGCATCTTGTGATCCTTGCAACCTCCACCAATATATCACTCGTAACTCTTAGTAACTTTCGTACCACGTCGTTAATGCGGAAACCACTCGGAATGTCTCGAATATTAACTCACATTTTTGTACATGACTACCATTTATTTTTCTTAACGTACTCTCGGTCACGAGGGAACTGGATTAGCAGAGTTGACAAATGCTGAGAACTTCCCTCTTACGATGACGGACGCGAGCCATCCGAGTGACTCCGCGTCGCGCGGCAGAGCCATGCGAATGGCACCGCGGAAAAGCAGCGGATGCGGAAGGCTTCCTGCGGCGCGCGCCGGCTTCTCCTGGGAGCGGATGCGAGGCGCTCTGCCGGCGGCATTTGCCGCTCGTGGGACGCCGCCGCGGTCGGTGCTGGGAGCGCCTAACTGTTCAGAGCCTGCTTTTGTGCACCGAGGCCGACGCTCGTCGCCAGCCCGTACGCGCCAACTGTTCACGTGCGCCGTGACCGGCATCGTTTCCACCAAAGCGTACTATTGTGTCGTCGGGGCTTTTGCGTCTTCTTTTCGTGGGTATTTCGGTCTCCGAGTTTTGGGTCGAGAAGTTCCATGTAACGACAACAAAGGAGTTGTTATTCAATCGGTATACGGAATATTACTCGCTCAGCACATCTTCTGTGTTTGGAATTCAATGACCGTTTGTTTTGAATTATGTTCGATTTTTTCTACGGAATTTAGTTTTTTTATCTATTCTAATTACATTGTTACTTTTTCTGTAGTTCTGAAAGAAAGAAGTGATTTCTGTTGATGTGATGTTAAAATGGCATAACTGTACACTGGGGTATTACGCAAGTCACATGTCGACTTTCCGCACAAGATACTACGATGAAGAATGACGTCAATTAATCAGAAGCATCTGGAGATTATTCTGAAGGTCGCAGGCGGCATCCTATGCGCAATTGATGATAGCAAAGGGAGTGAACTAGATAGATTGCTCCCTCTGGCGCGCTATGTCAGCGATGGACTAATTGGTCCGCTGAGCAGTTCATCTGCTGCTGAGAAGAAGGCAGCATCGTCGTTCCAGCACTCGTGGCAGGGATGGCGAGCGTGACGAAGTAATCTCTAAGAGGTTTTACTAGGAGAGCGCGTCCCGAAGCCAGGATGCGCGAGCTCACTCGTCCTTCGTGAGGAAATTCGATCCCATGAGGCGGGGCGTCCTCTCGTCCTCTCCAGGAAACTCGATCCGAAAGGATCCGGGCGGCCGTGCCGAGTGCACGCGCTGGGGCTACGAGTGGCGCTTAGAATGGAGTGCCAAGGGAACTGCGTGACCCTGCTGCTTCACGACTCGCTTGAATGTGGGTTTGGCTGGTCTATCTGAATGTCTGGATGCATGAGTGACCTCTGTATTTTATATTTACCTTGATGTTGAATGTCTTGCAAGGCAATGAATCTACAAATAATGCGAGGAAGAGTGTGTTTTATCTTTCATTTAAGGTGCTTTACAAATTAAATTCTCCCTTGAAGTTGTTCCGTTTCGCGAATTTCGGGCTGACGTACCATATTATTAATTGAGGCTGGGCATTACTCAGCATTCTCTTTCAGCTCTGGAACTTCGCCAATTTCTTGTCTCGTGACTTGCTTAAGCTGTAGTTTGGAAGCCCTCTGCACGTGACGACGTCAGTCAAAGTCGACCCTCTGCTTCCTCTTCAACTCCCATCTCACGGCGACCGCCGCACCAGTTTCCCCGTGTTGTGCTAATTACCAAGCGCTCAGAGACACTTCTCCCGGCAACCTCCGCAAGAAGTCGACGTCCTGCAGGCGCCTCGTGTAGCATCTCGCCGGGCTACCCGGGCGTACCCATGATTCCTCTCGCCACTCCCATCGCCAGATGTGCTGCGTCCTTTTGTCCTTATGCCACCGAACGCGTCCCGCCTATTCCCATTCTTGCTATCACACCCGCTTTTGCCCTGCTGCTCGACCCCGCCCCTGTCCTTAATCATGCTGCCGCTCCCAATCGCCACCTCAAAAATTGGCTCCTCAGTGTACCTTGTCTCCGTCACTACCACCACCTCTGCCACTGTAGGTCTCTGCTGTCTTCGGCTGCGTCGACTTTTGCACACCCAGCAGTTTTTCCTGCAAGGCGTGAGCCGCACCGCCTAAATGGAGATGCTGCCTTCACGAGCGTTGCCTTTTCCGCCTCCTGCTCTCCCGTTCGCCAACTAAGGCTCGTCACTTAGCGTTAGTTGGACGGAATAAAGCGCAAGGCATTCACTCTTCGTTTATGAACCATGTGGAAAACTTTTTTTAGTTTATCCCGTTCTGCAACTTTCTTCCCTTTCACAATTTTAAGAACAGAAAAGAAAAAAGGAAAACATCCTTTGCCAGTAGTAGATCATTTCTACAGGAAATTAACATAGAAATGTTTTCAAAATTGAAAGTGTGTAGTGTCAATAGTCGTTCTGTTGATCTTGGCCGCTTATTATAAATATAATGTAGAGAATCGTGAGTAGAATATAATGTAGAGAAGTGCCAATAGTAATTTTGTGTTTTAGAAATTTGGTATTTCATGGAAGCATTTCCTAATAGAACATGACAGCGTGTACAAGCTGACAATTGATACCGTGTTGTACCTTTACGAGAGTTAATTTCCACCGACGTGCCTTGTAACTGCATTCTTGTGGTTGTGGAACCTACGAAGAGAGCAGTAAAGCTTCGTGGCGCAAAGGAAGATCTTGACCCACAAAAGTTCCCGTTCTGAGGTTAACTATTTGGTATACTGTGTGGTGCTTTCTTCCTTTCTTTTATTTTCATTCTTTTGTCCAGCTTCTTCGGGACGGAGAGGGGCTCTTGAATTTTGTATTCGAAGTTCAAAACGGGAAGAGCCACTTACGCCCAGCCCACTTTTTAAGTGTGGTTACAATGGGTCCAAAAAATAGATTTTTGTTTCCTCTTCGAGGGCGAGGCCATCTCCCGGACAAAGGATTTCGAGAGCAAGTGAAAGCGGAAATTACAAATGTGAATGACTGTTATTTGCTGAGAATCTCTCTTGCTTATAATGTTTGGGTTTATGCCGCGACTGGTTTGTTGTTTGTCCTTAAACCGCTATTATTGAAAGTCTTGAAGTAATGATTAGTACTGATGTTTTGTTTTCTTTAAATATCTCCAACTATTTACGGTAATAAAGGATTAATAAGTTGGTTTCTTTGTTAATACTGAGCGTTTTATTGCAATAATACGCACAGTGTAGACCAATAATTTTTTACTGACTATTTTTCTGTAAACTGCCATGTGTATCAGCACATCAGCGTATTGTCATTCTGAGTGCCGTTGTTGCGGCTTGGGAAAGAGCCCGGGATGTTTCTCCAGTTCGGTGTAAACGCACGTCTCGTAGTTTGCATCATGATTCCCATCGTGTACCCACAATAAGGAAACGACTTCGTTTACAGCTGTGAGCTGCTTGTAAAGATACACGCAAGTAATTCGAGCACTAATATCGCAGAAGCGGAGAAGTTAAAGTTTCCGCTTTGTTCTCGTAGCAACTCTCAGAGAAAAGTTGCCGCTATTTCTTTAAGAATCAGAGTTTGTTTTACTTTACGGCCGGTATTGACAAGTAAATGTTCGATATAACTTCCAGTATTAAAATTTCAATTTCATAATCACTGGAAAAGGAATCCAAAATTTGTTTGCAGGTGTTAAAGAAATTACAATAATAGTGAATTGTGAAGCACACTGCTCTTCCTGCAACATTAATCAACGAAAACATTGCTATTTTTGTGAGAAGAATTTATTACTTTTACTTACTTTTATTTATATAAGAAGAATTTATTACTTTTCATTACATGGCTTAGATATTTTTTTATTCTTATTAAAAAGTATGTATTGATCCATCAGATTTTGCGGGTACTGTTATTTCATTCATATTTTTCGTCACATTTTCCTCGGTTAATTTTTTGTCTTCCCTCCAGCCATTTTGAATTTTTTTTTTTAACAGTTCCCATTTTGCTCATAACTCTTTTCAGTATCCGAATCCTGAGATTTTGAAACTTTCCAGAACATTATGTTAGCCTTGAGAGACTTGAGCATTCTCCGCGGAGGCTTTGTCTCGGCTAATCCCTCGCTCCTCACCGTCCTCTCGGCGCCGCTGGCCGCTTTGATGCGGGCTGTTCTCCGTGGCACGAGATGCCGCCGCGTAGATTCTCCCGCCGCGTTGGCAGCACGCGCGCCAGACGCTCAGCTGCACACAGGAGACGCGCCGCGCCATGCACCGTCGTCGCCGCCTCGCCCTCCACCGCCGCCCCCGCCGTTCACCGCCGCCGCAGCCCCGCGCCCGCCCCGCCGCCGCCCCGCCGCCGCCCCGCCGCCGCCCCGCCGCCGCCCCGCCGCCGCCCGCCGCCGCCCCGCCGCCGCCCGCCGCCGCCCCGCCGCCGCCCGCCGCCGCCCCGCCGCCGCCCCGCCGCCGCCCCGCCGCCGCCCCGCCGCCGCCCCGCCGCCGCCCCGCCGCCGCCCCGCCGCCGCCCCGCCGCCGCCCCGCCGCCGCCCCGCCGCCGCCCCGCCGCCGCCCCGCCGCCGCCCCGCCGCCGCCCCGCCGCCGCCCCCGCCGCCGCCCCGCCGCCGCCCCGCCGCCGCCCCGCCGCCGCCCCACCGCCGCCCCACCGCCGCCCCGCCATCCACCCGCCCCACCGCCGCCCACCGCCGCCGCCCCACCGCCATCCACCTCCGCCGCCGCCCCGCCGCCGCCCCACCGCCATCCACCTCCGCCGTCGCCTCCGCCGCCGCCGCCCACCGCCACCGCCGGGAATGCAGATGCTGTTAACGCGCTCGGCGCGGCGCTGGGCGGCGCCTTTGAAGCGCGCGGCCGCGCCCTCTGTCCGCGCGCGCCGCAAAAAGCGCGACGCCAGCGCGCGCCAGCGGCCTCCGGAGGACGATACCGGCCGCGACGCGCCGCGCGCGGCTTTAACGCTCTCACGCACACGCCGAACGATTGTGTCGAATTTGTCAATGTCGACAGCTGTAATTGCGTAACGGGGAATAAAAATTCATTTGTATTTAGGCAGAAATTAGCGCGGAATAAAAGTATATTCTAAAAGCATGCGAAATTCCACATGTAATAAAGCAATACGATATTAATTGTAGAAGATACAAAGGGCGGATCCCTCTCCCTTTGTCGGAGTCAGAATTTTTCTCTCATTTTTTGTGCGTAATTACTGTATTGTGCATTAATAGTATCACTTCCAAAAACCTTTTTTATACTATGGATGCACATTTTACTTTCTATTTTTCAAGAATATTTAGAGGGAGTTTCGAACTAAATTGCCTCTACCATTTAAAACAGATTTCTGAATGCATCACTGGCTGACATTCAAATAAGTTATTAATGTTTCATTCCTATGACATCTTGTGAAAGTGTGAAGTGTTTTTAGGACGGGACCCAAACACTGTTATATTCTTCAATTTTCACTCTCAAAGTTTATTGAATTACATATTTACCTGTACCACTCAGCCATGGAGATCCTTGGAAAAACGAAATACTTCGTGGGTTATCGTTCAACTAATAACTCCCGTATTATTTGTGTGGGCATTTAGAACGTTGTGAAGTATTCCTGCTTTACAATGTAACTGGTGCTTGTAAGTTCTAAGCGCCATGTATGATTGACATTATGAAAAGTTGTTATTCCCTTGTGATGGTGAAATTGACGGTTCTCCACAAAGATATATTGTGTCAACAAGTTGTCTCTTGGTTACAGATACTCAGTTATCGCTACAAAAACTTCCCTTGCTGATGTTCTTTCACACCCTCGCTTCGTTCTCTAGTTTCTTGGTTTCTTTCGGTTCGCCTTCCCCCTTGCGAAGTTCTCCCCTTTGTAACTTGGATGTAATCCGTTGTCCCTTCTTGCTCCTCGTAGGTCATTTCAACCCCCCTACTGGTGGATTGCGCTCCAAGCTCAAATTCACGAAGCTTCCTCTATTTGCATATCTACACCAGCTCATTATGGGTCGCTCGGCGTTAAGGGATTTTCCGAGTATTAATGACGTTATAATACTTTGATGCCAGTAATCTGCGTTTCAAAATGATTGATCGCCGGCAAACCAGTTTTATGTCGGGACATCTCATTCGCTGCCTGTAAGCGCGTCATCCGTTGACCGGTAATTAATGAATCGAGCCCGTTTCACGGGTGTCACTCATCGCGGAAGGCCTTGGGCGGCATGGCGATAGGCGCGGGCGGAGCTCTCGTCGCCCGCCCCGCCCCGCCCCCCGCCGTGCACCCGCCCCCCCCCGCCGTGCACCCGCTCCCCCGCCGTGCACCCTCCCCCGCCCCCCGCGCCCACCCCGCCCCCGCCCCCGCCCCACCCCCTCCCCTCACTCCCCCGACCTGCCCCCCGCCCCCCGACCTGTCCCCCGCCCCGCCCCCCGACCTGTCCCCCGCCCCGCCCCCCGACCTGTCCCCCGCCCCGCCCCCCGACCCTGTCCCCCGCCCCGCCCCCCGACCTGTCCCCCGCCCCGCCCCCCGACCTGTCCCCCGCCCCGCCCCCCCGACCTGTCCCCCTCACCCCGCCCCCCCGACCTCCCCCTCACCCCACCCCCCGCCCCGCCCCCCGACCTGCCTCCCGACCCCCGACCCCCCGACCCGCCCACGCGCAGTTTTCCGCGCCGTCTCCCCGGCGGCGCGCGCGTCTTCCCGCGCCGCCGCTTCGTGCGTCGCCTAATAGGGCGCGGAGAGCGACGACGGCGCGGCGTTTCGACAGCGAGCTGCGCCTCTTCGCCTCCGCGCAGGCTCTGGGAACCCTTTTGTGCCCGGCGCTGACCCGCTTTGCGTCGATGAGCGTTTTCGTGAAGTTTCGTTTCCGCAGGCTACTTGCTCTTCCCCCCGCTCTTCTGTCAAGTTTTTGTACTATCGGATCTTGTTTATTGCTATGTGAAATCAATGCAGTGAATTACTACAAGCGCTTTGGTCCTTTTGAAGTACTAGATAAATCTCTGGGGAAGATGTACCGGAGGAATATAGCGGCAACACACCTACCAAACTCACTTTTATTATTTTCACTGATAGATCTGCTCTTGGCGACAACTTACTAGCATTTTATGAAATTCACATTTAGCATTAGCTCGTTACATCGAGCAAGCCAGTGGTGATGTTAAATACTATTTTTAACTTGGAAACTATTGCTTGTAGTATTGAAACTGCCAGGGCAGTTATTAGCGCACGTTTGTTCATTCATCTGCCGACAAGCAGTCGGTTCTCGACGCTTCCAAAGCGGCGCCCACTCGCTGTCGCCCGCGCCGAAAATAGGCCCCGCGTCGATGGCTCGCGGAGCTCCGACAAATTGCCTGCATCTCTTCTCGCGTAACTGACGCCGCCTTTTTTGTCGCCCCCGCCGCCGCCGCCGTCCCCGCCGCCCGGTCGTTTGGAAGCGCCGCCACCGCCACTGCCACGCCAAGGACGCCCACGCGCCGGCCCGCCCCGCGCCGCTCGCCCACCTGCCGCCGCCGCCCCCGCTCCACCTGCTCGCTCTGTGCCGCCTCCACCCCCGCCCCCAGACCGCACCTCCGCCGCGCCCTGCGCCTTTCCAGATTCGTCGATGCTTCGACACACATGGCTGTCTTTAACAGACTTCCTATTTTCTCTGTCGCCCACTTGTACGTAGTATGTGTGCCTTGCCATACGAGACTTTAGTCTGTGCATTGGTTCTTGCATCTGCTGCGGGTGTTGTCGTCAGACAGCACTCAGCCCTGCCTCTCTTCCGGTGATTAATGCCTGCGAATTTGAAAGGAAGTATTGGTAGAATTGGATCTGTGTAATTTCCCAAGTATTGCAAACTTGTGGAAACCCATGAAATAGTTTTGTGGTCTCAAAATATACTTAAAACAGGAAGTGCAGAGCAAAAGTTTTCTTACCAATATTTTATTTTATTCCAACTTCAAATTCCAATGTTATAATGTATGTTCCAATGTATTCCAAATTTCAACTTCAAATGTTATAATTTACATAAGACCCTAGCATTCATACAAGTGTATACATGTACATGTATCTTTTCGTAGGTGTATGCACTGCCTCAATGTCCTATGAAATGTTAAAGTCTATTTAATGTCTTATGCACTTTTGTTAATTCCTTCAGACAAAGAGTATTTGAAATTGTTGTAATATCTGTTCAGATTTTCACATTGAAGGCATACTTTATTAGTTTTCTTCCTTATGATAAACTCTGCTTTCACACGTGATTACCTGCGATTTTGTAAGCACCTATCGTTAAATATTTTCCCTTATTTCAGGTTCAAATAATGCTCGTGTAGTAAGTGCTTGTTTCCTGTGTGCTATAACGTAAACTTTCAGCCAGAACCATCTGTGCCCATCCTCCTCTGCCCTGCCTTTTCTGTCCATAATGGCGAGCGTGAACGCCCCGTCTTTCAGCGCACGCGCGTCGCCGCCCAAGCTATTCCCTCGGCCGACGCAGCGCGCCGATCCCACTTCCCGCGCGACGCGCACGCTCGGCTCGTTACTTATCGTACACTTCGCCCTCGCCACCCACAACTCGGGGCGCGCCCGCGGAACCTCGTGTGCCGTTGAGCAGGACAAAGCGCAGACGGCAGCCGGGCGGGGCGGGGCGGGGCGAGGCGGCCAATGTAAATAGACGCGCGTGTTTCAACACGCCGCTGCCGCTGCCGCTGTCGCTGCCTGCTCCGGTCCGACTAGGCCAAATTACACGCATAAGAGAAGGAAAAATTTGTACAACACACTCAGATCTGGTGTCAGCATTCCAAGATGCCCGGGTCGACACTGTCAAAAATGTCATTAAATTTAATGTAGAATAATTTATTATATTTGAAACTTAATGTAACATTGTATATTAAGAAGAGCTTAATGTATTTGTATATTTAAATTTAATCAGTGTAGATTTAATGTAGAGGTTCTCCCGTTTTCATATCGTTTAAATTCATAATCACCAGTCCATCAAAATCAATCGTTCATTCCTTCCTTCTTTCCTTCTAGATAGGACCGTAACTCTTGTATATCAATGCACATTACATTCAAGTAATACGGAAATTTGTGACAGTGTAGCCTAAGCGAACGACATCCCTCTAACAGGAGGATTTGAACCCATTACGCTTCCGGTCGAATCGATCAGTCGGTGCACTCTAAACACCTTTATCATGTTACCTGTAGGTACAGTGCTAATATTAACTACGCTCAAAGAATTAGTGAATTTCTAGATATAATCTGAAAAATAGGAATCTACTGAAGACATTCTTTTGCAGAGGTTTCTGCGGAAAAGTTTGCTTATGTAAATGTCGGATATTGCTGTAAATGGCATTGGAGCAAATTTTACCATAAAAAACAAATGTTGACAGTAAAGAGCAACTTGAGAAATGTTAAAAATAAATTTTAAAATAACATTACAGATTAAAAATAGCATTTAAAAACTGAGACTGTGCTTAAAAATATGGAATTGTGTGCGCTGTTGACGTTGATTGGGACTACTGCGTGGCGTGGGTGTGGGCGGGCGCGCACGGATATAGTCTTGGCTATTCCTGGACAATCGCGGCCCCGCGCCGCCGCTCCTGCCGGTCCTTGACGCCGCCGCCGCCGCCGCCGCCGCTACGTCTCGCCGACCGCGTCCCGCGCTGGCGAGGTGTCGGGGTGCGCGGCGAGGCGGGGAGGGCGCGCGGGGTGATCGTGACCCTGGCGTCCCGTCCCCGCCCCCGCTCTCGCAGCATGTCTCGCCCGCGCTCGCTTTCTTTGCCCCTGCCCGCCAATACTCTCTTCTCCTCGCTCTAGGCCAGGCCCACCCGCCGCCTCTACACTCCATTTCTTCCCGTGTTGAACGCATTGTGTTGACGATGCCGAACTTCGCGAAAGAAGCGAAGTGAGTTCTACATTCAAAGAGAGGGTGGTACAGCGCGAGTTTCTCTTGTTTTCATCTTTTCTGTCTTTTACAATGTACGGTAGTGTGTTTAATATCGTAAATACCAACTGGATCGTTACATTATATTTTATCACTTAAACAATAATTTTATCTCTTGGGTTTTTCTGCAGAAGGGGTTGGGACGGGCTTCCAAAATTTTGTGGTACAGTGGGTGACATCTGTGGGAATCGGTTTTCCAGAGCCTGACCTGGAAGGACCACGTTGCTTCTAAGTTTTCGTTATCTCGTATCGTGGGGTAGCTGTACTGTTACTTTCGACCGTGGGGTAGCTGTATTTGTGAATGTAAAAGCCTGGCTCAATTTTCGGTACGGGTTGAACTATCGTGACTATTTCAGAGTTAAAATATACCAGCTACTTTTCTATAGGGAGAAAAATTATTAGAATAATTAACATTTCTGGACCTTTTCTAAAAATTCTTTATTGTATAAACATGCCGCTGCGAATATCTTGCTTATCATATAGGTCCAGTTCTTTTCAATTCTTTTTCTTTATCGAATCGAATTCTCACTCTTCGAGTACCTTTCTTATCACTTAAATACCTGTATGTTGTTTGTGCTCATTCACTTCATTCCCGGTGATTTTCTTGATGGTACTGGCTCATACCCAGTTCTTGTGGCGTCCTTGTGTGATTCAGTACTATGGTTCACAGGGCGAATTCTTTACTTGTGATTCTCATGTTCTTTAATGCTAATTAGTCAACTTGTTGAATCAGACTCATTTTATAGTTGGGTTATTTTCTTTATTTCGAATCATTTCTATAACGAGAATTATTTCGTATCACAATTGAAGATTTGCATTTGGGCAAATGTGGAGTATATCATTGCGTGATGACAATTTAGTGAAGAGTAATTGACTGAAATAATTTTAAAAATATGCTGAGAATCATTTAATACAATTCATTACTGGCGTAACTATAGAGAATTTGTAATTTAAGCCAGAACAAAGTGCCTCGCTCAGGTTTGTTTGCATTTCAAATGACGAGACGAACTGCTTCCGCACCTAATCACTTCGCCAATACACTATCAGCCAGTGGCCCTGCGGTGAGTTCTGCACGAGCAATCGCCTGGCTGGCAGCGCGGCGGGCGCCGAGCGGCGCGCCGGGGCCCGTGCCATCTGGCAGCGCCAGCGCTGCGGAGGCGACGGCGGCGGCGGCCGCGACGCACGCCCTAGCCTTGTATGTGCGGCGGCCGGCAGGCCGGCGGGCAGGCGGGCGCATCGCGCTATAATTACCTCTGTGCGCGTGGGCGCCGCGCGGGCGCCCTCCGTTCCTCATATTGGCCGCCCTCACGTGTGGGCTCCCCCCGCCGCCCCCTCCCAGCCTCCCTGGCTCCGCACTAGCCAGGGACCCCGAGACGTTGCGCTGCGCTGCTTGGTAGTCTGTCGGCCGCGGGCCGACCCGACAGGTGGCCGCGGTTTTCCTTTCGGTGCAGTAGCTCCGAGAGTGCTTTGCCCGGTGACTGGGCGGTCCGTTCATTCACTCGCTCGGACTCTCTTCTGTTTACTTCCCTCATCGATGCGCGACAGACGTGCGTAGCTCGACCGACATCTAAGGTGCGACAGTGCGACGTTTTCAGAAGAGGAAATTGTCGCGCGCCAAGTGCCGTGTGTAGGGCAGTGATGTGCAAACCGTTGTAATGGTTTGTGGTCGTGTGGTGTGGTGGTTCGTCCACGGTGTACCGGCAGCATGAGCACCCCCGTCGGACGTCCAAGGGATGGCTTCGCAACGCGTGGAGCTGCTGGCTCTTCTGCGAGTTCGCCGGCCAAGAGGGTTGCTCCATCGGTGCCCAGGTTGTCCGCATCTGCATCCAATGGCAGTTCGTAGCATGTTTTATTGTTTCGGGAGCCGCCCGGCGGAGGCTGTTGGCGCCGGTGTCCGCGCGACGCGACGCGACGCGACGCGACGCGAGTCGCCTCAAACTTGTCCCGTCCGCGCGTGATTCCTGTTAGCGTTATCTGCGCCGTTGTTACGAATGCGGCGAGTTCCATTAGCGGATCCTGATAGCATCGGGGCGTGACGGCACGAGGCGGCGCTAGGCGGCACGAAGGCGAAGAGTGGGTTTGGCGAAGGTGAACGCTGAGAATTGCGGATTGTCTGTTCAGGAATACGAAAATAATTCATTCTCGCGTACACACATCGTGGAGATTTTTATTCTTTCCACACGCCAAGTGGATGGAAAAATGAATATAATTTATGCTTATGACTTCAATTATTTAAGTAAATTCACATAAGCGAAATACAATGAACCTTGTGAATGAAGCATCGGTAGTGAGAGAGAAATTTGGGCTGGAGGTCGTTTTGTTATGTACATTGTACCTGCTGATAACGAATTTATTAAAAATATGTAAAAATAAATATACATAATGTAGTTGCATCGATATACTAATCAGCTTTAAGATTTAATAGTGTGCGTTCTTAAGTATAGCCAATATTAAATGGTACTGGCATAAATGTATATGTTTAAAACATTGTAATTTATGTCCAGGAATTAAGAAGCGCGCAATTGATAAAAAATATCATTACGATTAAGCAATTTGCCCAAAACTGAGGCCTCTTGAATATTCAATTAACTTCAAAAAGTTCGAGAGAACGTTTATTATCCAACAATGCAATTATCATGGGCAACGAAAATGTATGTATTTATTGGTAGGCGGATTTCGAAACACTTATTTTGTGTGTTAGAAACACGTCCTTAGTAAGTCAGGGAAAAGAGACTGCCAACAATCTTACGAACATATTAAGTTTTGGACCCTTTCGTAACTTAAATTGCATGCAAATAGTTGACAGCTCAGTAGGGTGCTTTGGTGGGTTGTCTGCGGTAAGAAATGTTTTTTTCTTTTGTTTCAAAGAAAACAAGTAAGGAACTTTGAGCCGACATTGCTCTGACGGTGGTTGGGCGGGTTCCAGCCGGCTCAACTGAGCGTGTGCTCGGGTCAATGGGCTCCTCCGCCTGTGTTGTTGTGCTGTCGCCCCTTCTTCCCCAATCTAGGTCGTATGTCTCTCGTCGCGCGCTGCAGCAAGGCGGGTTGCGGGCGGGCGCCTGCCTGCTCCCACGTTCGGTGCACGCCCCCCCCCCCCCCCCCGCGGTGTCGTTGCGATCACGAGAGAGCGCAGAACAGTGCCGAGGGCACGTTTAGCCGTAACGATTTATGCATAAAGTTGAAAGCGTGGTCTGCGCCAAGCGCTGTTTCTCTGGACTGCTGTGCCATTATCCAGTATTAATATAACGATTTCACAGTAGCACATGCTCTTAATGAAACGATTTCGCATGCCCTCTTTCGTTAATTGCAATATGTGCTGAATTAATTGTAATCGTTAAATTAAAATATTCTTTATGCAACAAAGTACGGCAATGAATAATTTCTTTTCATATTTTCCAACAATGAGTTACGTCATGCCTGTTAACTAGATATTTATATTTTCTTTAGGGAAAATAAAGTGACATAAATAAAGGACATTTTCCTTTAGGAAAATAAAGCGATTTTCATTTACTATGCGATTGCAACATGACGTATATACTACTTGAATGCATGACTCCTAGCAATGCTCAGTGTGACCTGAATATTACATATTGTATTATCAAGATATACGTATTACTGATTTCCAATGCGCGCAGAAATTGAAAGAAATCTATGCAACTTCCGGCCATGTGAGGAGGTGTTCAATGGTTTCGTTAAATACCTAGGAAACACGGGAAAAATTCAATAAAGTTAAACTGTCTCCATTTTCACAAAGCATACACGTATTGAATCGTGTTGCTATGCCTATTCTCATACTCAGTGCGTCACTACCTATGACAGTAAACGTCATACGACAGCGATGCTCCAAGGAAAAGATGTCTGCCCACCGTTAAGTATTTGCTGTTCTCGTGTCGCATTGTGGAACACAACGTTTCTGATATTCGTGGAATGTAAATAACTGTTTTACCTATGTATCCATATACTTTTAGTGCGTAGTTTGTGAAAACGTGTTTAATTTTTTATTATTGGGGGGGGGGTTAAGTCTTTACATTATTATCGCGTTACAAGAGTATTGTATTGTTCGTTAGAAGTGCCCTTGCTTCGTTTTGGAAAGTCATTTCGTCTGATTTGTCCAGTAGCATTTTTGCTGCTGTAGGCCTTTGTTAGTTTCTAATATTTCATAGTGACCAAAAATGGAATGCCTCGATCGGCCAGGTTCGCGTCCATTGCAGGCCTCCCCTGCTCTGCCCCGACGTCCGTAACAATGCGCGCGGGGCCGCCGCTGCCGCGCGACGCGCCGTGGGGCCGTCAGCGATCGCCCTCTTCGTCGCCGCTGCTGCCGCCGGGGGTCCATGTGTCCGCCTCTGCGCCGCCGCCCCTTCGCGGGATGCGATGCGACGGCGCGGGGGCGGCGGCGGCGACGCGACGCGGTGTGTGGTGGGCGTGGTCGCCAAGGACGGAGCGGAGCTCTCGCCGGTGCGGAGCGGAGGAGGCGGCGGCTGCGGCTGCGGCGGCGGCGCCGTAACCGCGAGGCAGCCCCCCGCGTCGGCCGACGGCTGCCGGCCGCGCGCCGAGCGAAACGATGCTGCCGAGGTCCCGAACCGGCGCTGCCGCAGCGCGGCCTGGCCCCCGCCCCCGCCGCCCGCTACGACGACGCCGACGCCGCCCCGCCGCCCTGCGGGCCCTCGCCTCCGCGGGGCCTGGCCTCCGTGCGTATGTTCGGCAGGGGACACTTTTAAGTATGGCAACAAAAGTAACTGCGAGATTCGCGTGCCATGCAACTAGATTTTGTGCCTTCAAGAGCGGTTATGTCCCTCTTCCCTTTAAATGCAAGAAGTGAAAAAACAAAGAAAACTACTTAATTTGGGTTATTCTCCCACGATGCGTCATTGCCGAGCTTGTTCACTGTATCGTGACGTACTACGTTGAACTTGCAGTTACTGACGGCACGTATACGTACGCGTATTTATATTTGATTATACATGCTCACGAACCTGAACATACCCATTTATATTAAAAATCTGTATATAAGGAAGGTATGGCAGATGCTTTTAATATCTGTATTACTAATGCATCTCATTGATACGTCAACTTTTAATTTACGATTTGTTTCTTGCAATTTTATAGGACCCAAAATACCAGATCTTTATCATATCTCGCAACCCATGTCTGGAAACACTGCCTCTTGTTTTGGCAATTTGGCAACGTGTGAAATACCCTTGGCATCCCTTTCACTTTTAGCAACTCCCGGTCGCGCGCCCTAAGATTTCGGGCTGAGAGAATGAGTATTTCCAATATAATTCGCAGTATTGTCATGAGTAACAACGCTGATGTAGATAGTTCGCAAGGAATTCTCATAAATGCTTACTCGTAAATCACACTTGATCTGTAATTCATTTTTTATATATTCTCATCAAATCGTTTGACGAATAAAAATTGGTAAGAGATGAATTCATAGGATTTTCAGAGCTTGAAGGTGCGTATTAATTCAGTCCTGAATTCATTGGGATTTTCATTTCGTGCCAGCAGAAGCAAATTAGGTTCCTTGCTGAATGTCGATTTGGGAACCAACAGTCGCTATCCGCAGCTTGGCGTGGGTTTGCGACCTTCCGCAAACGCAATTCGCGAGGGGCGGCCATTTAAAATTCACGAGCAATGCAAATGCAGGCGAACGCGCCGCAGGGCGAGACCTGTCGCTGCCAGGGTGGACGGGGAGAGAGGGGCGGCAGCGGCGCACAGTAGTTGCTGATGGAGGAGGAATACTTATAGAAACGATTTTATGGTGTATCATTAGATTTCGAAGTCTGCATTGTGATACGTTGCAATCCTGAATGCTGAAAAAACATATCCAGTGCATACAATATTTTCAAAATACACAATGATGAAGAGCCTAGATAGTTGAATTCATGAACGAAAGTAATAGTCCAATTCAGCAACTTCAATATCGTAGATTATTTTTTTCCAACTAGGTACATTTTAGAATTGTCATGTTAGTCATATAAGACTTACCATATTTGAGTTTTTAAATGGTGATGTCACGTCGTTTTCAGGGATACAAACCTGTGTAAATATACCTCGCAAGTGTATTAAAACGTCCTTAGTCGGCAGTTATTGATTTTCCCCTTCTCGTTTGTGATTGTGAGCCACTGCGCTGTTCGCTCCGTATTCATGGAGTGCGGGCAGGCGCGTTCGCCCCTGAGGCCCCGCGGTGCGCGCGGCGTCGCCCTTCGTCGCTTTTTGCAGCCGGCGCGTCTCCGAGGCGCCGCTGCGTGCCATTTGCATGTGAATCGTTCGCCGAACGCCGCCTGCAATTCTCAGGCTTGCTCGCGCGGAGTGGGGTGGCCTCGGGATGTGTGGATGGATATTTGCTTGAAAGCGCGAACAAGGGATTGAGGATATAGTTAGCGAAAGATACACCCATTGAATAATGTATGTTGTGACGTTTATTGACATGTGAAAGTAATAGGCAGCCTATAATACTCTTGCATATTTTAGGATCTTTTGCTCTGCCTGTGAGGAGTTATTGTTCTGCGTGAATGGGAAGCGGCGGCGTAGTGCATAAATAGCATTGTTTGTCAAAAGGCAGAATATTTCACGATCAATTATTCTTAACTTTCATTGAAGGTTATAATTTACAAAGAACAAAATACTAGCGCTCTTCGGGGAAGGCACAAGTATAACTGATCGTTCTCTTCCATTCGTTGCGTTTAATTAATTCCTAGTTCATATTTGTATTCCCGTTGGACTTGTCAGCAAGTATACTCAACATGCAAAATCATGAACATTCTAATGAAAGTCTGTGGCAAGTAGATTGAACTACAAATTGCAAATCGCTACGAAAAATGAACTAATCCCCTGTAAAATAGCTTCCATATAGGGTACTTCCCCTTGAGGGGTCCTGCCTAATGGAGAAAAGTGTACTTTAATAAAAACACCGGGAGGGGAGCGTCGCTTGCACGTGTTGTTCCGAGGCTGGTGACGATGTCATTTCGCTCCCTGCCCACCCAGACCTCCCTGCGCCCCGTTGCATTGCTGTTGTGCGTTCCCCCCCCCTCACTCCTCGCAGCCACTCCATTTCACCTCATCGCGCTTTCATAGTGTCTCCTCTGCATTCACCTGGCCCTCCCTCACTTATTTTGCCATCCCTCTCCTCTCTGTTGTACTGTCATCGCTCTCCCCCTTCATCTGGCAAACACCGGTCACATATCATTCTTTGCTCGTTTGATCTTTTTTGCACGAGTTTTTCTATCTGCTTGAGTTCTACACCGCCTTGTAGCAATTTCCTTCCCACCGCTAGCACGGTCGCTTGATTGTGTCTCGGCATTGCACTTTCCCCCTTAGTTTCCAGCTTCTCTATTTCAGAGGATACCGGTGTATCTCCCCCCTTTTTGCTCTTTGTGTTTCTCCCGTATTGCTCTCTCCTCGCCTGCTTACCGAGGTTACTTCGCTCGCGATGTCGCCCAACGCGATAGCGTTGCATTTGCATAGCATAGTCTGCAGCAGGCGCCTCGCGCGATAAACTAGCGAAATATGGAAAGCGGCGCAGTGCGGGACGACGGGCGCGCTTTTAGCTGGGTGGGCAATCAGAGGGTCCTCCGGGACAGCGCCGGCCGTCGCCAAGTATTAATTATGAGAAGGGTTTTGCTCTCCGGAGAGACCGCCCTGTTTGTCGGAGTCAAATAGACCGTCCATTAAGCGATGTCCCCTAAATGGCATTGAAATTAACTACTGGTTTGGATCGTTAATTGCAAATTGCGTTCTTGATTTTTGATTTCCCTCGTGTTCTTGCTATATATGTTTAATTAAGATGATGATAATAAGTATAATAATAATAATAAATAATAATAATTTTAGTTTTGTGGATATCTTGTAAAGGTGTAATTAATAATTCAATTATTCGCTATTACTCCCTATTATAAATATTCAGTTATTAAATAATTCAATTATTCGCTTTGCAGGTCATTCTATGTAACGATTCCGTATAAGAAGCGATCGGCAATCCGTATAAGAAGCGACCCTATGATGAATTCCAATATTTACATATTTCAACTCGTGATATTTAAAGGCAGATGGAAGTTGTTAAATCATATAGAACGAATATTAGCGCTGATTTTGCTGCTAACGTGGAAACAACTACGCATTTACCTTCATTAGGTGAATTCCATTGTGGACAAACTGTTAATATTGTTCAGTCGATTTGATTATCTTTATAAATGTCAGAAATTGTGGTAAACGCAGATCCTCGAATTAATTTTCTCGGAGATTACTCCTTTGTGTTAACTATGTTCTAACTTAATTATAAAACTACATTTTCGTAGTCTTGTGTGTAATTTTGTAGTTTTCCCGTCAGCTTGCTACGATCCCCCCTTGCTTTCTGCTCACGTTGCATCAAAGTTTAAAAAATACGAACTTAGGAAACAAAGTTTTAATTATATTTCAGAAGTTTTCTCTACGGCGTTTATCGACGTTCCTCCGCTTATAGCCGCATTCCACGTAACCGAAATATTGGACTTCCGTTTCTCTAAGGCTCCTTTAACTCGCGGCAGGTTTACGGAGTTCGCGAGTAAGAGAGTTCTTTATTGCCATCATTAGTTCCTATGCGGCGATGTGATATTGTGCTGACGGGAAGGCTCGGAGTAAACAAGTGAGAACTTGGGAGTATGTTTTGCCAACAGTTTTCTCCTTGCGTTTGGGTATCCGAAGAGGGCGTGTTGCATCAAAACAAGAAGAAAGCTCGTAACGCAAAAAAATGGGGAATTGTCGATTTGGTGGAAGCATGGAAATTTTTTTTAGGAATTAGCTACTGCTGACTTCAATATGATGCTCTTGAATTTGTGTGTGCGTAATAAATGCAGCACATTTCCGTCGCTGTGAAATTCGAAGTTCAGTAGTTCTGAGAGAGAATGATTTCGTTTTTGTATGATTTTTTTTCTCTAATTGAATGGATTATTACAGATGATCGTTAGGTGTTACCGCCAGCCATTTAAGTTCAATAAGTGGGTCATGTTTTGAGATTGAAAAGCTACGCGTATTCATGTTTCGGAAAACGCACGCTTAACTTCAAGCAAATTTGTTTCTGTGAATCGTTAACGATTAATACGATTTTTATGATTTTAAAATTGTACAATACTAATATTTACTTATTGCAGTAGGAACTTTTGTGTGAGTTAATAATTCAGGAACGACTGAAAACATATTTTATAAACGCTACCTTTCAGACAACTTTCCCCGACTCACTCCAGAAAGGAATATTTGCCTTCCTGGGACTCTGCTCTCTGCAGTAGTAGAGTAAATTCTGCATCCACTGGGCAATTTGTTATTAAAATTACTTCCTTGATGTGACCCGTAATTTCCTGCGCTTTCACTCTCCGGTCTCGTAAAGCTGCACTCTTTGTCAAAACGGTCCTTGCGGAGCCATTCATCGCCTGGAGCTTTCTACGCTGGCGCGAGTACGTGCGCTGCCTTTGCACAGTCTTACGATGCTGTTACCCTTATGATCCTAGCTGTGCCCTGCAATTTCTAGCGGTGTAACGAATTGACAGGGGGTGTTATGATACAAGTATGCGATTGAGAGTATCCACGCCATGAAATTGTGGGAGGTTGCTTTTCACTTTTTTGTTCTTTTATTTCACAATATCCCGTTTGATGAAAGTTCTTTTTACGTAAATTGCTTCCTTGAAAGTGCATTGCCGAGTCGGTAAATGTTCGCAATATATTCTTTCACGTCTTGGAAATGGTTTGGAGAAGAGCTGAGGAATACTCTCTATTTTTTAAAGGGAGGACATTTATTTTTGTTTTCATTGTATTTAAGAAATAAATGAATAAAAATGAACTTACTGTCTCGCCTTTTTAAAAGGATTGGATGATGTACAGTTACTACCTATAATTCATGTACTTACTAGGATGGATAGTTCTCTTTCCTAAACAACTCCAACAAGTGCACGTGGTGGCGAAAAGGCGCGGGATGGCGTCGCGTGTCGCCACGAGCGCGTTCTTCGCACGTGCCTCGTTGTTTCGCTCTCGCAGACACGTTCACCGTGCCGAACGCGTTGCCCATAGTGTGAAGTGGCAAGCGAGCGCGTCTTCGTTGCCTCGCGCGGGCAGGATCACGCTTCCGAGTATATCTCGCAGCGCGTGCGGACACGCCGTTCCCGGCAGCTGTTGTGGTTGCATGAGGTTGTAGTGAACGTTGCGAAAGCTAAATGGGCCTCCGACAGCTAATTTGATTGTGAAGATACTTCTAGTTACAGTGCTTAGTCAAAACCAACCTCCGTGCTTTGCGAAAGCGAGCATAAAACATACATTAAGCGAAATCGTAATATTGAAATCGTTTTATTTTGTTGAGCTCTGGAGTTATTTAGGTGTTACTTCCTTAGCAGACACGTATGTACGGATATGTGCGTGTTAATTGCTAGGATTTATAAATATTCTTCGGGTTCTTTAACATTATCGCTACCAATTGAAATGTAAGCTTGAAGTCGCAAAAGAGTCGAAATATAGTAGTTAATTCCGATTTGATGTTCTAGTACGTACAACTCCTTAAGCCTTCCTGTAGATTGTTTGACCGTGGTCGCTGCTCACCGTTCTCGTAACTGATTGTCCTTCATTAGCAATTGCATATGGACATACTGTTAAAACAACATTCAGGTGTGTTTCTGTTTGATGGTAGTAACGTCATCATAACATACCATGAATCACACATGAAACGGGAATAAAAAGAATTAGTATATGATTTACAAAGTAAATAAAACGGGAGGAAATGGCTTCATATCCTGACACCGAGGGCTCTCCTGAAGGCGACTGTCGTTCGTGATGGCGCAAGCGCACCTGGGCCCTAGCGTGCCGGAAAGTGGACGCGTGGATGTCTGCGCTCGTTAGATCATCCGACGTCTCGTGTTCCGGCCCACAAAGGCACGAACGCCGCGCGGGGAGTGGAATTTCCAAGCACCACCGCCCGACCTTCGAAGAAACTTGGGATCCATACCTTGAATGTTTCACGTTCCTGCGGTCGTTACTGCTGCGGGGACGGCGGCGGCGGCGGCGGCGAAAGCGGTCGGGGCAATAAGTGCTCCAGGCCTCGCTCGACGTTGGATCGTCAGACGTCGAACGGGCAGGACGAGTTAACATTCCTGACGGAGGCTATGTCCATTCATTTTTCATTGAGACATAAAGCGATATGCACAATAAAAATAGTTGGACTAACGGAAGACGCATTCTCACAATGCTTCATCACAAATATTTCATAAAGTGTGATTAATTTGTTGCCTTCGTTGTTAGTAAACAATCGTTCTCTGGTACACGCTGCCTTTTTTATTTACATGCGAGTTACTGATCAACGAGTCAACTTTCTTTTACTCTTCGAGTTAACTGTAGTTTCTTTGTTCTCATCTTGAATCCACCCGGGAAGGCAGGAAGATGTATCCACAACTTCAGGGCAAACAAGGGAAATCTTACTCCGAAGAAAATTTAATCGGAAATTAGAATGGAAAGCATATAATCAATATTGTGTGGCAAATAACAAAGTTAAAAGTCGTGTATGGAAATTCAGTTGGCTTTATTAGACTCGCTGGAAGACTTCTCCGAAAAGTTCCCATCTTTATGATATTTTTCTATTCCGCGGCGGCTCATTCAAGTGAATTCCTTCCGTCCACTGTGGCAAGTGATTGTACCTTGTCCTGTTGTTGGTTTCCGATATTGGCTCCGCATGGCTGTACCTTCTCCAATCAGAATCGCAGCAGCGGCGGCGGTTGACTAATTGCTGTTAGCACGTGACGCGGCGCGGTGCGCGGCGAGCGGTGCAGGGCCCCTTTAGGGCGACGCTGACCTCGGCTCGATGCCGGGCCCTGGCGCGGGCCCTTCTATCGATCCCCGGCTGCTCCGGGCGACTGCGGATCCCAGACGCCGCGTGCCATTGGGCTTCCGCCTCCCGCAGTCTCCTCTCTATCTGCGACGCCGACACGCGCTCCCGGCGCGCCGGCCTGCCACTCTCACCGGGATTCGGTCCCGGCCCGCTCTGTGTGAAATTGGTGGTGGATAAAATGGGTTCCGGCCACTATGCTGTACTCGTTATAGCTTTGTTGACTTTTGTAACCGGAGTTTTACATAAAAGATTTGTAAAACATATATTAATATAACTCACACATGTTGTGACTAAAGCGCGATTTTCCATTTGAGGGGTACATCCCATGGTCGTCCTGGTGTGTGCGTTTTACATTCCATGAGATGCAGAAACCCACTTGATGAATAGGACGAGTTGAGTTGAGAACCTACAATAGAAACTTCTAACGCGATTGCAGGAGCATTGCTCAAAAGGTCGCCTTCTCTATCCTTTGTCTCTAGTTTTAAAGACACTGTAAAGACATTGGTAAAAACAAGTAGTTCTGCCATCGTTAGTAATGTAATTATCTTTATTTATTTTTTGTGCCGGGGTGGTCGGCTTCATTTCAGGAGTTACGTCATGTCACCATCGAATTTACAACGATTGAATATTTTTATAGGAAATAACCTTATGTTTTACCATGAATCTGAAACAAACAGAACTCATTCTCTGAGCTTTTTGTTTAGTTCAGTTTGTACGTTGGAGTTGTGGGACACAGAAAATAATCTTGAGTTCGCCTGAATGCTTTGAGTGTTGTTCCGAACGAGTGAACGTTTTTCTTGGACTGTGGTAACAACCAAAGGTGTACGGAGGTGCTTTTTTTCCGCGAGAGCGCCCGCTTCCCCGCGCGGCGCTGTCGCCCCTCCGGCCGCTTCCGCGTGTTGACCAGCGGCGAAGGGAGCCCATCGACCCCTGCGCCCGCGGGCCGCCAGGGCGCGGGGGCCCGGCGCTCCGTGCGACGTATGGCGTGCGCCGCCCCTGCGTGAGGGCCGGGGGCGCACGCGTGGGCGGGCGAACGGGCGGGTGAAAGGGGATAGGGGGAGGGGAGTGGAGGCACTGCGGCCGCTCAGGGAACTGGCGTGTTGGCGCGCGCAGGACTACCAACTGAAGGAGGGAGGCGATCGAATTGTTCCCACTAGGAACTACCTGCTACGTATTCCTTTGCGTTCCAGTAACTTTATTCAGTGATACTTTCAATCTACTTTTGGAGTTCGTTATGACTGACATTTTTTTCTCGAGATAGCGATTTATTTATCTGGATAACTTACAAAAATGCATTATTTTAGTTGATATTTTATGAATGCATGTTAAAATTACAACAGAAATTAATATTAATAAAATGGATGCATATGATAAAATGTTAATTGATTTTTGTTACCTGTTTAGCTTGTTTTAATTTTTTACACCATTGAAATTCTTTTGTCTGCATTTTGTGATTTCTTGTCACTGTGCATTAGGTTAGGACTTACGACTTTGGACGTACTGATATGAGTCTCGGTTGTTTTCAGAAGGATCACATTAGATAAATTTGGGAAGAGAAATATGAAATCGTTCTAGATACGATCATACGTAAGATCTTGTTATCCTAGCTAAGTAAGAATAATAATATATAATATTGTACAGCTAATCTTGTTTAAAAAGTCCCTTTTATTATTTATTTAAAATCTTTCCATATTCAAATGTAGTCCCCAGAAATTCTAAATTAAATAACGGTAGTGTACACACTACAATATTGATGCGGCGCCCAAGCAAACAAGTGTAGGCGGGGGCCACATTGAATGGCGGAGGGGCGCGGGCGCCGGCGATAGGCCTGGTTTTATCGAGCGGCGTGCGCGGCGCGGCGCGGCGCGGCGCGGCGCGGCGGACGTGGCGGGGCGGCGGGGGCTGACGGTTGGCGCGCCTGTGTGTTGCAGCCTGAGCGAGTGCTACTTCGCGGGCAAGGGGGCTGCGCTGGTGCTGCCGCCCAACGAGCGCGCGAGGCCCAGCCGGCGTGCGGCGGGCGCCAGCGGCGGCGGCGGCGGCGGTGGCGGTGGGGGCTGCAACGGGGGCGGCGGGAGCGGCGGCGGCGGCGGTGGGGCCAACGGCGGCGGAGGCGGCGCCAGCGGCGGGCCGGACATCCAGCAGCACCTGCAGTCCATGTTCTACCTGCTGCGGCCTGAGGAGACACTCAAGATGGTGAGTAGTCCCGACAGCGCGCCGGCGCTCTGCATTCTAGCGCGCACCATGGATGTGTGGATTGCGTTGATGTTAATTACATGTGATTTAGAAGTAACTGGAATTGCGGAAAGCGGTATTTAATTTCAAAACTCACAATTACTTGAGAACAAAATTAATTTTTATTGTTAAATTCTATTTTTCTTGGTTTTAGAATGTAATTTCGTTGTTATATTTATAATCTAATGATATGCAAATAATATTACACTGTATCGGATACGTGCTTTTATATTGAGCAGTGTATAATTCGATTTTTTTTACGTAAAATATTTCATCACGATTATTTTCTTGCGCTAATAAGTAGTTGTAGGTAATGTAAATCTCTTGAACTTTCAGGAGAATTATCCTTATAACTTATTATAAAAAGAATTAAAGCTAATTATTATAACTCATGGATCAAAGTTTACGAGGATACAAACATTAGATCAAAATGAAAGCTGCAAAGCCTTTATTTTTCTCGAATTTGAAGTTTTATTATTTACGCGAAGTTATTTTCTAGTATAGTGTAATTTATTATTAATGAATTGCTTCAATCATCGTGTAATAAATTATTAATTGCATGAGTTTCGTTAGTTGTTCAACAGTTATATGCACTTCGTTGTATTTTCATTCGGAAATTTGCAAAATATGATATTTTTTATTTTCTGTGCGGTAATATGAGAATTTTCCATAGCATATTTCCAATGTAGTGTTTTGGTGATATTGATGGTATATTTTATGGTATATTTTATGGTATATATTTTAGTGATATATTTTAATCATTTTGCAGCATTTTGTGTGTAACGTTTTAATATTGAATTGATGATATTCACTTGTGACATTTTCACAATCATTTAAATGAATTTCTAAGTTTTCAGTATCGGGATCGTCTCTATCTTATGATTTTGTTGTAGGATATTAACTAATAATTTCCAGCTAGCTAAAGATTTTTTTTTCTGGGAAAAAGAGCATTTCTTTTTTTAGTAGTAAGTTAGTAACATTGGATCGTGACTCAGTCATATAACGTTCTCAGCTTCTATTTCCTTTCCATCAAAAGCGTATCAATATATATCTAAGGTCTGCACGTTCTTATTCGATTGGTTGTATGATTCGTGTTTGTGACCCATACCAATAGTGCATCTCTGCATGAAATAAGGCCGCATGTGATTGATATGCAAGGATCATGGTACATAATGGATTCAGATACACTGTTCACGTAGTTCTTCACTTTTGCCCAACAATATCGTCTTTTTTCACTGGTACTGCCGCAAAAGTCGCTCTCACATGTTGCAGACTTATTTTACGAGTTCCACTGGTGCCCGCAGTGTCGCAGTACCACCCCAAGTTCCCCCTGATCCGGCTGGTGGCGAAGCTTGGCGAGCTGCCCGACCGCTTTCCTTCCCTCCCGGGCCTCTCTTTTCCACCCATCCTAAACCCACCCGGTCGTTCACCTGCGCACTGTTCCGCTGGTGTCCATCATCCTCTATCGTGTAGCGCGGTTTACGGCCTCGCGCGGCGCGGGGACCCCGAACATGTGCCGCTGCATATGGTTGCCCATCTTCGGAGAGCGATCGCCGGCGCGCTTTGAAGACCTACATGGCCAAGACGTGGGTCTGCGCTCCCCCCCCCCCATCTCCTTCTCTTCTTGGACCTATTTCTTCTCGTATCTTTTGCGTTTATCTATCTTCCTTCACTCATGCCACTGTCTTCGCATCCAACTGTCAGAATTGTCAGAATTCGTAACATATCTGTACAATACATCACTATTATTCTCGGTATATTTATATCGTAAACCGTTGGTATTACTTTCACGAATTCGCGAAATCTGCTCCCACTTTGAAATTCTTCCAATATAGATTAATTTTGTTAACTCTGCTCCTTACTAGCAGAGCGCTCACACCACTGCACTCTTTTCTCGCGCTCTCTGCCTCAACCCCTGGCCTTTTTTATCGCTTCAAGTAGCTGTTACCAATAATGATGTCATCCTATTTTAGCCACAACCGTCTCGGTCGGTCCTTAAAAAAAATCGATCCGGCCGCAACCGCCGCGCTCGTACGCGCGCATGCAGAAGCAGCCGCCTCTGGAGGAACGCCGAGGGGCGGAGGCGGTCCTCGCAAATTTGGCGAAATTCCTGCGGGGCAGCCGTGCGGCCGCGGAGCTCGCCTTTCCCGCGGCGCGCCATCTTCCTAAAACGGTTGCGCCTGGCCTCTTTTTTTTGTTTCCGCGGCGAAAGTGCGAGCGCGCGCGCCACGCCACGGCGCTGCCCGCCCTCTGCTCGCCCCCGCGATATTTATGGAAAGCACGCCGGCGAAAAATGGCCCTTGTCAGCGAGCGCAGGCGCAGACTGTATTTACGCGCGCAGAGCGCACAGAAAGGTTACCGTTGCGTCGCACGTTGTCCAGCGATGAACACTCGCCCTCAGTGATCCAAACTGCCTGCTTAGCGAATATAGTTTTCGAAAAGAGCTATGGGTTAAACCATAAACATTCAACATTTTAACATTTTCCAAATAAACGCCACATATTGAAAGGAAACGCTCTTAATGATTTACTGATTATTCAATGTTTTTAGGCGTTTCAACTACTACGATCATTAGTCCAGTAAGTGTAGGGTGGGTTATATATCGTGTGTTTCTCCCTCGTCGGAACGTGAGATCCGGCGTCGACCTACAAGTCAATTTGTAGGTTTCTCCCTCAGAGATCTCTCCACACCGGAGCACCGCACCAGCCGGAACCGCAGTTAATTATTAGCAATGAACTACATTACATAATGTTGTGGTTTTAACAATTCACGTTTCTTGAAAAAACATAAATCAGATAAATCAGTAAATAAAAAGATCAGTTTCTTATAAAGGGACTGCGTGAAACAAAATAAATATCTTAGGTACGGTCTGTAAAAGGAGCGAATCATACTTATTATACTTACGTGCGCAAATTGGAAAAACATTTCTGATCAACAATACAACCTCAAAATCTAGAATATACGAAGTTGTTAAAAAGACGAGATACATTAATTATGTGTTCTTGTTATGCTTAAGGTTTTTGTCTTAAACTTATTCAAAACTTTGCGTTGAGTTAATATAAACGCTACGCAAACTTTTGAAAACATTTCGGTTTACTGTGAACAGCTTTGCACCAACACATTGGCGCCCCAAGCGAGTCGCAGATTTGGAGACGCCCAATTCCTTGCATGGACGCGATCCGAAAAGACAAACACGTGAGAAACAGCCCCTGGTGCTTTTAGGGTCTCGCACGTTTTCGTATGCATATCAGAGGGTTTCCGTTGCTGGTTTTGGAGTTCAATGAGAATCGCCGCAGAACTCGGAAAGGGGATGCTTGCATACAAGGGAAAACAATGACAGGGACTGCAAATGGAAAACGAACTGCTGCGCAGTGTGTGACTAGAAATTCGTATGTGGATTTTGAACATGACATGACATGATATAATATATAAAAAATGTGCGGATTTCTTTTTCGAATGGATGCTGAGATTTACGAACATTCATCACATTCTAATGGATGTATTGAAATTTGTAGGACTTTCGTGATCAGTTCATATGGGTTCATGGCTCCATAATTAATGTTTCACTTTTAGGTAGCGTATTTTAGTTATCGTTAGCATACAGTAAGATATCGCTTGCAGCGCTGATAGGATAATTATTGGAAAGAGGACGTGTAGAATATAGATGCCACTTTTTTATAGCGTGGGTGCGCTGGTGACAAATTTAAATTGAAAATGTTATGATTGAACCACCAGTAGTACCAGGATTCTTTCGATACATGGCACGTGAGAAGCAAGTGAGGCAGTTTGATTACGGGAGTCGAAGGGACGTCGGCTTCCCTGTCATAGCGCATTGTCCTGTTCGGGCGTTTTTTCTTCTCGCCCACCACCGCGCCGTCCTGTTCGCTGATCGCCGGTCGGCGACGCGTACGCTCGGCGGAGGGGGCAGGAAGCACTCTTTATAGCCCGAGCGTGCTCAGGCGCTTTCAAATTATATTATTCCGAGCTCTCGCTGCACTCCGCGCGGCCTGCCGCTGATGCGCCAGTGATCTTTCGCTCGTCTTCGTGTTCTTCTCTTTCTGCCAGAAACGTTGCCCTCCGTTGCGAAACCGCACGGCGCGCGGTCGGTAATGGAACTTGGGTTTGTTAATTGAGAAATCGTGGCCGGTTTGCGGCCTCCGTGCGAACGAGCTCCCGCGCGCCGTGGCCGCAGCCGGGGATGAGAACCCGGGGCAGGAGGCGGCGAAGGAGCCTTTAGCACGAAGGGGCGGGGCATCAGGAAGCGTGGAGAGGGATTAGCAACCAAAGGACTCCTGGAACATCCGTAAGCGAATGGAAATGTAAGAAAATTCCCTCGACGAAGCAATGCAATTTATTAAAAGAAGTAAGATTTTCAGTCGTTAAATCTATGTTAAATTATGATCGATATTTTGTTAAGAAAAACTAAGTGGATAAAATCGTCGTTGGCTTTTATGTCCTTCAGATTTGCCTAAAAATATCTCACTCCCAGATATTCTTCTATGAATACGTCTTACAGGACACGCGTAGTCAGGATAGACATAGTTTACCGGTATTTGCTTGAATGTGCCGTTTTATAAGAATAGAAATATTTGTTTACCAGATGGTGGATTTGCGTCTTGGCGCTTGGGCAATTTTAACCACATATGCTGAATAACGGTAATGAGTTTTCCGAGAGCCCTTTTGAATGAATAGAAATGATAAGCGTCTAACTAAACCCGACCTCCTTATTAAGCAAATAGCTAGCAAAGAGTTAAAATGGCCGTCATATCGCTTTACCTAGATCAAACACGAATGGTCATATGCGGTGGTACGTGTCGATAGTTTTTCGTTTCGTGCATTCAAAGGCATATGGAGTACTGATGGTATTGATCGCAGAGAAGTGACGCCACAATGCTTAGTAACACTAATGTGTTCAACTGTTGTGCCTTCGGGCATTTCCACTATCTGGCTTTGTAATCAATAATCTGCAGGATTCGTAGGTCTTGCGATTCGGACATCTAGAAGTATATTTTTGTGACGCCATGTTATAATAATAGATAATAACTTGATCCAGGGATTAGCTTGTAGAAGGAAAGAAGAGAAAACGAACGCAATGGGATATAACATATTCTCTAGAGATAATTCTCGTGCATTAAATTATAGCTTTTTAAAGATTTCTTTTGTATATTCTCATATATCAATATTTAATTCCGTTCCAACCCCAATCTTGTTATGAAATTCAGATTTTTCTAGAGCCTTCTCTCTCTGGACATGACATAAACGATTCAACCACCTCTCCGTGGCCTTCGGGACAAAACTATCTGGTTATCCTCTTCTCCTTATCCGTATCCTCTTCTCTTGAGACCCGAACATGAACACTGGTTTGTTGTTGTGTGTTGAGCGATGTGTGCTGTGAATTGCGTCAGTGACAGTGGTGTGCCTAAGGGTGGATGGGGCGAGGGGGCGAAAGGGAGGCTTCCGGCTGCGGCAGTGGAGCGGCGCGGGGCAGCGCGGGGCGGGGTGGATCGATGCCCGCAGCGCCGGCGGCGGAGGCAGTGGCGGGGCGGGCGCCTTCCGCATGCGACGCCCACGCGCGGCGTCCACCGCCTCCACCCCACCCCCCCCACCTCACCCCAACTTCGCCCACACACTCCAACTCGTTCCTCAGGACACGTCCTGTTCATTGTCCAGAACCACGCGTTTTCAATGAAATCCTACCATGTCACTATTAAGCGAAAATGCCAAAAAATGAAATTTTAACATGGATTGCGTCATGTAACGTCTCGATGTTACGTTTTGCATTATTTGTTGATGCTCAAGCAGCAAATAAGGATCGAAAATTATTTAATCCCTAAAATATATCACTTCCCTTAAGAGGTTTATTAAGGATATTAAGGATAAATAGATTAACTAAATTTTACTTCATGCATCCCAAAGTTCAGGGCTCTTCACTATTCTAGCGATGTCACAGTTGTTTGTTTTTGCAGTGTCACTTCAAAGGAATTACTAGAAGTTAATAAGAGAGGGCTTTCCTTGATAGAACGCTACTTTAAAATTTTTGTTTTAAGAATGGCATTCAGCAGCAGTGACATAGCGGACTTTTTTTAAGATCATCATGTGCAATATTCCCCTTTTTTTCTATATTCTGGAAATGAAAAAGTCTTGAGCATCGAACTTGATTCTGAAATCCGTGTGCCATTTCTTACGTTGCCTACCATTTTCTAGATTCGGGTAGGTTCCAAGTAAGTATCTCTGCAACTGCATGAGTCGTTACCTCCTTCGAGGTCTTTTTCTCTCCCACCCCGGAAGAGCGGTCGTCGTCCTCTCAATCTTTACGCCCTCTCCCCCTCCTCCGCGCCCCCAGCGCCGTCGCGACGGCAATGATGGAGCGGACGTGCCAGGCCAGCGCGACGCCGGTTCGGCGGATCCATACTCGCCGCTGCTGCGGTCGGCCGTCGCGATGATCGGTTCCTTATTGGACGTGTGACTGGGCGAGCGCCGCGCCGCGCCGCGCCGCGCCGCGCCGGCCCCGCAAGCCGGTAGCGCCGCTGCAATTTACAACGGCGCCGTGGCGATGAAAAACGTGCGCCTGCGTTTCGAAACAAAGCCCCCGACTTGTTTTTGCGACGGGAGGTGGTGTTTCGCAGCTGGCTTCGATTCCCGTCGGGTCACTCACCCTTGCGAGTAACATAAACCGATCGGTTGTCCCAGCTCTCCGTACCAGGAATGATTGGTCGGCTGTTTCCTGCGTTCCAAACATCGGCTTGTTCCTGCTGAATTTGAAGTGATGTGGCAAAATCGATTGTTAACTTCGATGGTGTTATTTCGCAGTTACATTTCGCTTCACACGTTCTACAATAAATCTAGGACTTTTGCACCAGTTCATTATTGGCTTAATTCTGTCGTCGAAATAATAAAACATTTTTGAAATTAGTTATAGAGGTCTCTTGTTTAATTTAACAGAGAAAGAAAGAAAGAAGTAATAGAGACGAAGATTGGTAGATGAATTATAGTGGAAATGAATAGTTTTGAAGCGAGAGGGGATACAAATCTGAAAAAAAAACAACAAAAAACTACCAAATATTGTTTTATATCGTACTTAATAATGTCACCAGAACACCGCATCCTGAACACATGTTTCCCAGGAGATTCACGGAAAAAAATGAGTATTTTTTCAACTAGCCACAACACAGTATATTATTAAATATTCTAAGAAATAAATTTTCTCCGACAGTCTCGATTCTAATTTCCACGTCTGTAATGAGTTGGTGGGGAGCTTCCGATTCGGTAAGAAGAGAAGATTCATTCTTGCAAGGCGTCTCTGTGCTTGCTCCGCAATATTCGAGTAGTGATTGGAAGGGGTGGGGTGGGGGTGGGGGCGGCGTGCCGTCGCGTGCTGGCGGCGCCCATCGACCGCGAGCGCCTCCTGGGCCACCTGCGCCGCGCCAATTGATTTCCGGGGCGTCGATGCGCCGTCAATCGAGCCGGCGCGGCGCCAGGCGCAACGGAACCGAAAGCCCCGTGCAGTGGTTTAAACGCAATGTTTGAGTCATTAACACTGTGAGAATCGGTACATTTACTACATTCCGTTGAATAAATCGAAGTTAAATTTCATTTGGATTTTAAATTTCTGTTGAGTGTCGTTCCAATGTAGAATGTGGAAAAATGTAGAATGTGTGTAGAATCTGTAGAATGCTAAAGAATGGAATACATTTTTGCATCTTGTACTCCTTGTGGCCCTAGATATTTTGCTTTGGTTGTATCTAAGTAGATTCATTATACTTCGTTCAATCTCAGAATATCGCAGAGATTAAAACGAAATATTTTGTGGTATTCATCATTCAGGAGTATTACAAGATAATAGGATTGTAAGTTTTGAGAAATCATTTTATGCTTAATCATGCTTTTATCACAGTTCTTTTGCTTTACTATTGGCACATTCAGCGAGAAAGCGAAAATTTGTGCCTCCCATGTAGCCTCATCGTGAATGCCTCACTATTCTATTCTGCGTGCCACACAGAATCCAGCTTTCCCGAAAGTTGTGCCGTCATTCAAAAGTTGCTTTGTAGGAAAAAAAAGTGCGGGTCGGGGGGGGGGGTGCAGGCGAATGTGAAGTTGCCCCGCGTCGTCGTTCGTTTGGCATTCCGCGCGCTCGCCCGCGGCGGGCGCGGAGTGCAGTCGCCCTCGCGCGAGCGCGCCCATCGGGTCGGCGGGTCACGTCGCAAAAAATTAGTGGGCGGGCGCGGGGCGTCCCCGCTGCGTCCATTTCAATTCCGGCGCGCGCCCCGCGCCAGCAGCAGCGCTGCGGCTGGGAACGACCGGGTCCGGCGCGGTGCCATACCCGCTTTCACTTGACAGTTGGGAGGTGACACTTGAACCGATTCGCAAGATGAATTTCCGTGCGACTATGTAGCGAAAGTATAGTATTGAAATAATTTGTGTATTCACATAACGGAGGGAATTGAAGACTTGCTTGTTCTCGAGTAACTGAAGAGCTCATTCGCATTCTAGCATTGCAGAAATGTTTTTGGAACGTGGATTAAATCGCAAATTACTGCTAATACCGTATTATTTCTAACGTATTTTTTCTGTATTCACATAACGCATCTTTCCGGAATAGTTTGAATTGCTGAAAGTAAATTGGATTAAGACATACTCTTCCCAAAATATGGAAATATGACCCACGTCGTAATGGAAGTAATTACAGAATATCCAGTGATCTGTTTCTTTTTCATTTCTTCAAGAATAATGTATAACAGTATGTACGAATAACTGCTGAATATGTTCCAGGTTTTGAATTCGTGAAATTTGACTTCCTTTGTGTTTCCCACCACAAATGACACTGAGTAAACAAATTCGTGACAGTGAATAAACACAAAATATTGCATTTATTGGGATAAGTGGTAGAGGGGATTTTTCACGAGGAGTCTATCTCCAGAGGGCATCGTGAGCTGGCTTTCTCGCCTCTCTGCTTGCCTCTGAATGTCCTTCGTCATTCCCGGTTGCCCTCCTCCGCCAGGCGATGCTGGCGAGACGAAGCAAAACGCCGCTTTGTGCGTTCCGCTCCGGAGACGATAAACCCTCCCGAAAACATTTTCCGGAACCCGGTCACCATAAGGGACGTCGGGCGACACAGTGACGACGGCGTTCTTTCGTCCCCCTTTCTAAGCTACTTCTACTCGAGGTCGCGTCGTGAAAAGCACTTGATTAAAAAACCGTCCAATTTCTCGGAATCATCCCTTTTTCGAGGGATTCTTCCGAAGATCGAATGAGGACGATTACCAGCGATTCTTTGAAGAAACGCTTGAATGGTGTCAAGTTACTATCTGCTGGCAGTGAAAACAAAACCCGAATTGGGTTTTCTGTTGAAAAATTGTTTATTTTTAATGGTGTTCGTGACATCAATTGGCTTCCTTTCATTACCCCACTTTACTTGCCACTAGAGATTTCTAACAATTGCCTTGAAAACAATTTGAACAGATATGGTCTCGGTCGTAGAATTTTTTTTTTTTAGCACATTGGCTAGTCAGCAGCTTTAGGCCAAATCTCGTGAATATTTGTTTCAAACATAGACGACCTACGGAAATAAGATTGTTGAATGGATTTTAAAGTATGTGTACCTTCCAAGACGTTCCGTTTCGTATTCTAGGGCCGACAGGGCCGTACCGACCATGTACCGACTAGGCCGACAGATTTTTTGTCGTCACTCAATTTTTCGATACCAAGGTTCCATAAATCGTGGATTCTGAGGACAAAACCAAGAGTTAGTAAATTACTAACTTAAGAGTAGTAAACAGTTTTCAAGAGTTAGTATTTTGCTACATATAAGAATACGTTTTATCCATGTTTTGGAATGTCAGGCCCCCAAAATACGAATTCTACTGCCGGAAAAAAACACCGTTTCCCGCTGCATCATTCTAATAATTTCTCAATACTAAGTAACTTGCGTACGAGAAAGTGAAAATAAGAATACATGTCTGGCACGTTTTTGGGGCGCAGCAATATTTCAGAAGGTGTTACCATTTCCACGGAATTGAAATCGATTGTAAAGGCGAAGCGGGCTGCAGGAATGGTATGGCGGTCACGCATACTGCAGTGCCAGCTTCGATTCTCTTCGACAATGCAGAGGTCCCAGGATTCCAGGGTTTCGTGCTTTAGATGCGTCGCATGAAACTGCACCTCTAGCACTGAACTATGAAAAAAAGATGACTGTTAAGTGTAGTGGGAGAAATTTCTAGGCCTAATGAAAACAAATAGCGATGATGCTGGAAGTTGTAGATTGTCATTGAATAGATTTTTTTTCGCAAAAATATTTTAACTATTTTTTTTCATAAAAATAATTATTTAAATAAAGCCATTCCTCACAAACTCTTGAAAATTGTGATAAGAATCATGGCTGTTATCTGGTTAGAATAACAATCACTACTTTTGTGAAAAATAAAATTTCATCTTTAGCGGGGGCTTCAGGAAAGGCGAACTTTCCTGAACCCCTGCTCTTTGAACATTCTGTAGCCAAGACCCTGCTTCATTCGCCCATTCTATTATGCTGCACTGTCGCCGTAAAAGGGGATAACTCGATTTCCGCGCTCGACGTCGCGTCGACGGCAGCGCACGGCGCTACTACGGCGCCGCTTCGTGCATTTCGCCTGCGCTCGATTGTCAATATTCATGTGTTGTCGCGCGATAGAGGCTTCACGGCAGGGCATATAAAATAGGATTTTCGTATAGAGCGTAAAACCGGCTGATGGAAAACAAAAAGAGGTGTCTGCTGACTAATCGGATGCTGTATTAGTTTAGCTTTTGAGGTGTGCTTATTGGTGATTTTTCTTGTCAAATCGTCAATGAATATCAATGAGAAATCCTAGCTAGGAGATGTAAGAGCCAGTGCAACAGGATGAGCTTCCAAGTTATATTCAAAACATCCCAAATACATTTTCATAGTAGAGGTTAGGAGAATACAAGTTCAGGTTACCTTAACCGACATTAACACGGCTAAAATGTTTGTACGCATTTGTATGTAGTGGTCTGGGGAGCCTCATTTTTCATTCACTCTCGCAATCGCATTAAAATTCTCGGGGGAGCTGTAAGTGGCGTCGTGGTAACTTCCTCGGGTTCATAGTACCCTTCCTACTGGCTCTCCGATAGCAGGCTCTTCCGATCCATCTGCTCCCACAGCACTGACGGTGGCCGTGGCTTTCCTCCCCATTCACTTGGCTGAGTGAAGTGAGACGGACAGGCGTGTGCGAAGCGCGCACCTCTTCCGTTCGGTTAGGCGCGTCGAAACGCAAGGCGCTTCTTTCCGGTTCGTTGGCCTCCGTACCACGCCCATACCTTACGGCACTCCGCGCTTCCCATCTTCCCTTGATCCTGCTTCGGCTCGACGCACGGCTTCTTCCTTCGACTTTCTGCTGCTTCGGCAATCCGTGCGGTCTCTCATCCCTCGAACAGAAGTGAATTGTCGTCCATTTTTGGTTCAAATGTGGATACGTCAGAAATTCCAAGTGAACCAAAACAGGCTGAGTTTAGCTCAGAGGTAACATTGCCGCTGTTGCTGCAGTGATTCTGATCAGAAGAGCCTAAGTCCGGATGGTTCGAGTCCCGAGGATGCGAATTTTAGGTACCTAGGTCGAGTTCAGCCGCTTTTCTTATCGGTAGTTTTCTGTGGTTTCTCCGATGCCAGGCGAAGAACGGAGCAGTACCATGACAAACGGGCCACAGACGTGCGCGATCTGTCCTTCCCCTTCATTGCCTAACACACATTCCCTTATCATACATTCAGAAGATGCAGTAGGGAGTTTAAGAACGTTGTCCTGGTTGTGGCGCTGCTCCAATGGGGCAGATACCCAGAAGGAGAAATCCCCCACAAGTCGACGCGTGTCGGCGCCGAATCTCACCACCTGGTGGAAGAGAAACACCGCCACCTTCATTGAGAGAAACAGTCAATACACTAACGGGACTAATCATATCATAATTATAGCAGTTGGCGTGCCCGAAAACATCAGTCCATTCCGCCAATTCAATTCTCCTTCACCGGGTTTGGCCCCAAAGTTATCCCCGGCAGTTTAGAAAGAAATTCAGTTTCCTTTCACATTAAAATTGGTCTCAGTATGTGACAGGTTTTTCTTGGCATAGCTTTGCAAAGTGACTAACGAAAATAAATCTTCTTTCCAAACGCGGATTCTCCGCCAGGTCCTTTGTTGTGTGAGCTCCCAAAGAAACGGAGCGCTGCTGCGTGTGGCTGGGACTTGGATTCGCGGGTCGCCTTTCTGGGATTTCTGGGCGCTGCGCGTCGCGTCGTTTGTGTCGCGCCGTTTCGGAGGCGAAGACGACGCCGGCGACCGGCCGTGATTTATGTGGGCCGACCTTCCCGGGACGGCCGAGGCCTGGCACCGAGGCGCACCTGGCCCCCCCCCCCCCGCCGCCGCCGCCCCCTCTCCCGCCCGCACCGCCCGATCCCGACGGCAAGAAACACATTAAGCGCGGATTTGGAAGAAACGGTCGTTTTATTCGCAGTCGCTCACGGTGGCCGTCGGTAATTTATAGGATTTCTTTTCCTTAGATATACGAATTTAATATTCATACATCCAAATAGGGGAAAAGACGGCCGTACCGTATAGAGCTTTTTATGTATACATATTTATTAACCGCGCTCAAAGATCTGAGAACCTCTGTCGACAGTGACATAATGCTTCTGTATGCATCTGTCTGGTTATTCAGGTAGTGTGTTTGAACGCTGCATAATTCAGCAGTACGTTACCGTAAAGGACGGTTTTCAATGAACGGTTTTTTAAACGTTCAAAATGACGGAGAACTGCTTTCATTCGTTCGCTGCCTGTGGGGAGTGAATGGAAAATTTGTCCTCGAAATGAAGTGTTCGTTTAGCCTCGATTACGTGTTCATGTCTGTCGTCAATTACTATTGGCTTGGACACCGCCGAGAGTGGTGCAATATCGTTTACCTGTTTTTGTTGAACATATAATATCGTTCTGCCAATACAGTCCCTTTCCGCGAATGTACCGTAATTCATTCAATGTCGTTTCAAAATTTAGTTTCATTAATATAATACAGTCTCAGGGTTATAATTTGAAAGTTCTTTTTCTCTCTTGTGATTCAATGCATTTTGTCAGTGCGGCAATTCATGAAAATATTGTTGGGAATTGAATTGTCTTGATGATTTGGAAGCGATCTATTTGTCACAAACCTTTCTATTTCCGTGATGTTTCATTAGTTATGGCATGAGAGTTTTCGTATGAAGATTGTTTATTATTCAACGCGAAAGGGAACGTTCGATTGATTGATTAATTGATGTTTCATGCTACGTCAACTGCTATGGTAATTGGTCTCTTTAGCGTTGTGAATGCTTTATCCAGGGAGATGGCAGTGATTCTTTCTCTGCGGTGATATACGACCCCAACATACACGTCATCTTGCGCGCGGTACATGGCCTGTTCGTTAGGGTACTCATTCTCTTGGTATTGATCGGAGAAATCACAGAAAAGTGGAGCAGCCGGCCGTTAGAATTCTCCTCCAGACAGCGGCTGACTTCGACTTAGCTATCCAGTTATTATCGAAAATCCACCATCTTGGGGGCTGTAACCCTAGAACCTCCCGGTAAGTGTCTCTGATGAGACAGCGGATAATGCTCGAATTGTGCCAAAAATTATATTTATAAATTGTATTCATATTGAACTAGCTTATCTTTAATTACTGGTAATTGTTAATTACCAAGTTTTTTTAGTCGAAACTGTTATGTCAAATTGTGAACTATAAATTGCTCAGAAAAATCACAGAATTTTCGACATTTGGATATTTTATTGTTTGGTGCAAATTACTTTCCAATTCCCTGTTGAACTCCTGAGGTCAGAAAATTGGCTTTAGTCGTGTAGAATGAAGCGTCAATCTTCTTAGATTTCTTTGTAGACGCCCAAAATTTTAAAACTGTTGATTGAGTAGCACCATAGTGACCTCCGTTGTAATATTCGAGAGCCATGCCACCAAGTTGAGAGGCTGGAATGAATAGTTAAATATAGGATAGCTTTGACTGCGCTGCCGGGGCAAGGCGGAGATGGAATCGGGAATCGAACCGGCCGCGCTCGCCGGCAGGTGCCGCTCGCGGGGCGACGGGCGCGGGCAGTCGCCCCCGGGTCGCGCCTAACTGTACCGGCGCCTGGAACCGCTCGTCGCCGGGCGGCGGGGAGGCTCGCTCCCAGGCCGGCCGCGTTAACGAGCGACCGCGGGAACCGGTCTCGTTTTAATTCGCCTCGCGCCCGGCGAATCCTCCGCCGGTCGGGCTTCCGCTCCGCGGGCCGCGCGCGGGACCAGTCGCGATCGCGCTTGTATCCGCCGATTGCATTGCGGCGGTCGTTCTTCGAAATGTTTGGTTTGTTTCAAGTCATGTGGGATGGTCAGTTACTACAGAAACCTGTTGCGTAGTGGTTTCATAGATCGCGACGAGCTGATAATGATTGCCCTGCAAAGATTGGGGTCCATTGGAAATAGAGAACTGCTTTTATAATGTTCGGGAGTACAGCGTTGGTAACAAGAGGCGCTGATTAATATAACACTCAAGTATAATAAGTGTATGTTGTTTGTAATGAGACATAACTGTAAGAGTTGATCAAAAACTTTTGCATTAAGCATTGGAAATTTCCCTTGTAACCGAAGTCACTAGCAACGAAATCCAAGGTCCTTTCTCTGTGTTCTGTAATCCATAGTAGTATATAGTACAATACATAGTATGCTACGAGTGGTAAAAGTGACATTTTATTTTGCAAGTAGGACAGGTTGCGACACGAGGCCGATAGGCCGACGCATTCCCACGAGCAAATAAAATAACTTTTACCACGTGACTCCACAATTTTGTATGACAGCATTAGTTGCTTTCGTTTTATTTTTATTCAAGTACACAAATCACTTAATGATCATTACGGTTAGTGGCTGATGCGGTCAGGCGAATGTATTTTGTTTCCTTTGTTGCATTCACAGATTTATCTGAACACTTCAGCATTGTCTCACTTTTAGCCTAGTCCTTAAAATTTAACTTTTAGCACGCTATACTTACCCTGAAAGAACATATTTTATTAGTGGCTGTCTAAAAACGATTTAAAGTGATATTTATTAATGTCATTTGTGTCTTGATTAGGCGACATATACGTTTATTATACGACGTAATTGTTCTTTAATTTCCCCGATGTCACAGATTCACTTTTGCCCTACGCGCAGTTACCAGGTTGTTCCTCCGTGGAGCATCAATAAGACAGCGGTTGCTCGCGAGCAATCATTGGCACGACCGTTACGCCGCAATCTGCCTGGCGAGCGACCGGTTGCGATCCCGCCGCGACCCGAGCAGGAAACGCAACGGCAGCGGCCGCCCCTCGCCTTGCGCCGCGCTCTCCCTCGCGTCCCCTCCGCACCGGCGCAGGGAAAAAAAACTTCGGTGGCGCGCGCGGAAATGCATTGGCGCCCCGCCAGGCGCCGCCGGTAGCGCCAGCGGCTCCGACACCGGTGCGGCGGCGGCGGCGGCGGCGGCAGCAGCTTTTTGTGCTCGGTGCGGCGCGCGCGTGGGACGCCTCTGTGCGGCGGAAGCATTAGCCGCGCCGCTGTAATTTTGTCCACTTTTCGAGCAAAGCGGCGGCCCTCCGTGAATCGTGTCGCGCTTCGGCTTTGCGCTAATCCAGGGGTGTCAGCGTGCCGCTGAGGGGCATGTTACGTGCTAATGGAAGAGCAAGTGTTTGACGTTGTAAAGGGGCCGAAATCAGGGGTGTAGAAATGCTATGGTGTACGTAGTGTTAAAATGGAATAAAGTTCATGTCGCGATAAGATATTTAATAGAAAATAAGTTACGCAAGGACATTATTTGGCGTAATAAGATTACCAGAAATATTGTTATTACGACTCAGTAATGCTATAAATCTATCCATACTACTATTGTGGATAGATGTTTGGGATTATAATGATAAAGTTTCTAATAGGGACAGAGGGGTGACAAAGGGGAAAATGTTCATATATACATTTCAGTGAATTAATACAGTTCGCATTGGTCCAATACTTCGTGATGTATTAATGCTGATTTGATCCGCGATGTGATCTACTGATTTATGCACCTGCAACGGCGGAGTTGCCGAAGCGTGTCCTCATTTAGAATTTATTGCGTGGAACGCGTCGCTGGGGTTGCGGCGTGCTTGGGCGTCGGGCTGGCCATCCCTGCTCGAATCCGCGCGCCGCCCGCGTGGGCTTCTGGTAACGGCGTCGGCCGGTGGCGGTGGCGGAGTGGCTCGCGCCGCCGGATGATTTATTGCGTCCGCGTTGGCAGCTCCGGCGGCGGGGGCCGCGTCCGGCGGAGAGCCGTGCCCGGGTGACGACTCCGCCTCTTGTCTTCCTGCTGCGAGCCGCAGTCCGTCCCGCGGGCGACGCGACGCTGAACTTGGCGAATTCACGTAGACACTGCGCGAGCCGGTGGGTTTCTGTTGTTCGAGCTGTTACTTCGCGCCAAAATGATTTAGGCATCACGGTTTCGTCAAAATCCTTGAATGTTATTATATTAGTACAAATAATCAACTATAATATTGAAGCACTTACGTAACCTGAGATAATTAAAATATATTTTATCGTTACATTTTATACCTTTTGTTTCGCTAATATGTTCTCGAATAATTGTTGTTACATTAGTCTTATTTACTAGTAGAGTAGTATAATACACAGCATAAGCGTTAATGAGTCCTGCCAAAATATTGAAGTAGACATAGGTTCGGGGAACGAAGTAAATTACATCTCCCAGTTTCGAGAAATAGGACGCACTGTGAACCACGCGCCCCGTGAAGGTGATATTCTCCGCAATGTAATGGTATGAAGCTTTACTTGTGTTTCTTAAGCAGTTTCCTCCGCAACCTGACAATTTTGTCTGCCTTTCGTGTTCGCTACAGTAATAGCGTCATTGGTTTCACTCCATCTTGTAATAAACTATACTTCTTTCTTCTAATCCTTTAACCTATAATTTTTTATGCCAAACGTATTGTCAGTAAATTATCTTTACATTCCCTCTGCGTTGTTCGTCTCTTGCCCGTTGACGTGTCGTATCATTATTGTTCCCTGATTCTGGAAAATGTATCACCATTCTTATTGTTATTGTAAATGTTACCAATCATTTCGAGCTAGTAGTGGCCCATTTTCTTGTCGCTCTACAATCGACATCCAACTCCCTCTATCACTATGTTCCGCATGAGGGGGAAATACTGATACGGTAGAGGATCTTTTGAGCAGCCAATCGTAGACTACACTGACATTTCAATGACACACTGTAGGATTGATGATCTATATTACAAAGAAAGTTGTTATTGAGGAGTATCGTTATAAGTGAAGTTCATCAATTGTTTTGTAATGTTCAACGCGATTCGAGCAGAAAAATGACGTCACTGGTGTTTATGATACCATATGTTAATCTCTGCTGGTCTTGTTACAGTCGTATTTTTATTAGAGATGTAACAGAGCTTACAAAACCCCTCATGTCAAGGGTCACTGCTGGACGAATATCCACGCAAAAGTTTGTAAGCCTGAAACGTATTCAAAAGTGCGTTGCATCCCAAATAAGCCTTGACGGTTATGAATACTAGCTATAAACAAGAGTTACTTGTACATAGATTTATAAATACAGTCGAGACTACCCTGCTTTACATCTCTTCTGCAGTCGTTTTTTACTTAGCTGGGAATTAGCAAAAGTGCTGCCCCAAGTGACGAATTAATTAAATTTAATGAGTGTTCAATATGCTAATAGGCGTCCTCAAAGGAATGTAGCAGGGGTTCGAAGCACTAGTGGGCCCCAAAGCCCGTGCAAACACCTCTGAGGGGGACATTCAACCAGTATGACGAGGCTCTGCCCCTGCGAGAAGCGCAACACGCAGTACTTTCGTGCAATGCGGGTTTACTACATCCGCAAACTAGCAGGCGCACTCGTCGAGCACTATGCCAAGGCGATAACATCGACTGGAGCCACTTAACGACAAATCTTCCTCGGCTTCTTTGTTCCGCTATTTCGCTAATCCGAATAGTCGTTTAATTAGTTTCAGTCTATAAACAACGCTTATATTTCCCCGAAGATTTCGAATTTTAGGCGAATAATTGCAATAGCATTAGCGAGCACTACACATTCAACGATATTTGTGTTAGCAAAATGATATTTTTAATCAGTTGTTTCCTTTAATGGAATACATATTATTTAGATAGCTGTTGGAGCAGGTACAAACCGGAAATTTATTTCATCTCACTTTTTCTGCGCACTTGCTCATGAGCTAATTTTTCTCGCAGAGCGGAAGCCATGTGACTGAAGACCGCTTCCGAGGTAAACGAACGCTGTATTAGGAGCGGTAAATTACTTTTTAATGAGACACGTGTAGGTGTGCTCAAACTAACCGTCTCGGACGGTAACGAAGGCATCAAATATGCATGCCGGGTAAGGCCCGGCTGGCTCGGAGGTTTGCGCGAAGGGCGGCGTCGTGACACGTGTCTTGCTGGGGTTCTCTCAATGGATTCCCTCAGCTCACCACCTACCGTCGCTACTACCACCACCAAAACCTTCGCTTTCGCTGTTGATATCGTCTCACTGATCACCCCTCAGCCCTCCAACTCCCAGCCTATTTCGTTTTCGCAACCCCTCTAACTGCGGTATTCCCTCACATGCGTTCCTTGTCTCTCGACATAATCGAAGTCCCATCGTCGGTGTGAGGTTCGATCTTATCTCCTCCGTCGTGGTGCTGGCGTTGCCGCCCTTTCCCTTCTCGCGCGATGGCCTCCCCCGCGGCAGCAGGCCCATATCGACTGGCGGCGTCGAGTTCGTTGCACTCCAAGTTTAATGAGACGAGGGCCTCGACGCGATCGATCTTGCGGTGGCGCCGCTGGCGAAGACCCTGCCACGCCACGCCACGCCACGCCACGCCACGCCACGCCACGCCACGCCACGCGCCTTGGAAGGTGGCTCCCGGTGGCGTGGGTAGTTTGTTCTCTCTGGTTAATCTTGGCGTCTGCCGTCCTAACCTGAACTAAATTCAAAACTCGCTCACGGTTAGTTCCTGAATTGAAGACTTTTTAATTAAATGAAATCAACAGTATTTAATAATAAACTGTTTTTGTAACTATGGTATTTTGGTAGTTTCTTAATATGTTATTTAAATTGAAAACATTATTTTTTCTTATGACATGAATCAACTCCCCTCTTGGAATGTCATTATAACCACACCAAAATTGCAAGAATACTTTTTCATTCGGTTTTGATACTTAATATTGATCAACACGAGCTTAATTTTATGACAGTTGTCCAGTTTTGAATTGTGTAACACACGAACTGGCACACGAGTGTTTTGCCTTTATTAGGATTTGGAGTACAAGTCTCCTTTTTTCATCCTTCTGTCTCTCCTTCGCGACGCCATAGACTCTTCCGTCACTGTCGCAGGGAGACGTTAGAAGATGTCTGACGCCCCGAGCCCTTTTGTGTTTCCGGCCTTAAAACATGAAAACCCAGAGCACTTCCGACACCTGTTTGAAAAGAAAAGAACTCAAAAGTGTCTTAGAAACTCTTGAGGTTCAGATTAATGATCCGTAAAGTATCATTTATAATCCCTTTATGGTAACTGTTAATTCATGGACACATTTATACACTTCGCGTAAACATTTTTCACGCGTCCCAGTATGTGTCGCCTGTTGGGTGAAGTCGATGAAAAACATGGTTTCAGCAAAAGGACATAGAATGTGCGGTCCAATTTACAAGTCTCCGTATTAAGAGTCTCATTGCATGTCGGCTCCACAGGGCGGTGGGCAGTGCGGACTTAAATGGCGCCTGTGCGGGTCATTAGCCACCGGAGAGAAATGATCTGTCTAGTGTAATTTACGCTCGTCCTTTATGGAAAACGGCGGTCATTGCAATGGGTAAGGATTAGCTTCAAACGAAACGAACTCACTCGAGTCCTTTCCAAAAAGAGCGCGCCTCTCTTCCCATTTTAGGTCTCTCCTGAAATCCATAAAAGGTCCATTTCCTAGAAGGCCCTCAAAAACCTTTTTTGGCATAACGTTAATTATATTTAGAAGTGTAATCTGTCATCATTATTAACAGAAGTGTAATTCTGTCTTCATTATTAAAATACTGGATAGAACTGTTGCGAATGTATTACAGCCATTCTTAACTATCCTTGTAGGTAGAGTAAACCATCAATTAGAATATCATGTTCCCTTATACGTACATGAAGGAATCGAATACCTAATCTACTAGTAAATTTGTTGATCTCATGAATGCACAACGATGTAATGATCATTGCATGCCCATGTAGGTATGTTTTTCAACTACGGATACTCTGAAATCGTTAGAACCATCTGCATAATTCGGTGCCTTTGACTATTCTTATTTAATGAAATGTTATTAATGGCTGAATATGTGGTAAGATAATTTATATTTTTCACGGGCGTTTCCTTTTGCATTTCATTGCTCTTGAGATTTCGATGCCGTGGGGCTGGTTTGTTTCCAACGGACCGTAATACATTGCTGTGTGGTGGTTTGCCTACCTGAGACGTGAAGGGGCAGTCTTCATTCAATGCTGTTCTACAGTAAAGAGTGGGTGCCAGTTGAGGCGAATGTGCGTGCTACGTATTGGGATTATTCCTTGTTGATGTTTGAACGGATTTGTTACTGTTTTGTGGTATTTTACCGATAAGAGTTTGATTGTAGAAAAATTAGAAATGGATTTGGCTTGACATTAGACTGAGAAGAATATTGAAATATTTCCGCAACAATGTTCATTATCTTTCTAAAAAATAAAAATAAATAATAATAATAATAATAATAATAATAATAATAATAAATATAATAATAATGATTTCGATATCCATATATCTTTTCCTCGGGCGTCATTTTTTGTTAATAAGTTTCACATGCTTTCTTGCGCAGAATAAATATCAACAACCTTAATTGAATAAATCATTAACCTAATGCTACCCATTGTCTCGCCGCTAGCAAGCTTTTTCTAATCTATTGATTTACTTTAGTTCATGGTCCAATCACTGGATATGAAAGTGTTATGGACAACAACATCGATTCGGAAAAAGATATTTTGGAGATTCTTTTTTACCCTCCCTTTCTTTCCCAGATTGCTTCGTCTTTTACCTCATCATTAAATATTTACTGAATCACCTGTCATGGGCGATGGACTTAAGTAGGGGGAGAATCTGCTTAAATAAAAATGTCAAGTATATGTTTTGAGATTGGTTTCCGTCGCTCTGTTTGGTTCATGAGTGACTACGAGTACCATGTCTTCAGGGATGACTGTTCTATGCAGTTGTGAAAGTCATGATGTTCCGACAACGATGTCGATATGTCTCCCTCATAATTTTTCCCTTGGAATTATGTCTATTTCTCCTGATATATCGTCCTCCTTCAGGCTCTGCTATTGTGTGTACTTCCATGAACTACCCCCGGGATTATATTTTTTCTAGGTTACCACGTGACCTTACGGTGTTACGCGCCGGAACCTTGATATGCGTATGCCCTGTTTTGTGTTCCCGCGTGCGTTAGCTCCCTCCCCTCTCGCGCCCGCCTCGCCAAGCGCCTCCGTCGTGCTCGTCGTCGCGAGCTGCAGCGCCGCGCGAAGGCGTGATTTCCGGCGTCGGCGAGGGGCCGTGGCGAACGGGCGCGGCGAATCGCCCGCGTCGCCCGGAGGAGACTACCGCCACGCCGCCCCCGGGCCCCGCGGCGGACGCCGCTGCTCGTCACGACCGCCCGCCGTGCGGAGCGGCGCTCGCCCCGGCGGCCTCCGCAGCAGGAAGGAGACGAGCGGTTTGCTTTCAAGCATCGTTGAGATCGGCACGAATTGTCCGAATTGTTCTGTTGTTGTTGGTTGCTGCTGCTGCTCTTGTAGGGCAAAAGCAGGATGTCATGAAGCGAAGCTGTAAAGATCTTGGCGTTGCCGTAAAATCGCGAAGGAAAGGCGAGGGAAATTGGGGTGTGACTCGTTTATTAGAAGATGGCTTTATCGTTGTGCTCTTTTGTTGCTGTTGCAGTTCCTCTCAATTGAGTGAGTTGCTCGTTCTATGACTTACTTTCTCGTTACCCAGCAATACCCATGAGCGGAAGGTGCGGTGGCAACGAGACAGAATTTCCTGTGATCCTTAGACTGCGTCAAGTGTTTCGTATTCTGTTTCTAGTTTCATTATGTCTCATTAAATTTACGTCATCCAATACTTTTCTGTTCAGTCTCAGTGATATTTTATTATTATTATTATTATTATTATTATTATTATTATTATTATTATTATTATTATTATTGTTATTATTATTTTATTATTTTCATCATCATCATCATTATTCATATGGTGCACACATATTTAGTCGTACCATCTTCGTATCTACTATATATTATTATTATTATTATTATTATTATTATTATTATTAAAACTAGGATTTCGTGTTAACATTTTTTCTTAATTATTTTATGGCTATTTCTTGTGGGCAAAATTATTGTATCGAACAGCAGATTGCTTCAATAATTTCATAACAGCACGTATGATATTATGAATCCATTAAATCACATACGTTTGCAAAAGCATTCTTTCGAGTGCAGCTAATCAAATCGTGGTAGAGTGGTCGCCGTACATCCCCCGGCGAAAGCCTACGGATGAAAAGCTTTGGGCCGACTCTGCGCCGAAACTCGTGTGGTGATCGCGAGGTTCCCGGGACGCCGCACCCTCCTTTCTCCGCCGCCGCGAGCACAGGCGCGGCGTGTCCTTGGCTCCGCGCCGCCTCGCGCGCGCATTCCGTCTGCTATCGCTCGCGCCGTCGCCACGCCGCTTGCGCCGACGCGACGCGACGCGACGCGACGCGAGGCTCCTCCGCGGCCACTTACCGCTGCGCCGCTCCTGTCCTTTCGTGGAGGAGCGTGAACAGACGGTGCTTTGCTCGTGACGTGAGTTCGTTGGTCTCTCATCGTGTTTGTTCGTATTCTATGGAACAAAAGGATACGTCTTGAAAGATACATTTTAGAGCCCAGCAGCGTCATCAAAAGCGATTTTATATATTTAAAAAAGTCTGGTTTCTGGTTAGATACGGAGCGTGGAAAGCATATTGAATCCAGTAGAGGCGCTGTTGTGTTCAATCCAAACACATGAATCGAAGCAAAAGTGGGAATTTTAAATCAAGTTAAATCCGTGTAAATCAAAGAATTCTGCATTATCCATCTCCCCGCGAGAAATATTTGCCAACCTTACTGCGCGAGAATATTTGGATTGCGACATTGTAGGACACACGTTAGCTTAGCTCTGAGACCCGGCCTATTAGATCCGTGATTCCTTATCGTATAATGAGTCTAATGACCCTCTACCTTTTTTTCGGGTATGCATACTTTGTTCTGAAACATTCTATGAGTAAGGGAAGGGCATCCTACCTTAAAAATACAATCGACTCCGGTTATAGTGAACTTCTGGGGACTAACATTGTTGGTTCACTATTTCCGATGATGTCAAAATTGAATAGAATTGCACCTCGATTCATTTGACTAATATAGAGATACTGCAAAATAAATTTACAGCTCGAACTGAAAATTTCAATATCTTTGTGTTCTTAGAAAATAATTTGTTTTTCAATTGTTTATTTCGTATATTTTTCATTATTAATTTCTCTAGATCCGTCTCCAGAGTTCGTGTTCTTTCCATACTTGATTCTGCATTGTCTTCAGTCCCTAAGTATCGTAGTGCAGTCTTCACACTTAATGCCTCTTGCACTGTTGCGACACCGTCTCACTCTCCGAAGGCCCTTTTAATCGCCTAATAGCATAGATCGTTTCGGTAGCAAGATGGCGCAAGCAGCTAATGAAACTGACCGCTTTTCGCGCGGCACGGACCGCCAGGCTGTGGCAGTGACGGTCTTCCTGACGCCTACGTAGAACTCAACGCGGTGTGTCCCACGGAAACTCCAATCTTAAAACTGAAGCAAGCAATCGCACGTTGCCGCAGTCGCCAGTTGTAGACAGCATAGAACACGGTCTTTGTTTCCGCACTGAAACTGAGTGGCATAAATCATCAGTAAGGTCCTCATTCCGGGTCCGCTATTTGCACCTTAAGAGAGACTTTATCGATTATGACCTATGGCCGACGATATTTTTTTCAAGCTTCCTAATGTTGGAATTTGTGGCTCTAAGGCGATATATTCTTTTCCAGGAGGGACTTAATTTCCAGAACGTTGTATTTCCTACATTCACTATCGCGAGGTTCAGATTCACTAAATCTTCTTATGCTGCAGATTCACTGAATCTTCTTATGCTTATTTGTAATATAAGTGAAACGGGATCAGTGACGTAAGTTCATTATAACCGAGGGTTCACTATACCTGAGTTCACTATAGGCGGAATCGACTGTAAGTCTGGTGCTTTTCCATCAGTTCACCTTTGTCTCTGGTAAGAACCAAGTGCCACTTTGCACTTTGAGTTCTGGCGATTAAGACTCGCTATTAATAGGCAAGAGACGCACACAAGCATCACCCGTCTATTCCGACCGTCAAAAGATGGAAAGAAAGCCTCGTGCGTTTGATTCCCCGCGACCTTTAGGCAGGCCGTCGACTGCAAGGCGAAGCGGCCTTTAGGAGGCAGCGGCTGCGCGTGAACTTCCAAATCCGCATCGCATCGCCTGGCGGCGCGGGCGCGCGGCCAAGCGGACGCTGCGGGCCGAGATCTCTCGGCGGGCGCGGGCGCGGGCGCGCACCTGCAGCGGCGGGCGAGCGGGGTCATGCGCTCGCTGACTCACGCTGCGGCGGCGGCGGCGCGTCTGCTGGCCCCGCAGACACGTCACGCGCGCCCGTCCGTCCTCCCGCCCGCCCCACCCGCCGCTCGTGCCCGCGCCGCTCCGGGCCTCCGCCATTTGCATAACGATCTCTCTCTCGCGCGCGCGCTCACTCGCGCTGGCGGCCCTGCCGGCGCAGGTGGGTGGTGCCAGCTCCGCCCCCGCCTCCGTCGCCCCGGAGGTGTTTGCCGCCCCCGCTGCCGTTTGCGAGCGCCTCGTGCCCATTTCGCAGACATCGCGGCCTTCTTTGTGCAATAGCTGCCGGGCGCGTTCAGTCATGCTGCAAGAATGTCGTTGTTTTCCTAATCTGATCTGTATGAGTACTACCCGACTGAACTTTTATTTGGAAGCTGGGAAGAGCTCCTAATTTTTCTTGCACGTTTAAGACGATTGTATATTGACTTGAGATTAAATAGTTTCTGTTCTGTTAATTTCAGATTCAGTTTCTGGTGATTTCAGATTTCATTGATTTTCATTCCCGTTTTGCAATTTTCCGGTTGTGTAGTCGTTCATGTTACCGATTCAGGGAATAATTTATTTTGCTTTTTATGGAATTTTGAAAAATCTGTTTCCGTATTTGAACTATTTTCGTAAGTCTGTGTCAATTATTACGATCCTTCATTTAGACAGTTTTCAGCTTTTCTTTTGTGAACTTCAATTTTGGTTGTAAATGAACATATTTAGTTAGAAATTAAAACGAAGGTCAAGATCAGCTTTCAGTATAGTTTTGTATATGCACTAACTTTATTTTGCGGTTGAATTAAATATAGTGAACCGTTATTTTTTCAGCGAGAATATTTCCGCCTATTAGTAATTTTGACGCCTAGGAAGTTCGTCCCCGTGTCTTTAGTCCCATGAGCTGTTCCTTGACGTTTTGGCAGTGCGTTATGCGTCATCAGCGCCCTTGAACTCGTTGCTTGGTAAGCAAGACTCCCGGGCCGAGGGAATACCAACAAAGGCTAAGGCAGGCACTCTGGTCTGGAGTTGGCTGAATCACGCAAAGTACCGATCTCGGCCTTCGGGGCAGGCTCATCGTGCGCGGCGCAGGGCGGCGTGGCCTACTTTCGTGCCGTGCGGATTCCGTCATCGCTGCGCGAACCCCGTCACGCCTCCGCCGAAATATTCGCGCCACGCCCCCTCCCCCGTGCGAGCCCCGCCCTCGGAGCTCTCGCGCACGCCCCACGCCGAGCGCGGAGGCCGCCGAGCCACCGGTGAAGCGCATTGGTGATTGCTGATCGCGATGCAAGCGTTTGCCGGCACACGTCTAATTTGCCTCGTCGTGGAATCTCTAATAATGCGTATCTTGAATTATTTAGAAAGTGTCTGTGAATGTTTTACATTTCTTACATTACGCAACGAATCAGTCGTGTGTGTTATTGAGTATCTTCTCTGTTCTTAATATCTTTGCTGTTTTTTATGCCTTTGCTTGCCGTTGTTGTTTCTTCTCTTTTGTCAAGGAAATGTCACTGACGAGGAAGAAAATGCAAATGATCTATTCAAATCATCTTCTGTTCTTGACATCTGAACCTTCGGAAGAGGCTACTTTAATCAAGCTGCCTACCTTGAACACTGTTTTTTCCGTATTGTGAAGCGCTAGGAGGAACATTATTTTGGAATTGATTCTCGTGCCATCTATAAACCTTGCAAGAGTTTATTAAGAGATTTGAGATGAATGTTCATGTTAATAATTCACTGTTTATATACTTTTCTCTTTTCTCTGGCAAAAGAAACTGCTTTCTTTTCACAACTTGACATGTTTAACGAGTCACGTTTACATTAGGTAAATCGTATTCTACATACCGCTCGTGAACACGGAATTTACTGTAGTCCTTCACAGCCCTAAGTATATTCCCACGCGTTTGAGTGCAGTGTTTAAAAAACGCCACAAACCAAGCGCCTATCTCTTTCCTCACCGCGAACGAAAGTGTTCACCTTGTAATAGACCATGACGAAACCGTTATTTTGTGAGGCCACAAGAAGGTTACGTGAGGGAGGAGGAAGGGGAGTAGAGATGCGAGTTAATTCTTGCTTTCCCCGGCAGAGGCGGGGTTGGGCGGGGCGGTGCGGGAAGGCAAGGGGCGGGGCCGACGCGACCCTCCGTAATGGAGATCGTCGTATCGCCGCCCGCCCGAGTAATGGAAATCGTGACCAGGCCCCGCGCGCCAGCAGCAGTGGAGGGGCTAGTCAGCGGACCGGGGCAAAGGGATAGCGTGGAGTGTACTCTTAAGATTTTTTTTAATCATCCCTCTACCACTCTTTCGCGGACGGGAGTTCTGGTGGTCAGTCTTGTACCGAGTGTGTATTGAATAAATACGAAATAAAATATAAGTAGATAAGTGTAACCCTAGAAAATTTCATGGACTAACGATGGACTTTGACAAGTGGATTCGATGTGGCATTATATTTTCAAAATGATCTTCTTTAGAGTTAATGATCCCTAAATTGCCCATCAAAGGTGTGTTTCTAAAATATCATGTTATGTTGTCGTTTCGATAGGGAAAGATGGTGTCTTTCGAGATCGCGGGAGGTCAGACAAGCACCCAGTGTGCTTGTGGTGTGAAGCATCCAACGCGATGCCGCAGCCAGTGCTGAGATGCGCGCTTGTGGACCCACGTGCCGGAACCGATCGTTCTCGACTCTCCTGTGGACGACACGTCCTGTTCGCCGCGCGCTAAATGTCGATCGCCCAGCGAACCGGTTCGCAGGCGTGTAGGAGTCGGTATTGAGTCGCGGGATATCCGGGTCTCTCAAGGAGGGGCTGCGTGAGAAAGATAGCGGATCTTTGTTGAAAGAGAAAGAAACGAACCTGTATTTCTCGAAAATGCACTTCCTTTCGCTTTCTTCTTTTGTCTGTTATTTAACGGTACAAAATTATTTAATGAATATACCACAAAAAGACTCTGAATTTTTGATGGTATCAAAATTCATTGTAATTTACGCCAAAAGACTCAGGGATCGTGTGCGATGCGTTCATCGAAATGAATGTACGTCTCGCCCAGAAACTTTCGCCAATAGATGCTTTCGCCTGAAGGCACGCTTCCCTAGAAGACCCTTCCCGAAAGGTCGTTCATGGCAATGGAACTTGGGGGAGCCTCCGATCCAGATGAAATTCCACACCCTTCTCCCTCGGCCCTCGCTCTCGCTCTTCTTCATAAGAGCGCCCTTGGGGACACCGCGTCACTCGGCGCTCCGCCCACAGGTGCTTGGGACGTAGAAGAGGTTGTACATTTTCTGTTCCGGTTCCGGTCTGTTGTATTGTTTCAGTAAAGAGAGAAAAAGAAACAAGGAACTTGACTATCGATGTTCAGTGGTTTGATACTGATGTGAGATTTTGAGTAACGGTTACAATATCTCACTCGGACGCGTTTGGTGAATGGAATACGTAATCAGTTTAAGCGGATAGTCTTTCAGGTCACATTTTATATGATCAAATTTTGCGACACTTGGGTAAACCCTTAATGTTTGTGTATGTCCTTTATTATATTTATGAACAACAAAGTCGCTATTGATTTGACTCTCTACGGAAAATGCAAATTGTCAGTTTTTTAGAAGTGACAGCATATTAGTTACTCGTCTTACTTCCTCGCCCGTCTTCTAGAGATGCTACGGTGCTCTTGTCAAATGCATTCGACGTCCTGTTGGCTGCACTGCAGAATGTGGGAGGCGGGAGGAATGGAGTGGAGTTGAGGTACGCAGGGGCCAACGGCCGCCCCAAGTTCAGCGGCAGAACGGGCAGCCGGGCCCGCCCTCTGCGCAAAGGCCTCGCGCACCCCAGGGACGAAAGGGCTGCGCGACCTTTTCGGCAGCTGGGGGAGGGTGAGGACCTTTCGAGCTCGCAGGTCGTTAATTACGGCCCAGCCCAACGGTGGCGTATCTGAGGAACATCGGGCAAGGAGGGGGATGGGAAAGAACTCAGTATTGCGGATCGAGGTTGCAAAGTTCGGCGATGACTTCGTATCTCAAGGTTGGCTTTTCCTGTTTTTCGCACGTACTAAATACATTTGTGCTTCACAAGAACTACACATTCGCGAATGTTTGCTGACACTTTCTTCAAGTACTCGTGTACTTGCATGTGCATAGTGCACAGAGTGGATTTGCTCAGGTAGAAACAATCGGTTCCAGTAATAAATTTTACTCAGCGCCAGTCTGCAGTTATTAAAAAGCACTTAATTTAGCGTTTACGTTTCATAAGCTGAATAATTAATTTGAATTTGTAGGTTGATTTCATCTAATGCTTTTAAAGAGAAAATGAAAGAGTTCTTATTATCATTTTTTAACGTCTGTGGTAACTGTTCCAGACTAGTAGAAAAACAGTACATTGAAACCCTGCTGACATCACGTGAATAAATTTTGTACTCTCTTAGATAAAATTACGCAAACTTGCTATTGCACCCTTCTTCATAGCCCTGATTTAATCTTAAATTGCCGACTGTATTTCCTTACATTTGCTCATTTCCGGTAGCTAAAACAACAGGAATCCAATATCGTAGCCTCTCAGTAAACGTGTTACAGAGCAACCGCATCCCACGCGTAGTCCTCGTGTGCGCCGTGCGTCCCATTCATCCTCATTACTGCGCCACTTCATCGTCGCGTCGCGTCGCGTCGTATCTCTGTTGTCGCCGGGGCGTGCGTTACTCAGGGCGGCGGCAATTAGCAGCATTGAGCGCCGCCCGCGCGGCGCGGAGGCGGAGAGGGCGGCGCCGGCAGCCTCGTTGCAGCGCAAAGCGTTTCTCTTTTGAGGAATTCGCGTAATATCCTTCCAAATTACTTTTTGTCATACGTAATTATTCTCTGTGAATATACATTAATATACAGAATGTTAATAGCACGGAATTGTTCGATGTAAATCAGTATTTGAAATTAATCTAATGCGATAAAACTGGCATTTAAATAGAAACGTAACTAACGCGGGATACTTCTTACGTTATTAAGAAAATAACCAAATTGACCCGTGAAAGCATATAAATTTTTTTAACTCTTAGCAAAAAAAATTTAGACAAAAGGCAACATTATTATCTCAATGTAGTTGATTTAATAATTGGGTGATATTCCTGAAATGGTCGATACAAGTGTGAATGGTTCGCATTTGGCGAAACATGATCATATGAAATCCATGTCTGATGTCCTCTTCAAACATGTGTCAACAACAACACGGACAAAGGAATATGTGGCTGCTGTAATCAATGGCATTGTAACTCACTAATTGATGCAGTAATAGAGCGCCGTTCGCTGCTCGTTCTGAGCTTGGATCCTGGGCGTGCACGCGTGCCCGCGTGTCCTCGGCGTGCGCTTAGCGTGCGGACACGGCGCTGGCCGGCCGCCAGTGCGCGGGCGCGACCCGGAAGCTCAGCGAGCTCGCGCGCCACAACGTCCGCTTCGTGTAGTTGCGCGCCGACTAGCTCCTACAAGTTGACTTGTAGTTTTGTTATCGTTTGGTGCGTTAATGAAGGCTGCTGGTGATCAAGTAAAGTCGCTTCCGTGCAGTAATCGTTCCGTTTTAATTCGTAATTCCACGGAGTTCTTATTGCTTTAATGATGTTTGGGAATAGTGTAGTTGTATTAATTTGGTCTTAATTCAAGCCAAGTGTATTGCATTTGAAACAATGTGCTTTAAAATGTCCGGTAAGGCAATTATTCGTTAGGTGAACTTCACTGTCATTTGTATTTTTTGGTTGCAAAAGGTTTCACTGGCCCTGGAGCGTGTGATAAATGAATGATGTCGTGGCTCTTGTATGCGGCATCAGAGGAGTTTGTTGTGTATTTTTTGTTTGATTCGAGGGACATACATTTCATCTGTAAACATATGGCAATTTCTCGAAACATTGCTTCTCTAACCTCCTTCTCTTATCTCAGGAGGAATTGCGGCCGAGTAGATGTGTCTGAAGGCTTGTTTGACGTTGTTTGATACGCGATTGTTCTTGCGACACCTACTACCGGTTGTAACCACATTCGGTTTCCCCATCTCGCATTTTCACCGGATGCGGTAAAGTCACATCTTCCTGCAACCATCTCTGCCTTCCGTTGTGTAGTGTAAGAGGACTCTCTTCTCTTAACCCAAGAGTTGAATCCATTTAATCCATTCTTAGCACATTAATTATTTCTGCTGTGTTCGTACACTCTTTGACACTCTTCGTTCTGATAAATTATCAGGTACTTTTCAGCCGTGTACTTCGTCCTGTTCTGTCACATTAAATGAATAACTTGACTCAAGCTTGCTTACGGAAGTGGGTTTATTATCACATATTTACTTGTGCTCAGATGAAATATATTTCGACCATTTCTTCCCGTTCATCTTTTACCCAGAATGACAGGAACACATGTATTTTAACTGTTCTTAATCGTCAAGTTTCGTGTGAATAACTTTATTCTCTTTTCTTGAAGTTGGTGTGTGTGTGCCGTTCAATTGCATCGTCTCCGATGGAATTTCAGGCTTCTCTACCAGAAATCCATTTCCGCAGTGCAGAAGCGCGAATGCCCTGGCGGAGTTAATTATCGCCAATGGTCGCTCTGTGCGATTGAATCACGACCGACGCACCGTGCGCCGCGCCGTCCGACGTGTGCGTGGTCACGTCCGTGGCACGCGCTTGCATGCGAGGACGCGGAAACACGGCGCATTGCGGCGACCCACAGCCGCGTGGGCGATCCGTCTACGTTAGTCCCGCTTCTGTCACCACCCGCTGCCCCGGCCCCCTCGCCGCGCGCCGGGCTGCGGCGACCCGCAGCGCCGCGCCCAGCGCTATAGCTCTCGACGTCGGGGCACCAGGGGTTAACCCAAGATCTTGCCTTGTGGAGTTTGTGGTCAAAGTGGAGTCTGGGCGGGTTGCTTCGTAGTTCTCCCATCTCGCTTTCCTTCCTATTCTTCCATTGATTTTTCATTATTCACATCATCCTAAGACTATCTCTTGTAGATGCCTCAACCTGAAATTCAGGGAAACAATAAAGATTGTAAATTTATTTTTAAATTGGTTGCAATTTGGAAGTGAATTTATGTTCACGTTCGTTATAATACATATTGTTGCTAGAGTTGTATTGAAGTTCGAATTTATTTCGAGCATTTCACTTCTTGCTTTGCTTTAAATTTCCCTTTTATTTTCTATTCTATAGAGGGTGTATAATGTAATAAATGTCAAATTCAAAGGAACTATTTACAAGCTTACTTTTATTTGTTCCAAGTCATCTTTCGTCTAGAAATAACGCCTGCGAGAGAAGGGTACTCCCTATCACTCCTAGTACACACATGTATAGAGAGAGGCATCTGTGAAATGTCGAGAAGCCGTTTCAAAGGATAGTAAGAACAGCGTACCTCGGACTAGATTGCTGAGGCCGCCGTGCTCTTTGCATCGACAGTTTCCGCTGAGGTATATTATCTCAGTCAAACTTTTCCAATATATTTCCTAGCATATCGCTGTAAAGTGTTAAGTGTGGCCTCGCAAGATTCGGTTTTTTACTCACGAGTTAAAGCTCCTGAACATGGGAGATGACGTAAGAATATATTGTCTGTGTAAAGTGATGGGCGTGGCGGGCGAGAAGAGGGAAACGCTCAGACAGCATGGGAGCGATGGAGCGGAGGGGAAAGCCCCTTGATCTCATAATCTTGTGGCTAATGTAGGTGATACCCCATTGTTCTGTTGTTCGCCTCGATCGCTTCGTGTGTGGCGGCAAGTCTCGTTATTACTTTGGAGCCCGGGATCAGGCAATTGCATCTCATGGTAATTATCGTGAGGTCGTGCGCCCGGGTTCCCGGACGCTGCGAGTGCAGCTGAGGCGGGCCTGGCGGGGCCGCCTGCGGAGCGCCGGATCGCCAGGCGCAAAAGAACCTCTGGGGCGGGGCTTCTGCCTGCGACCGCTCCTCCGCGGCGCTGCTTTTTGTTCCCCGGTGGGCGACGGGAGGGGAACTGGAGGGCGGTCAGCTTCCGCACTCCCGCCTTCTCAGTCGAGTGAGCATCCTTTTCCCTCAATGCACTCCATGAAGTGCTTAGAAGGTTAACTGAATTTATAGAATTTGGAGTGAATAATGTGCCTAATGAAGGAGCAATCGTCTTTTGCCCGTGTTTGTAACGAAGTGTTCATAAAATGTGTACGACAGTCATTTTTTACCATGAATCATTGTGTTTCTGAGCAAAATGTATATTTTGATTTGTAAAATACACGTAACAGATTATCAGGCATGTGTACGTAATGTGTAATGAAATCTTCCTAAACATAATTATGAGGATACGTTTTGTGTTGATTTGCATTCTGGACATTCGTAGTTGGATGCAAAACAAGACCTACCCCACACCCTGTTTTCGAAGTTGTTGCGGAAACCGTGCAGGCGCTAATTGAAGGCGGTGGGTGCGGGCGAGGGACGCGATGGTGTGGGAGAAGGCCAGCGACGTTCCAGAGCCGGCTGCTGCGGGGGTGGCGGTGCGCGAGTGTGAGTCAGCGTGGAGGAGCGACGCGAGGCGTCCGCGTCGCGCTAGGTCGCCCCCAGCGCGGTGGGCGGGGCGCGGTCGCGGCGGCGGGCGGCGGCGGTGGAGGCGGCCCACATGACCAGTGTAGCGGATCGCCCGCTACCCCGGTCGCCCGCCCCGCCCACGCCGCCCACGCGCCGCTCCCTCCCGCGCCGCGCACTGGGTCGAAAGGCTTTCTGAGCCAAACAAAATTCCTCGCATAGTGCGGCTTTTTTGGAGATGGAGAGTGAGGGGTGGTGGAGCTGATCGTTTTGGTAATAAACGAGCACATTTATTTTTTTATTTTATATAGATGTATAAATGAAAAGGAATACATTTTTTGCTGGGAAGTTTTCCAGCTGTATGATAGAATATAAGAAAATGAATTTATTAAAGAAAAGTTGCATTTATGGAATGACTGAAAATGGTTTACAACAAAAAGCAGTTTCGAAAAGGAAACTTCGTTCCGTGCATAAAAGTGTAATATTTCTCTCATTCGAATTTTTCTTGCTCTAAAATAATGATAGCGTAGAATTACTTTCCCCGCTCTTATTTGTTTTTTTGTATATGCAACTTTTGTGTTAATTTAATTCATATTTGGTTCGATTTGGCTGCAAATTGTGCTCTTCGCTTCGGAAGGCCCACTGCGCCCGCCCTCGCCGATCGCCCGGGAAAGCCGGCGAGACCGCCTGTCAGCAGGCGGGGCGGCGCCTCTCGTTCGCCGGTTCGAATGCCTCCTTTCGATGGCCGAGGAGACGGAAGCGCTCACGCGGCCAGTTGTTCGGGGTTACTCGCTCATTGACGAGGCGCGTCGAGTTGTGTGACGAGCACTCACATCGGTGTGTTCCGGCGAGGGGGGCCGTCGTATTTCCCAGGCGCTCGCTTGTCTTGGTCGATCTGCTATTCTTCTGATTCCCGGAAATGCAAATGAAATGCGGTGACCTATAACATCGGGGACTCCTCGTGACATAAACATTGGAATGTGGGTCAATTAGAGACCTTACTAGATCCCTCCTTTTGATTCGTCTAATATTTTGGGATTCGTAGATGAAAGCAGATTCGACCGTGCGTTCGCCATCACTCGATTCATTGAACCTGAATGGTCGGTGAACATTTTCTAGTAATTTCGGAAGAATTTTTACCATTGCCAATAGAATTCAGTGGTATGTGTACCCTTTTTTATACTTTTTTTATGTAAATGAAATTTTTTTCTCATACTTTTGTACGATATCTCTACAAAGACTATACTGTTTATTATTCACTTCGTTTTGTTATTTATATTTTGTTTTTACGGTTTTCTTTTGAATACTTCATAATTCATAGTTTATCATTATTTTCTAGATGAAGTTCTCAATGTCGTGAGCTTTGCGTCGAGACAGTCCATCGATCCTTCCATCCACCGTTCTTTTCCTTGGCTCGCTCGATAAACTATGAATGTAATGATGTCAAGCAATAAACGACTAGAAGATCGAGCGAGGATAATGTCACTCAAAGTAGATCGTATTTTGTCTGTCAAGCTATCAAATCCCAGTCCGATTCAATTCCGTGACTCCCCTAGCGCATTGATTCAGATGATATTCATAGACGCCATTTGTCACGAACTCTCCCTCGACTCTACATCTTCCTCGAAGAATCATGTGTTTTTATTTCTTCTTTTTATGCGATACGAGTACTCGAGAGCACAATTTCAAGAAATCTTCAGTTTGTCACAATACAATTATTCTTAGAAGTGTAGCTATACGTTTTTATTTCTTGTTTCATCTGTCGAGTTTTCTTTTCCTGTTGCATTGACAACTTGCTGCTACTTCCTCCTACATCTGTTCCATTTGTCCTTGATTTCTTATTGATTCTTTAGGTAGTTTTTGAATCTGATTCTTTGTATGTCTTTGAAACTAATGAACATCAAATGCGAAATGTCTTTGTAGACTAATTGCCATCTAATCAACATTCAGTGCGATCTAATTACACTGTAGGCAGGATCTTGAACGTAATTAATATCTTTGCATGATGTGTAAGGGGTACATCACATTTCATTCCAAAGGAAGTAATTATAATCCATGATCACGGAGTGTAGTGGTATCTAAGAGATGCCGATCCCTTGTCATAGGGGACCGACCTCCCAGCGTTGGCGAGTTTCGCATCAGCGTAGGCGGAAAATCCCTGACGGGTGACGGAAGTAGTGGACCGCAGCCGGGTTATCCGGTGCTTACTTCCTGGCACTGCAAATTTCACCTCTCCCCTCCTAGCCCCGCCCTGCACAGATCTTTACTCTCGCAGTTTGGCGCGTTATCGCTTGTTTCTTCTGTCGTTTTGGCTGTGATGTTGTTTATACATAGTAGATTTGGAAAGAGCGATTTTGTTTCCCTTCGTTTTTGTCACATACAAGTTAAGATCGGCCTTTTTTATTACAGGGAATATATTTACGTCTGTTATCTTGTTTATATAATTGTAAAAGTTTCCTGACCTTAATAGAAACATAATATTTTAAAGGTTTTTGATGTTTCTTTTTCATTAAACTGTTTATTAAGTGTTTTCAACAAACCGGGACTGTAGATTTTGAAAGAGACCCACAACTATTGTCGAAACGTCAAAAACAAATTGTTTAAAATGTTTTCGTTTGTCTATTTTTATTATTTTTTGACACAATCGAAAACATCTTGAATTTACTATTGCGCGCGCGCGCGCGCACACACACACACACACACACACACACACACACACACACACACACACACACACACACACACACACACACACACACACACAGTTACATATCATAGTCTAAAAATTCGAGTTTCTAACAACTGTCTGACGTATTGTATTCGTACGTTCAGCGATTGCGATCCACTCCCGAAAATATTATTTACGCGGTGTCAGACATTTATAAGATCTCTACTGTAAATGACAACATAACTGACGTGATGAAGCTCTTCTGATTGTTAGGAAACGCAAACTCCTTCAAATCAAGATCACGGGTCTTTTCACGTGGTTCTCAGGCAAATGTAATTGAGTTTATTTGTATAAAAAAATTATTATATTTGTCTGTGTGGAACGTGACTGTTATGGGGTGTTACATACGTGGTGTAGAAGACTGATAACGTTTTCGCGCAATGTACGGCAACGCGCACAAATTAGCAGCTCGATCAACGCTCCGCGTGGCCTGTTATTTCCAATCATCGCGGAGCGCGCTCTGCTTGATGTAAGGTTGTCTGTGTTGGCGGGTGATGGCTATTTTTAACGGGCCATTTATTACGCGGCGGGCGCCGGCGGGGGCTGCGCGTGCGAAGGGATGCGGCGACCTTGCGGCGCATGTGGGCGCGCGTTGTATTTCGGGCGCCGGTGGCGAAGCGGGCCCATTGCCGTCGGCGGCACGCGCGTTAAAGAGCTTCGGCTGACACGTCGCTTTCTTCCCGCACGCGTCCGCTCGGCCGATGCTGCTCAAAGAGGAATACGTGGTTGGTCACTGTGTTCCTAAATTTGAGGTCTCTCGCTCCCGGGCAACTGCAAAATGCATAAGCCAAAACTGTAGAATTCATAATCCATTGGACGCTTTGTTCCCTCAATTTGACAGTTTGTTATTCCGTAGTGTACGAAACAGTAGCGGGAAGATGTCATGTAAAATGGTTGAAAGGTGTAGCTTCGTCCAATGATCGGTAGTTCTTCCATGGAAAACAAGATAGAATTTCACATGGGAAAGCTAATTAAAATTCGCACTGTAGGAGCATATTGATCAGCTTATTTGCTTTTGTTCCTTACGATACTTAAATTTGATAAGCTAACGGTAGCAAACTTAAGAATTGATCTTTTCGTACCGCAATTGATGTAAAATGAGTTGCATAACTAACAGTGGTCGGAATCGAATTGCTATTTCTACTTGAAATGAATATGTTGATAAATTGTCTGGCTTCGTGAGTTGCAATAAATCAACAAAAATAAAATAAAATTAGTGAAAAACATTCTCGAGTGAATTGTTGTTCATTGTCACTATTGGTCGCGCAACATTCCGAAGAAAGAATAGTACCCATTTTTCTTTGAAGATTAATTTCCGAGCAACTGATTAGTATATTATGATCTCGTCTGCATTGCAGATGTAATGTCACGATAACGGTACTAATTCGCCATTCATTGAGATAAATCCATTCGGTCACAAAGACCTGCCCCGTTGCGCCCCCGACCCGCCTCCCACCGGGGCCCCTTCACGGGTCCTTTGAGTGCGCGCGTTCACCGCCCGAAATACGGCGGCGGCGGCGGCGACCCACGGCGTCCCCGATCGCCCACCCGCCGCGACGCGACGCCGCCGCCGCCGCCGCCGCCGCCGCGATGGCGTCGCCCGCGCGCGGGCGCCGCCGCCGCCGCGTAGGCGCGGGACCAAGGTTCGAGCCCGCGCCGGGGCTCTGGCGCGCGCGACGCTCGGCCTTCGTGCCAGGCGCGGAGCCGCCCGCCCCTTCCCCTTCCCCTCCCCCGCCGCACCACCGGCCGTCGCGGTCCTTCCGCCGGCGCCGCTGCCGCCATCCACGCTGCTGTCAGTCGCTACGGGCGTTGCAGAATTGGACAGGGATCACGTTGGCTCACTAGGTTCTTCTTCGCATTGCTCTGTTGCCAGCAGAAGCAGACATACTCTACGTGAGATATAAATACCTTTTTTTTGCCTTTGACGTAACAAGCTCATAATTGTAAGAGCTGCTAAACTGTATATGCTACTCCTGAAGTCAGAAATTCGGTTAATTCGTGAATTAGCCGGTTAGTTCGCATTTTAGTCTACGGTTACGGTAAAGCTGTATGATTGACGGTGATCGGATCATTTCGCACATCTTTTAGGTAATTAGCGTATTAGCCACAGGGCACTGGTTCACGTAAGGTGATCATCAGATTGTGAGGCATCTTGTGAGTTTGCGACATCTATTTTGGCAAAAATGTGAGTGCTGGAAATTATGCGTTGTATATAATCGAGGTTTTATGCAAAACGGGAAGACCGAAACCTGGACGCCTCACTTCGGAAATGTGAAACGCAGTATCAGCTGAATAGTGAGGCTGCGTCAAGTGGAATCCTGTGGATTGAAATTTACGACTTAAAGTGGAACTCGCAACTACAGACTTCGTCTTAGCCGTAGAAATTCTTCATTAATAGACTGGTTCCTGTTTATCATGTATCTGCTATTGCCCGTCTCTGTGACGCACTTCATCCACCCACCTCGTGTTGATTAATGTGCTCTTCATCACTTTAAAGTGCATTAGCCTTCGAAGCTGTGCCTACTCTGGACATTAACCTCACATTTTGAATAATGTGAACACTAATGGGCTAATTCGAGCATTAGACAGATTCGAAGATTAGTCGAAACATAAAAGTTACTTGCAAATTCAATGAAGAGATTTTCCGTGAAAGGAACAGGATTCCAAGACTAAATGGTAGCAGCAATTTAATGATTGTCGATTGCTTGTTAATAAATCATTTTATTAACAAAGAAAATATAAGAAACATTAAAACAATTGGAGATTGGGAAATGGTAAGCTCAAACCGGACGGAATATACACTCAGAAAAGTCAGTTTGTCTCCTCACGTAATAAGCTAATGTTTGCATTTTGATATCACATTACATGCAAACATTCAGTATGACCTCGCTTCAGAGTTTCGAGTTTCCTCCCTTTCGCTGGTAGATACGTGCGCTCACTATCGTCAGTGTGTGATCGCCTGAGTCCTTCAAGTCGCATATTGTACAATGTTTCTCTTGATATGAAAAAAAGTGCATAATTTTGTTACATTAATGTCGATGTAAAATAAGGTCTTAATACAAATACACAGTTAAAGCAATAATTTTTTGTAATGAATCAACGAACATAGCTCCATCTACAGATTACTTGCAGTGACGGGACAGTTGTCAGCCTGCACTCGGTAACATAAAAATCACGGACCCATATTTTCTCATTTCATGCTCTTTTGTCCGAGCAGTTACACACAACGTCCGTGAATAATTATTAACTTAAGTTTAAAACTTGTTATGGAACAAACTCAGAATAACCCCAACAAAATACAATGAAGCGAATAAGCGAAAACTTGAAAAGTGTTTCTCAGCCATCTGCAATGGAACACGACATAATGATCGCGATTGTTGCAACAACGGGCCATGTCTTCACTTTTTTGCCGTATAAGTATTGGGGATAAATTAAAACATTGTTATTGTATACTAATGCGAATACTTAAGTGTAAAAATTTGACAAGCTGTTGTAGTTGAAAAGTTTGAATATTTCTTTATGAAATAAACAATGAAGTGTGACATCCTTTCTGAACAAACGTCTTCGTTCTGCATACCATATACAACATTAATTTTCATGCCAAATCCATATACATGTCAGGGCTCGAGTTGCACTTCAAAAGACGGGTAGAGAGGGCATATTGAAACCTTCGACATTTGTTCTTGTTTAAATCCGTTCTGTTCTTCGTAATTCTTCTTAGGGAAACGTTGGATTGTCTGCCATGAGCTAAAACCCAACCGCGCCAATACTAGCGGTTTATTGGCCTCCGCGTCGTTACGCCGCGCCGGTGGCGAGGTAAAAACAGAAGGCATACCCGCGCCCGCGCCCGCGCCCGCGCCCGCGCCCGCGCCCGCGCCCGCGCCCGCGCTCGCGTCGCCGCGGCGCATTCGGGAAGCGCAACGGTCGCGCGGGGGCGGCGCGGGCGAAGGCGAGCGGGTGCAGCGCCCACCCCGGCGCGCTCTGCCATCTGGCGGCGGCGCGCCGAAGCTTCCCGCGCGCGGAGGCGGCGCCAGCGCCGGCCGCCGAGCGGCGCCCGCGTCGCTGGCCGCGGTTCGCGCTCGGAGCGGAGCGGGTCGTGTGGTGTCTCATACCTGAGCTTATTTGCTTATTTATCAATTTTTATTAAGTTTATTTCGTTTTTCCGTTCTGTATTGACGTCACATCCCAGTTTTCCTCTTTTTTGGCTTGTCTGAACTCAGCCCGTTGCTGGTCAGGGTCAGGGGCGGATCAAGAGCGATCATTTGGGGGGGGGGGTCATAGATTTTTGTTAAATAATAAACATATTTGTTGTTGTGTAATATTTTTGTTAATGTTTATATTATACTATTTATTTTAAAATAATTACATAATTTTAATTTAAATATTTAAATCAATTTTGCCTAAAAAGGAAGGAAACAAACGAATATTCGAGGCCCTTTTTTAAAAAGTATAATTTGACATTCTCTGTCACGAAGTATTTTAACATACAAACTATTTTCACATATTTTTATTGTGATAATGATTCTGCAAGTAATTGTAAATACTAATTGCAACTATATTATTTTAGCGAGTTATAAATTATTCCAGTTCATTCTGTAACATGATTGAATTTTGTCTCGTATCTTACGTTATGTAGAGAGATTATAGTTATACAGAGAAATTGTAGTTATACAAATTCAATTTAAAATTTTGTATAATTAATTAAACTACTGCAAAAAAGTTTAATAATAATAATAATAATAATAATAATAATAATAATAAAGTATGCTTAATTGATTCTCGCATTGCTAAATCACTTTTGGATATGTGAACCTTTTGTCTTTAACGTTATTGTCGGTTGTTAATTGAAATTATTAGAATGGAAAACTTTTTGTTGTGGTTTGAAATTAGGTAGTCAAAGTTTGTTTGCTTTTTGATTTTTTTGCATTTGTTTGTTTGAATAATTTCATTAATTCTCCGCAAATACGGGTTGACTTGTTCTGTTATTGTATACATTGGAGGTTAGGTAACAATGTCAACGTGTAACGGTGCCAACGTGTTCTTATCTCCATAATTGTATTATGACTCAAGTGTACTTGCATTCCCAGTACGGAACATCCTACCACTTGCGTCGTTCGTTTTTCGTTATTCCAATAAAGCGGAATTTTGTGTTTTAAATTTCGATAAAACAAGCCCCGCTGATTCACCTGCGCGCGACGGCTCGAGAGCCGGTCTGTCTGGGAGTTACTCAGCCCGAGGTGACGGTTCGCCACCGCGGCAGCCGCGCGCCGCGTGAGTCACTTTCCCCGCGTCGCGCCCTGATACAGCGCCGCCCCCACCGCCGCCACCGCAGCCAGATAATCGCATCGGTTCCGAGCTTCCGCCGCGCCGCCCGCTGCCCGCTCCGCTGGCTGGAAGATGCCGCGGCACGTGCGGAGCGGTGTGACTCGCTCAAAACGCGCCTCTCCGCGCCGGTGCTGCATGTCCTCGTGGGCGGACGGCAGAGGAGTCTCTAGGTATTCAGGCGCCCATGGCAAGCCTAGAATTTGCGCCCCTGTTAGGTTACTTCAAAGTATTTGTTTTAGCGCTTGTACTCGAAATAGTACCTTTTGTGAGTGGCGCCCATGGCACTTACCATGTCTGCCATACAGTTGATGCGCCTCTGGCGGACGGTTATGGTGAATGTGCGAGGCGAAGGGGCGGTCTGCGAAGCCTGTGTACATTATTTTAATGAAATGCATTTTACCTCGTATCATCAACACCTTTTTATAACGCATAGTTAAACGAAGGTGTGTTGGTGGGTGTTTAATTTAAAGCAAGAGGGGGAACTACTTGAGAAGGGATGATCATTGCGTTGAAAGATGCCTTCTAGCGCACGTGCGGAGTGGTGGGTGACTCGCTTCTCGAGGCGCGTGCTGCTTCGCTACCTAATCTGGACGTAGGTGGTTTCGCTGTGACTAACAGCAAAGTCGTAAATGACGTGTTTGCCTGCGAAGTATTTTGATGTTGGTTTTCGTGTGCGGGAATATTTGGTGGCTGCTGTGACGAATGGCATGAAGAACACTGTAATGATTATGTTGAAATATAGATTGGCTGTGTATGAAACATTAATAAAGCTACTACGTAACCTTCAGAATTGGGCAAAGGATATGATGTTGATCATTGTGGTTTCGTTTATCTTTTGCATCGTTTATTTTTATGATCGTGAATCTCTTCAATTCTTACATCGATTCTAAGATATAAACCTGATTCTTGTAAAAATAAAATTCAGACGATGATATTGACAAATATTTTAAGAAAGAACGTGCTAATGATATTTTTTAATTATCGATATACTTAGAAACATAGTTTCGAATTGTCATTTGACGATAATTTCGGAAAGGTCACATGAAATCCGTTGAATTGATTAGCAAAAAAGAGCTGAAAAAACTATGATCTCATTTTCGTCCTTTGTTGTTGTGTGGAATATTAAACGGATGTAATAGGTCGACAACGCTTTCGGTGTGCAAAACTAGTTGTACAAGCAGTAAAAAGTAAAAAAGTGTAGCTACGTGAAAATAATAAGCCACTCGTATTCTGCGTAGTTGAGGGCGTAACGGGGTATCTCATCGCATACATATTGCCGCATAGGAGCGCGCGGGTAGCATTCTTAAAGCGTAGTACGTTGGCTGCTCCTCTTCGAGAGATGGAATAGTAGGGGAAAGAGGGCGGGGCCACATGCAGACGCCTCTACGCCGAATGCATTTCGTAGAGAGTAGAAAATTATGCAACTGGTTAGAAGGGGAGATGCGAAGTAGGATAAACGACGTGCAGGCTGGAAGCGAAGTTAGGAAGAAAAGAATGAGGGATTCGAGCGTAAGCGAGTCTCGTGCTTCTGAAATCAGAATGAGAGAAGGATCAGATCGACACAAGCCGAGGAAGACAGTGGAGCAAAAGGGGTAGGAGGGGAAATCGCGGATAATATGTGAAGGAAAGGGGCGGGGCACGGTGGCGGCGTGTATGGCCCAGGCGAGAGGCGGGGCGGCCCCCTGCGTCCGGAGCCGGCGGAAGCAAGGGACCGTATGTAGCCCCTATGATCGTAAATCCTCGGACGGGTTTGTGCGATCTGCAGGGGACAGGAGGCGGGGACGCGGAGTTGGGCGGGGGGAGGGGCCGTTCAGTTGCATGGAAGGTTACAATTGAAGGGGACAGCGTCGTGGAGAATTTAATTGATTGGAGAGGCGAGCTGCAGAGTAGTGCATAGGACAGCTGTGACTACTCAATAAGTGAATGATTAATAGATGTAATGTTTTTTTTTTTTTGTTTTCTTTTCTTTTTCAGATAGGGCGTATTTGCTTGCTGATGTATTGTAACAGCATCTTTTTATCCCGATGTGCCAGATACTTCCAGATTTTGATTGACCAGGAAATGTATCTTGCTTAAAGAGAGTTCATAAATTGGTGGCGTCTACTAGATTCTTTAAGTCGCTGAAATGTTCCGCGTCATCATTTTAAACTCTTTTGTCGTATGCCCCGATATTGGTATAAGATAGGATTGATTTACACCAGATATAGATTTTTAACTTGTGATGATTGACTCCATTCAATGCCGCTATCGTTAATAGAATTGCTTGTATCGTGTGACCTATATTACACCTTCATTTACACATTTCTCGCCCCTGGGCCTTCGTAGACATTCGCTTCAGTGTTCCGCGGTTCCCCACATTTCGCCAATCGCATTTCGGCGCACTGGGCGGTGCGGCTGGGAATGACGCGAGCCCGGCGGCGGTCGACCGCGGAGGCGCGGCGCGGCGGGGGCGGGAGGCGTCGGGATGACGCGGGCGGCGCGTGGGCGTAGGCGGGGACGGGGGGGGCGAGTCGGTCGCTGCCACCGGGACTCGAAGTATTGATCGGCGGCGCGCAAGGACACGCGGCAGTGGGGCGGCGCGGCGGCGGCGGCGGCGGCGGTGGCGGCGGTGGTCGCCTCGTTAGCAGCCGCCAGACGTAATTAACCGGCGATTGCCCGCCCCGCCCCGCCCCGCCCCCCTCTCGCCCGCGATCGCCCCCCGGGGAGCTAATGCGCGCGGTTCCATTCCCGCTGCGCCCACCGCGCCGCGCCGCGCCGCGCCGCGCCGCATCAGGGGCGCGTCCATCAGCGGACTCGACACGCCCGGCGCCACTTCGCTATGAGATTCGTTTCAATCAGTGGGGAGCCAGTTAGGGAATTTCTTCCTACCCCCTATTTCATTTATCCATGAAAACGCGATACTTATTTACAGAAATAGATTTGTCTGTAATTAAACTTTTAATTCGAAAGGGGTTAGTTAATTACATAGTAAAGTATGCTTATCGCATGCAACATCCTTTCGTAATCTCTTTTTACAAGAAACCCATCCCTATGTTCACCCCAATGTAAACCACTGCATTAATATTAAGAGAGAGTTACATTTTTATTTGCTCGTTTTTCATTGTAGATATGGTCCTTGCAGTTGTTTTATACGTTGATTTTTTTTCAGATGAGGGTGGTTAATATAATGTCCGACACGGGTAGCGAAAACTGAAGTCGCTGGTGTGAACGTTGCGGTCGCGTCCAAGCGGCGCGGCTGCTAATTCTGTCGCGTGTGATTGCCGGCTCCCTTTCGCGATGAGCTCTGCAAATAGCTTTTTATGGACTGGAGGCCGTTGCTGGTTTTATTTTTACCGCGCTAGCTAAAAGGCTCTTTCAGGGATATGCTCGTATAAAATTGTACTCTTCCTTCCTCCTTATATCCTATGGTAATTAAAAATGGGAGTAATGAAATTTTCATTTCCTTTGCGGGTGAAATTTCGGAGGCGTCGAAATGCTTTATAGATTCAGTAGTGGAACATGATTTATGAGCTGTTATGTTTTTCGGATTGAATTCCGTAGCTGCAATTATGCCTCGATATTCAATATACAATATGTTTGCCGTTTGAAATTAATACAATCCGTGACAACTTTTATAGTGTGTGCTGTAAAGTACATATTCTTCGGTACAACGCTGACATCCACAGGTTGACTATTGTTTTGTTATGGCTCCGTATATTAAGCAGTCATAAGAAAGCATAATAAATATTCTCTTAAAAAACAATTTGTTTCATTAAAACTTGTCTTTAACTATGAAATTGGCAACAAAGGCACGTGCCTCAGTGCACATGCTTTTCATGATTTGTGAACGATGTACGACTACTTTCTTCGGTATCCCTTCATTTCATGTCTTCGTTGAGTATGGTTTCTTTTAGTCACTTCTGTGTGCCCATAAAATCAGAACCAGGAATATCGATGCTTGTCTTATATGATTGCTACCATTGCAGTAAATCTCAACGCATGCAGAATGCAAAATCTATAATAGCAACATTGTTAGTTAATTAATGCTTTACATTGTAACAATGAATAATTACTTCATTGTTATTACTTGATATTTAAATAAATATATCGTATAATGTGATTTGACTTATACTTCAATATTTGAAATGACCAAAACACTTCAATATTTGAAATGACCAAAACACTTCACCACTTTATTACTTTATTGCAAATAATACCAGCAACTATACGTGCATGAGGTGACCGGTAAAACTATTGGAAGTGACGCAATGGTGTTTGGCGAGTTGCTCCATTGTTTCGGAATGCATGGAAAAAACCGTTCGCAACTTTCAGGCAGTTTGCGCCCTGTCATTAGGTCGCGTTGACGCCTTTCGTTCCGAATGGAAATTTTCGCTGGGCGCGGGGCGGGACGGGGCGGGGCGGGGGCGCGCGGCTGAAGCGGACGCGAGGCGTTATGCGTTAGCGCAATTAGCAGGCACGTTTCCCGCGCGTGCGGCGCGGCTGGCGAGCGCGCGTCGCGAAGGTCGGGGCGGTGGGGCTGTTGCTGGGGCCGCCGCCAGTGTGCGTTGTTGGCTGCTGCGACCGCGGCCAGCTAATGGCTGCAACGAGTGAAATTGGGAGTGCGACCGAATGCGGTCATTTGGGAGGAGAATGTGGCGTATCGTTTCTTTGCGTGTGTTCGATGAAGCTCACGAAATCGATTAGTTATTTTGATTGTTATCACTCCATCAATGGTAATTTTTCTGTGATTTCTCATACTTGCGTATTGGCCAATAAGTTGAACCCCTCAAAAAATCATTGGTTCATCCAGTCGTTAATCTCATCGTACATTGTACTGTCAACATTTGAATACAATATTCACAACTTAGAAAATGCGTAGCCACCTTTCAAATGCAAGCGTTCATTGTCTTCAAATCAAATCATCGAGCGAGAATCATATTTTATGCAAATTCTGCCTGGTCTTATCATCGAAGTTCCCAGTTTTGAAAGGCGTAGGCGAACCTTCCAACTTATTTACTTGTGCAGTTCTTTGACTTTCCCCTGCGCGCGCATTGCTTGTTATCTTGGTCGCGTGCGGTCGAGGCGAGAAAGTGCACCGATGAGCGTGTATGTCCGTTTCCGCGTTCGGACGGGCGAAGTGGGGCGCGTCGCTTTTGGCAGCCCGGCCGCACGTCGTGCGCCGCTGACTCAATGCTTCACCATCCCTCCTCTCGCAGCCCGCTCGGGTGTGTTTTTTCTTTTTTCACGCGTCCGTTATCCGTGGTGCACTAATTGAAGGACGCAGTTGTTTGGGTGGGTGACGAGCGCGGGCGTCTCCTTTGCGAGTGGATTTGCTTTGCAAATGCTGCCACGAAGCAATATTGTGGAACAGAGAGAACGCATTGAGTCTCAAGTTCGTCCTGTACATGGTGTCGTGTGCCGACTTGGTTTGTTTATGCATTTTGGGTTATTTCCTTATAGTAGCGTGTTGTCTCTTGTGCTTTCTGGTAACTGTATTCCAGGATTTTTCTCGTAGGACAGAGACTGGAAATACTTATAATTTTGTGCACAAAATATAATAAAAATAAATGGCATGCAAGATTTGAACACGCAGTATTCCTGCATGTCTTCCTGAATTGGTTTTATCAAATTATTCGCGTGTCTATGTCTCAGGTTGGAATTCCAGTGTTCTGACTTTTTTCGTGACCTTCGTTGAAGCGGAACAGGTTCTAACGTAATCATTCCAGCTTTCCAAGGTCAAATCAGGTGCTTCACTCCTGCGAAAAAGAGTGATGTTGTTCTTCTGATAAATAATAAGTGTCCTCCCTGAAACTCGCAAAGATGCATTTGAAAATGAATACTACGCATGAACTCTTCTTCGCAGTGCTTCGTCGGCGCGGCGCTTTCAATGTGGAAAGGCGATAAAGCGTTGGCGGGGGAGAGAGATCGGGTGCGGAGAGGAGCGAAGCGATCGAGCGATGGGCGATGGGCGATCGCCTCCGCGATAGCGTCGTTCGCCCCGCGTCGCCCGTAATGAGATGTCGTATCACGGTGGCATCGCGGGCCCTCTCCGTAATGAACCCGTCACCTCCAGCAGCCACCGGCACCCGCATCCCCGCCCCGCCCCGCCCCCGCCTCCTTGGTTCCCCAGCCCACAATGCCTCTTCGCCCCGCCTCCACGATAGGTCGAAAATTCACGGAGATAGCATATAGCATAGCGTATTTCCTGCTATTTCAAAGCTAGTGTTTCTATCCACAAAAGAGGTGCGTAATAAATATGTTTTTAAACAATTAAGTATATCCCATTTACATTGATATTTTTCAAGGAATATTACAAAAGTTTCATCCCTTTCTAAAATATTTGCACAAACAAATTTTGTGGCGTAGTTCTTGTTTACATCTTTCTATGAGCTTCAAATGTTTGGAGTTGAACATTAATTATTGTTTAAAATTAAAATATTAATAATTAAATTTTAAATTTCTTGGTATCCTTTCGGTGTAGTTAGGTGCAGTGTCCTCCCCGCCCTCGCGTATACCACCCAGACGCATCTTGTGCTGCCCTTCTCGCCATTATTTTATTCCCTGTTGACGACAGCACTGCTATTTCTAGGTCCACTAAGTCAATGCGGATGAGATTGGAAAGTGATGAAAAGTATTTGATGTGCCTGGAGGAAGCGTAAGTGCTATGTCAAGTATTGAATGATTCTCCTAGCAAATTTGTATAGTTTCGTCTTTTTTACTTAGAATTTCGTATTGAAGTTGTATGACTCGAGTTAGGTTATGATGTGTCAATGGTAAACTGAAAGGAAAGTTGTTGGATCAAGTTAGGTTTAAATGAAAACTGGCTATGATATTTTTCAGCCCTCTCCTATCAATAGTATCCTCGTTTTAGCCCAGCCTATCGTAACAAGAGAGGGATGCGTTCGTAATTCAAAAGCAGTATGTTTGGTGCTCTGTACATAGTTAGATTGCATTGTAGAATGTGGCCTGTTCAGCTCATGACGTAGACTATTGAGGAAAAGTTTGATATCTTGTATAAAGATGGATGAATCTAGAAGTTTAAAAAAAGTAGTGGAAGCATTTTATCTAATCTTCTAATATCGGTATTCTTTTACGTGACTTCAAAGTAAGGAGTTCCTCGTCTATCAGAAGTGTTATAAATCTTTTATTCATACGTGGTATTTTTATCATAATAATGCTTTTTCTGTGCTCGGTAGTGTACTTCGAAGGAGTGAATCAACTAATGTTTAAAAAGACACATTGGAGTAAACTTCAACATAACAACTTCTACCATAAATGCAGTCAATTCGAAATCTAATCGTGTTCCCTTCTATACGACCAGTGTACCTACTTGCCATGTCCTTCCCTGCACTCGCCATGCTCCTAGCTATCTCTAGCGAGGCGGCTCATTTGGTCGCCCTTGCGCCTCGACCGCCATGTCCGATGGCAGGGCAGAGTCGGAACCCGTTTATTCGGCTGCGTGCCTATGCAAAGCGCGGTAGGCCGATGGGGATCTCGGCTGGTCCTCTCCATTTGGGGCGACTTCCATTTTTACACGAGAAGGCCGGTCGGAGCCGTTGGTTCCCTAGGAGCGACTCGTCGCCTGTCGGCCTGAGCTCGCCTTTTACGAAACCCGGGCGTGGTCTATTCGGATGAGTTAGCGCCTGTTGACTGCATAAACATTCCGTCGCCGGGCGCTGCCGACCGGTGTCGACTTGGGAACTAGGAGCGATATTCATACAAAATAGGTTTCCGAAGCCAAAAGCGAACTTGACAAGGTTGACAAGTTTCAGTTTGACATAATCATTGATTGCCATTATGACATGAAAGCTACATGATATTTCCTGTTGGTACTACAAAGCAAAAGCTGTTAATGAAAAACTGCTGTGCAAATGCCATTGCATATAGAAAATCGATAAGTCATGTTTTCAGTTGATTAATAGACAGTCTATAGCCATGTATTGTTTGCTCTATTACAATTGAACAATACATTATTGCATTCTCTCCTTGTTAAACTTCGTGAATGTATGAACAGTGGGGTAATACATTTATCAAACGTCTATTTTTTTTCTAGATAAAAATAGACGAAAATATATTCTGTATATTTTCGTTTTCGTTTTACATTGTTTTGAACAGTTTGATTACGGAATGATCTCTAATCGATTTCGAAAATTACGGCTTTTCGATTTTTCATGTTTCATTTGAATTGCATACATCTGTTACATATGACTTCACGAACCTCTTTGTACGTGTTCTTGACTGTTTTACTTTATTTGTGAAAAAATGTAATCTTACTCGTATAATGAAGTTTTGTATGTGAGAAGCTTTTTTTAAAGGAAAGAATATTTGTTTGTCACAAAGTAGACACAATTATATATCTTAAAATGCATTAGTGATACATAATCTAGATTAATTCCTACAAATTGGACGCACATATGTACTTTTTTTAACTTAGAACGTTTTGAAACCATATTGTATAATAATGGCATTCTGTATCGTGGATATTTTCATTCAATAAAGGAAAAATAAGTTCAATATTTTTTAGATAATGGGATTTCACTGTTATTCAACTGATTCAAGCGTCATCTATGTTGAATTGCTTCGTATGAACTAGTAAAGCAGGTATACATTGGAGACCGTCGGTTAGAGAACTCGTACATGCATTTTTCTTTCACCGGCGCTTGACTCATCGTTCATGAATGTCGTTCATAATTTTAACCATGTTATGTAAGTGTGCACGTACATTGTCTAATATATAAACGCTCATGAATGCGCTCGTTGTGCGTTACAGGCCGTGAAACTGGAGAGCGCGCACTCGGGGCGCACCCGCTACCTGGTGGTGGTGTCGTGCGTGGGGCGTCAGGACGCCGAAGAGAGCTGCCTGCTGGGCATCGACTGCAACGACCGCACCACCGTGGGGCTGGTGCTGCGGGTGCTGGCCGACACCTCCATCACGCTGGACGGCGATGGGTGAGTGGCCCCGCGCTCTGGGCGCCCCTGCCGGATCCTGCACCGGGAGCGAACCTACAGAACCTCCGATTTAATTATAGTGACCTCTGACGTTTAATCAGCTGGCTGCAGATATCCAAAGAGGAACTTCCGTTATGTCTAAATTTTTTAACTGAGTCACTGAGATTGCAATTGTACGTGCAAAAAATGCTTTTTTCTTTTCTTTTATATATAACTCCCTATTGGTTCTCTGCATCCCAGATGATAGTACTTAAGAAGTCGCTTTAATTAAATCGGAGAATATGCCGGATGAAGGCATTGCAGGTCCTTGGATCACAGTGGGTTACTACGGCATATCCATTAAAAAAGGAGCGTAATTTTCCCTGAAAGTCGTCACTTTAATGTACGTGGTTTTCTTTCATATGTTCTTCACATTTTTGATAGTTTTGCGCGATGTAATTTGTTATGTTTTAACGTGTTCCATGACCTATGGCTACGTCACTGCTTACGGAGCAGTCTAATAGGAAAGAGAAGTTTTCCTGAATTGTTCAGGATCAAATAAAAGTTTAAATTACGTCATATTTCGCCAAGAAGAATAATTAACTCTCAAAACATTTAGTTTGTTTCCGGAAATTTCACTTACAAAACTTACGAACCCGATTACTGAAAAGAAATATCTCTAAAGACTAGTAAAATAAATTTTCTTTAAATAATAGTGTCGCATTTATCACGAAGAAATAGTAAAAATTCAATTATAATCTGCAGATTGATATAGGTTCTGTGATGGATTTAGATAAGATGATGCTAATAAAACAGACAAAATTATTTTTCTTATATTATATTCTCATAATGTTTATTCAATCTGTTGATAATACAACGTTTCGACCCGTGTATGAGGTCATCTTCAGGTACAGAATGGTCACCTAAAAAAGTTAATCAAAATGTGAAATTAAGTAAAAACTAATGTTACAAATTAGTTTTTCTTCTGTTTTCAGATTGTGATCCACACTTTTTAGAGTGATCTTTCTGTGTTTGAAAATGAACTCATACGCGGGTCGAAACGTTGTATGATCAAGAGTAATACATTCATTATGAGAATATAATATAAGGAAATTATTTTGTCATTTTATTGGCCTCATCTTATCTTTAATTACTAATAATTTCATACCCCATATTTTCTTCATGGGGTTTTCCAGTACTCTGTCCTTCTTGAGATTCAGCCAAAGAAAAACCCATGCCCTCATCCGGCCTTACTTATATGCAATCCAAGATAAAACATTCCGAAGAGTTTGAATATTTCCTCGTCGTAACAGTGAAATATGAAGGAAAGTCATCTTGTAAGATAACTTTTTAACGTATTTCCTGTGGATTACGCATTTTAATTGTTCATATTTCCGTATATCAGCAGCTTGCTACTTGCGACGTTGTTTGCCAAAGATGGTATGAAAAATAAATTTAATAAAAACAATATTCAGTGTTGTACCTAACTGTAAGTACAATTTTGTTTTCGTGTCACTAAGGTTGTATTTACGAATCGTGCTTTCCTTATTCCAGTTTCTCTGTTTTGTATATCTAGATGAGGTCTCAAAACGTACTTTTTCGGTTAAACAAAACTATGCTAAATTCGAAAAACGTGTCATAGTTAACTGGGACGCTATTTGTATTTGATTAATTAGAATCTGGTACTTCGAAATTGAACTTGTATGGGGATGCTTCCATTGTGAGAGGCGATTCAAAAGTTTCTGCGTGAACGGTTATATCTGCTCTTCGGGAACATTGCTCTTGTATTGAGATGGGAGGGCGAGATCGGACTCGAAGGAAAGTGACTGAAGAGTGTCCATGTAACAGCGCCTTGAAGTGACGTCTGCTCGCCAGGATTCCCCAGCCGATAGCGCGCTCGCGCCGTGTCGCGTCCGGGAGCCTCGCTGCGGTTGCGGAAGCGGGCTTTTTGTTGTCCCGAACGCAGCGCCGCCGTCCGTGGCGAGGGCGCCCTCATCGCGGAGCGCCCCGGAAGCGAGGGGCGATAAGGGCGAGGGCGCTATCGCCCGCGGGCGCTCCGCTTTAGTTTCACCTGCGCCCGCGCCATGCCGCGACCCCTCCTGTCGCCACGCGCGCGCGTTTGTGTTCGCAGGGGCTTCAGCGTGAGCGTCTGCGGCCGCCAGCACATCTTCAAGCCCGTGTCGGTGCAAGCCATGTGGTAAGTGGTCCTTCCTCTTTCTTGGTCCCTCTTCTGCAACGTTCTTGAGTGCCGGGCACGTGTGGGATTTGGAACCACATGTGCGACAGTAGTCATGGCAACTTCATTGTTGTTGATTGTTGCGAAAGTATAAGAAAATACTGTCTCAAATTCACCTAACCGTTCAGGTCGTTTACGACCACCGAAATCGATAAAACTTTATGAAGTAAAGAAAGAGAATGAAAAGAGAGGAACAAAGAATTGCAAACAGTCTACTACAAAGAATCGCTTTCCAACCTTGCTTTAGCTATTTTGTTTAAAATTGTAACTCATTGTTCTCGTAAATGTAAAGCCTGCCTGAGGACGCATGCATACATGGCGCGTAAAACGTCGCAAAACAATTGTAATTTCGACTGAATGAATAATAGCGCCCTCATTGATTGCCTTTAATGTCTTAAGATACATCTAAAAACAAATAACCTTGAAAGTCGAAACGTTTTAATACCACTTGAGGCACTGCCACACCGTAAGTTTAAGCTTCAAAACACCTCGTCTAATTCTGTGAACACATTTCCCCACCGTGTTTTCTAATGACAGTTGTGCATCTGACGTGATAAATACGCTACAAATGCGCCTCTAATGCCGCGCAGCGTGCTCTCTTGGCCCCCCATTGGGGGTTTTGGCCGCGAGGCGAATTGGCCGCGCCACGAGGCTTGGCTCCGCGAACGCAAACCTTGGCGAGCCGACGTGCGTCAGCAGCGGCACGAGCGAAGGACCTCTCATCGGTTCAACGGGAGGTGCAGACAGCGAGTCGCACCTCGTTTCCCAACGGCTGCCGCCGCGTCCGTCGCATTTGGCTGCGGAGCCGCGCGCCCGACACCTCCCCCGGCGGCGCGGGCAGTCCGACCACCGAGCGGCGTTTATTTTGCCTGCCTCTCCAGCGTGCTAATATTAACCCTGCGCGCGCCGAGTCCTCCTTTTCTCTGCGCCGCGCCGCCTGGCCGGTCGTAGAAAGGAACCGGTGCCGTCCGTCTCGCGACTTCCGCCGTGATCGATGTGTCCTGCGAGGGCGCCGAGCCGCTTTCGCGCGAACGTCTTATTTGTAGTGACGAGGGGGGAGGGGAGAGAGAAGGAGGAGGAAGAGCAGCGCCGCTTTGTTTTGCGTGCGTCGCCGCGGCGGAGATTTATAGCGCCGGCCCCGTTCCTCGGGAGGAGGACGCGCGTTCGCGTTCGCGCGCGCGGTTATTCCTCCGTCCGGCCTTTGTCTCCGCCCGGGCCCCCGCCCCCCGGCGCTGGCCGCCGCGGCGCGCGGAGTTGCGAAGTCGCACGCGCCGAGGGACGAGCAGAAATTTCGCGCAAACTGCGCAGTTCCGCCAAGAAAAGCGCGTTAGACACGCTTCCCGTTCCCTGCCTGCGCGTTGAACGGACGGCAGATGAACATTGTCTGCGCTTATTGTATTGCCCTAAAAACAATGGGAGTGGTGATGAATGACTGAATGTGCATTTAATTCGGCCGAGATGCATTCTTGTTCAAAATAATTTGTAAATTGTGTGAATCGTTGCGAATTTGTAAGAGAACTTCTCCGTCGTGATCGGACAAGGTTCTGAATTATATTTAACTTGGGGTTGTTGTACGGTTAACATTTTGTATTAATTTAAATTATTATTTTTATTATTATTGGTATTATTATTATTGCTCTTGGACCCATGGGAATATAATTTTAAAAGAGAAAATATTTTCAATCTGGAACCCAACGGAGTGAGGTTCTTTAATAATGTAAAAGAACGTCCAAAAACGCTATCATTTTGAAGGGTGTTGTAAAGATGATGTTTGAAGATTATTAAACGTCTAAATAGTTACTGCCGGTTGAAACTAATCTCTAAAAACTAAGCTCGGCTGCCTCTCTCGGAGTGGTACTTTTCCCAAGCCCATTTAGGGTGGAGTGCCTGTGACCCGTAAAATGTTCTACGCCACAATGCCCTCACCCAAGCGCGTGGATGCAATGCAATGCAATGCACTGCACTGCAGTGAAGTGCGAAACGCTGTGTTGGTCGCGCGGCGTCCAGTCGTAACGCGGCGCGGCGCTACGCCGGGTCGCTGCCGCGCCTCGCCAGCATCCCCTTTGACCTTTGGCCTCACGCGCGGGGGCGGACGTAGTGGGCGAGGGCGCGGCGCGGCGCTGAGAGCGACACTGGCCCGTTCTCACACTGATATCCCAGGTGATTCCGCGAGATGACATTTCGACGTACGTAAAGAACACGTTTTGGGAGATTTATTTTCCCTTTCGTGTTCGAAATGGGTCAGTAGAAGAATACGTCGAATTCGAGTACGTTGTTGGTTTTAGCCAAAGGGAATTTTCGTTGGTATCATAATGTTCTATTAACCAAAATTCTGAACATTGGCTTTCGAATTTTTCTGATCTGCATTTACCAAGAAATATATTTTCAAAATGAATTTCCACGTGTACTTACTGGTATCAAAAATATAACTTCAATACTCTGCGCAAATGCAAAATTCATTGTTTAAGGGTATTCAAGGGTAATAAATTTGTTTTCATTCACAATATTTTAATTTGAATGAAATATCCACCTTTTCAATGAAGGAAGGGGGTAATTAATTTTGAGTCATTACTGGAACGAATGTGTACAGTATCCTTCGTAATAATAATAATAATAATAATAATAATAATAATTATTATTATTATTATTATTATTATTATTATTAGGTATTTAGAGAAGTCCGTAGCTGAAATTATGATTTTCGTTTTTAGTCAGCGTGTCAGAATGAACATTCGTATGTCGTCAATCAGAAATTATTTACGAATACTCTCGTTGTAAATCCAGATTTGTAATGAGAACCCGATTTTCAGGATTTTCATGCCGTAATATTCGGTTTAAGTATTGTTGCTTTGGAGCTAACGAAAGGGATACAACATTTCTTTGGTCTGGCGTGGAAAGCGCATATTCACAGCTTAAGTGACCTTGTAGAAGTTACGATCGAAGAATGTGCGTGGTAAATAACGGAACAATAACCCTGCAACGACTTCCAGGAAGCAGATGACGCAATTTTTGACATGTTGGATTGCGAAACTTTATAACCACCGCAGTGTCAAGTTACATCGCACACTACGTGGCGAGTGATTTCCTGAAGTCGTTACTCGCAAACACCCTGTTCTTTATTCATACAGAATTGAAGATATATTTCTGAATTGACATACGCATGTTCTAAACACTGTTATTCGTTTAAAATGAGATGAAAATATTTCGTTTTCTCTTGTAATATAGTCGTAATTAATTGCATTTATGTTGCACGCGTCATAAAACTATCTGAATGGTGTGAAAACTTTCTCCGTGAATACACTAATCACTAATGCGATCTTCGGCATTTACTCACATAAGTTCATTTGATCAATTATCTTTGCCTGGATTCATGGTCGATTTAACCGAAGGCATACAATCTTTTGCATATCTGAGTCTGTTTAGAGACAAAATAAGTCGAAAAAGTTGGTGTAGAAAACCGTAAGTGCCTTGTACGAACCTGCACGAATGTTCTACACGCTACGCATTTGTACAATGCAGTTGCATTGAGTGATTTGTGTACTTTATCCGTACGAAGTTTCGATTAGAATATTCATCTGCATGGTACAGTGTCTTCCTCACTTTACACCATGCGAATACTAGCAATTTCAGGGCTGTGCGAACTGTATGATAGTCAGCGATTCACAGAACTCACAAAATATGGTGAAGATGTTTATTCCCACGATAGCATTTTAATCGACAAGAAATTCTACAGAAACGCTGAGTCAGCATTCTATGCATATGCAGTCTTGTCTTTGTAGAGAACAGACTGTTGCTCTTGAAATGTGCTGAATGTCCATCATCATTCCCTCAAATTATATTTGTTCGTTATTCCAGTCTTGCTCCCAGTGCAAATCGTAGGGAAATGCGGCGGTTATGGCTCGGATCCGGTTTTGAATGTCCGAACGTCGAGGCGCGTTGTCGTAAGTCACACCATTTTCCTAATATTGATTCTGCGTATCGGTTGCACGCGTTTGGTCGTGGCTCGCCCTGTGCGTTGCCCGCAGCGTCCGGCTGCGTGGCGGGTCGGCCGCCTCTTTTGGCGCGTCGAGGCCGGCCGCCCCGCCCGGCCCCCGCCCCGCCCCGCCCCGCCCCGCCCCGCCCCGCCCCGCCCGATGCTCGGCAATCGGGCGCCACACGTATCAGCAGCAATGGGAAGGAACAGGTTCTGAATAGTTAGTTTATTGGAGCTCCGGAATGCTCGACTAAATTAACACGTCCAGCGCGCTGTGCGAACGGGAAGGTCGCGACGCGGCGCTGCGAACGATACGGCGTTCTCTGCGAAGGTCGAAGCAGCAGACTGAGTCATTCTGATAGCCAGCACTTACGCTCCTCCAGAGGCTTTAATCGTTAAAGTAGTCTTCGTACGTGTTCGAGTTATCACGAGGAAAAGAGGAAGAAAGTGTAGATGCTTCGAAATTAGTAGGCAATTGTTGGATTTCTTCTGCATACTAGTTCTCATCACTCTTTTGGGTAGAAAAATACATACAGTCCGTCATATGACCAAGCTTTGTGGTATGTTCCAGTTGCATTTTACTACATAGGTTCTGTAACTTGAGAATTTTAGAACTAAAGGTAAAGTAACGGCGCTCATTACGAGTTACAAAACATTGAACGATGTGACAAATAAACTTACAAGCGAAGCATGCGTATTTTGAACAAATTGTACAATTCTGAGAACTTTTTATAGGGAATACGTGTTAAGTACGCATACTTTTGCGGGTGTTTTAACAAAGCAACTCTTCGTAGAGTGCCACCAGCTGTGCTTCTAAACCTAGCGTCGCCTGCAGTCGATAGCAAATGAGTGCTAAGGTCATATGTGCACACAGGTCGTTAGGATGCAGGCCAAAGGCGGGCGGGCAGTGGCGAGGGCGGCAAGCTCTTGTGCTTCGCCAGCAGTCGGAAATGAGGTTTGCGGGCCTCCATCGCGGTCGCCGCAGATTAGAGAGAGGACGAAAAAAAAAAAAAAAAAAAAAAAAAAAAGGATACGCGTGGTGTAGGGTGGGGGCGATCGCATATGCGGGAGATTGATTGTGAGCCGAGGCCCGCTGAACTCGTTTGGAGAGTGCGGAAGGACGATGCGACTCGGTGATGACTCACGGCTCCTGAGCGGCTGGCCGCGCGCCCAGTGACTCAGGCAGTCCTTCCACGGGGCGACGCTTTGCTTGGGTACAGGTCCTTACTTGTGTTGAGGTATGGTATGTATTGGCTGAGTATGTAAAGCAAAACAACTTCGCTGAAGGGCGCCGAAGAAAAACGGTCGAATAGAATGTGAGTCAATCGACTTCGACGATAGGGTGTATGATTCACCACTGTTGGTCTTCTTTGTGTGGTTTGCAGAAAAGAATATTATAGTCTTATTTGCATACTCTCGTGTACTTAAACGTGCTAAAAAGGATAGTTATTTTGTCTGCTTTATTCAAAAGTTTTGCTGGAAAGTATACTCTTGAAATGTTTCATGTATTATTTCTCAATTAAGAATATAAAGGGCTGTTCAACAAATGCAATAAAAATCATATTGTTTTGCCCTTCTCTTTTCGAAACTTTTGTAACAATCTGCTTCCCCCTCAAATGTACGAACAGCTATGAAGTCTCCCTCTGTACAGTTGAATTACAGAAATGTAATCAGAAGCATAATTAATGAACTGTTTATAATGGAGATCAGTAATTATAATTTTTTTCTCTGTGAAACGTGTTGTAGACACTTTTCCTCAAAATTCTTTAAAAATGTCTTCAAATCAGACACTTGACCAATCTAGCATGCTGAGTATTTATAGTACATGTGGTAGTAATGATCATAACGATGAACTTAGTTTGCACGGTAAGACTCTACTAATACAAGTCTCATTCAATATACACGTACGTGTAAAAACCCTCTGAACAAAAAAACGTCCATACTGACGTGAATTTAAAGCGAACACTTTCCTGCCATGTGCCCCCGAGGCGAGCCGCGAGGGCAGTGAGAAGGGAGGCGTGGTGTGAAGGGGCGGAGCTGCCCCGGTTCGCGAGGCAGCGCCGCGTCGCGCGTCCACCTGGCCGGCGGCGTCCGTGCCCCCTGCCCCCGTGCCGCCGTGCGTTTCCGCCTCCCGCCGCGCCTGCTGGCCGCTCGCTGCCGGCGTTTGCGCGCGCTCGCGTTCGCGCTCGCGGCGCGACCTACTTCCCCCGCGCCGCCCGCCTCTTTGCGTCTCGATCCGCTCCGGAATACGCGCCTCCCCGCTTATCACGACCCACTTGCGAGCTTGCGAACAAAAAGCGGACGGCGCACATGTTGGCTTTCCGAGGAGGCAGCGCTTGAAAGGTTGCCGGAAGTTGGGCTCCGTTCAAAGGTGATGCTTCTGGCTCTTCCGGTCGGTCAAAAGATGTGGGCGTTCATGACGAATATTTTAAGCACTTCAATTGCCTTTTCGTTCGTAATATAAGAATGAAATTTAGAAGTACTTCACAGATCTGATTTAAAGGACAAATACACAAGTCAGTTAAAAATATTTTACTTGGTTGAATGTTTTAAAATGAATGTCTTCGTTGCGTACGTTTTACGACTTTTATTTGATATTTGGTAAACTAAAAGAGATTCATTTTAGTTCATTATTTACTTTTTCTTATTTATCTTATTTCTGCGGAATAGGTTGTGGTTACAGTGTTTACACCGTCATTAGTTCAACTCGTTCTGTGTATTTGTGAAACTGATATAAATTAGTAATGTTTGGAGGATGTGGAGTGGTGTCTTTTTAAACTAGCGAAAGGAAGATTAAGCGGATGCCCAGGCCTTAGCCGGTTTTTGAATTTCCTGAATAAACCAACGTCATTTGCGATAGTACCTGATGGAGTCGGTTAATTACTGGTCGATTCCGTGCTAATGGATATTGCGATCGGGTAATTTACGAATGAAGGCGCCTCCGCGTGTGAAAAACGCCCGAGCCGAACCCTATTAACAGGACTCGTAGAGCAATCGAGCGACTTGCGGCTCGGGGCCGACAGCGACCGCCAGGTGCACTTTCGAAGACTCTCTTCGTTCGGTTTAATGCCCAGGCGGAAGTGCTGAATTGCCGCGGAAGGTTGTTGGCCTCTTTAGCGCTCGCATGCGGACGGCCGACCCGGTTGGACACTGTCCCCCCGTCGCCTCGGAGGCCTTCGATGAAAGCCCGTCTTGTAAATGGTGTTCCGCGTTGTGTTATTATGATTATATTCATCTGTTGTGCTGGGATAATTTTTACACGGATTACTTTTGGGAGCTTTCGGAGGTGATCGTTTTCTGATAAATCGACTATTTACAGTTGTATTGCTGCATTCGAGTAGAATACATCTTTTGAGAACCTCATTGTTGAGAATTAGAAAGGGGACCCTCATGATTTTTATTTCAATTGGGAAATAGTTTTCTGTTTATTTGTGACAATTTTTAACGCATTTGGAAATTGTGAAACTGTCTGACATCGTATAATTCCCGAGGGTATTGTGACATTTTTGTGTTTGAAAATTGAATGAATTCTAAAAGTAGCTATTGGTCGATGCGACTCCCAGAATATGCCGTTTTTCGCTAAGGGGATTTTACATAGCTCAGCGCAATAGGCATTGCACGTTCCTCATCCTTCACTTGTTTAATGCGTTTGACCTGGACCAAACAAAAATATGTATGATCTAAGACATCCTGCTGTCATTTTTAGATGACCAGTGTTATGGGTTGCACAACTAATACGTACCCGACTTTCACTCTTATTAAATTCTAATATTTCCCTAGTAGAAGATTGCTGGACCAACGCGGAAATCAGAAATCGAACCTGAATCCCAGCGCACAGGAAACCGGTATGCTAGTCGCGTCAAAATGCGCAGAGTAGCGCTCATGTGAAATTCAGATTCTTCGGGTGTGGCGCATAAGAAAAAAGTCTAGTGCTTCTGTTGCCGCCCAGCAACGCGCGTTACCCGCTCGAGGCTGGCGGGCGCGGCGGCGGAAGCGGCGCGCCATCTGATAGCGGGGCGGAAGCCGGCGGCGGATAGCGCGGCCGGTGTCGCCGCCGCAGGCTATCGCTTCCGCCGCCGCCGCCGACGGGCGCCCCGCTTGCCACAGACCGAATGGGTTGTCCAGGGTCTCCTTTTGGGACGTGTGTGTACGGATTTGTCACATTGCTGGATTGATGGGATGCCTCCTGGGACGAGTGCTCGTTCTCGTTCTTGAAATATGGAGGTGTGTGTCCTTATGCCAGTGGTGTCAAGGTCTTCTGCCGGTGCTACGCTCCGTAGCGCCGTGCCATGCCACGAGCTTCTCTACGCAACTAGCGTCGGGAGAGGAAACTATTAGTAACCCCGCTGTTTTACAATAGGGATGGCGTTGTCTCTGGTGGCGGGGTGATGAACTGCGGGGAGGGGCGATTTCATGCCGCGGACTCTCGCTCGTGGCATGGACCTTGACAACACTGTATTATATAAAATAAAATTGTTTGCTGTATCCTCGAGTACATCCAGGCACTGCATTTGAAGTCGTTGTTATGCAACTCGCGCTCTTGGATTACAGAGAATACTCACGAAATATTGTAATGTGCTGACTTCGTCAAATAGTAAATGTGTCATCCAGGTACCATATACTCTTTCGTTACGGAGTCAGCCAATATAACACATACAAATCAAATCATTGATTTGAAATGCAACACGTATGTATGTCATTTTCATAATTTATTGTGGAAATAGTTTGTGTCGTGCGGCGGTCCTACCAGTTCTTGCAAACCTTGTTTCTCATATGTCGAACTAGATACTATATCTTTCAGTTCTAAATGCATGCGAAATCGAAGTTAGCTTCTCATTTTATTACCTCTAAGAATCTTTCGCCTTAAGCAGGTCCGGTTTGCCCCCCTATTACGTCTGTATTTGGAAGCGTGTAGTCGAATCTTAATTCCAAGCGTTGGGCATCTGGGCGCCCCCCCGGTCCTGTCCCGCAGAGACGCCCTGAGAGCAAAAGGATGTCCGGGAGTAATCCCCCGAGCGAGCGGCGCTCCTCGCTCCACCTGCCCGCCCGATGGGCGATAAGCCAAACGCGCCCGATCCGGGAGAAATCCCGCGTCCCGCGCCGCGCGTGGGCAGGCGGGCGTTCGCTCTCTCTGTCGCCGTGTTCTGCGGCCCGCGGAGAATTCGCGCCGGCGATCGTTGCGCGCCGACGCTCGCAGTGCGTCAGACGCCGATTACAACTGGAGGTACAAGGGGATGTGGGGAGGGGGAGAAATGTTGATCTGCTTTTCTTTTTCTTTTGTCACGTGCCTACTCATTTTCAACTTTGTTGATGTTGTTGTTTAATGTTTTGTTAAGCTATTGTTCTTCTGTGCCAATGTTGCCGGGTAGTTTCTAACCAAAGTGTCATATAAGGGTTGCAAATGAGGGGGAAAAATGGTTTTCTTGTGTCGATCCTTCGTGTCTGATAGTGATAACAGAAGGGCTAGACCATGAGATTAACAGATTGTTCTTTATTGGGTATTTAAATTAATCTTAATTCCTCAGTTAACGTTGCTTTGTACAAGCAGAGAGGCCTAATTTCCCCCAAGTCCAGAGATTTAAGACACCAGTTTCTTGTCCAACCTGGGCACAGAAATATGCGAAATACTAATTTTTCCTGTTAGCATTTCAAAACTGCGTAAGAGAATAATTCATAACTATTCCAAAGTGTTACATAATTTGTAATATTTCCACTGAATGAATCATCTGTGCAGTAAAATCATTTTGGTCTCAAACGATTCTCCGAAGTACTCTATTGTTTGTTATCGCTTTTCCTGCATCCTGGAAGATGATTACATTCGCACGTGGCGTTTCCTTTCTAGTCGGTAATAAATAGAAGTGATAAGAACTTATTTTCTTATAAAACATATTCAGGCGGTAGTTATCTCGATTCTTCTTTCTGATATCACTATCGTGCATAAATTACGGCAAAACGTATTCAGTTGTGGCTCCAGATAAGAATATTTTCTAATCAGCAAGTCTGCATTCATCAGACAGAAATACGTTGAAGAAGAAAATAAGCACTAGCACAGTCTGCGTCGTACAAGAAACCTCGAAAAATGTGCCTTAAAAATCCTTGGAGGAAAAAAAATTGAGAGAGCTATTCCGGACTCTCAATTTATGACAGGAAAAAAAAGCTCTATCGCTTTCTCTTGCGAATTAAATTTTTTTACTCGCTTTCACTATAGAGTGCCAGGTTTTTTTCTGAGAATGATTTCGTTGAACAGATAACCTGGTACACCTTCGTTTATGTTCGTATTCCAAGCCTCCACCAAGTGATTCAGCATCCCATCTAGCGAGTCTGGTCAACCCCAATTGCCCCCCCCCCCCCGTCTTATTCCGCCTCACGCCTCCCGTCCACCCTCCGCGTGTGCGGCCGCCGTCGCAGCGACCTCGCTGGCGGGTGGCGGGTCCCGGGCCTTCGGAATGCGCGTGGGCGCTGCGGGACCTTGAGGTGCAACGACCCTCTCCGCCGCCGCGCGGCCTCGCCACTCTCACTGCGCCTCGCGCCCGCCACTGGCGCCGTAGACGGACAGGGGCAAGAACACAGAAAGGAAGAGAAGAGGAATTGCTCTGCTTTGCACTCCATGTGGTAATGAGTCTAAAGGCGCACACAGCGAATGAAAGACCCTGAGCACGTAACGAAATCAAGCTCTTGATGATAACTGCTTGGAGTACATGGGCGCCAGTTGCTCGTGTTTTGTTTACTTGTAATTCCGTAGCTAGATTAGACTGTTCTTTGCTTCTGAGTATAAATGCTTGTTTTGAGTTCCACAGTTAAGATTCAGCTACGAATACTCTCTCTTTCCAATTACTCTACTCTGCTAGAATAACTAAATTTGTAACTGCAGTGATTTGCGAGTCATATTATGATACAAAATTTACCATGAATTCATGAAAGAAAAATGTATCTCTCTCTGAAATTACATCGCGAAAGTAGTAGTTCATTTTATACTTAAAGTAACAGAGTTTAAAAAGTTGGTGAACTCTCTCTCGATAATCTCGATTACATGTTTAATTTAATGTGAAAATTAAACATGCAATGTTTCTTTAATGGCATATTTTCGAAATCAGAAGATATGACTTCCACCCCTTGAGTGAGTCGTATCGACCCACTGTGCGCCGTGCGGGATGACATCACTTGCGAGCGGCGTTTCTCAGCCAGGGGCGCGGGGGCCATTGTGCAAACGATGGCTTTGCGTAGCCTCTCGGGACTTCACTGGCGTCGATCCTCCCGTGTCTGTTGATTAATTGTTGCTTTTTTTTCAAATGTTCGATGTTATATAAAGAATGATCAGTATCGAATCGGAATTGAACCTGTTTTGTACATCCGTCAATACCTTCTAGGGTAGAGGCTGCAACCTGGAATGTGCATATTTGTTTATGTGTGTGCGTGTGTAAACGTGAGCGTTTATTGCTTCGTGTACAGTGACATTAGATTCCAAGTGCAGAATTGTGTCATGCATGTGAAGCGCAAGGCTATGTTAACTTGTATGGACTTGCACGTCGTGCCGCTGATGTCAGGAATGGAAAGACGGTTCTTTAGGTTTTCAACGTCATCAAGTTTACAAAATAAAAATTAATTATGAAACTTCGATCATTTTTAGTCTTCTCTGAAAAGGAGAGGGGAGAAGTATGAAAAAATTATATTTCATCCAACCATAATCACTGCATTCAGGAGGATGATGACAACTTATTTCTGGACGTGGCTGACGAGTGCACCTTTGCATATTTAATGGAGTCGAATGAATGGGAGCATCTTTGGGACCTACAGTAATTATTTCACACCACCAGCCTTTATAATAATTCTCCTTTTTTCTAGATATAATTAACGTTAATAGGCCAATGTAGAATGAATAACAGACGGAACCGAGATGATCGCAAAGGTTTTGTAACAACCATGTGGATTGTAATTAGTGATATCAGCCATCTGTCGTTCAATACCTTTCACTTTATAATAAAGAAATATTTGTGACATTCAAGTAGTATTTCAAAGTTTGAATAGAGTTTTAGGAATGAAAGGATTTCAACTGATGCTTGAGCAATTGAAGTTACTTTAGTGTATTGCATCAATATTCTTCTTCTTCTTCTTCTTCCTTTGGTTCCTTTCGGAGCCTAGAGATTCGGCAAAGGTTCTCTATCTTACACGATTTTCTGCAATAGGTATGATTTGTTTCCATGCCATACCAGTGTATTGCATCAAAGCTTGTTATAAATTGCCAGGATTGTATTTTTGGCTTAAATCGTCTATTTACTACTTCTATTCCTTTGGCGGTGGTTGAAAAATCTTCTCCCTTCGGGATTCAGTCGTGAGACATCCCGAACGCGGAGAGTAGGAGCGGCTCAACTCGCCCGCCGCCCGCACTTTCCCTGGAGCGAATTCACGCACGTCTCGTTTTCATCCTCCCCCGCCCCGCCTCGCCCCGTTCCCTGTCGCGTCGCCCGCCCGCCCGCTCGCGCGCGCTCGCGGTCCCTCTTCGTTCCGCCCATCCGCCTCGCGGGCCGTCGCGGTATCTGCGTAAATCGGAAAACTCGCAGTAAATTTCGTGAGCGCCGCGCAAGAAAAAGGGAACTTTCTCGAGGCGCGGTGGAGCGGACCGCAGCGGCGGTCGTGCTCCTCCCGAAACGGAAACCGGAATAGTGGCGCCCGGGGCAGCGGTGGCTCCGGGGAAGAGCGGAGGAAACGGAGGGGAAGTTGGGAAGTGGCGGGGAGAACGTGTTCTGCTCCCCGTCCCATTAATCGTGTTCGCGAGATGTCGACTTGTGGTAATAATGCGAGAGTGTCGGACGATAGAAAGAAGGGGTGTTTAGGGTTAAGACAAGTAGAATATTACTAGCTCTCGGAAGAAAGATGATGTTGAAGTATCGACATTCTGATGTTATCAGTGAAGATAATTAACTATGACCTACTTCACCTCCTTTCCTTCATTTTTTCTCCTCTTTTTTGTCTTTTTCTTCTGCTTTCGACGCATTAGGTTGTGAATATACAACGTAAGTTGGTCATTGAAATGGCGTACATTAATTTTTATTTACTGTGCACTGAGAAATGGTATTAAAATGTTGACGTGATGCAATTTTTGCGCCTTTTTGTATTATCAACGTTTTACTTCCCATCATGAGAGTAATTTTATCTTTAGAATCAGCTTGCAGTTGCAAGCTGTAGTGTTTGTATGTGGCGGTAGGACCGCTTATATTCAGCCGTAAGCTTGTGAGGGTCGCAGAGACGCGCGCCTGCATACAAACACATACACACGCACACACAACCTGTTGCGCAGTGCAGAAGTGCAGAGTGGCTCCGGGCCGTCCTCGCGGAGAGGAAAAGAAAGGCGGTGAGAGGGAACGAGGCGGGGCCGTGAAGGTAGCGCTGACGAATATGATGTTATGTCGGCGCGGACAGCTGCAGCGTGCAGCCCGCGGCTGGAAGTAAAACACAGGCGAGAGGCGTGCGGGAAAAAGGATCGGCGAGGGCAAACCTGACCTGCACCCTCCTTCTCCTCTCCTCCCCCACCCCGCCACTTTGCTGCCCCTCTCCGTCGCTCAGCAGCAGAAAGTGCGCGGTATAAAACGGACCGAAAATAGTCGACCTGGATTTGGAGGGCTGGCGGGGGAAAGTCGGGACGTGCGCGGCGAATCGCTATGACTGCCCCGGCGGCGGATGCTCCTCCCTTCGCGACCTGGGCGAAGGGGGATTGCTTTGGGCCGGAGAACGCTTATGGTACTCTTTACTTTTGTTGCCGTTCGATTAACGTGTGCCAGGACTATTTATCGATTATGACGTGCGAGACACTATATGTTCATTTCCGATTTACATAGTTCTTAAAAACGTATGATTCTGTATTGTTCAAGGTTGAGCATTAAGTGTCCATCAATCATTCGAAAGAAACAAATTTATTGCAGAATTGACTTACTACTTAATTAGTTATGGCATGAATCACTGGTTCATATCCTCAATTTGAACGTATTATTTCCTTTATGTAGAAAACGTATCTTCTGATTCCACTGGTGATTCATTAGCACGTGGAGATATTCGGATTACCTGTTGTAGATTAGCAGATGTTTTCAGTCATGTGTCTACAGTTAATAATCGGCCGCTTTTACTATCTTGCTGCTTCTAGCTTTCAACGCAGAGGTGTCTTTTATGCAATATAATACGAACAATAAGTACGAAGTGAAATCATGTGTAGATGTAGGTAATACTTGCATATCTGAAAAGCTTTATAAAATTATTATTTATTCTTTGTGTTTAAGATAATTAACAAGACTGCTATAAAGTTTAACCTAAATAAAATAGGTATGTGTCTTTTATCCTCACGTACACTACCCTCAAGTATTTATGATAAGATAATATGTTTCAAGTGCTTTCTTTTTTATTTTTTACTCATTTCCGTATTAACAAGGTAAAACTTCAAAAAATGAATATTTTGTTAATGAAAGCCAATTTTATTCAACACTTTCAAATTCTTCATTGTGCATTATTAATTATCTCCCCATAGCTTGTTACCAAATAGGAGGAGGAAAGCTGCATTTCGATTATGTGTTCTTATTGTTAGTCTCAAAGATCAACTTTACAACTATTCACATTACTGTAGACAGTAGTGTAGGTATACACTTGTATCTAGTGATTAAAGAATGTGCGAGAGCAGTTAATGTCGCCTTTGATGGATACGTCTATTTAAGTCATATTGAGAAAACATACCGAATTTTGTGTAGCGACAGGTCGGATGACGATCCGCTTCCAAAAGAGTGACGACCCACGCTGCTTTAGAGGTGGAGAAAAGGTTATGAGGTTGATCTGTGTGGTGATTGAGTAACTTTTGGATCATTCCCGTTGGAACTTGAAATCTTTTTTCAAAACAAATGAAAAGAAATGATAACCTATGAAACATTCGCCCTTGCCGGCATCGCAGATGAACAGAAGGTTATGTACGTTAATGTGCCTTATGTATACACAAGGTTAGGTATGCCGTGCGCGGGGGTTCCGCCCCCTGTACACACTGCATTTGGCGGTCGGTGTTGCATGAAACGGCTGTGATAGGCGGCGGCTTCCCTCTGTGGAGCCTTGCAGCAGCAAGAGCAGGAGGAGGCGCGCGTAGGCCCGGGGACGTCCCGAAAGGCGCGCTCCGCTCCACCACTCCGCCTTGCCCTGTCCTGCCCCCGTGCCCACTCGCGCCGCCCCGCGCGTCTGAGCCTCCGCGCGCCCGCCCGCCCGCCCTCATTTGGCCAGCGCGCCGCGACGGTACAGTTAGCGCGGCGGCAGCGCCGAAGAGCGGGCGTTCGGGGCGACGGCCGAAACGCGCGCGTGGGAGGCGTTCGCGATTCCCGCGGGCGCGTTGGCGCGCCTTTCGCAACGGTCGCCCCGGACCGCGCGCCGCCAAACGCCCGCGCCACCCGCGATGAATCGCTCCGTCCAACACGATGGACAAGGAACATTTGCATGTTCTGGTGGCTCCAGAGAAGTGATAGACGAAATAGGATTTTGTCAGTCAGTTCGGAAGTTATTTTTTGGCAGGTGAAATAATTGCCCACGATATAGCTTTTCGTTACTTAGGCCTTGAAACGAATCAGCATATCCGAAATGTTTCGGAATGCTTAGATACAGCACCCAAGGTTTTCCGAGGACATCGTTGGATTTAAATAAAGTTGATTAGATTTCGATCTTCTTTATAGCCTTTTAGTTGGTATTTGTATTTCTGAGATTCGTGATAAATTTGTGCTTCCTTTGACCGTGTTGGATGCCACCTTGTGGCGAGCGATAAGAATTTTTGGATTGAGACGTTCCCTTAGCAACTATATAGTATTATAATTTGTCATTCCCAAACGATACGTTTTTTTTTCTTTTTTTTAAATTTTTTTCTACTTAACATCCTCGTACAATACGAGTAGTTCTAGTTCGTAACGTCCGGTAGCATGTTCTTAAAACGCATGCTCGTCGTGATTGCTGAAAATGGGCCTGGATAAGTTGGGAGAGCCGCCTTTTGGCCTGGCACTCGGGGAGCGCGCGCCGCCCGCCGCCCGCGCCGAACACCTGCGCCTGCGATTAATAAATATGGAGAAGCCGAAGGACCGCACGCGCGCGGGCCGCGGCCGCCCTCGCGCGCTCGCGAGCTGATGGATCCCGCGCCGCTGCCTTGTTCGGCCGCGCCGCGCCGCGCGCCCCGGCGACGCTCACTGGGCCGAAACCGGCGGGAAGACGCGCCAAGCACGAGGAGCACTGAAAACCATTTCGCTGCAATAACATATGTGGCGTTGAGGAGGAAGATCAGAAATGGCTCAGTGATTACAACACTGAGCTGCTAATCACAAATTATGAATACAGTGTAATTTTCAAATGTAGTTATTCCCAGCTTTGCGAAAAGAAGTTCATTTCGGCATTGAATTATTCCAAAGTTCAACTATATCAACTGTCTGAAAAGGGTTGCCACCTTTCTTGTTTTTTGTTTTCTGAGTAAAACTGGTTGGCATTTCTCAGTGTGGTCTGCAGACATGACAATGACCAGAATCCTTCAAAACGTGTCATTTGCGTTTTATTTCTGTTCATATGTTTACACATTTCTCATTTTGGAGGAGGAAATGCAAATCGTGAAAGAATCTATGATGTGGCCATCTGTCGTGAGTTGGTCCCACTGCCCCGGCCCGCGCCGCGCCGCGCCAGGGCCGGGCAGCAGGAGGGCGGGCGCAGTAGGCCGCCGAGCAAAGAGGAGGCGAGTGCGGCCGCGACGGCGGTGGAGGTGGTGGTGGTGGTGGTGCGTGAGAGACGGGAAACCAGAGGGCGCAACGGGGGCCGCGAGGCGGGCACGCGAAGGACGAGTCGAGAGCGAATGGGTAGAGTGAAAGGTGAGTGCGGGATCGCTGATGTCATTTCATTAATGTGTGGGTGAGGTAATGCGGGGTCTGGGATAACGGAAACGGGGAAACCTATTGCTAGCAAGAAAGAGCATCATTTTCTCGGTGTCGAAGATAAGTGCATTTACTTACATTAGAAGAGGCTCGCAGCGAAGCAATGTCTTCTAATTGGTTAGAAAAACAAATTTGTATAATCTGTTTAATTTGTCAGTACCTTTTAATATCCTCTAAAATGCAAAGAAAACATGGGTTGCACTTCGTATGTTTTGGGCATACGTCTTGATATATTACTCCACATCTTATTAAATAGCAACCACGGAACAGGTACAAGACCTGAACAATCCTTTTCGCAAATTGATGTGTGATCGAATATTGTAGTCCCTCAGGGACGAAAAAAACGATAGAGCACATGCCGAATATTCGATTTATACTTCTCTTCAGCTTCTTTTTAGTGCTAGGGCAGTAATTGCTAAAATAAATGCAGGATTCGTGATCCGTCGAGCGGCGCCCTGCCACTCGAGCCCTGGGTGCTGAGCGGCGACGTGGCGACGGGGTGCTTCTTTGGCCGCGCCCCGATTTCTCTCGCCCCCGCGCCGGCCGCCCCTTGTCTTTTTGCGATTCGATCGCGCTTTCTATAGCGGCCGCCCGCTTCCTAAAGGAGCGCACGCCCTCTTCGCCGGCCGCCGCTCCGTTCCCAAAGAGGAAGAAAAAAAAAAACTAAGCGAAGAAGAATGGATTCGCCGGTGACGCGCCCGCCCTCTTGTCACCCTGTCGTACTGGAGCGAGACCCGCGTTATTAACTTTCGTGGCACTTTTTTTCCTTTTATTCTGAGCACGTGCTTCCTGCAGGAGATGGTCTACTTTCGAGAATATATATTGCGTTGAGCTTTTAACGCTGGAGTCATTTTGTTCCTAAAACGGAAGAAAGCGTTCGAATTGAGCGATTTTGTTACCACTTAGTTTGTATTCAGTGTCTGTCTCAATTTTCATTTAATTTGATACCAAAGCTGAGTAATTTGATATAGAGACTGGGGTTATTGTGCATCCGTTATTCCTCCTAGAAATTCCACATTGCATTTTTTTCATGTCGGGATCTACTTCTATATTTTGAGGTATGAGGTGGGTACGTTTAGAATTTAAGCATCAAGTGGTATGTCCAATGTTCGTCGCTACCTGGCAACTATTACCAGGCTCGAAATGCGTCTTTTGCAGTCTAGTTCAAAGGTACTGATGTACCTAAACATAGGAGATGTAAGGCAGAATCGGAAGATGTATGGGACAGTGTGTGTGCTGTATGTCTTCCATGGTGTTTGATGTTCTCTGCGAAGGAATTTCTTAACTTTCCAATAGCTGCACACTAAAAATTCAACGAAAGGAAAGAAACACGCAGTAACGTCGTGGCCACGAGGCGGGTGAGCAAATAACGTGCAACCCTACACGTCAGTAAACACGGAATCCTAATACAAACACGACCTTGGGAGCGCGACGTAGTTTTCCGCGCCGCGGCGGCGGCAGCGCAGAAACCGTCCGCGCGTTCTCTGCCGCGCGCCTCCTGCGAAACCGCCGGCGCGCGATTCCGAAACCCGCGCGCGCTCGCACGTGGTCGCGCCGCCCGCTCGCTCGCTCGCGCCTCATCCCTTCCCTGCGCCTTCCGCGTGTGGCCACTGAACCGCCAATGTTTACTGCCGCCTTGTAGGTCAGAAGGCTGCCGGCGCCCTGCTCTCTCCGCGGCTCGCTCCGCTCCGCCCCGCCCCGCCCCGCGCTCCCCGTGGTCCCTCCCCGCCCTCACCCGCGCGCGTAAATATAGTCCTCTCCCGCGTGATCATTCCCCCCCTCACCCGTGTGCGCGTGAATCCGACGCGTGCGTGCGTATTGGCGCCGAGTCAAAACGCCGGGTATATTTTGGATTCCGAAATAGCCGTATATTTACCTCGGTGCGCCGTTAGGAAATGCGCGAGGCGCGGGGCAGTGCCTTACATGTCGACGCGCGCCCTCGCCACGTGCGCCGCCGGTGGGGCCCCGGCGATTCGCGGCGCCGCCCCGCCCCGCCCCGCGCCGCTGCTATTCGTGGACGCGGGCATTTTTTTATAGATGGCCTCCCGCCGCCTTGCGTGCGCCCGCTGGCCCCGACGACGCTGCGTCGGGCGCGGCGGCTCGCTCGCGTGTGGCTGCTGTGAAGTAGCTGCGGTTTAAGTATTCGAGCGAAGTTTGGCAGTAATCATGTATCGCCGTTGCCCTTCCGTCGGTCCGCATTCTGCAATCTTCAGGCAAGCGGTTGCTTCCACATTTTTCGTGGAGGTTGATGACGGCTGTGAAGTTGCATAATGAAGAGAAAAAGATGACAGAAAATCCGTCTCGTAGTATTGAATCCTAATTCCCCAGGTGATGCATGCCGGCGAGAAACAGCAGCGACATTTTCACGTAATAAAACAAGTCCCCCAAGGGTGTCACCACGCCCTGAAGATGTACAGATTCACGTTTAGTAAGTGTACTGTATATGTGCCGAAGGATATATTGATAATAGCGATTGCGATTTTGTGTGTGCCACCTTGCATTTCCATTTCAAATGTCCCATTTTCTGTTATGAAAAAAAAGCAGATGCAAATCGGAAATCCAAATTAAGAACGAAAAATGGTGTAGAATCTCGAATTAGTTGAATTTATATGAATGTTTTGATATCTCGAAAAACCATTATTTTCGCGACTAACGCGGACCTTACAACGCGCATATGCCGATTGAGGACTGCAATTGAATACGTAGTGTTCAAGTCTCGTCGAGCTCGATTGCAAAGACTATAATGTGATTGCTTCATGACCTCGCATTCATATATTTCCTTTTACAGGGCTAGACGATGCTTTACATTATAGTGAAATGACACCTTGTACCTGCTGAATTTGTGAGTACATAATAACTTCGCGCTCACGAACCAGCGAGAAAATAAAGTTAACTTCCCAAATTTACAAATCCGCTGTATTCTGTAATATTGTACGAATATTTTCTATTTTTATGATGTCAGATGATAAACGTATACTTCTCAGGGGAAGCAAGTACTATTAACTCCCCGGGACAATAATAAACATGAAACAACAAACAAATCAAGAACGTGTTGACCTGTTCTTAGGATTAGAGGAATGAGCTTTGTCTCTCTTAGCCCTTTCACCAGAGCCAACAACCACTTGCCAGCACCACCTGCGTCTCGGCCGCCCCTTTCACTCCACGTAGCCTTGTGTGTGTGTTCGTTCGTTCCTCTCGCGCCAGAAGCCGCGTCAACGTGCGACGTGGCCACCGCTTCCTAAACACTCAACGCCACCACAACACTGTCCCCTGCTTCCCTCGGCCCCCTTTTCCCCCGCCCGGCACCCCTCACGCCCCGTGGTTGTTTTTAGATGCGTTTTGCGCCGGACGTTTTCGTAGAACGCGTGAATGTGTTTGCCTGACTCGTGGGCGACTCCGAATTTAGAACGTCTCCAACTGGACTTGGTCGCAACGGGTGATGTATTGCCTGTATTCACCCAACACGTGGTCAGAAGGACGGACTACACTGAAGAAGAATTTTGTTTATTTCTCGAAAAAGAATATTTTACGGTTTGTTTTGGTCTTTGTAGACACTTTATGAGGTCTTTTGCGTCGAAATCGTGAAGTTACGAGAACTCTTATTTTACTTCCTGTATTTTATATTTCAGCTCATCCCAGATATCTTGAGCTACCTCAGGCTTAACAACGAAATACCGAAAATAATTGTAGAGCAGTACTATTTCACATGATCAAGATTCTCTTAATTTGCCTTGTATTGGATATTGAAGTTCCCAGTAGTCATTACCATTTTATACGAAGTACTTTTTCGTGATTGTTTGGTGTGGTGTGAAAGTAACCTGGAAGCTGCTAACTCGAGACACCGACGCGTTGTACCTTTAATTCGTTTCATTTCTGCAACCTCACGCAGAGGACCTTTTCGAAGGAGCGCTCCGCCCATCCATGCGTTCACCTGCTGGCTGGAGAAAAGCCGTTGGAGCGCGTCGATCCCTGTTAGTACCTCCCAACAATTAACTCGGCCGGGCTGTTTGGAGCCGCCTTGTGACTGCGCCGCGGGAGCGCTGGCGGCGCCCACGGCGCGTGGGCGGCCTCTTTTGTTCTCGCGCGTCGCTTAATCCGCCATCAACCGCCCCCGCCGCAGCAGCAGCGGCAGATTCGGTTTTCGGACGCCTGTGGGCGGGTGCACAGAAAGACGGTGACGAACAAAGGGAGGGTCCGGGAATTAAAAACGTGTTCGAATGGGGTATGCCCAAACGGACAGAATTCTGGTGAAAAATGATGAGTGTGAAGGAAAGACAACATTCCGTACATGGATGGGCCGAAGCGTCATATGGTCATCACCAGACAAAGTGAAGTTTCGCTTTCGAAGTTGTGTTAATGTCTTTGTCTAAGGGGGCTTTCAGAACAAAGAACGTCGAAAGGTCAATAAAATGCCACGAACAATAACCTGTTACATTGAAATATGATTTATTTTAGCATGCTTATTTACATTTCCGATGCTATTGGAGATCTTATTAGCTGTTTTTATGCTTTCAACAATGTTTACAAACTTCACGAAAGTTTCCTTCTTCCGCGTGGTGTTAAATTTCGCGATTTGGGTCATCGTTTGAGAATCGCGTTTCGGGATCGTATTTCGGCGGACAAAAAGCAGCCAGGAGCACTGCCCTTCCCGTGCGTGTGTCTTTGTCTCGCACATGCGGCGCGTGACTGCCGCCGTGGCGTGGCGTGCGTCGGCCACCTGCGCGAGAGGCAGATGGCGGCCGCGACCCGACCCACCCCACCCCACCTGCTCGCGGGTCGGGCACTCGCTCTTTGTGCCCCGTGCAAGTTGTTTTCCGCTGCGGCGGTGGACGCGTAGTCTCTGTGGCGACCTCTGGACGAATGACCGCCCGGTGACCGCGGCGACACGTGTTACTCGGTGCATTACGTACGTCTCGGAGTTGGTGTGCAGTTGGCTCGGAGTGACCGACGTTCTGAGAACGTCACAGCATGAGGGATGAGGGCAAATTCCGAGAAATTGTTATTGCGGGAAAATAATATTGGCAGAGACCACGTTTGTCGGACATTTTACATCTACGAGTACTGTACGGAGGCTTATAAGGAAAAGTATACTGAGGCGACCTCTTTCGCATATTCCGACAACAAGCCCGTGTCCTCCTTTAACCTTCAAACATGGAATATATTATTGCAATATAGAGCCAGAATTGTTCCTACAAAAAAATACTTGGATAGACATTTCTTAAGTGAATTGTACTAGAATTTCTTTCGAGTTCGGAAGATAGGAATTATGTAGGTATTTCGATTTTATTATCTAATATTGATTGTATTAAGTCATCGCTGTAACTAAATAAAACTAAAAGGTGAAAAATAACCTTTCGGCGTGCAATGGCATGAAAAATATTTTTTCCACTTTCCTTTTTATGTTTGAGATAGAAAGTGGAATTATGGTTGATACCTTAAATCTACATTTCTAAACAGATTCGTGGTCGGAAATGACAAAAATATTGCATCTTTTACAGGTCTTGAAAATTCAAAAATATGTCTGTTAGCTTGAAATACCTGATTCAGTGTTCAGTGTATGAAATTTATTTCAATGCCAATTTCCTAGAGACTCGTTACAATTTCACCTTAGACAAAGTCACTTACCTTCACCTACCCTGAACAATCGTCTTCTCTGCGCCAGTTTTTCGTGCTGCGTACACACGCCGTAGAAACGATTACTGGGACCCATCTCTCGAATGAAGACATGTGAGAGCGGACATTTGCCGGCTACGCGACATTAAATTTTCGCTCGGAGCCATTGTTCGCGCGCTTCAGCGTCCTCTCTCATTCCTTTGTTCTGGACGATGCGGTCGTGCAGTTGGTCGTTTCGTGGCAGCCGCCGGTCACTCCTCTCCCTAAATTGGTCCAGCTGCGCGTAATTCGACACGCTGTCATCTGTCGCCACCGCCAGTCTCGAGTAGGACCGCAATCTTCACCATTGGCTCCATCATCCAACCGCCTTTTCGCTGCCATTACACTAGTTTCCCCATGGACTCTGCCTGGCCGTAGTTTTCTACTTCCACCTTTGTAGATTCTTTGTTTCTGTGGTAGGGTTTTGAGAACCTGCTGAGATAGTACTATATACATTACACATATGCACTCAGAAGTAAACCATTTACACATAAACGAATCCTAAAAATATAAAAGGATAGTGATTCTTAATCATTATTTGTATTTCGTCAAATGGCCAGTTTTGAACTTGCCACAGACACGGAGTTCTTACAACTCGTGGTTCCTTACAAGCATGAGGCGAGAGTTCGAGGCTTGATCTTCAAATGGCATGCGTCTTGTACTCTTCGTCTTATGCTTGAGAAATATCAGGTTCTTCTGGTAGCATGGCATGTGCATGTGTTCGCGTTGCGTTCTTTCGTCAATGATACTCCCCATCACGCCATCTCTGACGCATTGATCTGCTAAAGTACGTAAATGTTACTCCCTGGAATTCTAGCAGCGGAGTTGATTGGCATTAGTGCGTTACATGATATCACTGCGTGCGTCATTTGCATAGAATCTAAAACATCTGGTTTAACTCGTCACTGAATTGACAGACGTTCCAAAACGAACAAAAAAATAATAGGAATTTTAAACGTTCTTTTTCTTTATTTTGGAATCGACTAGAACAATGTTTAGTGTGTCTCTCATTTTTCACATATTTGCTATAGGAAACAATGACAAAAGGAGTGTAGTTTAAAGTCTTTGTATACTAAATAACAGCTTGCATCCTTGAGTTTTTGTGTACTCCTATTTCGTCGCTGCTGTTTCGGTTGTGAACCTTCCCGCATCTCCATTGCTACAGTCCTGACTAGAGCAGCGTGTACACTGGAGGCGCCGGGCGTCGCGTAACAAATGGAACCGACTGCCTGCCGGCGAGGCCGGACCGAACGCGACGGAGCGGCGCGACGCGGCGGGTAGGGAGGGCGTCGACGGCCCCGCGCGCGCCGCGCCGCACTAAACAAAGCAGCGGCGCCGATAGCGCGCTCGCCGCCTGCCGCTGCCGCCGGCGCCGCCTACGCGGCCGCGACAGCTGCTTTCGGGCTCGCGCGCGGTTATTTCGGGGCGGCGACGCGTTCGCGAATAGACTGCTGCCGCCGCCTCTATCGCTCGCTCCGTTAAGAACTCAGCGCAGCCCCCTCTCCGCCACGTCCTCCCTCACCCAACGCTCGTTCTTCCGTCCCTGCTCCCCGTAGAGAGGGCCAAATTTTGAATTCAGCCGGAATTGTGAAGAAAATTTTCATAGGAAATATTGTAAGTTTGGTAGCAATATAATGGTTCTATTTTATTCCTCCCGTCAATAACATAGGACATTTGCGGAAAACTTATTAGACTGTTCGTATGTCTTGTATAGACCAATTAGAGGACTATATGACGTGTTTGGGTTGGTTACATGATAAATCACACCAACCAAAGTAAGTCGCCTGCTAATTGTATATGTTAATACATCGATTTTGATTAGTGTGTCTGAAATTGTTACTGCCCCGACCTCGTTTTAGGTATGAAGAAAACATGAATAGTGACAAGATAATCCACCCTTTCATCAAGATCGTGATATTAGCATTTACGAATTGCGGGAGGTTTGCTGTGGTTTGTGTGATTGGCGTCTCTTGTTACTGCCCCAAGCTCTTCATATTACGTACCAATCTGCAGACTTTGTAGACTCATGACTTGTAGGTCATACCTGTTTGAGCGTGTGTGAGGGCAGCTTTTGGCCTCGGAACTGGTTCTTCGCCCTTCGTCGCTACTAGCCGTCCATCGCTCCCTCTCCTGGAGAGGAAACGCGTGGGATGCTGCGGCGATCTGGGCGACGGCAGCTGGCTTCCAGCTGTGCAGTTACAGTTTGGGAAGGCTGCGCATTATTTTTAATTTTGTTTCTAAATTTAAAATCTTTAATAAATTCTGTGATATTTATACGCTCGATCGTGTTATTACGTTTTAGTGTCCCCACGATTGTGAAGAAAGGATCAAAAATAAAATATAATGCTAAACCTTGAACCTGATTCATGATATAATTAAATGATGACATCCTGTCAGTTTCGTCTTGTATTATATAATGATACTTATACATCTCGCTTCTATCTTATCAGCTTATCTCCGAATGATAAAGTTTTAAACAGCTTCTAGATATTGCATGTGCTTGTGGATTTCTAACCCTCCATTTAATTTTCCAGAACTGTTATTGAAATCGATTCATTTGGTATTTTTCCGTCTTTAAATAACAGGTCGATTAATTAATCCCTCCTTTTTGCATCAGCTCAAGATGTGAGAACCCAGATATATCGTACTTTATGATTCACTGAATTAGTATCTACAGAAGTATACAGTATACTTAAGACACTTAAAGAAATAGACCTGTCGGTTGCAGTGTTTTCTAATCCTTCTGAATGTAGTATTTGAGAGCATTTATGAAAACGGAATAAATTTTGAAAAGCATGTCTTAAACCAGTGACTTGTACATTTTTGCTATTAAACTTGTGTCGATGCTTCCGGGCCCGAAATTTTGAATGAGTTTACCGTTGTTTTCAAAAGAATAAAAGAAAGTAGTACATTTTAGTAATCCAAATACAAGTGAGAACTGTGTTGTTCCTGCGACGTAAATCGAAGGATTCGAAATCATAACTTTGTGTCTGTCCGTTGATGTCGTTTTTTGTGGAGGAGTGGATTTTCGACTGAAACGCTGCCCTGTGTTTGATGAAATGTAACCAGGAAAAGAAATACGAAGGGTCAAGAGGCAAATTTGTTTTTCCCCATTTCTTTTTTTCTGTTTGATCCTAATTTTCTGAATAATCTACTGTAAGAAGAAACATACTTTTACCAGACCTCTACTCATGTGCAGTGGTGAGTTTTTTACCCAGTTGAAATGAATTTGTGGAAGTCATGTCTTCGAAAGGAGCGTTAAAATCACTGAACACACTTTCAGTGCTTTATTTAATTTTACATCTACAGACCGTTTCTGAACCAAAACTTAGGTTTAGGGATGACAACAGAGATGATCTCCGAAACCCTGCGTGAGTGGACGACGCGTCGTCCACGTCGTCCGACGGGAGGAACTGGTCTCTGCATACTTTCGTACACAAGTGCCCCCTCCCTTGTACACTGTCGCCACGCGTGCGTGCGTTGCATTGCGTGGTGTTGCGTTGCGGCGACCGTGGCCTTCGTGCGGCTGGTCCCGCAGCGGCGACGGCGACGGCTCATCTGGGTCAGTTGTGCCAGATGTAATGAATGCCGGCAGCAGCTGGCGCCGCCAGCGCTCGGCTGATCCGCCTCTGGGATCGCGTCCTCCCCTTCCCTCCCCACTCCGCTGCCCGAGCGAAAACGACTCTTTCGCGTCGAGATTTCGAGGAGGTTGGATTAGACGCCGTGGTCAAGTGTGCTTGGCGATAATCGCATCAAATACAGGCCGCTCTGCAAACTATGTTACTAATTTCGTATGCAGAAATTGAAACGGCCTGTGGCCTATGTGGGAGGTGTCAATAGTTTCATTACATACCTAGGAAAAAGGAAAAGATCCAAAAACAATTATGCATTTATTTTCATTAGGAATGCAGATATTTGACTACCTGCTCCCTGCTTTCATTCTGCACGTACCAGCTGAATTCTCACTTTCAGTGCGTTGTCGCTTACGACACAGCTGGCATGTGACAGCAAGGCTCCGAAGAAGAGCCCGTTCCTATTCAATATTTGCTATTCACGTGTTGAGTAATGTAAAAGCAATATTTTTAATATTCTTGGTAGAGAGTAAAGAACTTTTGGTCTGCGTAAATTCGATAGTGTATTATTGCAGTTTTAGTGAAGACAGTTTTTGTTCAAATATTTCATTTATTGCAGTGTCCTGCGCGAGCATTTTATTTGTGGTTCTTAAGCAGTGTGCAAAGTATTTTTGGAAAACAATTTTGTGTGGTTTTGTTCAGTAGCATTTTATCAACTAGCCCAGTAGTTAATATAGTTTTGGCAATTAAATTCATGTAGAGTTGACGTGCATCTTTTTACATTTTCCTTTCCAAGCTATGCCTGTTCAGCGTCCCTTTCGTACTACGTATTTCGAAATTTATCTGGACCTTCTCTTCACATTTTTCAGTGTTGAAATACTTTACTGGTCGATACGAATTACCAGCTATTCACTTCATTGAAACACACGTATTTTTAAGAGCATATCATGTAAATGTTGTACCATGCCAATCAGTGTTGTGCATTGTTGTCTCATTCCGGATGCGGAGGTAGATTTTTCGAACTCTGCCCCTCAAGCCCCTATGTCCACAATGGAATATCACACGGCATTTCGCGTCTTTCTCCGTCGTATCGCTCGAAGTCGCATGATCGCAAGCACTGCTTGATACGGTCGCGATCATGCGATACCTGGCGGCACGACTAAGAACGTCGTTACATATTCCATCGTGAAGACGGGCCTTGAGGGGCCAAGTTAGAAAAATCGCAGTATAGTGAGACTGAACGACCGGGGCCCGCGTGTGTTAGAGGGGTGGGCGGAGCGAGGTTTGCACATGCGTGTGTGTGGGAGGGCGTCCTCGCGGTGGGGTGCCGCGCCGCGCCGCGCCGGTGCGTTCATCGCCGCCTCGCCTCGGCCTCCGCGTGGCGCCTTTTGTGCGTGTTGCGCGGGCGGGTGGCGGCCGGCCGGCGCCGTGTGTGGCGCCGTGGGCGGCCGTTCCCCTTGGGATTTCGCACGCGGAAGGCCGCGCGCTCAGCCGGCACCAGCGCCTGCGACGCCGCGCCTTTTGTTGTCCACCTTTCTTCTTTTACCCAAAGGGGGGCAGAAGCGATCATGTGTTAGAGAATCGGTTTGTGACGCTTAGGGCTTCTATAATAAATTAGTTATTACGGATTGTATTGTAGTATGCTGAGTTTACCTTCCAAGTGACTATCAGAAGCTGAAAGCGCCTCTGCCGTGCACTGAATTCGAACTCCTAGTTTTTAGTTTCTTGCTATCGCATCCCTTTCTAATGGATTTGTGTAAATCTCTTAAACTCATTAGTTTCTCCTTTTTAAATCCTTTCAATCTCAGACATTTATGAATTACTAGTGGATTAACAATAAATTAAAATTATTATCAATATTCTTTTTATAACAAGATTAATTTGACGCTTCCCAGAATATCACTGCTTATGATTCAAATGTTATATTCGCAAGCAAAAACAGTATTATATGTACTTTTCGGTTGTTTTATTACCTACTTTAAATTCTTAGTCCCCTTTCAGATCCAACGTTCCCATTTACACTCTCTCTACTCTGCTGCTCATTGCCACATTTTATTGTGGTGACATCTCCGATCCATTTGAATTCTAGGTCAAGTAGCGGTGTGTGTCTAAGTCTACGATCGGTGTTAATGCTTCAGGCATTTGACTTGCGTTTGTAAAGGCTGACATTTTGTGACGGAGTCGCATGTCGTTGAGCTCGCATTTACGAGCTCCGGAAGAGAAACCGCTAGCCCTCTGGCCATAGGCCTTGCAGTGGAGTCGGTTGGAAAGGAGCTCCTGCGATTCTCACGACCGCCTTTCGAGACAGGGCACGGGGACCAATAAACGGAAGTGTTCCTTGATCGATCGTGATGAATCGCTTGGCTGATGCACTTTCTAAGAGATGCACGTGAAAGTTTCTGCAAACAAAAGAAAAAGTACTTGAAGTTTGTTATGAAAGTGATATTGAGGGCTTATACTCCCATTTACGAATACAAAGATTCGTAAAATGTTCGTGTTAGCAGTTGCGTAGGGTAAATTTTGTACGTAATGTGGCGATTTTACAGAATGAATGTAGAATTCATGGACTTCATGTAATTACGAAATTTAATTTAACACTACATAAAAGTAAATACGATGAAGTTAAATATAATGTAAAAACGATAATGTGTCAATGTTGTATTATTGACGAATTTTACCAAAGGGAAGCTCAAGTTATCCCTCACCAAAAATGATAAACAATTTCTTAGCAAGATGTTCATTGTCACGTGAATGAAGTATATAATTTGCTGATGTGATGAGTCGTCACGTAAGATTTGCACCTTAGTGTGGCCACCTTAAAGATTTTTCTTTATAGTATGTCACCTGAGCCATGGGATTAGTGATATATCAAAAGTAAAATGTATTATACTAAATAATATAGATTATGGCTGGAAGAAAGTTATTTTCTCGTTCTAAAAATATTGTTGTTTATTACGTTTTGTGAATTTAGAGATATTTACTCAAGGCGAATTTTAAGTAAGATGGGATTTCATTGATTTTCATCTATGTAACAGTAATGGCATTGCAAATAGAGCTTGTTCGATAATTGCACAGCAATTATTAGAAGTTGATATATTTAAACAGATATTGAAATACCTCTACATACATTTTCATACATTTATCATCTATCGTCTTACCAAAAAAGATAAGAAATGAATTCTTCTTTGAAAATGAATGCATAACGTTTACAAAAAGATGATTTTACATTGAGAAATATACTGGTCGAAAGTGACAGTGGGGGTGTAGTGCCGCCGCGCGCTGGGCGCTGCACCTGGAGGCCGGCGGCGCGTGGCGGGGCGCCGGGGCGCGGCGCCTGCCTTACATGGGCCGCGGGCCGGGCGGCGCGGCGCGGGCGGCGGGCGACCGGGCGGCCGGCCGCTAAAATTAGCGCGCCATGCACAGCGGCGCTGGGCGGTCCGCGCCGCCCGCCCCCGCCCGCCGCGCCACGCCCCGGCCCCGGCCCGGCCCGACGCGAACCGCAGCGCCGCGCCGCTGCGGTGCTTCCCATGAAGATGCGTGTTAATTTTACGCGGAATGTAAACGTTTAGGCCACAGCTCGCTGGCCTCTTGCAAGAGGCCGATTTACTGAGGCACGCAGTGCGTTCGTGGTTACGCAAAATGCCTTACCTCCCAGTTCCTTATTTTCGGATTACGAGGGCATACGTAACGCTAGGCCTATAGATTAAGCGGTGGAGCGTAAATTAGGCGATTGTGTATGGGTAATTTTATTGCCATTCGATACACGCTCTTCATTCATTTCAGTTAATCTTAGTCTATATAAAGCTTTGCGTGCGACTTGATTACTTCAAATGATCCAATTTCTTTCGACCATTGTCTGAAACGTTGCAGAATGTTCCTAGTCACGCGCCCAAATCATCTAAAATTATAATCTTAACACGTAATGACATAATTTTAACGGACGCATCCGTAGTATATTGCTTCAGTAGAATAATAAGGGCAATAAAGAAAATTTGTGGTATTTGCCCAAAATTCAGCTGATCGCTTTTTTGTTAGTAATGTAGTTTGTTGAAGAATAAAATATGGGAATTATTAGTGACGACGTCCTGAGGTAAAAACTATATGTATATATGCACATGCGTGTGTTTGTCACTTCTTTAAATTAGAACGTTTACATCAGCCACATCTAATTAGAGAAATTTGACTTTAAGAAACGCACTTTTAAAATATTGTTGACAAATGAGTTCTCACAGATTTTTTTTTAGGACGAAGTTAAGGACGAAGTTTTGTTAGAAATGTAGTTTCCCTATTTTTATCTTTCGTAAAATATCATTGAAAAAATCCACTTGAATGTTTTGTTCCGGGCTTATTTCGAATAAATTTCACTTTCAAACTGAATACTTTTTGATACCCTTTAAAATACATAGGATTTTATTTTATACTTCTTCTATCTCGTTTTTTTCTCCCTCCTCTTTGCTGTAGGAGTTACAATAGTTTGAAACGAGCCACGATGTAGGTGTCTGAAAGGCATGATTGCACGTTGAGGACGAGCAGTAGCGCGTTGACATTGCAAATTCATCGTTCGTGGAAAGGCTCTTGTCCTTGACGAGTGCCCCTCGCTGACCCGCGGCGCGAGTAGGACAAACACTGAGCGGCGGCCTCCGGCCGGCGACGGCCGATCGGTGGGTGAGGCGCGAGTTGCATCACCGGCAGGTGGGCCGAAGACGGCGGCGGCGGCGGCTGCCGCCGTTGCGCTAGCGGTGACCGCGCCGGTATGGGCGCGCCTATTCGCGGCGGGGAGGACGCTGCGTGACCCGCATCTGTCGATCCTCGCCCTCGCCCTCGCCCTCGCCCTCGCGACGCCGCGCTTCTCGGAGCGTTTGATTCGCTTTGGCGGCTTCGCCCTTCGCCTCGCTGCCAGCGGTCACGCTCGAGGAAAGCGATCCTCCTTGAGACATCTTACCACAGGTCCGGATGCTTCACGTTTTGACGGCTGATTATGGAGGTACATACATTTCTTAGGTTTTTTGAATATATTTTTAATTCAATATAAATCAACGGTTTTTCACATCAAATTTGTGTGCCATAGAAGTCAACATTACCCATAATTCTCCGTTATCGATGTGTGGCATGAACTACTGGATCCTTTAGGTTGTTTATGGGAACTGGCAGTATGGAAATATGGAATTCCTGATCTGCTTGGGAGGAGCTGAATTAATGCTCGGTTGAATTAACGAGATGCGTAATGAATTGTAATATCCTTCTACATATTATTAAGGTAATGAGAAAACCGATCTCTACGGCGCATCGGGGTAACAGACATTTTCTCTTTGCGTCAGGTGCTCTGTGTGCTTGTTTATTCCTCAAACATTTATTTATTCCTTGTAAAATACTGAAGATAATAACGTTAGAATTTGTTTTGAATTGATATAGTATAGTGATACCATTCGTATTCACATGTAGCATGCAGAAAAATATGAATAGAATTAGTTTTCATCCGTTGGTCGCGAATAATGTTGAAAGTTCTATTGGAAGCGAATCGATAGCCGTTCGGGGTGCGTGTGCAGGACCGCGGCTGTCCGCGTAGACCAGGGGCACCTGTGCCAACGGGCGCCGCCCACGTACGCACTGGTGAACTCACTTCTCGAAAGCCACGGGCCACAGGCGCGCCTCTTGCCATTTGGTTTCTACCCGGATCCTATTTGATGAGGACGGCGGAGACCGGGCGTGGAGACTCCGCTACACTACGTCGTTTGCGACCAGTGAAAATTGAAGTGTGGCACAGGTGCAAAGCAAAGTTTAAAATTGTAGAGATTAATTCATGCGATGTGGATATTTTGTATTCCCCTTTGGAATCACTTTAATGACTTTTTATTTCAGCATTATAAACGGCTTTTTCACATTACAAGAAATCGTTCATAAAATGACATCTTACGTCATAGATTACGACGTATTTGTCGATTGTGGCTTGAATAATTACGTCGTCACACATTCAGCCAATCGCAGCGAGAGTGAGTTGACTCTCATTTTATTATTTTCTTTCGAGTCATTGCGTTAAGAATACGTGCTTTTGCACTTATTCACTTTTGTGAAAGCGACGAGATAATTCGGCGCGATAAGGAACTATCAGAAAATTGTGATAAGAGTGTTTGTCATTGTGTTTGATTTCTGCGACGTACGCATATTCTTAATGAATATATTTCTGAATACAAACACAGTCGAGTGTAGTTCTCAGACACTTCAGAATGATAGTAAATATCTTCATGTGGCCGATCAATTCTTTGGCGTTAGAGTAAAATATTTTTTAATTACTTGGGCAAAAGTAGGAACTGTGTCTCGTGCAGTGGTATTTGCGAAGTTCTCTTGCGCTATGAAGTTGGGAAAAAAAAAATTTAAAAAATCGGTATTGACTGCGAACGTAAAAAAATGAATGAAGTGTACACGCATATCTACATTAATCTAACAGCCAGAAGAAACATCACAAGGAAAACGAGCGAGCCGTCGTCCCTGACTGCTTCTCGAGCCGATCGCTTGTGGGTTACGTACACCCTGGTGGCGTCTCTTCGACGAATCAATGAAGCGAACGGCGATAAGACCAGGCGAAGCGAAGGAGCCGCTCGTGGCGAACGGCCAGCAGGCAATGCTGTCGGTCGCTTTGCGCCTCTGGAATCTCACGCTCAGGAGCTGGCATCATTATTCTGTCGACTCTGGACAAGCCAAAAACGTTCTTCGTTTCGTTAGATCACCATTAATTACGTCACTAAATATTTAGCATTTTTTATCAACTTATCCGGCATCGTGATTTGGTTGTTTACATACTAGTACAGAAATGGAGAATTTGGCGTACTAATGAAGTGCTGACATGGTGGTATTTTGAAAAGAGTATGCCAACGACACGGTTTAGGAAACATTGTTTATTTTTGGTACGAAAGCAGGGAAAGTTATAAAAACTACAAACGCATGGGATTATTCCCAATAAGCGGCTTGCAGCCATGTTGATGTTCATTCACTTAAGTGTTTTGTGTTCTTTGCAGAATGCAGTTTTTTTTAGGACCATGACTTCTTTCAGCTATGTTATGACAAAATAGTCTACGCCTACCGTAAAGTAGCATTACCCAATAGTACTCGGTGAATGTAATGTGCTAGTTGCATTAGTGATGAAAAAACTAGAGAGGCACCTCAGTAAATGCTTTTCTGTAGGGTTTTTTATGAAGAGGGGTAGATCCTAAGGTTCGCTAATAACCACATTGGGATAACATTACGATAGAATGAAAGAAGAAAATTGGTAGTATCAAAATTGGAGAAATGATGTAAAAGTGATGGCTATAGAAATAGAATTATTCCCTGGAATCTGCCTTGCATCATTTTTAAAAATAAATATGCCACTACATAATGGCCGAAATTTGAATCTCGGTTCCGAGAAGTGAAAAACGAGCTCGGAGGTCTCTGCGCCCCTGGCCGCCTTAGCCTCTGTGCGATTGATGAGTGCGGAATACTGTCCTGCACCATCCGCCCCCCCCCTACATCCTACAAGGGATAAAATAACAACAAATAAATACATAAAGCGGAGCGGGCGGGGCAGTTGTGGGCGCGCGGGCACCGCGGCGGGGGCGGACCGGCCGCCGCCGCCGTTGGCACGACCTCCGTCCCGCCGGTGCCCCCGCGCCGCCGCGCCGCGCCGCACGCGCAGCGTCCGATATAAGCGTGACGTCACGCGGCCCCTTTAAGGGAGGAGCGGGCGCGGGCGCCGTCGCCCACCGGCTCACGCGCTGCGACCGTCGCCCCCGCCCCGTGGCGCAACGGCGGCGGCGTGCGGCGCGCCGCCCCCGGTCGCGTATATGTCGCGCTCCCACGGCGACGGCGACAAATACCAAAGAGCGCGTGCGAATTCAGTTAGAGCTTGTGCAGCGCCGGTTAGCGGGAGGTTGTTTGCGGAGGGGGACGTGAGTAGTCATTTTCACAATTCAATTAGCGAGAGGTTTCAACTTTGCCCTTATACCAGAGTCGAAAATCTAAATCATTCACACGCCACTCTAGATGACGTTTGTGTAGAATTACAAGTTTGAGAACAACCTATAATCTTCACGACACAAGAGTGTTCTAGATATTTTTTTAGATATTCGTTAAAGGATTTCGGGTTTTGTCAAGGGCTGCCTTCCAGGGGCGGTGTAGGCAACCTGCTGGGTCCGTTACTCAGGGGAGTCGCGGGGGTTGCGTGCAGGGCGTCGGCAGGAGCGCGTGGGTGGTTGGCGGTGGATGACGCGCCCGTGACCCGGAATTTCTCGCGGCAGCGCACGCGTGTATGGTTGTCGTGGACGTGGCGGTCGTTCACTCCGCTTGCTGACGTGCGTTCGTCACGGTGAGAGCTCCTGTATTGTACGCGATGACGGGCGGCGCGTGGGCAAGGGGTCTCCGAGCAGGTCGGCAGGTCGGAGCGACGCGTAGTCTGTAGTCTGATGCAACTCCGCAACGAAACACGGATCGGAAGATAGTTGCTTTGTGCATTGGATTTGTTTGTGAATGGAAGGATTCAAATTGTCTCCTGAGGTTCAGAAAGAGTTTCTGCAACTAGGTTTTCCTTGAGTACTTTCGGTCAAGTGCTATTTTCAATAGTACGTAATTGACAGTGACGAACAAATACTTTATTGTCAGTCACTTTTCCGATGAGTGCAAATTTATCATATTTACACTCATAGCCCTCACAATTTGTCATTGTGGTGTATCATACTTAAACGTGTGGAAAATGTTCCTTCGAGTAGGAAATGATTATCGTCGGTATCAAAGCAGACGTTTTAAAAATAAAATTAATCTTTATATTTGTGATGTTTAATATATACATATATATATATATATATATATATATATATATATATATATAATTCGATCGCGGATATAGTGAGAATTCCTTAGAGAGGAAATGGATACTTGCACGTCGTTAGGGAATGCGTTATATTTAGAGCTGCTAAAAATACGAAGTGAAGGAAGTCGTAGACGTAATGGTAGGTGCGCTCGTTGAGAGCGAGCTCAAGGAGAGCCGTCGCGTCGCGTTCTGCCCACGCGCCGTTCTCGCGAGCGCGCAGGCCCGCGCGAGGGCTCGCGCCATCTCCCGCCATCGGGCGCGCGTCGGCGTGGCGCGCAAGGCCGGGCCGGGCCGGGCGCGGGCGCGGGCGGTTCGCGCGGGAAAACCTCGCGCCGCGGAGCCGAATGGGGCGGCGGCCTCCGCCGGACAGACGGAGCGCCCGCCCGCCCGCCCGGGACTTCCCATTCAAGCGGCGCGGCGCGGCGCCCTGTGGGCGGCGGCCGTCGACGCCCCGCGCCCCTCGCCCCCTCGCCCCTCGCCTCTGGCTGGTGGGCGAGGGAGAAGCCAAGGAACCAGGTGGGTTCGATCCCGCCATTCACAGCTTTTTGGGGTGGACTAATCTGGTTTGAGGCAGATTTATTTCAGAATTCTCCCTGGCTCTCTGTCCCTCTCATTTCGTCTTTCGTTTATTATTCAGTTAGCAAGTTACAGCGATCCGCAGAGTGTGTGTTCGCAACATCAGGAAAGTTACAAGTTACAAGTTAATAAGTTACGTACTGAAATCATTGAAGACATGTGCTAGCAAGAAAAAGTTGACAAAATACTTCAGAATGATTTGTTTGTCGTGTTTTCGTCAAATACTTCTAGTTTACCTTTCTTTCAATTTTGACGTTAGGTTTTCCCTTCTTACTTCTTAGTCTTAAAACCGGTATTTAGCTGCCACTGTGTACTTAAAGAATATGTTTGCAACATGACGTGTGACATTGAGTTGAGTGAGGCACGGTAGGGGGGGGGGTCAGTAATTGTGTGCCAAGAGTAGTGAATGGAGGGTGCTGATCGCATCAATTTCTTTGATGACCAAGTTTCCTACGAATTAATTTCATTTGCTTGATCAGTTAGGATTTGTAAATTTATAAAAAAAATATAATAAATCTCAAAAAATAAAATAAAAAGTGGGGGCTGTAGTTTGGCCCTCCCTGGAATCCTGGAATGAATCGCTACCGCCACCGTATTCTTCTCCTCGACGCAGGTGCGCCCGCGCCCCCGCTGGGCGGAGGCAGCGGCAGGAGGGGTCACCGCTTCCTGTCTCCGCCTGCCGAGGACACGAGTGCTGGAGGTGGCACCTCTGATTCGCTAGCGACCAGTCGTGCGTGTTCGGGATGAATAAACTTGCACCTCATCAAGGAAGGAGCATCCGCCCGTTGCCGCGCAATGAATGAGCGTTTAATAGCATCCACGTGCCTTCTGTTGGATGAATCCTAAGAAAGAAATGTATTCACGTTTTGCGAAAGTCTCCAGTACTAACACGGCGAATGTTTGGGATCTTCGATGAGTGTATATTTCACACGGTACCGAATCCATCATGTTATCATGTATTACAGAATGTTTCTGCTGAGAAACGTTGTCTTCGTCTATTTGAAGAAATAATATAAAAGATACAGCCTTATTGAAGGGCTGTACCTGGCTCGTTTGACTGTCAACACCCTAAGAAACAAATGTGAGTTGTTGGGTCCTCGTAAGATCATTGCTATTGATGTGAGATGTACTAAATACGAAACACATTAATGGGTGAGATTTCGGGAATATTTTGTATGACGTGGTACGAAGGAATACAAAAGGTGATTTACTTATTTTAGTAGAATTATTTTTACGTGTTTTCCGAAGTTGGCATCTATAAAGCATTGTAGAATCGCTCCTGTGACGACGCATCCTGGAGGGCGGCACGAGCGGCTCCGTAGCAGGGCACATACGGGCTCGGAGCGGGCGTCGGAGGTTGGGTGGGCTCGTTGGCGAGCGCGGGCGACGGCAGGTGGGCAGCCGCGCGCGGCCCACTCGGCGGCGGCGGCCGGCGCGAAAGCGAAGGCGCAGGCGCGCGCTGGTCTCGATATGGAGACGTTCGCGAGCCGCGCCGCGCGCCGCCCCGGCCTACACGCCGCGCCCGACCCACCGCGCCGAGGGAGGGTGGGCGGCAGGCGGGCATGGGGCGCTGGCGAGGAGGTTCTCCGAGAAACCATTATATTCTATAACAATATGGACGTCCATCTTAAATCCTTGTCAAGAAAATGAGAACAGTAAAGCCGTGTCTGAGAGCTCTAGGAGATGGCATGAGGAACACTTTGTGACAATACCTTAAAAGTGCTTGTTCGTCGAGAAGAAGGTTTCAGTGCAGAGTTGGACGAGTTTTCTCTAAAGAAACTGAAATTTCTATCGGGACGGTAGGATTCGCAGCGACTGTTGTAACGGGACGTGGCGACAGTCGCTTCGCCAGATCGCGAGGCTCGTCGCGGCCGCGGGGATGGCCAGGGGGGCGGGGCGACGGAAGGCTGCGGCCAGAGGGCGGGAGCGCCGGAGACGACCGCATCCGCCACACGACCTCCACTTCCTTTTCCGGCGCCCGGCACCTCGCCCCCCCCTCCCCCGCCCCTGGCTGTGCCGTGCAATACTCTGTTCCTGCTCGCCCCGCCCGAGCCCCTTCCACCTCGCGCCCCACCAAGCACCGTCTCGATCTCCTTCTGTCCGCCACTTGCCCTGTTATGTCGTCATGCACTCCCTGCAACCCGCATTCCTTTTGCAGTGGCCTTCTGCGCTCTGCGAGTTCGATACTCCCGTCCGGATCCGAGGCTGGAGACCGGCTCTACTTTCTTATTGGAAAACTTGAGGTTACTATGCTTAATATTCCTGTAAATATTTGTAAATAAATAGAAACTCTAAATTCCTTTCTTCACAATTAGTGAAAAAGGCACATTCTTGATATGAGGTAATACGGTAGAAAATAGTGTGTACGTATGTTGAATTGAGGACAGTATTGGTAATTTTTCTGAATTAATCCTCCCTTCGCGGTGTAATGCAATGCAAATGGCGAAATAAATTATTTCATTCCTTACCAGTTACCAGTTTTCTATCGATGTGTGTTGTTATCACTTTTCGCTTTCACTACCTAAGCCAATATCGAGAAAAGCACGCAGTGGGTGCACCAATTCGAACTCCCTTAAACTAGTCGCAGAAAGTAGTAACATTGTTGGCCTTACGAAATATAGAGAGTAACTGAATCTTTTTCTGTTTGTACCGAGAGAGAAAATTGCTGACGAATGTTACGTACTAATTCGAATTAAACCAAAATAAATGCTTTCTTGTATTGTTTATACATACAAAATTGCGACTTTTTCATTATCGATTTGACCATATAAAAATTTTACTTATATTTGTGATTTTTAGTGTATACTAAAAGTACAAAAATGGGCGTAAAGAATGATAATAGACTCAATAATTAGGAAAAACAAAAGCAAACCAGTATCAATCGTCGGATCCACCAAAACGTTCCGTGAAGCGTTTCAAGTTATGCATCCCCCATTAACCTTCTTCAATTCAGGAATGGCTTATTCGTAACTATCTTTTCCACGGTTTCATCGGAACGATTCGCCTCGGATTCCGTAACGCCCTTGGTCATTGTCGGATCCGGAGCCGCGGAGCGCGCGTGATCTCTTCTCCCGCACCTGTCCCGCTCTCGCGTCTCCCCTCCCCCTCCGCCCCCGCCCGCACTCCCTTTATGGCGCCGCGAGCATCAAGCGGGCGGGCCACGCCCTCGCCCGCCGCCGGCAGGCCGACGCGCTCGCATATCGCCCATCTCGCATCGTTACGTATCATTACCCCGCCCTATCACCGCTCCGCCTAATTGTTTGATCCGCCCGTCGATAGAGGTAATTGCTTTATTAACTGTGCGCGCTCCGCTCTTTTGAAAGCGACGTCTGCTGCATGAATTATCGAATCTAATGCTAATCGGCGGACGGGTTGGATTAATTGTCGCGGTGCGCTTGGCGATGTGGAAGAACTCTCAAAGGATGATGCCTGTCGCGGTATCGTACACCGTGATGAAATTATCTGAAATTGAACTCTGGTTCGTCAGGGAGATAGGGGTTTATTTTGGACGGGAATGTATCACGGTGTTTCGGCTGGTCTGCTGCTTGATCAAGGTAGCAGACACGATTGTTTACCAGATTTTTCTACGAATTTAGATTCAGATAAGTTCCGGACACTCAGAACTTGAATAGGCTATTTTTATCTGATAATAAATCTATCTTTTGTTTAGACAGAAAGACATTAAGAACATCCTGGAACCGTAAAAGATGCTGTCATGAGAAGAGTTTTGTGGGAGGAGTACCAAGAATCGATAGAAAAATATTAATACTTTTATTAATGAAGTTCATTGTGTATCAGTTATCAACTTCGCAACTGATAATGCGCTGATTGCTGGCTCGCTACGTGGAACTCATTGAGCATATCTGTCTCTGTGAGCGTCTGGCTCCGCGCTGGAGGGGTTGGAGCCAGGCACCGTGGAACAGGTCGTAGGTACTAGGCGTCAGTTACGAGATGGACATTGCTAGTATCCTTGCCACCACCTCGCTCAATCCTAACATCTGGTGTCATCACCGTCGCCATTGCTGCCGCCGTGAATATAAACACTCTCAACACTGCGACCATTAACGTCTTCATCCCATCTCCCCCCCCCCGCAACCACCATCACCATACTACACCCCTCTTACTATCACTTTCTTCCCTCCTCCCACCAGCCACACCATCATCATTACCACACTCACCTATATCTTCGCCTGCCACTTCTGCCTTCCCCCCGCGTCCGGTGACTGCACTTTAGATGGCGTGTTACGCCGCCCGAGCCATCGCCATCTCCGTCGCCGTGGTCGCCCCGGGCGCTGACGTAACCCGCGCGGCAGGCGAGGCGCCGGCGGCGCGGGGTCAGGGTCGGCGCGTGCTTGACCCGCGACGCGGCGCGCGCGTGCGCTCGTTCAGCGACGTCATCGCCGCGGTTGTGACGTCGCCAGTGCGGTTGTGACGTCGCCGGTGCGGAAGGGGACCAGCGCGCCTGAACACTTGCACGTCGCCCCGGGGGAGGGGAAGGGAAGTCCCACTGCTTTGAGATGGACGTAATAATTCTATATCGCAAAACAAATAGACTACATCAACGAAAATGGGAATTAGAATTGTAATTCGTACTCGATCCTTTTCCACTTGTTACCTCGAAATGAAGGCCGGTGGTGACAGGACCGTGAATCTCCGTTCCAGTGCGCACACACGTTTGGCATTAGCGTCATTCTCCTGAAGTCATTGTGAGAGGTATCTTGCGGGACGGTGACGTACACCATCCATTTCCTTAAAGCTGTAACGCTTCGGTTCCGGTGCGGGAAGGATCGTGCACATCCAAATTGAAAGCGTATTGATGCGAATTTTTTAAGTGCGCACGTATTAGATATTTGACTTAACGTGCGTTTTTCAAGTTTTGTTTTCAGGAAATTTTAATACTGAATTCAGTAAACTTAAATGCAGAATTATTTTAAGCTATTGTAACACTGAGCACTAATAATTTTCAATCTGTAATTAACTACTGATTCCATACTTATCCTGTTAATATTATTACTAATCCTGTTGGGATATTCGAGTAATTCTTGGGTAATTAAGGTAATTAATGAAAAAATATTGCTTGAATTCGTCTAGTACGTTCACACTGCATCAAAAATTCTTGAAAGTTATTTGTCATATTTAAAATTGTCTACATGTAAATGCAATGATGCGTATTGGATGTGATTGACGTAAAACATTTCCGTTAAACATTTTTTGAAATATTTTTCTACGCGACTTCTATTTCATCGTTTGTCTGTCGTGTTACATCATGCTGAATCGCGTTTTGCGTATTTACTTTCGCAATTCATCTGATTGTGCGAAGTGCGACAACTTGTAGCTAAAGGATTCAGTATACAGTCATGAATAATGAGTTGTTAGTGCGATTCTTCCAGAACTTTTGATATATCTATATTTTCTCTTGATACATCTGACTAGAGAACGTTGCCAGTTGGAGAAGACAAGCACTTTTACCTTTCTCGCTTCATGAATCCTCGTACTGTTTCTGTGTACAGGATTTCACTCTCTATAATCACGTTTTCTAATATATCATTTCATGACACGTTGTGAAATGTGTAGAAGAATGGAGAGAAAATGTATTCTTTATTATGAACATTATTGGAATTTAATGATCAGACATATTAAATAATTTGTTCGATCCACTTTTTTTCATTAGTAACCCCAAATGATATGTTCATAACAAAGTCATTTTGAACTTGAACCAATGATGAATGATGATTCAGGTATATTTCACTCGCAGCTCGAACCGGTTCGACGTGTTAATCATGTGTACTTTTAAGGTTAGAGAAGATATCAGAATACATAGCTGTGTATCCCACGTCACGTGTTCTCTTCGGTATGAGCAATTTGAAACGACAGATGTGCATTCCATTTGAACCGGATCCAGCGCCTCGGGCAACTTCTGGATGCAGCGATCAAGTAGCAGTTGAATTTATTTATACGTGCAACTAGGCAGCCACTTGTAAGTGGAGTTCGTTATATTTGGACATGTATGCAAAACGTTCTCACATTTTCCATCGCGGTTGTGCTTCGAATTATTGTGGATAGCTGATAACTTCTCTGTTTTCTTATTGGAAACATTACTGTGCCTTGATGCAGTAACATCACAAATTTATTCTACATTATATGAAAATTGTAATTTGAAAACGTCTGTACTGAACTGTTCAGGTAATATTAGAAAACTGATCAGTCCCAAAATTCAGGGTGTCGTAGACTAGAATTGTTTGGGAAGAATGATAGTGTGAAGAATTCGAATATGTCATGAAAGATACACAGTTGGCCAACATTTCTTGCCACTAAATGAGAGAAAGAGTCCATATTTCACCGTCATTTCATTGTGGTTTGTAGTATAAAAAATTACTGCAAGCCTGAATTTTAGAAATGCGTCTTCGTCGCCTGTATTCACCAGTTCGAAGATTAGAATTCGCTGTACTGATTTTACGCCGGGCAGCCGGAGTAGCACTTAGTCGTAGCGAAAGTGCTGTTCACTGCAACTGCTTGCACGTGGGTGTGCGGGCTTCGAGGCGCCGGCGCCGGGGAGTCTTTCCCGCTATCCAGGTGCGAGAGGCGCCGCCTGCCGCTGGCGTTCCCAGAACCATTAGCATTTTCCTCGCGCCTCTTCTCTCGCGTTAATGGGCCAGTGAGGCACTGAGGGGCTGCGCAGAAAGAAGGCCATCGAGAGAGGGTGGTATCACACGGGCGGACAGCTAAGTCGTTGAATTGCTGGATTCGTCACACACTAAACCCCGACTACACTTTGGTTGTGAGGGTGAGTGGATTTACAAAGGCTTTTAATAGGATAACGTATTTTTTTTCTTTATATGAAAAATCCAGTTCCTCCTGTCATTCCTCCCGTTTCGTAAGGATAAGAAAACTTTTAATGTACAGGCCAAGCAAGGAGCGAGTTTTCCGAGATGATACAGTACATTACCGAAGATGTGAATTCACACCATTAGTTAAATTACATTCTTGATTAATGCTTTAAGAGTTTGCCACGGCTGCTGGCGTACAATGGTTAGTCCTTAGTACGTCACCCAATATCTCAAAATTTGCCGCAAAATCGAGCAGTTTTTACTTGGCATCGATCATTTTAAACATCTGTATTATGCTTAATGTCCATACTACAGAATATTTGTTCATGTACGCTTGATCATTGTGAAGGTGAACAGCATGTACTAGTCCTAGAAAGACATTAAATATTTGTATTATGTATTAGTTAATATATGTTTAAAAGTTTTGAATGAAAGGTTAGTAAAATGATTTACTACTAATATTAGTGGGAAAGAATGAACTCGAAAATTACTAAAACTGAGCGCGTTTCCTTGAAGGAGTGTTTAGCGCAAGCGGGCCCGCACTCGCCCTTTTTATCCATCTTGGCAATCGTGAGAAAACTCCGCTGTGCCGTCGTCGCAGGCTCCATGAAACGGGCCATTTGCTCGCCGAATCGGCTGCGCGGGGGACGTGGAGCGCGCGCCCCGCGATAAAACTGGACGACTCCGCGTATTTCTTTCTCTTCGCGCTTGGCCGCGTTTTTTCGCACAGAGAACTTCTCTCCGAACAACGCTGAGAAATGGCACAGCCGTTTCGCGACTGCTAGGACTCTGCGACAAGTTCAAGTCGTTGAGATAGGAGAATTCGTTGTGAGCTGGCCAATATGTTGCGGTTTTATCCACTCTAATAATGCAGCAGATTCTATAACGGTGAATTCAGTTCGACTCGGCAAGAATGAAGTAGGTTTCTAATCGAACGCTTTCTCTCCGGAGGCCAATAGCTATCACGTATTCCGAGCGCTCTGCATGTTCTCTAATCTTACACGTGTATCGGCCCGAACATAGAGTACATCTTGAGTACTGTGGTACTGTCACATACGGGACTAAGATACGGAAATGGAAATGCCAGGTGAATATTTCTTTTCCTCTTTTGTTCATTCATTCCACAGGGTCATTTTTTGGATCTCGCACTCAAAATATTTTTATCGTATGTAGTGTTGCGAAGTGTAAAAATGTCCTAACTCCCCTATACTTCTTACTAGATGAAGGATGCCTCTTCCTCGTTTGAAAGAGATGTCTGTTATGGGGTTTATCTTCTTGACTATACTTGTTGAACATGTTCTTTATTGCATTCTTTCCTTCGTCAATTATCGCTGTATTTCTTCGTACCATGGCGTGGTGATGGAAGCACGGATTCGAAATACAAACGAAGGATCCCAGCTCTTAGGCCCGCGGTCCTTATACGTCGCCCAAGGTCACGTCGCGACCATCTACTCGTAACGTCGTAAACAAGCGACGGCGGCAGGTGCAAAGCGAAACCTGAAGATAAATCGCCGTGTCTCTCCAGCGATCCCCCTAGCAATTAGTATTGATGTTGCCTCCTGAGAAAAAGTACTTGTATGATAGTTCCTCGGTCCTGCAGGCGATTTTCTAATTGGAATTAACACTTAAGTGGTGATAATAATTGAGTCGTATCTGGTATTGTAGATAATTGTAAAACCAGTACATAGAATTGTAAAATATCCATTGTACTAATTCATTTCAGAGATAGGCTTAATAATTGTGTAGCTGAGTAGAGAAAGAGAAGTAATGAAAGTAAAATACTAAGGCTCAAGGCAGTAATTAATCGTGCTCGTGAGTTTTTGTTCTAGAAGTGCGCAAAGCACTCTTCTGAGGCAATACATTACTGGAAATGGAAATGAGATTTTTTTCTACCCCAGTGAAATAGTTGTATGCTAATACCTTTCAGCTCTTGCTCCGTTCAAACCAACCCATCAAGGAACCCTTTGTGGAGTCTCCGGGCAGCTGTTTGCCATCGTATGCGGTGGACCGCGGGAGGTGGGGAGAGGTGCCCGTAATTTGGAGGAATCTCGGGGGCGACCGCGCCCTGGGCGAGATAAATCATGTTGGCGGCGGCGGCGGCGGTCCCATTCACGGCACCGTCCGCCGGTCCGTCGCCCGCCTGCCCGGTCGTCTCCAAGGCCGTCGCTGCCAACGCCGCTCCGCCCGCCCGCCCAGCGCGTGAATGGGCGCGAGACGCACGCCGCCAACACGCGAATCCGCCGCCTCCGGAACGCGAGCGGCCGGCCCGGCCCGGCCCGGCCCGCCCGGCCAGGCCCGACCCGCCTCGCCGGCCGGCCGGCTCTGCCTGCAAGCTGCCTTTGCGGCTCAGTGGCCGCGGCCGCGCCGCCAGGACCACAGCACGCGCGGCTCTAGTCCCAACGGCTAGTTCAGTGTACATGTTGCACGGTTCGCGCCGCGTTGTTGAGCTTTGTGGCTGAAACTGTTGGAAGCGCTTGTTCACAGCTGGTGTGCGTTGGAAGAATTGTGAAGGAAACTGATGTTTAAAGGAACAACAGATACCTCTAGGCAATATGAGTATATGAGCCACATATGAAGTTTCAAATGGAAGAAATGTTTCCAAGAAGAATGAATAATTTTAGTTCCGCCGCTGCATGTTTAATCGGTGTGCGTAATTATTGATGGTATCGTATGTCGTATTACGGTGTGAATGAAACGCCACACGCAACATCCGCGTGAAGAATGAAAGATGGTATTTGGGATTCGGAAGAAATAATTTGCGTTACTTCCTCCACCGCTTGCCGTCACTGCGGGTGAGTTAATAGCTGTAAGATTTTCCTGAATATCCGAAAGCGAATTCGATTACAGAGTTCCTTGTCCGTGAAGGAGAGGAAACCTTGAATAAATTGTGTGGGTGCAAGGCTTTCCGCGGGATAAAAGATGCTGCGGAAAGTGGTATCGGAGGCCGGGCCGCGCTTTCGACGGGACTTCCCGTGACAGCAGTTCTTTCTGAGTCCGTGTTGTAACGTGGCCGCGTGCGTAAACGGCGGGGCGCGCGTCGGCGGCGGCGGCGACCTCGCGTCAGCGACGTAAACAGCTCTCCACCCGCGCGGGTCGCTCCGCTTCCTCCTCGAGATGCAGCGCCGCCCGCGTTGCCTTGCACACGCTCGCCAACTCAACTGCATGCTGCGACGTTGCGTGGATGGTGGAAATGTTTTGGCGTAATGTTGCCAGGAATGGCCTCTGCGCACTATAAATGTCTCGCAATGTTTAAGACAGTGATATTTCGTGTATGAAACTATTTTATTAAATGACTTCTCACATTATAGTACTACTTCTCAGTTCCATGATTTGGAAATTATAATTCTCTTTGCCATTTTTTACAATGTTGGTCAATTGGAATAATAATGCAAGTCTACGCCGTCTTGCATTATTATTCCAATGCCGTGCACCCTCCCCCGCGTCTGCAGATCAATAAAACTTGTCGATAAAGAAATCTGATTGAAAAATACTCTGTTCCAAACGGCTCTGTACAGTGGGTCAGAGAGGCCTTTAAATGAAATTCGTTTTAAGGCTCTCAATAATAGGAATTAGATTCTGGTGAAGTTTATTAGTATGTTAAAGGACACCTAAATACATTACCACAAAGTGTGCGTAACCCTTCTTCTGAAATCCGTTCCATTTCGTTTTGGCGATCCCCAGATCCTCTCCCCAGCCCATATTTCTCGAGAAGTTAATTTCCTGCTCAGCATCCTCCTCGAAGCGCGCGCCGGCTCCTGCTCCGGACGGTCTCCCTTTGCAGTCACTTTCTCTTCCCGCGAGCGTTAGTCACTGCGACCGGCGCGGCCGCCTCGTTCGGAGAGACCCGTCAGCGCCGGCGCTGCGCGGCGCGGCGCGGCGTGGCACTTTCCTCGGCGGTTGCCCGCACATGCGCTCTCTACGCGCCGGCGACGACACGCTCAGCGACTCGCGGGAGACGCGGGGGTGCAATGTGAGACGTCCGAGGCGGTTACGGTGGGCGTGAATAAAGACGTACTTGGATGGTGAAGGAGCATTATACCAAGTGAATGCGACGGTAGGGAAAATTAAACCATAAGGAGGAGTTAGTGGACAGACAGCTCACTTCGCTCAGCTCACCTTAGCTGCATCCTCGAGTGGCAGCATTGATGGAGATACATGGCGAAGATCACCCTTTGGTCTCCAATTCGCAAGGGAGGTGAGAAGTCACTCTCATATCTCAGTCTGAGAGGAGATCTCTTTAGCCACCCTTCTGATTCTGAAATAAACTTTTTCGGTTTAAAACTTTTATTTGGGCCAGGTGGTGTCAAATATTGATCAAGATTGTTTTACAGAGCCTCCTCTTGTAGCTAGCTTCATATCATCCAATTATTCATCAAAATGGAACCTTCCAAGCAGACGCTCCGAGCTTCTTCTCGAGTAAAGTCATTGCATTACACCGAGTATTCGCTGAGAAAACAGCATTGTGACTCATTCGGGAAAAGATGAGTAATGTGTCATGGGATGATGAATGAAGAACGTTTACGGGATAGAGTGTGGTCCTGAAAATGTTTAGAATCCAGAAGAAATGGAGGACCTCGATGAATCCTCTAACCGACCAGCCATCTTCCCGGGATTCGTCTCGAGTGGCGTAGGTGCGTGACGAGCGTTGCAGCCATTACCCAAAGGGGTGCGCGGCGAAGTGGTTGGTTGGCGTGGCGTAGCGTGGTGGACGGGTGGCGGAGTGGCGCGGTGCGGCGTCGCCTTTGCGGTCGGCCCTCGCCTTTTGCGCGCACCCCGCTCCTTCCCAGAAGCGCCCACTCGCCGCGCGCAGCCCTCTTTCTCCGCGGGCGCTCCGCCGCGCGTTCCACGCGACTACTCGGCGCGCACGCTGCGTTTGCGGCACATTCAGGTTTTGAGCAGAGTGCGTAGAACGTGGTTTTAATGCAAGCTGTAATTTCGTTTCGAAAAGTAAATGGTTGCCTAAGTGTTCGTCACACGTAATTGAGCGCAAGCTGTTGTCTTTGTTCTTATACCGTAGTATACTTTCTTAAAAATGTATTTGTCTTCAGTTAACCATGTATGGAACTGGTGTCTTGCCCACATTCTGTTCCGATATCGTTTGTACTTCTCATTGTGTTTATCTTCGTCTTAGATCTTGAACCACATTTTCCACGTTTTTTCAGCCACTCATTGCCCTTGTTTTCATCGTCTTTCTACCTGTTCCTTTCAATTTATTTTATCATTATCATTTCTACGACCTCACCTCAAGATTTAGGTTTTCTCTTTTTTTGAAAACGTTCCATAGTCTGACTGGGACTGAAGTACCTCTTGGCACTGGTACTTCAAATATTAGTCTTAACGTTCGGAATTTGTGTACAGAAATTTCACGTTTGGTTCTTTGTGTGTGTGTGTGTTTTTTTTCTTTTTTTCTTCTTCTTTTTTTCTTTTCATATTCGTACTGCCCCCTTCTTCACCATTGTCATACTTTCTTTCATTCCATCATCATCGTCATTAATTTTATGTCACTGATCACCTTTGACCGACGTTGCATCCAAAGAATAATCAATAAGTCAGCGGAGTGTCCTTTGTGCTGGGGAGCGGTGGCGCCTGCCGCGCCGCGCCGCGCCGCGCCGCTCCGCGATGAATGGGAGTCCTCGGGTCCGGCGGCCTCTGTCGTCTGCCGCTGCGTCCGCCGTTTCGCGGCCTTATAAGGCGCTTTCCAGGCGCCCGCTATGTCCACAATGAGCGCGCCACCGCGTCGCACGCCGCCGCCGCCGCCGCCGCCGCCGCCGCCGCCCCTGTCGCGCGCGCCTAACGGGAAGCGACGGCGACCGTCGTCTCCCGCCTCGTGGACGGGGGGCGCAAAAAGCGGCCGCGGCGCGGCGGGGACCACTCGCGACCTGTTTCATTCACGAGCGCAACCGCGTGAGCCGGCCCCTGCCGCGCCGCGCCGCGCCGCGCCGCGCCACGCCGCGTGCATCGCAGTCCGGTACGCTCCGGTGAAAGCGAACGCGGGGGCCCCTTGCTCTGCCGCCCCTGCTCACCGGCGGCGCTGCTGCCGTGTGGACCTCCCGGGGAGTCGTTTCTGCCGTTCTTGATTCAGCGATGGGGAAGGGGGAGGCAGACGGGTTTCGAGTTTGTAGTCCCCAGGGTTGAAAGTTCTCTAAGGCTTGCGATTAACGTGCTGGGGAGAAGTGGCTTCGCAAATGGGTTTATTGCATCGCGTACAGGTTTTTATTTTAATATTTTACCTCTGGTTCCTACCAGTGTCAGGTCTTAATGCGTTATTTGGTATCTCCTTCACAATCAAAGTAACATTTATGTAGCTGAAAAGCTCCGAGAGCTATTTTTGATTTCCCTCTCGAAGTTCAAACTCGTCATGTCCAAGCCTTAAGTCCCCATGCAAGAGCAGAGGGGAACTCAATTTTCAGTTCAACAAGAAAGAACGGTGGTGTGGTAGATGCCAAGGTAGCACCAACGGTTATAGGGGTATCTACGAATGCACGTCCCAAAGCTTTCGGTCTTCAAAAGTATTACTTTTCTAGGACGTCAGTGTAACTCAAGAGACAGAGGAACAAGGCCTTTTTGTGACTCGTTCGGCGGAATCGCTCCTAAAAGGGCGCCTCCTGTCGCACCCCACCCCCTGGTGGCCGGATTGCCGCTGTATCTCGCCGCGCACTCTCTTCGCTTCGCGTGGCTCTCCGTTCTCGGCGCCCACTCGAGAGTCGCTTGGGCGAGCGCGCGTGCGAAAGCGGATTTTTTTTTTCTTTCGTTCGGATTTCTCCGCAAGGTCGCACATCTCCCTCGCGCAATCTGCGCGGGCTATCGCGAAGTGGCGTTTAAAGCGGCTCGAAAATCCGTTTGGCACGCGCGCGTGAGTATATGTGGAATGCGATGTATGTTTGAGAAAGTGGTGTGAAAAGGCGCGCGAAAACTTTGAAGGGAATTTGTTGTGTCGAATGTTTTGGGGATCGTATATATTTGGTACAGTTTTGATACGAATTCGTGTGAAATCCCATTTTTGTCCTGCAAAATGAAATATTGCTACAATGGAGCTCTGAATCTTGTTACTATGCAAATATGTGACTTGCTTTTCCAAAAGATACGTTATTTTGTGTTAACAAAAAAGTTTTAACGACTAGAGTGGTTGAATGATTTACTTTAGATACACGTGAAATGGACGATTTTAAAATATTGGATTTACTGGTATCACAAGGTACACACAAGCTCGGAGAGCAAATTTGTCGTATGAAGCGAACTGACGGAAGTACTAAAGCAATTCGTTCTACTTGTTTAGTCTTTGAACCTACATTAGAAAGTGGACTTTGCAATTTGTTTGCGGCCTGCAACTAGTCTATTCCATTATGCCTTTACTGTGATGCTACGAGAGCTGTGTCACCTTTCTCTTTCTTGCGCCCACCCTCCCACACACTGGACTTTCTTCGAGAGCTTCGTCATCGTCCTCCCACTGCCCCGTCCGCTTACGGAACAGATCTGTATGTGTCGTTTTCACGCATGTTCCTGCATTGACAGTCAGCTTTCTCACAATATCCGCGTGAGGTTGCTTCAAGTTGACAGGCAACAAAGTTACGTATCAGAAATGCGTATACGTTTACAATTTTCTTACAAAATATTTCGTTTGGTATATTTTTGCTTGTGCTATGTTGTCACAACTCTCAAAAGGGAGTGATACTTCCGAAGTTGAATTCGCACACAGAATTTGTATACAACCTATTTTGTATCTTGCTCACGATTTAGGGGCAGATCCAACCGATCATTGGGGGGGGGCATCATAGATTTTTGTTAAATAATAAACATAATTCTTATTATATTGTTTTGTAATATATAATGTAGTATACAATATTGTTTAAACAATTACATGATTATATTATAAATAAACAGATAAATCAATTTTGCCAAATAAAGTTAAATCAACGAAAACTTTGACCCCCCTTGCCCCCTCCCCCCTGGATCCGCCACTTCACGATTCATGGTCATTCGTGTCTTCTTGTGAGACTCAACTGTTATTGTGTAGAATCGATGACGGGGGATCCCCACAAGGTCAGTCTTGCAAGAATTGACGGAATCTTACGCAAGAAAATACGAGGCAGATAGTACAGTTTTCAGTCGGAGTCGGACCAATGACTTGCCACGTCTGTTGACTCATCCTGCCCTGTGGAGGGTCGTTGCGCAGTTTACATTTAGTTGCAACATCGAGGAAACTAATGAATGGAGCATGTGTTTGATACGCGAGTACTAATCTAGAATTTAAAGTGACGCATATACAGAAGTTTTTCTTTCGTGAGAGAGGACGAGTTAAAAATTGTTAATTCTGGAGCAAGGAATCACTTGAAAAAAGCGTATGAATGTTGTTATTTAGCTTGCAACACCGTGAAAAATTACTAACGGGAATTTTTTTTAGGAAGGGCACAACTTTTTAGGAACGCGAGGCATATTGACGTTCAGAAAGTTTTGCATACCGAAAATCGGATAAAAACGAGTTTTTAATGTAGGTCAAACGCGCGTGCATGTTTACGGAAAGTGCAGAGTAGAAAGTGTGGAAGTCGGCGTGTGGCGCGCGCCCTGCATCTCTCCTTATAAGGCAAGCTGGGAAGCGCGGTGCCGCGAGGCGCCGTGTGGCGGGGCGGACCAGGCCGAATCGAAAGTGAGAGATGGGGACCGCCGCGGCGTGGCGCGGCGTGGCGTGGCGTGGCGTGGCGTGGCGTGGCGTGGCGTAGCGCGGCGCTGCGGAGCGGGAAGTGGAGTCTGCGTGGCGCGGCGAGAGACAGAGTCCTTGCAGCCCGCGAGGGCAGCCGCGGGGACCTTCGGGCGGCGTTCGCGCGCGCACGAGCAACCCTGGGCCCCCGCGGGTGCCCATATACGGCCGGCGAAATACAGGGAAGAAAAGGGCCCGCCCGCCCGCCCGCCGGCCATCCCGCGCCGAGGTCGCCCGCACCGTTAGCTCTCCTCGGCCGCCCGGAACGCGGGATACGCTCCCCGTGGACTGTTTCCTTTCCAAGAAGGAGCGTTGGGTGGAGTCGGAATCTCGATTTTCTTTCTGCTGTTTTCATTTATTTGTTTCGATTTTTTAAGGCTGCGCGACGTAGACGCAATAAAGTATTCGACCAAATAGCAATTTATGGCGTCTGTATTTCGACGTAGTGGCGATATTTACTCGGTTCACGTCACTCTTCAGAACATGCGAATGACGTACGTGATACTACCTATCGCTTGCAAGTTAACTTCACTAATACTGGCTTACTGTTTATCGACCCTGCGGTGTCGTGACTCCTAACTTGCCTTATGAATCAGTAGGGTCGTAGTTATGCAGATACTGCTGTCAGTACATGGTAGTGCAATCTTGCACAATTTATTATATTAAACATATTTTATCAAATTTATTGCTCCGATATCAATGAATTACATGTTCTGCCCAATCCCAAGATTATTTTCTGTATTTCTCTGGAGTGGTGAGATCAGCTGACGAGTAATGTGAATTTCATGAGGAGCGATTATGTCTTGAAAAACGAGGATAATTAATTTTATAGCGTCGTCGTTGAGTATCGGCCAGCGGTAGGTACCGTTTGGGCAGCCCGCGGGCAGTTATGCCAATGAGGCCGGGGGGATGGGGGGCTGGTCGTATATGGAGATTGAGATCCCGCGCCGCGCCGCGTCGGTCGATCTGAAGCGCTCCATTGTGCGCGGTTCCCAGGCGCCTCGCGCGTTCCACCCGCACCGCGGCGCGGCGCGGCGCGCTCCCAGGCTCCAAACTTATTCGCCGCCTTGCCTTATACGACCGACGCGCGGCGGCGCTGGGCGCCCGCTCGCCCTCTAGAGAAAAGAAAGGACGCGCCCCCTTCCCCCCCCCGCGCCATATACAGATTTTGAGGGTCAAGACCGTGAAAAAGGAAGCGTAGCGCGACGCTGCTGGGCTGACTGCCCGTCCGACTAGCTGACCGGCGGGAGGCGGCGGCGGCAGGAGCTGAAAAACAGCTCTCCGTATACGGGCTACCCGATAACGGATGGCGCGGGCTTCGCCTTGTATGAGCGCCCGAAGGCTCGCTCAGCAGATCGGCCGTGTGGGCTGTGTTCGTTTTGTTAAATCTCGGAAACAAAAATGTATTGAGGCGAAGCTGTAAATAGCTTACTTCAATTGTTCTTGTGCGGTCGATATTCCATCTTAATATATGTTTTTCGCCGGACAGTAATGTGAGTAATTATGAAACGGGATTGGTATTTGGGGGGGGGGGTACAGCTTTACCTTTTGACCGAAGAATCGTTTAGAACCTGACAGTTTGATTTGTATATGCGACCTAACCATTGCTTTTCCATTGTGTTGCATGTAATTTGTAGTGTATGATGATACGTATGTAAATTCTGTACATGAACGTTCTCAATGCAAATTGAGCCATCAAAAACGTGGAAATTTGAAGAAATTACTGGAAAATGAAATCAAATGAGATTGAAATGTCTTTACCCGTCAATGCTGGAGGTTGCAAAGCAACTTCGAAATATTTCGAGTACAAAATTTGAATATGATCTGATATCGCCGTTTCTCATTTCCCAACTAGAAAATTGATTATATGTAACGCGACTTGTCCAGCTACAAAATCAGTTCAGTTGCCCACCAAATGAAGAAGCCCGACCAGTGCTTGGCAACGGTGCAGCGGAGAGCCGGCGGCAAAAATCGACGACGAGGGGCTCGAGGCGCGTTTATTTCGGGCGGCGAAAAACGCAGCGATTTCTCTCGTCCTGTCGCGGGACTCGTCCGGGCGGCCGCGCCGGGGTTTGCCCATTCACGGGGAGCGGGCGCGCGGAGGCGTATAAGGCTTACAAGGCGGCTCCGCTGCCGCTCGCGGAATTTATTCCCGCGCCTCGATCGGGAGTCGACGCGGGGTGCCTTTTACAGCCGCTGCTTTGTGCCCCTTTTTTTTTCTTTTTTCATCTTTCTCACGAATGGATGGATGGCAAGGGCTTCGGAAAACTCCCGGCCTGTTGGAGTTAATCGCGGGAAATTACGCGGCGGTTGTAATAACCGCGTGACTAGTGTTCTGACTTCCCGTGAGCGATTGCGAACGGAAGTTCGTGTTTTCGTATTGACTGTTATGGCTGAAGAATTCCTACCTTCCTGTTGCGCGCGTTAGTGTTCTCGTTACGGGTAATGCTTGATGGCAAGGTCCCTTGTTGTCACTAATAGCGCGTTTCTTATGCGGTTGTTTTCTGTACAGTATAGGAAAGATTAATTGATATTGTTTGTTACGTATCTGAAAATTGCACTATTTCCTTGATGTTGCTACGTATTTCAGGGACTCTTTTTATTCAGATGTCCAAGTACTTTCAGGAAAGATTTTACTTAAAAATGATTCCTTTTGCCCGGTTGTGTTTTTGATGACCGTACAATTTTATAATGAATTTCGTGAAATGCAGATCCTTCTTTCTCTTCATCAAAATATACAACGTGAACTTACATTTCTTTATTGTTCTGTTTCTCTTTCTTTGGGGTGGTCGCTGTCTTTGGTTGTTTTTATAATTTATCATCTTTCTCAAGACGCATGGGTGCGTACCATTTCTCTACTGCTGCTTCTTATCCAGGAATCAGTGCTGTTATGTGAACTGGGGCCCGTTGGTTTGCCCGCTATCGATCTAGTAGAACCACTTCTGTGATGCAGAAGAGCTGCATGGCAATTTATTCAAAGGAAGTAAATTGAGAACAGGTGCCTCAACGGCAGCGGAGATGCATCAACACATCGCAACCGTTCCCGCCCTGTCAGGCCTCTATACGGCTGCCTTGCCACTGTGAGGCGGTGGCAGTCGCTGACTCACTGACAACGCTTTCCTTTCGAGTTGACAACGGGTCGCTAGCCGGCGTCTTTTCGCTTTAGACCCCCCCCCCCCCCGAGTCCCGCGAACTCATGCCTGTAGACTCGTCTTTGTGGGGCACCCGGCTGTCGAGTCTGTTGTTCTTACTGTTTTAATATAGTATGAATTTATCCGTCTCTTTACGATATGAATTATTAATTACATTAATCTTTTTAAGTTCTACACACACACACACACAAGCTCTTTATAGTATTGTAATACAGCCAATAAACGTAGTTTTTCTAAACTTAATGCGTAAGTAATGTGAAGAGGGAACTTGTAGAAAAGTCTGACGTTGGAGGCAGATAGCTTGTCACGTATTTATACATACGTGCGTGCTAGCAATCACGGTGAAATACTACGCCTAACGTCCACTCACTTCCCGGTAGTGACCGCCTCCTGTTATCTCCCCATACACTTTCTTTCCTGCTCGACGATACATGATTTACAGAAGAACTTCCATTTCCGTTTTTGCACGTTAACTACCCGCTTCCTGCTACTTCCGCATTGTAATTTTAGACTGATATGATAGCATATACCTTTCACAATATCTCATTCTACGGTACGAATATGTACTTTATGTGATCAAATAAGCATATTCTTACAGCACGCAAGGTATAAACGGAAGTGAATTCGTATAACAGGATTAGGTGCGAAAATTGCATCATGATAGGAAAGTCGTGAACAGACGTCTGTGATCGTGGTGGTCTTCAAACAGCAATGTTCTGTTTTGAGATATATCCCTTTGTTTGCTCCTTATCCACCAAACGAAAGCAGTGGTCTTTAATGAGCAGCCCACGCATACTGAGCATGTTCTTTGTTCAATTCCACTCACGCCTCTCTTCATTATGCACAAGGAGAGGTTGGCGTTCCCCATTGTCACTGCATCGACCATCTTTCCTCGCGGGTTGGAAATGCGAGCAGCGTGACTCACATCCTCTCATCACGAAGGGAACCGTCGCAATAAGCGAAAAAGAAGCGAACTTGGCTGCGAGCATTGCTCCTTCCCGGGAACATGACGCACTCGGTGCCCCACTGTCCCCGCCCGCCGACCGGCCCTCCCTCCCACTCCCTCGCCATCTCCGCTCCCCGCCTATGTTGGCGGCGGCCAACATGCAGTGGCGTAGTTAGGGCTTGTGCTGCGTGAGGCAGGCGGCGAATTCGTATGAGGAAATCAGCGTTGTCACGGGGTTTTCTGAACATTTCTTTACTCTTGCATCATTATAGGAAAGCAGAGTGCATTGTCCTCTTCAGTAACGCGCAGTTCAGACCAGGAGGATCCCCTCCCCTTGCTCGCGTAGCTTCACCTGGACGACCGGGCCACCCTCCCTCCCACTCCCTCGCTATCTCCGCTCCCCGTCTATGTTGTCGGCGGCCAACATGCAGTGGCGTAGTTTTGGCTTGTGCTGCGTGAGGCAGGCAGCGAATTCGTGTGTGGAAATCAGCGTTGTCACGGGGTTTTCTAAACATTTCTTTACTCTTGCATCATTGTAGGAAAGCAGGGTACATTGTCCCCTTCAGTAACGCGCAGTCCAGACCAGGAGGATCCCCTCCTCTTGCTCGCGTAGCTCCGCCAGAACGACCGGGCCTGTTTGGCTGGCTGTCCCCGTCACCTCGAAGCGGCACGGCACGGCGCGTAGGAGGAACAACGCCGCATTAGCGCGCGAGAGGTGTGCCAAGGCTCCCAACGACCGCTCTCGCGAAATCCCGCGCGGGTCAGGCCACCCGAACGGGTGAGATGCGTGGATGCGCGCGAGGAAAAAGGCGACGACAAGGCGGCCTCGGCGCGCGCCTTCCAGGAGATCGCGCCGTGCCCTGCAATAACGCGCGCCGCCTTCCGAGGAAACGTCGTCGGGCGTCAGGCCGCGAGCGAGAACCGCTTTGCATCGGGCGGCCTCCTGCCAGCCCTCTTCCTTTCCGGGGCGCGCCCTAACGAATGTTCTCTCGAACGAGCTTCCTTTTGCGGGGAAGCGGAAAGATTAATCGACGGTGTTGCGTCGATAATGCATCCTTCGTGTCGTTTTCTTGGCGCAGGATCTCAGAAGTCAGATACATACCATTATAATTTCCATCAAAACTGGTACGGGGTGCGTCTGTAACGCAGGAATCCCCATTCGATGTTGTGCGGGGATGTCCCCCGCGTGCGTCAACGCTGTTCCGAGAAACTCCTTGTATGGCCTTTCTGTTCCCCTTAATTGTTCTTCCTCTGCGGATGGCGGTCAACAGGTGGTTGTGCCGCACGGGGCTACTGCCTTCTCCAGCGCCCCTATCTCCTCTGCGAACGCCCGAGGGCCACGCGTCTTATGTAACTGCTTCGCGGAATGGCTCACACGTACGCTTGCGCCGGCGTGTGCGCGCAGACATTAGTGGCGCGTGGGTGGGAGGGGGTGTCGACGGAGCTGCGGCGTCACAGCGTCTGGGCTTGCTTCATGCGCTTCGCGTCTCCGCCGTCAAGCCGTCACAACGTCACTCGTCAAACTACGTAAGCAGCTTCAGGTGCCAGAGATGGGATCGTTTGGCAAACGTGTGAATCACTTTATTGTGCCTTTAAATCGTGTTGCTAAAATAGAATGCTTGTTGAGTGGTCTATTTTTGGTCGTGGTTAGTCTTTAAAAAATGCTTGAGATAAAAATATCTTCTGACAAGACAACGGGACGCGTGGACATTCTACGTTTCTTTTGGGAATACATAACACGCTTTAGTGTGGCATGTACTTCAGTTTAATTTACAACGTATTATTGCAGAGATGGTAATAATTTCTTGTGCATGAAGAGCAGGACATGGTATAGAATATTGTTTTATTAAGGATCCATCATTCTAGTGCTGTATGTTGCTCTGATATTGCATGAATTGAAATTTTTGATAACGGTCGTATGCACCGTAGGCAATGGAAATATTTGTATTTAGTGAATATTAGACTAGTGGCTACCTTCGATTGGAAGCTTCTACCTGCATAGTCTGTTTTTTCTCGATATTCTGCCTAATACCAGGAAAATTCCAATCGGGTGACGTGCTGTTCAAACTGAGTTCCCACCTGTTGAGGGCAAGAAGTCAATTTTTCCTTGTTTTTATTCCTCCAATATACATTTAGTCCGGTTCTTGTTTATATTTACGAAGTAGGTTGCTCAGCGGCTTGCCCGACGACTCTCGTGTGCCGTTGGGGACAGAAGGTGATACCCTGGGAACGCTGAATTAATGAGAAATCCAGATGTTAACTCGTTAATAGATCAATAAAATACAAACTGTCGAGCTGGTGGTTTTTCTTTAAAAAAAAGACGTATTAAGTAATTCATCATTACGTGCACAAATTATATAGATCCAGTAACGGTATAAAACGTTCATTATCATTCGCTCCAAGATTTATCATTACATATGAATTTAAATATGGCGCTGTGTTAATATATGTTCAAGAAAATAGTTAAATGTGTTGACTTTATCGTCGTTGGCTTTATCGACTCGTTGACTTTTTCGACGTTGCTCGTGAGCATCAGGATTTGGAAATGGGTATTGCCATTATTCAGACATTGTTGAAAGAAGAAAGGTAAAGCCCCTCCTCACTTGCCTCTAACGTGAACTTCTCTTCCTCAGCCATTCGTGGCATCGGTTGGGTCTGTCCCTAATCCGTGTTCGTGTACTCCTCATACCTACATGTATGGCCCATGTGAAGGTGTATCTCCGCCCCCGCAGGAGGAGGGCCCTCCACCCGTGGTCTTTGCGGCGAGGGGCGCGCTCTTCTCCATCGCGGGCGAAGACTAGGCGAGCGAAGTGCGCAGGCGGAGCAGAGCAGAGCTGAGCGAAGCGGCGCGGCGCGGAGAACGAGGGCGGCCGGCAAATATGGGCGCATCCGGCGCACCACTCGGCCGCCCGCCCGCGGGCACTTCCGCCGCCCTCGCGCCCGCCGACTCCGCCTTCGCCGCTCTCGCCGTTGTCTCCCGGCCTTTGCCTGCAACGCCGCCGTTTGCTGTCTCGCTTCTCTCCCAACGTCGCCTCCGCTGCCGCCTTCCTCTTCTGTCGCGTGCGCCGTAGCCGTTTCTCTCACTTTACCGCCATCGTCGTGGTGACAATTTCTATACTCTAGTAATTTCCCCCAATGCTGACATTGCTTTATTTCCCTTGCGGTACATCATTGGTACATCACTGTCTCTTCCAGTGACGCTAATGTCTCCTCTCGTATCGTGTTGCTGCCTTCAAGCTCGCAGCTGCGTCCGCTGCGCGTGTGTGGGCGGCAACGGGGACATGCCGCCTACCAAGGCCCACGGCAACAGAGACGGTGGGACTGGGTTGGGCACGAGCGTTCGACGGACTGGATTTTTCCGGGATGTTGACTCGCGATTGACGCAAATGCGGAGACTTGTTTGCGCGTGCGTATTCCCAACCAAACGTTGGCCGTTGTGTGTGTGTGTAAGAGGACAATAATTAGGAAGGAAAGACCGTGCGTGGTCCATGATAAGTTTGTTAGGCTTCTGCGTCGGCATTCGCCTGGTATTGATCGCAGAAGCCACGGAAAACTATCGATGAGAGCAGCCGGCCGCTAGAAATTTCCTTCAGTCAACGACTGAATTCAATCCAGCTCTGTGGCTACCGTCGAAAACCCTCCATCTTCATGACTCGAACTCTGGAACCTGCCAATTAACGATTGCGCAGAGTCGACAATGTTGACGCTGAGCTATCGCAGCCCGTGTGTATTGATTGATTTAATTATTGGAACAAACCGTACGTATGATTACACATATTCGACTTCAAATCTTAAGAACGTTCAAATTCCTTTCCCGGAGCGCAATAAATGTCAAAGATATTTAATTGAAAGGTACGCGCCTGGCATTCCGAAGTCGTCGCTCATTGAGTTGCGACGCCCTGGCGTCGCGCCCTGAAGGTGCTGTTCGGCGACGGCTAAATACAGCGCACGAATCATTCGAGTCGGAGCCCGAAGGAGACACCGAAGCCGTTGACGCGGGCGCCACCGAAACGAAGTGAATGACGCCTCGCGGATGATCTCTGGTGCTAAATTCGTGTGTGAGTGTGTGGGTTACCAAATTCCGAATAGCGAGTCTTTCAGAAATGTGGAATGAGTATCTCATCCAATCAGCGTTTAGAAGGTAACATTACGTGCAACGACGCGTATAAAAGTTGCGTACTTTTTCCGATAGTTGTTCAATGATGTTAAAAAAACCGGCTCGACGTCAACTGAATGTTTGAGAGAATGCTAATATTTATTTTACGTGGAAAACAGAAAAGAACGCTGTGATATACGGGGTAAAGTGTGTGTATGCATTAGTTAATGACTACGATAATGTAATGGCTATTAACAATGACTAAAATATTTTCACGACATCCAATTGCTTGCGGATACACGAGTCCTTGTGTGAAACAAGAGAGATAGGAAAATGTACATAAATGGAGGCAATGGAGGCGCGAGTTAATGTTCATTGCTGATGAAACCTGACATTCGTTGTTACATAGTGCCGCGCATCTGGCAACGCTGGGAATTATGGCGCCCGCCGGGGCTCCCCGCTAACACCACGTCGTTGGATATGCGGTCTGAATCATGACGCGAGACGCGGCGGGGCAGTGGGAGGGCGGGCGACCGCAGACGAGGCGGTCGTCATCCTCCGGCGCCCGGTGACTCGCCGACCTGCCGCGACGCGCCCCGCCTTTTTCGCGCTCGCGGTTCCCCTATTGAGCCCTCGCCCCTATATTGGTCGTCATGCCTCCCATTGTCGTTTCTCGCTCATTTTAATGTAAAAGGCGCCGAGTATTTTTGAAGGTATGAGAGATGTCACGAGGGATTGAACCCCGCTGTTCTTACTCGTTACAAGGAAAATTGACAGCGATGATCTCATCTTGAAGTCATTTCGTTTAAGGTTTCTAAGTATTCTGGGGGTAATTAAGACACGCTGTCACCTTGAAAAGTTCCTTCTACGTTCGTGTTTATTTCAATGATCTTATTTATCTTTTTCCATAATTTTCTTTCAAATATCTTCTCGTTGTTCCTGCCTCTAATTTTCGCATCGACTATCCTCCCGTCAATCCCCGTCGAGTCGCATGTGAGATTCGAACGTAAATGAAACTTCATTTTTTTAAGCTGCATTTGCTCTGACTTGGAAAGTATTCCTTTCGGATTTTTCACTTTTCTAAATATATCGTATTTATTTACCTATTGTAGATATGAGATTGATTAAATATCTTCATATTCTGATTGAAAATGTTAGCATTCAAAACACTAGTGAAATATTAAAACTTAATTCTGTTTCGTGTAAATTGAAATTTCACTCTTTGGAAATTCAATGCTTGTCCGCAATCTGTGCAATAGAACGTGTAAATTGATAGCTGCTATTGGAATTCTTAGAATACTTAAAAGTGCATGTTGAATTCTTCACCTCGTTCTCTGTTCTTCTGTAAACCTGAAATACGATATCATCGATTGATCAAATACCGCTCTTGGAAGTACGTAAAACGTCCCATTATTTTGTCGGTTACGTTCAAAAGAATTGTCCAAATGTTCTGAGAATTGTCGTACATTTCCGGTTGTAACTTGTAATACCTCGTATTGTGAATGATAACTACGCTATCCAATTTTGCTTAATTTAAAAGTGAACGTTTGATACGAACTGATGAATATCCTGATCAGGCGTCGTCGGAACAATTCAGAGCATTTGATAATAATGGAATCTTGGGAATGCTGAAAACTGAACGTACTTAAAATAACAGGGACAACTCGCCTGCGGGGCGCTATGTTGTGATTCGCTGTCGGAAATAAGGTTGTAGCAATTTAATGAACGCGTGCCAAGTCCCTGTGCAAAATGTCTCTCCCCAATCACCTAGGCGAGGTGGATCGGGCGCCGCGCACAGTAGCAAGGTGTGCGGCGGCAGCGGCCGGCGCCGCCATGGCTGCGGCCGGTCGTAAAGCCGACCGTGTTTTACGTCCCCGGCGTCGCTGCCGCCGCCTCCGCCGTCGCCCGCCCGCAAGTGGCCGTAACACGGTGGCCATAACTCGGCCGCTGGCACCTGCGCGGCGCGACAGAACAGGACAGCCCGCGGCGCCGCCGATTCCGCCCCTCACCTCATGCGCTCCGCCACCGCCGCGCCGCCGCAATCTATCCCTCCCGTTGATCCCCACACTCCAGCCTCAGAGATTGCATGCAAGCAACCGCAGCTTTTTAGGTTTACACGGGGAGGAGTCTGTTTTTTTCTTTTCCCTTGATTTATGTGCTTGGAGGATTAATTTGTCTGGGAACATGATTGGTCTGTAACCCACACACTTGAGAAATGGATATGTGCTTAGAAAAACACGTATCATGCACGCAACATAAAATTCGTAGCATCTTTAACGTATGTTGTTACAGGAGTCCCTTGTTTGTGACAACGCGGACATCAACCATTAATTATTACCGTCAACTTCCTATTCAACAGAATAGTCCCGAGAAGAATTTTGTGATTTTCATTTTCTCTTAATGATGTTTGATCGACTGTTTTTAAACACTTGTACTTTGCAACCGTGTACTCACTTCTTCTCGTCTCGGGGTCGTTGTTCCGTGAATCGGCTCAAAGCTTGTTTGCCAAGAAAGCGGGTTCGAATCTTAAAGGTCAGTCTTTCCGCGCTCGTGCCTGATATTTACTCACGATTTCATGCAAAGAACTCCTATTGTATCCCCCTCGAAAAATTCGGTACCTGGTGGCCAGTTTCGTTTCAGCTGATTAAGACGCCCGCGGCTGCGTAGGTGTTGGCGCCTCCCAAACAATGCGCGCGCGTAATTGGCTGTTTTGAAGGCGTTCGGGGCCTTTTCTTCTCCTGTGCGCGCCGCTTTCTCTTCTCCGGAAGAAGCACCCAACCGCCCAACCGCCGCCCGCGCCGAGGGGGTTGCGTCGCGGGGTCGCAGGGCGGTGCCAGGGGCGCGGCTGGGACTGGGAGTTCGCACGCCGCCTCTAATTGGGCGGAAGCCCGGCAGAGCGCGGACGACGCCTCTGTGGCCTCGTTACAGGCGACTCCCTCTCAAAGAAGCCCCCGCCCGCGACTCGGGGCCGTATTCATAGTCGTCGCTTATAATAAGGAAATATAACGTTTTTCAATTCATAGTGGCAACTTATCCGCGTACGTAAGAAACTCCTTATAGCTATAAGGAAGGTCCAGCTTTCACTTATAGTTATAAGTGAACAGTCTCTTGGTGGGTTGAAATTAGTCATTTGAAAGAAATGGAAATGGACTACGATTTTGAACATTATAAAAATGTTTATAGTGGCATCGTTCTTCGTAGCAATTATCTATATTTACATGATATATACATCCCTCCGGAAGCGCACAACGTTCAAGAATATTTAAGAAATGGTATCGTTTTATCCGGACCAAAGTACATGTTTTGGTAAACGTTGATGGCAAAAATCAGCTATAACTAATTGAGGTTTACCGATTTCCCACTATTTAAGACACTGTTTAAGATACTACCACTATTTAAGTAATTGTGTAGGTGAGGTTACCCCACGGATGTCTACGGACGCATGCATAGGAATAGTTCACGGCCAGCTTGATGGGACGTTTCAGACAGGATTCAAGTGGCTGTGAACCACCGAAGACGCTGTTGTCACGCAAGACTCTGCTAGCGTCGTACTTACGTTAAGTATCGTCTATGAATACCAAATGTGCATAAGCATTTCTTTATCAAAAGTAACTTCTTATAGCTTAAGTACTTTCTTATCCTGTAAGTGACGACTATGAATACGGCCCTCGGTCTCTGACACCGAAAGTATGACCATGCGCCGAGGAGTTCGATCCTCGACCAGTCCATGTGGTATGTGGTGGACAAAGCGAGATCTCTACAGGTTTTCTCTGGATTCTTCCGCTTCTCCATTGCATTCCTTTTCCTCCATCATTATCTCTTGGCATCTGTCCGCTTACTAAATCGTAACTCGTGGATCTCAAGTACTTTAGCCGTTGAAGGTCCCATAATCTTAAGTAAATAATTATGTTTATCTTATTCTTACGGCGGCGTTGTGTCCCAGTTGAATCCACCTCCTGGTCCTAAGGGTGTGGGCGGAGGAGGGTTGGGAAGGAAGAATTGTGCGCGGGTCCAGTGCTTTTGTTGAAGGTGGACTGCTTGTGGCACCAACCTGGAATTGAACAGAGAAAATACAGAAAAGATATGTTGAAGCAGTCAACTTGTAGAATACACGTTCATGCAGAACTAGTGTCGATAATCAGCTTCGGTTAGGTGTGTACGAATCTCAAGTTGTGGATTTGCAACTACATACGAACTTGGCCCATGCGCCGGACATATTTACTTTCTCGCATTGCGCTTTTCCTGAAGGAAATGTTTAGAAACTAGTGGATTGTTATGGGCTGTAATATATTTCCCTGCTTCCAGTAGATGGAACCCTGTTTAGAAACCGTCGAATGAGACAAGTAGCGAAACGTTTCTTCCAAGATACGTAGAATTTTATTGAATTATTTTATTTCAACCTCTATAGAAAGAAAGTTCTTTGAGTGATAATTTCACAGTAAAGTTCCATTTTGTGTGTGTGTTGATCATACTTCATGTATTGTACGACACGTTTGTGCAAGTTGTTACCTAGTCGTAGTGAAAAGTTACTGCGCGAAACATCGTTCCATCAATTACCAAGAAATTGATATAATCTCCTGTCAACCCATGTTCGGGCAACATGGGTATCTTTTCTTCCCACTCTCTCTTCCATCACGTGGACGTTTCGCTGCTTCAGCATCTCACATCTGCTTATTCCCTCCCTCCCGTCCCTTTTAGCATTCCTGCACCGCCCACGTGTCCGTCTCGACGGGTCCTTTGCGCTCCCTCGTGCCACCCTCCATCTATCTTCAGCTGCCTTCTCCGCGCGGGTCCGCGCCCGCCCTCTTCGACCCCGTCATCACCTGCCGCCTGCGGAATGCCGTTGTCATTTGCCACCGCCGACGCCTTCGTCCCCTCCGCCTCGCGCCGCGCCGGTTCCCACATTCATTACGCCGACTGTCAGGCAGGCTCCCGGGCCCGCGGGAAGAAGAAGGAAGGAAAAAAAAGAAGGATCCGCTGCGAAATTTGCAATTCCAATCGCGTTTTTTTTCGACGGCGACAGAGGCTCGAACCCGGACCGCGAGCGGCTCCCGCGCCGCCGCTGCCGCCGCCTCCGCCACGCACGGCGTGTTTTTATTATTATCATTAAAGCTTTGGCGTGCCTTTCCTTAAGCGCGGGACCGGCTACCGCGCGCCGCTGTCCACGCCCAGCGCGGGCCGCGCCGCCCGCGTATAAGGCCGCGCGCCCGGCGCCGCCCCTGTCCCTCGGCTCCACTCCGCTCCGTTCCGCGCCGCCGCGCCGCTCCAGTGACGCGATGCCGAGCGCGATAGCTCGCTTGTGGGAGCACGTTCCGAGCAATGAATGGTCTTGTATCCACATTTACTGTTCTACGGTATTTTTTACTGTCAAGTAGAATGTATAGTATATGGAATGGAATGTAATTCAACACGTTGTGTTTTATTGAAACTATCCGATGGGACATTCAGCAAAACAACTATAAAATTTCATAATCTTCATACTATGTTCCCGCTCCTCTACCGTTTGCCTTTTTTCTTTACATGCGTACTATTAAAGGAATTGAATTTGAAAGTGAAATTAAAACAATGAATGAAAGCGGTATCGGTAATGGCTCCGACTAACAAAGGATTTACCTAGATGTTTATAGGTCACTTTAAGATTGAAAACAAATATTGCTTGTCGGTGCTGAAACAGGTTGACTCCTGGAAGAATGAAATAGTTAAGCGAGGAGTGAAAATGTCGTTGCCATCGATAAGAATTTAGCATTCTTCAAAAGTGTGCGTCCTCTGTAATGTGAATTCATATTGTGTACCTTCATATACGTAAGACACTTCAAATGAGTAAACCTAATTGCCGAGTTCTCGTTTCCTCGATATTCTTTTCGGAAAACTTCAGCTTGTGTTCAGGAATGGATATCAGTTCTTGGAGGTGGACAAGGGTAAGTGAAATTGGAAGATTTATGAGAAAATAACTGTATCGACATTCTGTACCCACTAGTTCAACACCGGAGGAAGTTGTAGGATGTAGAAATTGCGTCCAGTGACTTCAAGGTCGAAGAAGTGCTGTGTGGGTTGCCTAATTACACTTCGTGAAGGGGAAGTATGTCGCGTTTACTTTCGTAAGAAGTATCTGAGACACATACGGTTTGTGAACCCACGCTGTGAGACCTTTCGCCACCGGCGTTTAATCCTAGCGCTTCCGTCGTCGACGCCCGCCCTCGCAACGCGCACGAGTTACGTCTTCGCGCGCAAGATTTCGTCTAGGCAGCGCCCTGCCAAGGGCTGCCGGCGTTCCAAGGGTTTTCGGCGTTCTCTGGCCGGCCAGGTGCTTTCCGTGGCAAATAGCCATGGCTTCATTGCGTGAGATCAGCCTTCTCGAATTAAATAACTAACGCTTCCTAGGATAGTTTGTTATTTTGTAGTTTATGGCTGGACGATAAGAGCTAATGTAAACTTGCTCTCCTATTCGCGTCGACAACACTCGATGTTATTCATAGTTTTAGGGATTTTGACTCCCTGGTTCAGGAAAATCATTTTTCTATGTGTGTGATATGATTGTGAACTATTTTGCAATGGATTCTTCCGTTTCTTAGTTCTATCATTTCGTACTGTTGAATCACATATCAATTGGGTCCTCTCATTCCAATTCGAAAAGAGATTTCAGTGTTTTGCGGTCGAGTGTGAGATTGGCATTGTTTACTGCCTGTCAAAAGCTATAATAATGGAGATGATTCGTACGATTACGAGAACCGTCACGGAATATCTGCACGCATGGACGTTTGATCCCGAGGAGCGTAAGAAGGCAAGTCGGCACGCAGAGGCACGCGGGCGGGCGGCGGCGTGCATGCCGCAGGCAGCGGGCCACGGCGTTCAGTCGCCGCCAGCACTTCCCGAATCCGCGCCGGCCGACCTTTCGCCGCCGCTGGCACCGACACCGGCACCGTGGCCGGCGGCAGCGGCAGCGGCCAAGGCTCTAACCTTGTTTCGGCCGGGGAGACGTCGCGCGCCTTATTTGGCCGCGTTTCTCCCGACGGCGGCGGCGCTGTTGGCGGAGGCGCCGGCGTCTGTTGGCCGTCGAGCCTCGCCGCGCCGCGGAGCGCGGAATCGCTAGCGGAGGCGCGCGGCGCGGACTGCGGGCTCGTGGCGCAAGAAGCGCGGCGATACGTTTACGGGCATGGTCGCGGACGCGGCACCTGCGGAGGGCAGGCAGGCAGGCGGTCGCCGCTCCGCTCCGCCCCGCTCGGCTCGAGTCTGCGCTGGGGCGCTCCGCGCGCCCTGTCCCGCCGCGAAAGGCGTTCTCGTCCGATCCGATCCGCCTCCCCGCGCCGCCGCCGCCGCCGCCACCGCCGCCGCTGCTGCCTTCACTCGCTGCGCCGCGCGGGCGAAAGTGGACGCGACTCCCACCTTAGGGGGACATCGACGTTCACCGTACAAGTCATTTCGTGTTCGAATGCATAATAGTCTTTCCTAGTTTAGCGGCATAAATGGTTTCAGGGACGAGCAATAAAATGTACATATCCTAGAAGCTCTTACTGGGTTTTACTGCTCGCAGTGTTCTATTAGCTTCCGAATACTCTGATTTTAAACTTCGTCTTGTCATCTGAAATTCCTTCCCAATGGACCAGTCAGAAGTTACATCATTAGAAAAATCAAAATTTTAATGGATGTAAAAATCGAATTAAATGTGTTCGTCGTATACCCTCACAAAAAGACCCCCACACAAGCACATTGACGGCTCCTGTCGCTCGAATTTCTCCCTCACGAGATAAACCATGTACTAATTTTTAACTACGGCATCTCAAGATTTAAGGCAAGGATGGAATCTCAAAACGATGTGTACTCGTCATGCGTAGCCGTCTCCGTCCCATCAGGTCTCCTCTCGTTACACACCGCTGCACGGAGAGGTGTGAAATGGCCGAAACCGCTGACGGCAAATCTCTTCTACCCGCGCGTCAATCTCCGTCGCTCGCTCGCGCGCGCGCGCGCTGTGCCTTGCGTGAAGCGGCGCGTCTCTCGTCGCGCCACGCGCTCCCGTCGCGTCTTCGCGCCGACTGCCCCTCCTCCTCCTCCTCCCGTCTCCTGCGCACCCCGCGCCGCCGCCGAAACCGGCCCACACAAGGCGGATGGCTAAATAAGGCGGCCGGCCCCCGAGCGCGGGCCCCCCCACCCGGCGACGGCGGCGCCGCGCGGGCCCCCCCTCTCCCGGTCGGCGTCGCGGCGCGGCGCGGGAGAGCGAGGGAGCGCCGGGCCGAGCCGGGTCCGCCGCGCGCGCCGCTTCAGTCAGTCTCACGCGAGCGACGCCGCGGGTCGGACGCGCGCCCACGCCTCGCACGCCGTCTCCCCCGCCGCGCCGGGGCCCCGCAGCTTGCCGCTCGCCGGCACCATTCGCCGCAGCACCGTCGTGGCGCCGCATGTGGAGAGCATGGGGCGGTACTCCGGGTGTGTATGCGTCCTTTTTGTGTGGAATGTAGTGTTGTGATGTGGGTGTATGTGGCCGTTGGAGTTGGATCACCTACGAAAATTGTTACCCCATGTCGTGGCAATGAACGAAAATCCTGACATCATGTGCAACCCTTTGGCGGTCGAGTGTTGTTTGTGCTGCTTCCTGATTGGTCATGCGTTTTACAAGCTGTGGTTCTCAAGATTTATACAATACTGTATCTTGTCGATCAATCTTCTCTCATGTCTTAAACTTCATGACATCGAAGATTGTCATTGTTGTTGACATTATACAGAAGGTTGTTTTGCATTCGCAGTGACTGTTCTCACAGAACAGCCGTGAATCGCCCTGGATATGTGACCCATAACTATACGAGCCAAATTGCATCTTGTGCTTTGTAATCCTAGTTTACGAAGCCAGGACAGCCGCTTTGTAAGGACTTAACGACTTCCCTTCCGCCGTCGGAATAGTTAATCCTTCCTCGTGCGCGCTCGGAGTGTTGCCAATCTCCAGAGAAATACTGGTGACGCTCTGGAGACGAGCCAGGCAGCGACGTCGGCAACCACCGTTCGCTGCCTGCAAGTCTCGAAGGGGTGCAACCGCCACCCCAAACACTTGCGAGCCGCCCCGTGGGGCTGCCGTTGTGAAACCAGTCGAGCGGAGGGTTCGCTCGGAACCTTGAAAGGGTGGCTAAAGGACTGTCTCAAGTTGGAGACAGGATTCAGCGATACGTACGAAGAAAAAAATCTTAGTCTTTGCGAAATTTCGTTTTTTAGCATCACCGTTTAAGTGGATTTAACAGTCAACTAATTGAAGTGTTCTAAGTAAGTTCAAAATCGGAACATATTCTACTTCATACAATAAAATACTGCAGGGTAATTTTTAAGATAATGAGGAAAATAATTATAATAATACAATATCTTCATATCGATTCCTTGAATACGGGAATGGTTCATATATACATGTATACATAGTAATTATACATGTATACATAGTATACATAATATGAATTGAAGCTCCAGTTCCCGATTGAGGTCAGTAAGTGAAGAAACTTTCGCTACGAAAAACTCGGCATCTCGCCCTCTGTAGTCACTTAGGGAGGCAGTGACTTATTCCTAGCAGTGCGCTGGAGTATAAAATCTGGATCGATCGATTGTGAAGGCAGTGTGTCCAGGTTGGAGGAACGTCCGTCCCTAGGGCGCGAATTAGTGGCTGACAAGAGGTTCAACTTATATTTTTTAGTTATTAATAATTGAAAAAATAATGATTTTTGTACTCATTACATGAATGTTGGGCGGTGTTTTAGAGAAAAAAGGGGGGAAGTTAAAATTTCAGACGTTTCTAGACTCATTATATGCTTTAACGTTTTATAATGCTTATATGTATTTAAATATTGATGTTAATATAAATTATGGAATATGTTATAGCGGATATTTCATAGTTCGGAATGTCGACTATCTCGAAACTTGTCAAGAAACTGCTAAAATATTACCAAACAAAAATGTTGAAAAATGATGAATCGAAGGTTGATCAAAATATATCTCTCGTAGTGGGACTTTTTCTGAAAATTGACATTTGTAGATGTCATTCATAAAAATTAGGCAAACCCCGTTTTGATTTGTTTTCGTTGGTAGACGTTTTATTGCGAAATTTTATTACAATTATTTTCTTTCAAATTAACTATTTCTTTATCATACTAGTAGTAATTTCTGGAAAAATGAATCATTCGGACAAACAGGGGAAAGCTTCCTTCGTGAGAATCTACTCCTGGTTATGTGCATATATTTCGGTCCGAGGGGGGGAAGGCTCGTTGCCGGAGGGTGCGTGTCGGCCGGGGGTGGAGCGAGCGCGTGCACCCTCACGGCAGGCAGGCAGGCAGGCTGAGCGGGCGGGCGGGCGGCGCGCAAGTGGGTGCCTGGCGCGGGGCGCTCCTCCGTTGAGCAAGGCCCCCAGAAGAAAGCAGCCCGCGCTGCGCCGCGGCCGCGGCCGCCCGCGTGGCCATGTTAGGAAGCGGCAGCGGCGGTTGCCGCCGCCGTTGAGCGCTGGGGCTGCGTCGCCGCCGTCCCCGCCACCACCGCCATCGCCGCCGCCGCCACCGCCGCGAACCGCGCGCCCCGCGAGCACGCCTCGTCTCGTTCTCTCGCGGCCGCGTGCGGGCAGAACATTTGGACAGAACCAGTAGTGGCGCGGGCAGCGGCGGCGGAGGCTGCCGGAGGTGGAGGCGGCCGCCGCGCTGGAGCCCCTTTCGTGGGCTCGCGGTACGGAGCGCGCGTCGCCCCTCTCACTGCGATTCTGGCCCGGTTTTCCCTCACGTGACTCCGTGTCGGAAATGAGCCATAATTTTGACGGAAATCTGGAAAAGAGTAGGTTGTGGAGTAGGGGAGGGGGAGAGCGATGTAGTCCGTTAATCGATTACCAGCGTGGAAATCTGGAAATGTTTCCAAGTCTTTCCAACTTGGCAGGGATGTCACCTTCCCGATTAATGTTTTTACTTTGTGAAGAACAGTGTTAACAAATGGTCCATTTATCCTCAAAAAGAGAGACGTAACTTCAATTCGGAGGCAAGGTTTTGACCCATATATATATATATATATATATATATATATATATATATATATATACACATATATTTGTCTCCGAGGCTTTCGTTGAAACGAATGCCTAGAAAATAATACTACACATTATCAATTTCAATAATAAATAGTAGGCTACTACCATGATAGTGGACAAAAGGGATCGTCTCATTTGTTGAAATGCAGCGCATTACCTAGGGAGAGTGCATATTTCCCAATGCGACAGCTTTTTCTAGGGGGAGTTTTGCCCCCTATCCTTTCTAAACTGAATTTCGTCGGCCGGTGACCCAACAGCGTTCATTCCTTGACTTGGCGAGGAATTCGCTTGTGTTCAATAGGAATTATCACCTTCCTACCGGATGTTGATACCGGATACGAAGTTTATGAATTCAAGTAAAATTATATCATCGTGATCGCCGTACTAGAATACTCGCTGAGACTCAAATTGGATCCTTTTCATTTAACTTTTGAAATTGTCACCAGCAATATTTGGAAAAGTCGGAACACGCAAGTCATTTAAGACCGTTCTCCGGTAAACTTGTTTTCCCTTTCAATGGGCAAATGACAGTTCCAATGTATGCTCATGGAATAGTTTGTGGCAAGTATTTCTAAGAATACAATATGAAAGGGACAGCGTATAATGAAAGAACGTGTTTTTGGAGAGGCTCTTTCCCTACCCAGTTGCTTTGAGCTATTCTCAAGACTCGTGACGAGTGGGCTTAGTACGTTCGCAATTTGCTCTTGGCGCCGGCCTAGCGGCGCGATCCATCACGCACGCGTCGAACCATCTCCGTATGCGAGTGCGTGGCCTTGTGTGCGTGCACGCGTGGCCTTGGCGCAACTGGCCCGCTCCGCTCGCCGGATGCTGCGGGCGCCCACGTCCGTCCCCTCCGACCCCCGGCGCCCCAAGAGAACGCAGGTGTTGCCATCAGGCGGTCGGGCTCCGAACTATCGTCTTGCGGAAGGCGGTCCGATTTGGTTTCGGAAATGGCGAATTCGACAATAAGTAAATTCATAAGTTTAGACCAGAGCAAAGAAGTAAATAAATGTATACCCGTATTGTTCTTTGTAGTAGCTGTTGCGATTCTATACTCTTAGGTGAATCACAGGAATACCGTTGTTTATCATGTAAAAAGTAGTTCTTGAAATGTACTCTGAAATCCACAATTTTCTAACGTTGCTGAAACTTTTAAAAATTGCTATTAAATGGCATGTTTTTTTTGACTTTATTTGTTTCAAATTTCCATATAAAATATTGGATATTTCATATGATTTCGATTTCAGTTACTGATTTTTTTCTTTTGTCTTCTACAGGTCGGCATTGCAGACCCTTCACAAAGTGAGCTGCAAGGCCCGTGAGCAGAACTACTTCCAAGGAGGGCTGACCCACGACTGGGTGAGCTACTATGAGCAGCGAATTGAATCAGACCGCAGCTGTCTCAATGAGTGGCATGCCATGGACAGCCTGGAGTCACGCAGGCCCCCCTCGCCTGACTCCGTGCGCACAAAGTAAGTACTTGGCTAAGAGTGGCCTTGGCAGAGAATTTCTTAATATGAGTGAGATTGCTTGTTGACAATGAAATGCTGAATTTAATGTTCAAAATAAATTTAATATTTTAATAATTCTTTTGTTTTCCTCTCTGCAAGTGTTGTATAGTTGTATTGTTTTCAAAAATATTATTTTCTTAAAAAAAAAGTTTCATAATGATTGTGTCAGAAGTTTTGAATAATTTCCGTAAGTGATATAAATTCATTATTGCTCTTTTGACCTTCAAATCCACATGTTTTATGTTACAATTTCAGCTTTCCAAAACATTTATCAAAGTAGTTTTATCACAGAAACAGAACTTTTCATAGTTTCTAGTTGTTTGTTGGATTTTCAAGACATGTTCATGAAGATTGTATGAACTAAAGTTGTTTGTTTGAAAGCTCCTAATGAGACATTTGTTTAATGTTTTGCAGACCACGAGAACGTGAAGAAACTGAATGTGTGATCAGAAGTACATTGAAAGAAATCATGATGTCTGTAGACTTGGATGAAGTTACATCAAAGTACATTAGATCCCGCTTGGAAGAAGATCTTGATATGGATTTGGGGGAATACAAGTCCTTCATTGACCAGGAAATGCTTACAATTCTTGGTCAAATGGACGCTGCAACTGAAGTCTTCGAACATGTTTATTTGGGTTCTGAATGGAATGCCTCCAATCTTGAAGAACTTCAAAAGAATGGGTAAGAAAATCAAATTATAATGTCATAACTTAATTCTTTTGCATTAAAAATAGTCAGTTTAATGTGTATTAAAAAATGATTCCTTATGTTTTCCAGTGTAAGGCACATTCTTAACGTGACCAGAGAAATAGATAACTTCTTCCCTGGAATGTTCAACTATCAGAATATCAGAGTTTATGATGATGAGAAGACAGATTTGCTGAAACACTGGGATAATACTTTCAAATACATTACAAATGCTCAGTAAGTTTCTTTAATTGAATTGATAAAAAGATATAGATTGTAGAAATTGAATTAATTGTTTATTTACGTTGATCTCTATCCCAAGGTAAATTGTAGTTTCAAAAAGTGTATTCAGTCTAATAATAAATTAATTAAAAAAATTTTATCTTTTCAGGAAAGAAGGTTCAAAAGTACTTGTACACTGCAAGATGGGAGTCAGTAGATCTGCTTCAGTTGTTATTGCTTATGCCATGAAGGCTTATAATTGGGATTACAAACGGGCTTTTGATTATGTTAAGCAAAAGCGAACCTGTATAAAACCTAATACAAGTTTTGTATCTCAATTAGAAACCTATCAAGGTATTTTAGATGCTATGAAGAACAGGGAAAAACTTCAGAGATCTAAATCTGAAACAAATCTGAAATCACCCGGACTGTCTGCAAAATCTGAACAGACAGGAAGCAGTCGAAGTGTTGGTGAAACAGGCACCATGTCTGGCCCATCTGAGTCTCATACAGAGCCAGATGGTGCAAGTTTATTAGCTGAACCATCATGGAACCTGCGAGTATCTGGACTGGAACTTGGCAAACAAGGAAATCGACCAAAGTCCTGGTCTCCAGACAATAATTCAGCAAACGCTCTCCTATCTGGGAATGCTGTTCCAGGTAAATATGTATACTGTTTGTTGGAAAATTAAAACTACCTCTTATTTCTAAAATCCACACTGTGGAGAAACACTGAATGTTTTAATGAAAACATAATGCATGAAAAGCAATGGAGTGAGTAGGTCTATGATGCAATAGGTTATTTTATATTTTAAAGGATTTTTTAATTTAATGTGAATTTACTGCTTTTCTGTTTTAAATATAAAAAAAACTAGTGAATCCAATGCATATGACAATTTGATAGACATGATTCTTGAGATAAAACTTGTTAATGATTATTCATACTACAATAAATGTATAAATTTGTTGTTACACTTTCTAAAATTGTATTGTGTTTTGTGCAGGTCCTGCATCTGTGTCCTTGGAACAACTTCATTTGGAGGTTTCTTCATCTGTTAAAGAACAGTCTTCACCTGTTGCTCCAGAAAATATTATAGTAAAAGTAGCAGAAACTACTCCAGCTGAGCCTACTACCCCTTCTGTTGCAAACCCACAACCAGCTCATGCAGGGGACAAAGCACCTTCAGAACCAGAAGCTCGCAATTACCGAATGCCATGCAAGAATGGTCAAGCATACAGTGTGTCCCAAAATAAAGTGGTCCACCTTCCAGCATCTCCTGGAGCTGTTGTTCCTTCTGTAAAACACAGAGTGAATGAATTGGAGTTACAAAGTGGTCAGGTTTCAACTACTACTGGAAAGAAGACTGTAGTGGATAGAAAAGGAATGGTTCTTAATCTAACCACTCAATTTGAATCAAATGGCTCAAAGCCAAGTTCCCCTACAGAACAAGAAGAGGGGGATGTGAATGAATGTGTACATAATACTATAGAAAAGGATAATGAGGAAGAAGAAGAACCTGTAATGTCACAGACGAAACTTGCTCCTCAGATGTTGACAGCAGTCCTAGTCAAGAAGGAAATTTGGGATCCAGGAGAGAAAGAGTCTCCAACAACTTGTGCTGTTGAACAAGTGAGACCTCTCACTTCAGTATCCTCCTTTGTGCCTAGCACTGAAAACCTAGTCTGGACTTCATCCACTGAACTAGTGGAGAAGAGAGTGCCTGAACTTTCAGAAGTCAAATATGATACTCCTGTATATATTTCTGAGGTTAAACTTTTGGGTGGTGAAGCAAGTGAAGAGAGAGAAATTTCACAGACGACTGTGTCTAACAAATTAGAAACTAATGAAAGAGTTGGTACAAGAAAGGAAGGTGATCCTTTTTCTGCACAAGTAGATAGAGTATTTGATAGAGAAGAACGTAAGCAACAGAGAGCTTCTGTTGCTGCAATACCAATTACAACAGGAGCTTTGCCTTTGGCTCCTTCATATGTAACTGAAAATACATCAGAAATTTCTCGAGAATGTCCTTCACGTCAAAGTTCTTGGAGCTCCTATGACAGTGCAGTTGTGCTTGGTTATCAGGGTGAACCTCGAAATGCTCCCTCTAGGCAGAGTTCATGGGGCTCTGGAGATACAAGATGGACATATGGTGGAACACTTCCATCAAGAAACAGCTCATGGGGCTCATATGACATGAGACCTCCTACAATGCAATTTGTAACTGAACAAGGTGAAAAAGAGCAAGCAATGGAAGACTTGTTTGGCAGTAGCAGTAGTGGCATGTTTGCATATGATCGTCAAGACATTCCCTGGTATCAGGGGACAGTGAAGAGAACAAAGCAGAAGTTGGAAGAAGGCACAAACACTGTAAAGCGTGTGTGTTCTGATAGTCAACCTCGCTGTAGTTCGGCTTCCCCTCCCTCTTCAGGGCCCAGTGTATCTCAATCACCTAGTCGGTCAACAGATGCACCCACTAGCATGAACATGAAGATCCATGCCCCTAGGCCATATCAAAACCCTTCTGCAGACAGGTTGTTGTCAAGTGCGGGCTTCCCTTTTCCCTCATCTGATCAGCATCGTGACCTCTGTGCAGTGGACAAAACTCCAGTTACTCTCATCCTACCTTTTGATGGACAGAACAGTGCCCTAATTCACTATGCTAGTTCCCCAACTCTCTGTTCACATAATGAAGCATTGAATACTCCTTCAGACAAAATGACTACATCACAACCTAATATTACTATTTTAGATTCTTCAAAAATCTGTGGACAAGAAGCATCTCAATCAAGTGCCATATGCAGAAATCCAGGTTACAGTGAGAATGAATTTTCCTGCCCACTAAGTATGTCATCCAACTCCCTTGTTGATAGTGTGTGTCCTCTTTCTAGTAGTGCCCCAACAACATCAACACCCAATCTTATGAACAGTATTGTGTCAACATCTTCAAATTCATTACCAGTTGTGTCAACCGTGTGTGCGAGTCCTTTGTGTGTCTTGTCAGTTTCTGTAGATCCCCTAAGTTCAACTACTAGTCCCAATTCTGTACACAAATCACAGTGTTCTTCAGTGAAGCAACAGAAGAAAGTCTTAGAAAATTTAACTAACATATCAAATAAAAGCATGTCAAATGATGATGCTGTTAATTTAACCAAAGACTCTGCATTGCCATCTCGGGTGGCAGATAAAGATGCACAAAAGAGTGTGTCTGGACTTGTGCAAAATTTAAAAAAGAATTTGAAGCTAAGTCTGTGTCAAAGACTGAGAAACCTTTAGTGTCTGGGGACAATTGTGTCAATGAAATAGAATCCAGTGGTGAATCAAAATCAAAAAGATCCGATAACATTAAAGTGAGAAGTTTACCATCATCTCCTGTGAGTGTACATCCAGAGTGTAAATCTCCTGATAGTCTGAGTCCAGCTAGCACAACTGAAGATCTATCAGTTAGAAAACTAGTAGAAAAATATCAAGAGGGCAAAAACAAAGTTCCATCACCAACATCTGGAAACAGAATGAGGTTCATCTCTGAAAATGAAAACATTCCTCGCAAGTTGGAAAATGCTTTAAACCAACCATGCGTTCCTCCCCGAAAATCAAGTTTAGATATTGGCACTATTCATAATCAGAACAATACCCATTTCAACAAAGGTCCTTTGTACATACATAATATAAAAAATGGCACGAGCGGAGGCTGTGAAAGGAAGGAAAGTGGTGACGACTTCCATCGACCTCCAGCTCCTGCACCTGTTGCCTCTACAACTCCTTCAGCAGTGGTTGCAAGTGTCATGGCAATGGCTGCAAGCAAGAAACAGCAACATGGCAGCACTCACCCTCTGTCACGATTGGCAATTAATAAGCCTCGGCACAATAACCCTGTCTATAATACTATGTGACAATGTTGGCAGGCCTGGCTGTGAAAACCGTTTTGAGTGAATGAATGGTTCATTAACGCTAGTAATTTATATTTTTTTAGAGAGGTTATTATCACAGATTCTGAGGGGCAGTTTCTTTAGAATTTGTGACTTGTGTGAATGGTTTTATTACTTGTCTTTCCTGAGCAAATTAAATGTTTGTTGAAAAATAAAAAATTAGTTTTCTAAATGACAAATCATGTATTGTGGCAGAAATACTGAATATACAGCAAGTTGTTCAGTCTTGCTTTCATTCTTTTTATGATATATTTATTGAGTGTTATCAGAAATATTAACAATGAGAAAGCGTAGGTTTGAAAATATATTTGTACTTTAAACATTTTACCAACTTCTCAGTTGGGATCTTTGGAATTCATAAATTGACGCTAAATTCCCAATTCCAAAAATTTTGACAATTCTTTATTCTCTTTTTCTTTTGCACTCTTTATCTTTTTCCTCAAGACAATTAGTGAGTATATGTTAAACTATGATATACATTGCAAAAATATTCCAAGTTCAGTTTCATAAAATCACATGTTTTCTGATATTTAAGTGTTCACCATATTAGTACAATGCTGTGCTAATCAACATTTTGCTGTATATTGGTATTTTATTCTGAATTTATATATTTCTAACTATGTTGGATGGACCAAAACACATCACATTTTCCATTAGCTTAATTGTGGCACAGCTTTTAAAATGTTAATAATTATTATGGAAAAGACTGCGTTTTAATTTTATTTTTATTCTCTTCCTATTGTGCCTGCAGTGTTAAATTTCTTGTCACTGTGTAAAACTATTATAGTTGTTTGCTGATGAACAGAAGGTATTAAAACTGTAAAGGAAATCAATGTCAAGAAATCTAGTCTTAAAAAGCTTGCAAGTGACAAAGCAGCTAAAAATCTGAAACTCTAATGTGACAATAGTGAAGTGTGTGTATGTGTTACAGCAGAAATACAAGTGATGTGTTGAGTGTCAATCTTTTCAAGAAGTATTGGGCAAGTACAATAGAAGATGAAGCACAGAAGTTGAAACTAGTTGTGCCCAAGTCTTAAAAGTTTTCTTTGTTCTTGCTTTTGTGTAAATGTTTTGTGATCTGTGTGTAAAATTTTGTACCATAGTTTATATGAAACAAGTATATATATTGTTTATTGCTTGAGTTGAATTTTTTACGTATTGTTTATAAAACTTCTTATCCAACTTCTTCTAAAGTAGGAATGCTGATAGGATATTTTTAGTTCCACAAGGATGTTGAATGAGAGAATATTTTATTGTTGATTAAGTTGCAAACACCAAAGTTGAAAAAAACATAATATTTATATATATTCATAAACTTAAAAAAGGAATAAACATAATATTGAATTGGATATATAATAATATCAATATTAAATACTGAAATCAAATTCAAACACTTTCTTCCCGGAGCAGAAACTAATTTTTGGCATGACTACTAAATCAGGAGTTTTGGGTTGTCCTTTGCGTTTCACTATACCACCAACATCAAGTGAATAAACTCCCACTGGAAGATTACGAATTCTGCACACAGCCTGTTCATGAAGGAATTCATTTAAATTAATTAAACTGCCTTTGAAAACTATTCTTATCATATCTGGCATGCATAAATGATAAATTATTTAACATCAAATACTTACAGTTAAATTTGACTTGTCCACTATTCGAATCAAATTTTGATCTGTACCACCCATTACCATAACATCTTTTGGAAGAAACTGCCCACAGTAGAGCTGAGTACAGAAATTATTAAAACAAGTGGATAATTTGCAGTGCACATGTGACAGTTAAGAACTGTTAAAAAATAAGTTTGATATAACAATTGGCAGTTCACCCTTCATTTCTAAACACATGATAAGTTAAACCATAAATAATTTCCTGTAGTTTGTTATTGAATTACTATTTTTTCATTAATTGCCATCAACAATGATTCAGTCTTGCCAATATTATGTTATTATTGTAGTAGTTTAAAACACAGGAAATATTTTGCAGATATTTAAAGAATTTATTTTTGTTCTCGGTGAAATCTATTAAATGACTGTAAACTTTTTTTGATTGATTTCTTTTCCAAATTTCTAAATTTGTTTCTATACATGTGTAAGCAAAAGCCATGTTTCAAGGCAAATAATTGAGTTCATACCATTGAATTGTGGGTGTCCACTTCAAAATTCATAAGTAGTTTCCCTGTTGCATAGTCCCACAGTTGATGAGGGTTTGTTTTTTGCCATGAAAAACTGACTACCTATAGTTTGTGAGATATAATTCACATAAAGATAACCATATGAACCATATACAATTGTTGGAAAAGAATTATAAATTCAAAATTTCAACAAAATAATAATTGTAATATTTAGACTTTAGTATACTTGCTTGTTTTCCAGATGCATTAATATCCAAGCCATCTCCACAAATATGAGCCCCTGACATGTGCCTTATAGACTGGTTCACTCTAGTATCCCACACTTGAATTGTATCATCCCATCCACCAGTTATAAATTCATAAGGCATTGCTGGGTTGAAGCAACCAGAGAATACTCGAGAGACATGGCCATCTACTGCTTCTGGAAGGTCACTGGAATTGGAAATTATTAAATTTAGTTTTGAAAAGGGGAGAAGGGAATAAACTTTGAGAAGTAAAATATACTAACGTGGGTTCATACACTCCTTCTAGACAAGATGACTCCTCATCATAGAGATGTATTCTTGCATCTTCACCAAATGTTATGAATTTGGCCAACTGAGGATGATAAGCAAGACCAAGTACTTGACGTTTTTCCCTGATAGAATATTTAATAGATCCACTATGTATATCCCAACATTTAATAGTACCATCAACATCTACACAAGTGAAAGATAATTATGTTGTTGATGCACACAGTAACAACTGCAAACAAAAAACTAGATGTATGAAGATACTAACGTGTTGCAGTTATGTTCCTTACATGAAGTGGAGTCATGCCATGTTTTATATTTGTCACGGGGCCCACTGACCCTTTATCTTTTTCAGCTAAATTACGGACTAGAACACCAGTGGGCATAGTATACAAATCAATTGTTCCATTGGTCATGCCAACTGCCAAATATTGGTAACCTGAAGTATATTTAATACTTAACACTTCAGATGGTGTCTCTCTAATCAAGGGAATCATTTACGAATTATTATTTGTGGAACAAAATGAATTTCTGCTCACAACTTGCATGAAAATTTGAAGTGTAATATGATTAATTTACTTACACACTACCCAGTATTTGTACATCTCCTTCTATTATTAAATCAGGATGCGTTGAAGCTTGTTTTGAGGCAGTGCTTTTTGCATATGAACTTTCAATGCTGGATGAAGCATCTGTAGCTTTTCCTTTATGTGTCATGTTTTCCTTTATGTGGCAAACCTTATATTCAGGAAAATGAAGTATAATAATGAATGTAAGGATTTTAAAACACAGGAAGAATGTCCTACTTTTATTTCCAATTTAACAGTTGCTTTGTTTTTTTACCTCACAAAACACATGCACTATCAAAAGTATAAGTGTATATCGTATTGTTGTTTTATAACACCGATTTGTCACTTCTTTGAACACTTACATTGATTAATCATTTTTCGTGTATTAACTGAAGTTAGAAAAACTGCAGAGTTCAAAAAATCGAAGATCTATTGTAATCTCACAAAGTGGAAACTAGTGAGTACTTACACTAACAGTGTGCACATTTAATGGGAAGGTTGTGGACACATCATAAGGAATACGCACAGCACTCTACACGTTAGTAACTATGCCCAATAACAGTCTTATTTCGTTGAATTAATGTGGCGATCTACATCATGACTTGACCGAGTTCATCCGGAAGGCCGAGATGAGTCCAGGAAGTTCTGGCTGTCAAATCGGTCGTCTTCGTGATAACGTACAATGCGAAAAAAATACACCAGCATCGATAGTGTAATAGTTATCTTCCCAAATCACATCATCTTCATATAGTTTAATTTTACCTCCAACTTTGTAAGGATTGCCAGCATGGGATATCTTAGATACCATTTGTTTATCCTAGCAACGCAAACCTCGCGTGTACGAAGAAATCCACAACTCCTTCAGTCATATAATTAAAGTACACATATCATGCGTATACTGTGATATAAATTACTACTACGACATAGATATTTCGTTATTAGGAATAAACTTCCCCGTATGTCAACTTGTAGAATACGAATGAATGTATATAGTAATTCATTGCGTAAATATATCTAGTAAATTATGGCGAGAGACCGAATGTAATCGGTCGTGCAAAAGCAAAAGTTCATTTTAATTCAAAATGTATTTAAATTAGTTTACTGGGTAATTTGTTTCCCATTTCCCATAATTTGTCACCCATGAATTTGCGAGTTATATGAACAATGTTGCTAAATAACTATAACTCAATTTATTTCTGAATAGATCGTTTAAAAAATACTTTAATTGAAAATGTGAGTTTTCTGTCCCATATATCTTTCAGGGTTAACGGATCTTTCATCTAACCCCGTTTTCTTGTAAGAAAATAATTCTTCCAATGCAGTGCCTAATAAAATGAGGGCTAGTAATGATTTTCAATTCGATTTCAATCTTCGAATTCACAATGGCACAAAATTAACGATTCCTATTTCGATGTCTTACAAAATAATAATCCCTTTTATATATCGTGTTTACTCGAATGACAGAAGGTAATGGTTCTAGACGACTGACAAAAAGTCGAAGTGGAGCAAAAAAGTGCAAGCCAGTTTTATCAGACAGTTTCACCATTCTGGACTAGACGATTGTCGTGAAACGAGATGCTGCCAAGGTAAGTAATATGATAATTATTTATTCAGATGTACTAACAGCAGTTCCGGTGCTAAACGATTTTGGGCTCCGGACAATTCGCAAACGTAGCCCCCCCCCCCCCCCGAAAAAATTAAAAATGTGGAAGTCGTACCATCAAGAAACTTTGAGTTACTGTAGTAACAAAAATTACAACGTTTAAGCTAGATAAAAATTGGAAATATATTTTAAATAATAGTTTTAAGAAAAAGTATTAAGTGATCAAGTAAATAATACAATTTCCACTGTGGATTTAAAACGCTAAAAAATGTGTTGTGTTTAGGTAGTGTTTAATAAAATCACTTATTAAATATATTAAAAAAACAATATATGCATTTCAGTAAAACCTATTTTAGTGTTAGCTTCATTTCATTACATACATTTTTACATTTTATTGATATATACATACGTACATTAAATGTATCTCTCATTATCTGAAACATGCCTGTATTGGAATGAGTCCTATATTATAAGTGACTAATTAACTATGTAAGGTAAAAATATAATTGAAAATTGTATGAAATATGAGACTGTTGTAACGCGGCTTATAAAATTACGATAACGATTTTGATTTTCTCGAGTTCTAATTTCTTTTTGAATTTTTTAAACTAGTTTTTCCCTTTCAGTCCCGTCATCGGGCCTCTTGACTTCCGGAGACCCGGGCGATAGCCCGGTCTGCCCGTGTCTAGCGCCGTCACTAACACCGTCCTGATGCCCACCCCGTCCTGACTGCCCCGACCTATTTATTTATTTATTTACGTCAAAAACAGTGAGTTTGTTTATTTACTCTGTGATCTTAGAGTTTGGGAAAAAATTTCTTTTAAAATCGTCTGGTTCTGTAGCTCTGTGATGAAGAAAAACAGGCGGAGTTTGCTAGTTACTGTGAAGGAAATATATCATGTTCACCACATGTCTCTCTCACCCCTCAAGCTTGGGAATTAAACTAGGGCCAGACATGGGGCACATCGTTAAGTAGCCGGCAAAGTCGACAATTGCAAGTTACAATTTCTTGTTTATTTTATAAAAATTATGTTTTACTTGGATCGCCGGCCCGGCCCGTGTACGGGCCAGGGCCTACCAACAGCGTCTCGACCTCAGGATCATGGATTTAAGAGGGCAATTGTGTTTTGCACGAAGACACCCCCACTATGTATTCTGGTCTTCTCAACCTGAAAAATAAATTTTCACACAGCAACATATGGTGGGACATTGCGCAGAAAATGCATACCATAATCTTGCCCGACCGGGAATCGAACCCGGGATTGCGTTATGGAAAGCGAGCACGCTGACCAATGAACTAAATCGCCGTATCTCGAAACCCAAGCCTCAGCCGCAGAGCAGAGAGCAGCGTGAAGGGAATTTGGTTTTCGTGGGCAGCGGAGGGGGTTGGATTTTGAGACGAAATTGCACGCGGGAGAAAGGATGAGCGAAGAGATGGTGGCGGTGGGGGGGTGCCCATGGTATTGAGGAGGGAGAGTGTCCATACCGGATAAACGCGATTCGTTAGATCGGCACCGGGTGGAGCGAGCTGGGCGAAATGTTAGGCGAAGTTTATTTATTTATTTGGTCAAAAAACAGTAAAAACTGTATATGACGTGTGGGGAAAGAGATTATCTGCACACATTTTCTTGAGGCCCAGAATTTAAAAAAACAACAACTAGAAACAAGAATTTAGAAAATAATTATTATTTTAGAATAATAAAAAATTGAAAAATGTTTGTTCCCGAGTTACAGAAAATCAATTTCAACGGTAAATGAACTGCTGATATGATTTTTCTGCATTGCTAACAAAATAGTAATGAGCATCAGTTCTACTCCTACCCTTACAAGCAAAAGGAGTGCTCAACAAAACGTCCGCACAGTGAAGCTACATTTATGTCCAAAGCAAAACAAGGGGCCATCTCAGCTTTTGCTCAATGGATCAGGGAAACTGGACAAAAACCTGATCGAGATGGGGGTCATTGACCCGGATGCTGAAATACATTACTTGTTACAGGCGTATTAGATATTTTTAAAAAATGTATACAATAGAAACGTAAATTTATTCATTACATATCATTGGTTTGTTACAATAAACATTATTTTTCTTTTTGACGATCAGTATGGTCTCTAATTGTATAGAAACAGTTTTGCAACAGAAAAGATTTTACTTTTAACTTAATTTTGTGTACCGACTTTAATTATTTAATGTCATCTGGCAATGCATTGTAAAGTAACGTGCATGTATTGTATGTTGATTTCTTGTACTGAGCTGTGAATACTGACACTTGATGCACGTGATTTATACGGCGTGTGTTGTAATTATAAATATCGATATTGCATGAAAATATGTTCCCTCCGTTAAGTAGGTAATTTTTGACAAATATTACAGATTCGTAAATAAATAGACGAGACAATGGTAATATTCCAAGCTCAATGAAAAGAGGCTTGCAGGGATCACGTGGAAGGCATTTTTTCATTATTCGAATAATTTTCTTTTGCAATCTGAAGGTTTGAGTACTACACAATGAGCTTCCCCAGAATATTATGCCATATCTCAGGCGGGAATGTACATTTGCAAAATAAACGCAACATGCTGCATGAAGGCTGACAGAATTTGGAAGAATTCTGAATGCGTAACATAATGAACTTAATTTAGTGTTTAATTCTGTTATATGTACATTCCATTTGAGGTTTGATTGAATTGAGAGACCTAAAAATTTTGTTACCTCAACATCAGCTAATTGCATATTGTTTATTTTCAATGGAACATGCGATTACTGATTTGAAATGCAAAAATGCATTGAAACCGTTTTTCTTTCGTTAACAATTAATTTGTTATTATTAAACCAATTTGAAACTTCTGAAATCGTACAATTTACTGTTTCTTTTTTGCAATGAACATTCGTGTCATCGGCAAACAGAACCGTTCTTCCATTTTTAATAGACGAGGGCATATCGTTTACATATAACAGAAAGAGGATAGGGCCTAAGATCGAACCTTGCGGGACTCATGCTTAATTGGCAAAGAATTAGAAACATAAGTATTAATGTCCTTTCGTGCCAGTATGGTTTTTCTACTCTTTGAGTCCAATGTTGAAGGTACGAAGTTATCCAATCTAGGGCAATACCACGAATTCCATACGAGGGTAATTTTGAGTGCAAGATGTTATCACGTCAATAACGTCAAAAGTTTTTGAAAGATCTAAGAATATTCCAATGGGTACTTCATTTTGGTCTATTGATAAAGCAACGTCTTTGAGAAAAGAAAAAATGGCAGTTTCCGTAGATTTTGATTTTCTAAAACCGTGTTGTGGGTCTGAAAACGCGTTGTTTTTCCTGAGGAAAGTTTCCATTCGTGAGTAGAAAAACCTCTCTAATATTTTTGAGAAAACTGACCAAAGAGAAATTGGCCGGTAATTTTGAATTTCATTTTTGTTTCCTTTTTTAAAAAGTGGTTTAATTTTTGCTGTTTTGAAAAGATCTGGAAATATTCCTGTACGTAAAGAAGCATTGAAAATGTGAGTTAACGGAAGTATAAAGGCAGGTGCACACGTTTTTAATAATCAATCCGGAAATTATCTAAACCTGATGAATATTTATTTTTTAGTTTACTGACTATTCTGAGGATTTCGTTGGGAGACGTTTTGGAAATAAACATCGTATAGGAAGTATTTTGGGAAGCGTAAGATGTTGAATTTTGTGGTTTTAGTCCCTTCGTGAGAGCAGTCGCAATTATAGAAAAGTGTTTGTTGAAGAGATTGGCAACTTTTTCCGGATTGCTCGTTTCTCTTTCATTATCCTTTAAAATAACATTCTCTACAAGGTATCGAGAGTTCATTTCAGGTAGAACGAATTACCTCGGATGGGGGAGATGCGATACGGGAGAGGATCAGACAGTAGGAACAGTCGAATTTCGACCTCTCGAAAATACTATATCTCCAATACCAGTATTAATTCCCTTCATCTAATGCACTCAATGTTCTGTAAAAATCAATAGGTTAAAGTCAAAATATTCCATAACTCACATTTTTGCTTTTCGGCTTTTAACCGACATATCGAGACACAAAAGGGAGAAAAAATATACGCCTCCCTGACAACAGATAATCTGAATAAAATTCTTGGGACTTTCTGTGGTGTAAATGAAATGTGCATAAATAGATACCAATCTGTTTTTAATTTAATTCTTTGTTTCTGTAGGTGGCAAAAGGTACAATGCCATTCTAAAATACGTTTTTGTGACCAAACTCGGCATATCTTAACAATTTCTGTGTATATTTCAACATTTCTGTGGCATATTTGCATGCACATTTCAGGGCTAAACGTTTTCATGAACCCAGCTCTAATTAGATTGCACGTCTATGCTATGAACTCGCCCAGAATGTTCTTACACTATACATGGAGGACGCAAACGAAGATACGTGTACCTACAACAGTTGAATATCAACAACAAATTGTCATTCAATGGCAGGAGTAACAATTTATCAAGGTCGACAACTGCAACAACTATAGCACGTCCAAGGAAATCAGGTAACTTCAACAACACCCACTACAGCTTTGGCAGTTTTTTTTCAACAGTATGCAACCTGACGCAACTGACGCATCAACCTCAGCTTCAGTGTTCTAGAGCAATAGACTAACCAACGTGCTGTCCTTCATCTCGAGAATCCCCCCAATAAATATCGCTATCCATGATTATGGGAATGAAGCCGCACAGATTGGTAAGGTGGATCCGGACGGCCTGGATCCCGTCCTCTTCCATCCTGGGTCTTGTTTCTTCTTAGTTTACTCAGCGTCAGTTGCCTCCCGTTCCCCAGACGACTGGGGGCGGGTAGGTAAGGATAATTTTGTGAAGGTTGATACTACGTTATTTTGTGTTTGAAAATAGCAGTGGGAAGGGAAGTAGAAAGGTTATTTTGCTAGGGTGTTTGAAGGTGATAGAGAGAGGATAGATAGGTTTATTTTGTTGAAGGTGTTGTGAGGTGAGGATAGAAGTGGGGGAAGAGAAGAGTGAAGAGAGTGGGTTAGTTGTTTCTTGGAGGTGGAAGAAATTTTGTCATGGTATTAGCATTCTTTGTTCATTTCAGGTTGGTGGAGGGGTAAGTTGAAGAATGTCGAACGGGTGTTTTTTGCGGGAATGGCGTGGTGGGTGGTTCAAGATGTGCTGGTGGGGTTGGATAAGGGGTATGAAAATAGGGTTGTTGATGAATTGTTGCACCATATTGCGGGATGATCGGAAAATGTATTGGTGGAGTGGTTCTATGTTGTGTTATGCGGAAGGAATTATAGTTTTGACCTGGGATGAGGCGAAACATGAGGCGGATGACACGGTTTTCGAGGGTTAAAAGAGTTCTGTATGAAGTAAGGGGAATGGTAGTCCAAGTGGATGAAGTGTAAGTGATGATGGATCTGATATGTGTGAAATAAAGGAGTAGTTTTTTCTTTACGGAGAGGGTTGGGTGGCGAAGAATGGGTTGGATGAAATTAATTTTTTGATTATCTGTAGATATGATAGAGTTGAGATGGGGTGTCCAGGTTAATTTTGAGTTAAAAGTGATGCCGAGATATTTGATTTCATCTGACCAGGGGATAGGAGTATTGTTAACCCTTTCAGACCTGGTGGCTACAATTGTGTACATGATTTTCTTTAATTCGTAGCAGGAGACTAAACTTCGTAACAACAATTTTGACACCTGGTTTTGTTCAGATGGTTTATTGTTTTGTGATATTTATTATTAAAAGTGTCTTCTTAGTCATTGTTGCTTATTATATCTACGTTTCATTGTTGGTTGCGCACGTCGTCTCGTACAGGCAACACATTGATCGAAATATCGATATTTTTCCATCTAATTCCTTATCTTTGAATTGTGAGATTATAGATACGAATTCTAGGAAGTCTCTTCGAACTATCTGAATAAAATATGTCGAGAAAGACAGTTCAGTACATGTGCTAATTGTTCCGAAAGTTGATGGACACAATTGTATCCACCAGGTCTCAAAGCAAGTAAGTTTTATATTTGTATTAGTTTCATAGTAACTCAAATATTATTGCTCCTGGTAACTTAATGTGTAGCGTTTTGCGTTTTTTTTTGATATTTTTAATTATTGAATCATTTCAGACATTCGACTTTTGCACTAAAATGTGTGATAAGGAGACGTTTCATACGGAAAAAGATAGTTCAAAAAGTTTGGAACTTCTTATGAATGGAGATGTTTCTGATTTAGATTTGTCTTCCGATGATGATGATTGTGATAACGTTGCCTCTGCTGCTACTGTTTTTTCTATTGCTAGTCGTCCACCTCGAGTTGGCGCTGATGAAATAAAAAAAGGTAATGAAGATTTGACTTTTCTTGGGGAATTACATGAGAATACTGATGAAATTGAAGGCGGTAGTCCAGATGATTCAGATCTATCAGACAATGCAAATTATACACTGACAGAAAAGGATAAACTCCTGTGGAATAATCAACCAATTTCTGTTACGTTTGGTTCATGGGAATCGCAAGACATGGGTGATGTTGAAATTTTAGCACCAATTGTTTACTTCAAAAAGTATATTCCTGAGTACTTGACTTGTGACATGGCACAAAAAACAAATATTTACTCTTTGCAAAAGGGAATTAATTTCAGGCAGACATCTAAAGTGGAAATTGAAATTTTGTTAGCTCTTCACATTGCAATAGGAACGATGAAATTTCCTAGAGTTCGGATGTTCTGGAATACTACTCTCAAAATACAAATGTTTCTTGAAAACATGTCTAGAGATAGATTTTTTCAACTAAGAACTAATCTTCATTTAGTTGATAATTTAAAAATACCCAAAGATAACAAAGATAAATTTGTGGAAGTTAGACCCATTTATGAAGCTATACGCAAACGGTGTTTAGAATTGGATGCTGAAGAATATTTAGCAGTTGATGAGTCAATGATCCCTTTCACGGGTCGACTAAGTATCAAGCAATACGTAAAAGGGAAACCAACGCCTTGGGGAATCAAGATGTTCATGCTTTGTGGAAAAAGTGGGCAGGCATATGACTTCATTTTGTATCAAGGGAACTCTACGGAATTCCATAGCAATTTGTTACATGTATTTGGTCAAGGTCCAACTATAGTTTTGCAACTCGCAGAAAGGTTAAATCATTCAAAGGGTCACAAATTATTTTTTGACAATTATTTTTCATCTTATAAATTATTTCAGGCTCTAAAACAAAAAGAAATAGCATCTGCAGGTACTGTTAGAGTATGCAGATTTGGTAAACCACCATTAATTCCAGATAAGGAAGCGATGAAAAAACCAAGGGGTTATTCAGAAGAGATATGTAGCACTGATGATGTTGCATTAGTGAAATGGGTGGATAACAGGCCCATTGTATTGGGTTCAAATTTTGTGGGAGAAGGAACAGTTGATCATGTGAACTGTTGGAGCAAGAAAGAAAATAAATATGTAACAGTGCAGAGACCAGAAATTGTAAAGATGTACAATCACTCAATGGGAGGGGTTGATTTATTTGATCAGCTAATTAGCTACTACAGGATTTTCATTAAATAAAAAAAATGGACACTAAGAATGATTTTTCATGGAATTGATTTTGCAATTACACAGAGTTGGTTAGAATACAGGAAAGACGCGGAGAAACTGAAAATACCTAAAAGTAAAATATTGGACCTCCTTGAATTTCGAATGAGAGTGACGGAAGGTCTCATCTTTATGGGAAAAAAATTGAAGCGAAACGAGGCAGTCCGGTATCTTCTCCAACTCCATCTCCGCCAAGTCGGGGAAAAAAATGCAAGAAAGAAGGCTAGCAGAAGAAATAAGATTTGATTGTTGGTCACTTTCCCCTTCACGATAATGGGCCACTTCCCTTGAGATGTAAGTTTCCAGGTTGCATTGGAAGATCAAGAATTATCTGTGAAAAATGCAAACTTCATCTCTGCCTTACAAAAAACAAAAATTATTTCAGGGAATTTCATCTTAAAAAATGAAGATTTTCAGTTCTCTATATAAATTTTGTTAATAAAAAATAATAAGAAAAATTTATCTTCAATATTTATTTCACTAACCGCACATACCTCCTTCAGTGATGCTGTTGCATGTACCGCAACGTTTGAAACCCAATGTACACAATTGTCGCCATAATTTTTTTTAGAAAAGTAAAAGTCCAAAAACTAAACTATTGATATGACTGCGTTAAATGAGCCACAAATGGCCCAAAAAAAGTCTTAAATAATTTTTTTCATATCTAAAAAAAGTCGGGTCTGAAAGGGTTAATGGTTATAGGTGGGAAGAGCGAGGGTGGTTTTTCCAAGTGAAGATGATAGATTGACATTTAGTGGGGTTGATAGTGATAGAGTTGTCTTAGAACCAAGTTGAAATTGTAGAGGCTGCGTGCTGTAGATTTTCAATAGCAAGGTGTGTAGAGCGATAAGGTGAAAGAAGGGCCAGATCGTCTGCGTAAAGAAATTGCTGGATACCATGACAGGAAGGAAGTTTAGATAGATAGAGAGACAGAAGATAGATAGATAGACAGAAGATAGTTTAGATAGATAGAGAAGAGAGTAGGAGAAAGATTAGACCTTGTGGAACTCCTGCCGAGATGGGGTAGGAGAGGGAAAAGTGAGAAAGTTATTTGGTTCGGAATGTTCTGTGGGACAGATACTTGGATAAAATGTTCAAGGCGAAAGTCAGAAGATATGTTTTTTAATTTAAATAGAAGAATTTGGTGGATGATAGTGTCAAAAGCGAAGGATAGGTCTGTAAAGAGTGCTGGGGTTTGGTGGTTTTTGCGACGAAGTTCTGTGGCGATATTTATGGCAAGGTGGAGTGTTTGGAGAGCAGAGGTTTGAGCAGAGAGCAGAGTGTATGGAGAGCAGAAGTTATGCAAACAGGTGAAAGTGAAATTATATTTAATATCCCTGTTGAGGCTGCGAATCCAGCTTGAGTTTTTTGGGAGAGCGTGCCGAACAAAACTGCTACCGTCTTTTTAAACCTTTGACACAAGGGAAGGTTCTGAAACGACAAGTAATAAGACCGTTAACTTACCTCAGCGTAAGAATCATTTAGTATTGAAGATGTCAGTATTACCTTGTCTGGGCGAAAGGAAAAAGTTTTCCTTACTGCTGTTACTTTCGTGTGTAATGAAAATTACACGGAGATCTCGCGCCAATACGTTGTTTCGGCCTATGTCTTTGGAATGCGATACCAACTTTACGTAGCAATATAACCTTCAGTTTAGTCAATACGCGTGTATTGCTTTAGCTTTTACGCTAGCGAGGCGCTCTGCCACGACACCGCTTGACTGCAGATTCTCTAACAATGCAAGCCCGTCTTATGTGGAAAAAGCTGCTTTCTGAGAACCTGCCGACAAAGCGCTGTGTTGCGTAATACGTTCCCTGGCTTCCGGTGCTTGGGATGTGGCGCGATCATGGAGCTATGAATACATGGAGGAGCCATTACCAATCTCTTCAATATTTAGCCAGTCAGTGAAGCCAGTCCGCCATATTGGTGGGTCCAAAACACGTAATGTCAGTACGTCATTAGCTGCTTGTGACGTAGGAATACATACTATGATCATGTACGACATCATACGATCACACAATCATCATACCCACTATGATCACGTACGGCAGCCATCTTGATTCAGCTTATGCTACGATGATGTTAGATTTTCATTCTGCGCCTCAATTATCTACAACTTCATACTTAAATTATTACTGTTCATAAAATACAGAATATGAGTTTTTATTGGTGTGATCCAAATGAGGGGGAAATTATGACTCGAGACGGGGAACCCAGTATCAGTGTTTTCGTTTCCGACTCTGAAAGAAATGGACAAAGCCAAATGGTGCGCCAAAGAAGACAAAGGTTTCTACGAAATCAGCATTCCAAGGTAAGGAAATGTTTCTAAGTGATTCCGGAGCAATAATGTGGGAATAATTTAAAATAAATGACTAGGCATTGAAAATTTTAATACACAAATCTCAATTATGAATTGTAAACAGTCAAAGATTTCCTTATCAATCGAATAAGTTTCATCCAGTTTCTCTTGACACACTGATCAAATGCTGATACGGTCCCTTGAGTATCTAGAAAGTAAATGTAGCTTTCTTTCCCCAAAGTCAGTTTAAACTGTTGCTTTTTGCATTAAATAAATGCATCTTGAGGTTAAATCTCAGCGTGATCCAAGGTTATGAGGTTATATTTGATTATTTTACTATAACTAGCGTGCCTGTGGAGAACTCTCGCATGTTAAACCCCACCCTTTCCCTACCCATTTGTATAACCTTTCCATTAAGAAGGAAAGTTGTTAATGAAACGTGTCTATTTGTTTAAAAAATGTATAAGTGTAACTTCTAATGTACTTATAGAATATCAAACAAAAATAACAATGCAATTGATGTTGGAAGCAAATTTTCAATAAAGGTTTATTCAGCATTATAGAGAGATGTTCTTGGAATAATTCATACTTTTTTAAAAACAACAATTGAAGAAATTACTCCATCTCACTTGAGAGTTAGCTTTTGGCTTTCCTTGATAGTCACAACAATAATAGAAAAGGTTTTACTCTTGAGAAAGTCAAGTAAAGTAGTGCAAAAATACCGGATCGGGCAAATAAAACCCTACTCTTTGCAATACTATTTAACATTCCTTGATTTGTACCGAGGAACAGAGGGGGCTTGGAGAGTCGCGGTGCCAGCTTATTGGGGTGCGAAAATTGAAAAATTATTTGTATACTAAAAAGTATTGGATTATTTTCTGCGTTCTTACATACCTCAAGAAAAGCAATTCCGAGCCAAAAAATAATCAAGCTATTATTTTCACCTTTGAGTACTAAATACCATTTGTTACCGTTAGAAACAATTTAGTAGGCTTAGACATCACTTCGGTACATGGGAATGTTGCTCAAACGATGTTTGCATATTGAATATCTTAACAAACCGGCACCTTGAATTTAATATCAAACGGTGTATTTTTTACAATATGAGTTTGCAGCTGGGTTGATTGATTGATTGATTCGTGTTTCCGGGCGCGTCAACTACTTTGGTCATTAGTCCCGTCAGTGTAGTGCGTGTTTTTCCTCGGGAGGTGGCGATGAATTTTTCCCCGCGAGATCTGGCGTCGACCTGCCGTCGACTAGCGGGGTTTCCCCTCAACCAAGTATCTCCCCACCAGCGGGGCACCGCCCCAGCCGGGACAAGCTGTAAGATCCCGACCGGTCTCCCGGCATGTGTGGTAGTGTAGTGCATGTTAGGGTAAGTGTGTGTAAGAGGAAAGGATATGACAAAGAAGAGGAAGGGAAGATCGCGCGCGGTCCGTGGCCTGTTTGTTAGGGTACTGCTCCGGCATTCGCCTGGTGTTGATCGGAGAAACCACGGAAAACTACCGATCAGAGCAGCCGGCCGCTAGAATTCTCCTCCAGACAGCGACTGATGCAGCTGGGCGTTGATGTACATACTTCCAGATACCGCCAACATTTAAATCGTGCGTTTGGACGGCGATCGTTGGCAGTTGTCGTCTGACTTGCGCTATTCTTTCTATTATTTAAATTTAGTTGCTTTTTTAAATTAATTCACGTAGTATGGTAGGCTAGTGCATTTTGACTTTTGTTTTTCATTTATTTCAAGCTATTTACTTTAGCTAATTTAAAATGATTGTTCGTTGTGTTGTGCCATAGCACACGTTTTCCCCTACTACCTCCGCGTACTCGTGCGAAACTCTCGCATGTTAAACCCCAGACTCATCCCTATCCGTCTATTTCCATTCCAAGAGAAAAAGTAGTTAACGAAACGTGTTTCTTTATTTAAAAATATGTAGAGGTAACTTGCAATGTACTAACATAATATCAAATAAAAAACAATGCAATTGATGTTTAAAAGAAAATGTCAATAAATATTCAGTATCATGGAGAATTTTCTGGGAACAATTCACAATACTTCCTTAAAGCCAATATTTGAAGTAATTATTCAATATTCTTTGACACTTAGCTTTTAGCTTTTTTGTGATAGTCACAAAAAATATTATCTTTTTATTTTGAGAAAGCTACGTGTTTGAACCCGCTGATTTGAAAATTTCATCGAATGATAACGAAAATACTGGTACAGCTAAACACAAACACAGACTTCACTCTTCACTGTAAACACATATCCCTCCATTTACAGACCACGGCAAAACGTTAATTGAATGGTTTCACTACACGCATAAGAAACAATCTTCATAGGTATCAAGCAACTATAATAGTACCTCTAGTTGTTGCTGGAGAACAAATCTAGAATTAATGATTATGCAAATAAACCTCAGACTGCACAAACTACGGTGTATACAGAAAGCGTAAATATAAGATTGAGTAATCAAAGCCTTCTAAGCGTGTCGTCACAAAAATGGCTACCAGCAACGAGGGCTGAAATATTTAGGTGGCATTGGTAGATTTGAAGCGTCGAACCAAAAATGTAATTGAATGTCCAAGAATGTCTCATCTTGTGGCCTCAAAATTGTACGTTTTAAGGCTCTAAAACGCTTTTTTAGGAGTTATTTGCAGATATAGATTATCATGTCATGCGGGTTGCATTTTTCATGAATACTTCGATGCATTTTTTTTAAACAAATACTCCATACTTTTAAAGTCAAAATGCAATTCGTCACGTCTCCGTGAAATTTTCTTTCTTTAGAAACATCATTTATAAAAATTGGTTGCGCGTGAGAGCCGCAACGGAAAGATATACTACTGAAATAATATAGGAGACGATGGTTTCAACATACGCTGAAAATGCGATGAATGCAGGGTAAATAGGAACGATCAAGGTTTATTAAGTGATGTTATTAAATACTGTTAGATTAATAATTGTATTACGAAATTTTAAGGAAAATGTTTTAACAATCGTCATTATTTCTAACGTACTTTAAATTGTTATAGATTTGTGAAGCCCATTTTCGTCCAGAGGATATCCAGCGAATTCGTGAGTGCTATGATGAAAACGGAGAGAAACTCCGAGCATCACTAGGAAAACCGAAATTAAAAAATGGTGCAGAACTATCAATATTTTCGAATTGTTCTAAATATTTTTCTTCAGTAGTAACATCGGGAGAGAGTGTAGAAGAAATACGAAGACGATTTACGTATCAAAATTTGAAACGTGTAATTAATGACGGCGTTACATTAAAAGCAAATGCAAGAACAAATTTTGTCTTGAAAAGTTTCAGAATGTGATCATCGAACAAGTCAGTGTGTGTCAATGCGACAATTCATTGTATGGCAGAGTAAAGTGCCAAATTTGGACTAATGTTACAAGAAAAATAAATTTTCGACTGTAAATTATTGTTTGTTTTAAATATATAAGAAACTGGTGAAAACTACTTTTTGGGTTCCTTATATTTGTGTTGTAGTTTTACCTTAATGTGTTTCCTTATCTCTTTCTTATTCTATAAACTTGAATATTTATTTTACGACAGAATATTGGGAAAGAGATATTAATCAGTTTGACTTTCGTCATGCTGGAATTTGTAGCTAAGTAATATTCATATTGTAATAATTTCAATAAATAATGTCATGCACATTTGATCACCTAAGTGAATCCTTGCTTACCTTCATTTACACGAAAACACGGCATGGATTGTACAGAAAAAAAGTTTGAAATGTATGTTCTTCACAGGATTGTACGCGGCAAATTTGAAATGTATGTTCTTCGCTGTTAATTAGCATCAAAGAATTGTTATTAATGATTGAATTCCAAGTGCGGGGCCAAATTTGAATTAATTTGGCCGCCTATGTGCCAACAATCCCAGATACACCTTTTTATAGAATCCTAAAAATATAGTACAATAAAACATGACTGCGAACCTGTTCAACTTAAAATTCCCCCCCCCCCCCCCATAAATGATCACGCGACGCTAAACAATATTACATGATATTATAAACCTAACTGAAAACGGCTTTACAACTAAACCATAAAAGAACACAATTGAAATAATTCCCCACAGTTGATTATTTTCTTAACTTACGAAATTTCTATGATGAACAAAAATCAAGATTATTCATATATAGACACAACAGAAAAATTTTAATCGATAGTAATTAAAAATGTATCCTAAAGGCGTCTCCTGCTCAGTGAGCATGGGGTTGCGATCAGAGCTTTACGGATTAAACAAGGTAGATCAATTAAGGTATCTAATCGACATCGTACTAAATGTTTACGTATTCCATATTACGATGTACATACCTACTGGACCTTCTTTGAGAATTTTTGTTAATTGCTAATTTTGCGCTGATTGCTCTGGCAATAATAAATAAAGCAGTGCTCTGGCAATAATATACAAAAGTGCATTGAAACATGAACCAAAAACCTGCTTGTTTAATTAGAGGTCGATATGCTGTTATCTCCTAGCGTACTACGTTTTGGATTAGGACAGTTGATAAACATGCGTACGCATGCGTGTATATACTTCGATTTATTTAGAGTTCCGTCCAATCGGGAGCTTATACGTTACTACAGTGACATCACTATGATGACGTTGATTGGATGACACCGTAACAACTGATTTACGTCGACTGAACTTCTGTTTATACTGCGATATACTTGACGAATAAAAAAATATTTTTAGCAAAAGTTTTAAAAGAGCCGAAAAACTTTGTATGCGACCCATCACTAGAATCCAAAGAGCCCTACGCTACTGATTTACCCCTTAAATATTCTGAAAAAGAACTCAATGATGAACTCACTTGTGTTAAATTAACAGTAATTTAAGTGGATAGGTAGTAAAATAACGAAAGAAAACCTATTCGTATCCGTGCAGTGGGCATATCAGACATAAAGAGACATTATTATTATTATTATTATTATTATTATTATTATTATTATTATTATTCCTCTAAATCACGACTAAAGATGTTACGTGTCGGCTGAATATAAAATCTGCAACCAGCTACCTAAGGAGCAGATCTAGGGGCTGTCGGTGCCTCTACAATACTTTGCGCAAAATGTGAGCTGTTCCAAATAAAGCTATTTCTTGCACTTCCCAGACTTTTGTATTACCTGGGAGTTTAGACAAGTTCTTACACAAATTTTGCGGAACAAATCCCAGAGCTCCAATGACTATCGGTACGACCTGTGCTTTTACGCCCCACATTCGGCTGATCTCGATTTCCAAACTCTTGTATTTAAGACGTGCCTCCTTGGTAATGACGTTTTGATCGCAAGGTACAGCAACATCCACAAGTAGAGACGATTTTTTCTCCAAATCCCGGATGAGTATATCCGGTTTGTTTGCCGCTATCGTGCGATCAGTTTGAATTTGTTGGTCGTACAATATCGTACACAATCCAACAGACGTCACCGGTTTCGGTGAGTGTTCGTACCACTTAGGGCATGTGTTCGGAACTTCGAGGGCGGTACAGATCTGCCAATGGAGGTAGCTACACACCCTGTCGTGTCTTTTCAAGTATTCGGTCTTTGCTAGGATTGGACAAGCTGAGACAATATGATCAATGGTTTCTACGTGTTCCTGAGAAATGCGGCATTTATCATTTTGGGAAATTTTGAGAACCGCTTTATCATAATGTCGTGTTCTCAAGGCCTGATCTTGGGCAGCTATTACAAGTGCTTCCGATTCCTTTTAAGCCACATAAATGATTGATCTTTATTGATCTGTACCTTGTCCATTCGTTTCAAATATTGTCCGTGGAGTGGTTTGTCTCTCCACGATTTCTTTAACATTTTTTGTGTCTCAAATTTCATATTAAGTAGCATCAGAAGTTCAGTGTCTCTATCATTCTGGGTGTCTTGCATAGTCTTGTTCGCAATGCTTCTTGCTACACTTACAATGACTCTGTTTCCCATTCTTCGGTCAGATTTCATGACGTGCCTCATTAGTGGGTCATCTTGATGGCTGACTACATACTTTCCCATCGCGGTTATTGCATTGTGCCAGGAGGCTTCAATTTGTCTCATACATCTTCCTCCTTCCTGTGACACATAAAGTCTATGTACATCAGCTCGGGGGTGGGCAACATGATGTATTGTAAGCAGTTTTCTGGTTTTTCGATCCATGGTGCGAATTTCTTGCTCAGTCCAGTCTACTAGTCCGAAACTGTATTCGGCTACAGGCACCGCCAAACTACCTATTGCTGATATTTTATTCCTTGAGTTCAGAGCGGACTGCAGGACAAGTCTCACTCTTCTATAATACTCCTTGCGAATTCTCTCTTTCATTGTGCCGTTCGAGATGGTCTCACATTCTTCAATGCCCAGATATTTGTAAGTTTTACCTGGCTCAAGATCTTTAATCACAGTGTGTCTATCAACTTCAATGTTCTCTGACGTGATCATTTTGCCTCTTTTTACGTTCACTTTTGCACATTTGTCAAGACCAAACTTCATGCAGATGTCATTGCTAAAATCATTGATGACAGACAGCATTTGGGAGAGAATCGCTTCATTCTTAACAAACACTTTAAGATCATCCATGTAAAATAAATGTGATACAGGCCTTTCATCACCATGGAGCTTGTAACCAAAGTCAGTGTGCGACAGCTGTCTCGATAGAGGGATCAAACTAATGCAAAACAGCAGAGGGGATAGTGAATCTCCTTGAAAAATTCCCCTGTTAATCTGAATACTTCTTGTTTCTACTACACCCGTTCCGCTGTGGATTAGTAACTTGGTGCTCCACGACTTCATACTAGCCTTGGAAAACTCAACCAGTCTAGGATGAAATCGATAGATCTCCAGGGTCTTCAAAATCCAGTCGTGTGGTACATTGTCAAAGGCCTTCTGGTAGTCAATCATTATTATTATTATTATTATTATTATTATTATTATTATTATTATTTATGGCCTATTACAATCCCAATTCAGGGCAAGGGCCCTCTAGATCCCAGGGAGGGGCTGCATGTGCAGCTTGGTTGGTTTGTTACAATAATTTTACTTATATTGTTCTATACTTAGGTTAACAAATAATCACTTAAATTATAATTAACAACAAAATATAAAAGTAAAAATAAAAGTATTACTGATTTTACTGATTACTAGATTGCTGAATAAGAAATTTCTGAAATAATTAAAGTACTAAAATTACAAAATCATTAGTTGGTTTACAAGAACAAACAAAATGAAAGTTACTGAAATTTTGTTTCATTATCGAACTTTTCGTGATATAGCTAACTAAAACTTCTCTAAATTCTACTTAGAAGGAACACTTCTTTTTTCCCATGTAGGTTTTGCGTTCATCTAGTGAAATGTCACCTCAACGATGCCTTGCATGGGGCTAGCCTCGTCCATTCATTGCCAGCTGCCTCCTTAAAGCTGTCTTCCTATCTTTTGCGTTGTCTACCAGGATGGTGCCAGCCATTCCATGGTTCCCAAGCCGTAGTAGCATACAACCACCGATGATCCTGCTGTCTGATGACATGGCCGCCCCATTTCCATTTTTGCACAGTTGCTTGTTCTGTTGCATCTTTTGTCTTGGTCTTATTTCTTATTTCCGTACAGCTTATATGGTCTTTCTAAGAGGTGTTGAGGATTTTCCTCTCCGTCTTTCTCTGGCATCTGGATAGTTACAATTTTTGTGTTGTCGTTAACGACTAAGTTTGGCACCCATAAATTAACGTTGAAAATTTGCAGGAGTCTAATACATTCATTTTTATTTTAAGACCTAATTTTTTGTCAAGCAAAATTAAAGATAGGCTCCAGAATTTTTGCCAAGCTAGAATGATTCTTCTGTTAATTTTACTGTTAAGTCTGTTATCAAAAGATATCAATTGGCCAATATAAATGTATTCTGATACGTTCTCTGATTTACTTTCACTTTTATTGTTTTTTCCTTGTGGTTAGTCATGATTTTTGTTTTATTTACGTTTAATCGAAGTGCTACCTTTTGACTTTCATTGTTTAACTCTTCTAACATTCGCTGTAGTGTATGGTGGGAGGTCGCCTATAGAACAATGTAATCCACAAACTTGAGATTATTTAATCATCTTCCATTTATTGAAATGCCAGTTTATTCCGAATTTCATTTCTTGAACATTTCTTGCATTAAACTAGTGAACATATTGGATAACAGAAGATCGCCTTGTTTGACTCCTCTTTTATCTTAAACAATTCCCCTTTAATATCAGTCTTCATCTTCGCTGAGCTGTTTTTGTATATCAACTTCAAGAGTCTAAGGGGGCGTCCATAAATTACGTAACGCTAAAGAAGGGGGAGGGGGTCGTAGGCTGCGGTACGCCGCGTTACATAGGGGTAGCGGGGTATTAGTTAAGCGTTACATAACATTGATTTTTACTTTCCTTTACTTACTTTTTACTTCGTATACTTACGTATATACGAAGTAATACACTTATATTATAGGGAAAGTTTTGTGGTGCTGCGCGAAAAAAGAGCGAATTTTCGGCAGAAAAACTCTCATTGTCGGGCCCTGATAACGAAAAAGTGGATAAAACCAGTTGCTAAATTTAGGAAAAAATCCTCTAACTTGTGGTGTAGCCTGTTTTATGCGTCCTTGATACCGAAAAGTCAATTTACGGCAAAACGTCCGTCTGTCTGTCCGTCTGTGAACACAACTACCGCTTAAACCATATGCAGGATTTTTTCCAAAATGGATATTCCCCAGTCGATCTGATCCGACTCAAGACGCCGCGATTTTGAAAAACTTTCTACAAAATTTGGAGTACTGTACGTGAAGAGCCCAAATTTTCTCAAAAAACGGCTCCATTTTTTTAAATGTATTGTAAGAATACAGGACTTTTAAGGTGGAATAGGTCCGATTTTTACGATTAACTCTGAATTTTCGATAATTGCGAAAGTTTGAATTTACAACGGCGGCTTCATACAACAACAAAATTGAAGATAGAGATTTTTCCTTCAAATAAAATTTGTCCTCCATAGCAAGTTCTTTCATTAAGGTCATGTGCAGTTTTTCGAAAATTTTAGTAGTTTTCGAGCAATATTGCGAGCAATATGTTCAATTTAAAAAATAACAATAACAAGATTTTCTCAAAAATGGCTCCAAGTTTTTTCTTTAAATTTTAGTTAGGGATAGTGCTAGATGTACGGAATGAGATGACATAAAAGACATATTTCTCTATTCTTTTGTTTTTTCAAAAATTACAAAAATGTAATTTTTTTGATTTGCCTTTCACGTCGTTAATATTTACATTAGCGGCGATTTGTTCACATTATTATATTTATGAGTAAATGAGCTTTAAATAATGTCACATAAAGTTTCTCGAAAACTCATCCGTTTTCTGTATAAACTAACTCAAGTAAACCTGTGTAAACCAATCCATAGCACTCAGAAGCTGAGATCGGTCGGGGGTTAGAATTAGTAGGGGCAACATATGGGAATTTTAGCATACTGTAGCAATATGCTGTTCATAAATTATTTTCACTCTCTCCTATAGAACTACGCAATGCAATAGCCTCGAGACAGGCGGTTGCTCATTTCATAGTAGGGCCTGGGGTGGTTATTTTCATCAGGTGGACTCATGCATTTTCCCCCAGACAGCGAGCAGCGACGCGCTTTACAATCCTTTACTCAAGTATATAAAGCATATGCTTTAATGATAGTGACTTCGGATGTTTTATCAGTTGGACTCGTTTATCCAATTAGGAGCATTGTTACAACTTACCTTTTGGTATTGGAATTTCTGCGTCCCAGCTAATCGAACTCAGAAGTTACTGTAATTAAATCGTAGAATAAGTGCTTTATTCAATAGAGAAAGAAGTACAATTATGGAATACCATTTCTTTTTCTGATGCTTGCAACTACGTGAAGATAGAAATGTTTGTGAAATGTTGCAAAATAAGAAGATATACTAATACTGTAATCACTGATGAGAGACCAAGTGCATAATTCAATTCATAGTGATTAAAAGACATTATTTTTTACGACAGTGCATTCTTTCGTGTTTACCAAATAGGGTGCAAAAATGGAATACCACCGATAATATGCAATAAATGCTAAAGACTTAGACAAAAAAAGATATATTCTATTTGCTTGAAATATGAGAACAAATGACTAAATGGCATAATACTGTGCAACAGAGAGTTTCATTTGCAATAATGATAAATATAACGCCCGTTTTCATAACTGGCGCAGTCTTCATGCGACTACATCTGGCACATTTCACACATAAACCATTGTTCCCCTTAGTGTTTGCTGAAAACTTTACAGAACATAATAGGCGCTCTGCTTCTTGATTGCAATAATGTCCAATCTTTCTGGAATAACAATGTATTCCGTATTTGTGACACCTCCATCTTGGCACTCTGAACCTCAAAACAAGTAGAGCGCATGTGGAAACCAGCCAATAAATTCATGGTTGTTATCCCCAATGTCTAAGCTTCAAACTAAAAGATATTCCACACTCATAAATGTAGAAATTTGTAATGTTACATAATAGTTTGTTCTTAACGACAAACGTTTCTAACAAAACGTCAAATTTCTACTACTTGTAAATCACGGCCTTCTGCAAAAACAGGCAAAGTTGGATTGACGAAATTCCTAGCTCCGCGGGCAAAATGCATGGCGGTGCATCGTTTCGAATGCTTTCCGTCACAGCAGCATCTGCGACACTAGATCATGCGGTATTCTGTATTGATGTCCCTAATCCACGTTTACACCTCGTCCTCTAGATGCTGTCTCAGAGTAAACATTACATACTTCGAGGGCATATAGAGGGTCCAAGATAATGATTTTACTTTTCCGTATACGTAGTATAGGGAAATTTATGTAATGCTGCGGAAAATCGATTTCGAAATTTTAACGGAAATACAACTTTTGGAGGCCCCTGATATCGAAAAAGTGGTTTTTTCAAAACGCCCGTCCGTCCTTCCGCCCGTCTGTCCGACTGTCCGACTGTCCGTCTATCCGTCTGTCCGTCCGTCAGTCTGTGAACAACACTAGCGCCTAAACCATAAGTACGATTTCTTCCAAAATGAATATTCCGCGGTCGATCTGGTTCCACTCGAAGCACCGCGATTTTGAAAAACTTTCTTCAAAATTTGGGGGTACTTTACATGAAGCCCCCAGGACACTTTCAAAATTTTCTCAGAAACTGCTACAACTTTTTTCTTTAAATTTCATGTGAGAATAGAGTGTAATGTGCTTATTAAGGTGACGTAGATCCTATTTTCACCGTTAACTCTGAATTTTCGAAAATTGCAAAATTTTGAATTTTGTTCCGCGTCGTCCTACAACTACAAAATTGAAGATAGAGATTTTTCCTCCAAATAAATTTTGTTCTCCAAAGTGAGTTCTTTTATTTAGGGCACATACAGTTTTTTTGAAAATTTTATTAGTTTCCGCGCAATATTGCGTGCAATATTTGTAATTTAAAAAATAGAAAAACAAGATTTTCTCAAAAATGACTCCAAATTTTTTCTTTAAACTGTTGACATAAAATGACATAAACGACATATTGCTCTATTCTTTCCTTTTTTCAAAAATTACAAAAATGTAGTATTTGTGACTTGTCTCTCACGTCATTGATATTTACATTAGGGGCGATTTGTTCACCTAGCGGCGTTATTATATTTATGAGTATATGTGCTTTAAATAATGTCAAGTAAAATTTCTCGAGATTTCAACCGTTTTCTGTGAAAACTAGTTCAAAATGTCGCATTTTCAGAAACTCTCAAATGCCATTTTCTCATAAATGGCTCCAAATTTTTCCTTCAAATGTTTCTAACGAGTGGTGCTAATTGCACTCTTTAATATGACGTAAAGTTCATTTTGGGGTATTTTTTTGTTTTCTATTATTTTCTTAAAAACGGGTACAAATTTTTCAAAGAAAATTGCTATTTAGAACGAAGTTTTACTGTTCTTTAATATTCTAAAATTAATATTTCCTTTAGGAAATATAGGACCATTAGGAAACCGAAAAATTAAGAAAATGTCAGAAAATGTACTTTGGGCGGCGATAGATGGCAGCCGGCACGAGGATTACGAATAGCTAGCCCAGATCCAAGGAAATAGAAAACTAATTCGGGAAAGTCTGTGCCATTCTGTAGCACCACTAATTTCGCTAATGACCATGTGGTGGAAAAGTTCATATAATGAAGTTACACATGTTCATTGGAACATATTTGCCTTCGATGATAGGCAATTCATAGTGCTTTAGCATTTGACGGGTATACGAAATCTCTTACTGCTTCAAAGCGTGGCCTGCCATACACCAACGCGTGGTGGGTTGCCTACAAAGTAGGGGCAAACGTCATGTTTTCAGAAAATACTTTAGTATATTTATATTTCGATTTAAACGTAGGGTCTGGTGACGTAAATCAGCTGTTATGGTGTCATCCAATCGGGAGCTTGGATGACACCTTCAGTAGTGACGTTTAAGCTCCCGATTGGATGACACCCTATACGCTGATGATCTGTCGAAGTACGCTCTAAATAAATCGAAGTATAAGAAACTAGACTCGAGCTTCTCCTTCCCCTCAAGTGATCTCACCTGTCCCCATTTATCTCCACCTGGCCCACTATCCGTCCTTCACCTGTCCTCTAAAACGTGTCCCATGGAGTCATGAAACCTGGCATTAAGGACTTATCGTTTTATTAAGGACATCGTTTCCGATTTACGCGCGATTGGAGTATTATTGCAGAAATATATTCCTATGTCATAATCTGCAAGCATATTCGTCTTACAGATCGCCTTAAGGACGTTTCATTTTAAAGATAAGAACTATGTCTATTCCTACCCAAATGTTCACACTGCTACCCCTGCGTGTTTGAATTTTCTTATCTAACGAGAACAAATACCACTGCTGTTCCAATCACCGTGACCGCGACCGTCTCCGGGCTGTCGTTATTTTCTCAATTTGTCAGTATTATTGAATTCATAAATAGCTTATACATAACGACCTTTTTAATTTACCGATTTTACCTTTTTTAAGAAAGCGATTTAAAAAATGTGACTTAAACTAAAATTCCGCAGAGGTACTAGCATTTAAATAACTTCCTTTCATACCTTTGAACCACCTCATACACTAAGTGCCAAACGCCTTTGAGAAATATTATTAAATAGAATTTACATCAAGTGAAAATGATTCATTATTAAAAAAGACCATAGAAAATCTCAAACCGTACTATCTGTCGTGAACACTAAAATTTATTTTATCTTCCGAAAGGATAGTTTTGAGGAAAAGTTTTTTTATTTAAAACAAACTATTGTAAGGTAAAAGCTGAAATTTTACTTGATCATAAATCCTCAGCAGTGAGAACTTATAAAAATAATGCTGTTTCCAGTGTATATTAACTTTTTCTGAGTAAAAACCAAACAACTCTTAGTTGCTTTTATAAATTATGTCTCAAAGCAAGATCCGATCTATAAAGTGCTACATTAACTTCCAACGTGTTTAGGGGATCTTACTATATTTGCATAGGTCTGAAAGAAATTACGAACGAAAACCGAGGAAGAATGAGTTAGATCGATAATTGGAAAAAGGAGAGAGTTTCCGACCAAATTTTCTTTTAATATGAAGGAATAAATTTTATCAACGGTCGTTTGAATCTACTGTGTAGCGTAAAACGTTTTATACTTTCGAAGTTTACGCTTGGATATATTGGAGATACCGAGATACCGTAAGTTCATTGACGTTCATAGTTAGATTTTATGATTGGTACATGGACAGATGTTTCTTGATTGTTTTCTTAATAATTCACTTGCATCAATATTCTTTCGACCTAATGAATTAAACCGTAGAAATTTTAAGTTAATAATAATTTAATTGAAAATGTTACCCTGGTTAAATCCTGGCATTACTTCGTACGTCGATACATTATACCCCAGTCGTTTCAGCAGTACCACTAGAGTGCTCTGAATGTAATCCAGGGCACGACAACTTGGATACCTCTGCAGAAGCATGAACTAACAGCCGAACTTATTTTATCATTACGACATTAAATTATGTTTAATTGCCATGTAACTGAAGTCAACATTTTGTCTGAAATTAAAATTATCAGGAAAATGTTAAAAAAATCAATTTAATTGCTAATTATTAGTTTTCTAACAATGTATTCATTTCTTTTCCTAGTGTACACATCACTTGTACTTCAGACCATTTCAGATTAACAGAATTTTTCTTCTCGGGGGCATTAATTTTTTACCTAACGGTACAATAATCCACTTATTGGACAAGCGTGGTCACGGTGGTCACAATGTATTATTGGAATTTATTTACGTAATGTTGGCTAACATGGTTCGTATTTCGGCCCGTTCAATGTCATATGTTGGTGTCCATGATCTAAGCTTCAAAATAACCAACATGAGAAATGTTGGTTTTTGAATCAAGTTCTTTCATGTAATAAATATTTATATATAAGTACTTATGTAGGCTATTGCTTGTACATCGCAACTTTACACAGTGCAGCAATATTTATAGTGAAATTTGTATATATTTTTTTACTTATCCAGTGAGTGTTTTATTACATTTTCGACATCGATGTCCGTACCAAAGCGTTTGAGAAAAAGTGCACTATCAGTATTTCATTGAACGGTATTGCAGAGTATAAAATGAAATTGAAATTGTTCGCTAGGAAAAGTGCTTATTGTGTAAAATGGTAATTGAACTTTTGTTAACCGCTTATTGTTATCTGTGCTGTGTGACATGCATTGATTATGGCAAATTGTATAATAATTGAATTTCATGTGCGGGGTTCAATTAGGTGAGAATTGCTAAAAGCAGTTGCAATACAACGAGGTTTGTCGTCCTGGATTTCTATACCAACGAATTTAGAGCAGCCAAAGTAGCAAATACTTTAGCAACTGATGGATGCAGTGAAACATGAGATGGAATGTGACTCTGACATTGTGATGGCTTCATCAATGGTTGTGACTGAATCCAGTACCTTTTCTTCATCTCCTTCATGCAGCACAATCCCAACCCCAGAGCCAGATGCCAGTCAAGAGACAATGGTTGAAGGGGTATGTCGGTTTGTGAAACTAGATTTCTGTTTTGAAAGTAGAGTTTTTATACATTTTCTGTGTATCATGCATTCTTGAAAACATATGTATGATTGCATTTTGGAAGTTGCTTAGATTTGGTATATGGAGCATGTGAGTAATGTGATGAAAATGCATTTCATTGATTTTCTACTTCTGTGGCGAATCAATTCTTCAGTGAATTCTAATTTGTGTGTTTTAATACAGTGTTTGCATGATAATGTTATATTTGAACTAATTCTGAAAATTTCTTATTGTTATAGTAGTCTTGATGGCAGTGCCTTTCAGAATGTTAATAGTGTTTGATAATTTGTGTTGCAATACTGGATATGATGATGCTGCGCATCATTTTTGCTTGCAAATGTTTTATATTAACAGCTCTTCATCTGGAAAAGTGATCTTGTGTAGTTATTGATCTTGACCTAATTTCCAAGTTGTGAAAGATCTGTGACCTCATTTAAAATTATTTCTATACAAAACTGTCTAGATTGAGGCACTTTGCAAAGAATGTGTGTTTTAACTTCGAAAGTACTGTTTTAGATGTTTTTCCTCTAGGGAAATGGCTATTAGTTTGTGTAATCAATATAAGAATGTACTATTGTCAGTTTTCACAGTTTATGAATGGTTTTGCTATAATATTTATAGCCTGTTGTAAACTGCAAGGAGAACTTACTGTGTGCAGGTTAAAAGATATTAATGGTCAATTTTTTTTATTCTGTGTTCTGTAAAATTAGTGCTTTCCAAATCATCAGCAGTGTTCAGCATATTTGAAGTTTTTAATGGATGTGGTATGTTTACTTGAAAATTAGTTACTTTGTGATGCATTTTTTAATTTCAAATGATTCTTTACTCTTAGTGAATTAGCCATGATTGCTAGCAAATCTTATAGAGCTGAGTTTGCTTAATGTATTTTTTTCTCTGTTTCAGCTGCTTGCTTTTGTCTCTTATTGTAATCTTCATATATTAATGTTTTTGAATGTACTGTGGTCTCTGTCAATTACATAGCAATTTAAAAGTAATGTTTGTGCAGAATTATGTGTTATATGTTAAAGCACATGTTAAACACAACATATTTTATAACAAGTGAATACACACTCAGTACCTACTTCATTTAAATAATTTTAGCTGTCACATAATGTATTTTAAACCATACAAAATAAGAATTAACTTAATTCATAACTTTAAACTAAGCTACTCGACTGCAATAAATAGCTCATTATATAAAAAGGTTGCCTGATGTGTAAGGAATAAAACTCTGATGGTTATGTTACCACGAACAGCAATGCACAAGTGTATGTGTAGGGACGTGTGTTTCTTAAGGAATTTTACAAGGTCATTTCTAATCTTAAATTGATTGGAACTTACATATTTTGATGTTTATTGATTTTGTTTCCTAATGTGAAATGTTAGGTGTGATTGTACTAACATATGCTTCATGCTACTAATTAGAATTGGTTATATACATATATTACTTTGAAAGGTAGGAGTCATCCATGTAAAGTTATATGTAAGTCAGTCTGTTGTCCAAGGATTATGGAAGTGCTTCGAGAGATGACAGATACAGTAAAACCTCTTACATATGGATTCTGACATAATTTGGACACCTGCCCAACTTTCTTGCAGTCCCTTTTCTCTATATGATGTAGATAATTTGTACTTCTAGCCCTGCTCAGAACATAAGTAGTGTATCTGGTAGCTCTAGCTCTAGCAAGTTGGCATCTCAAGCAGAAAACTCCGCTCCATGTAGCTTGACTTCTGCATTGTGTGAAAGGATAGTGAAGGGATTGTGTTTTGCAGTGGATGAGGAGGGCAACAGCTGTGACATAGTGGATGAACTCTCAAAGAAACCTGAGCTGACTTAAGTTGGCAGTTAGACTGTACCAGAGAACACATAGACATTATCTCTCAGTGGATATTTGCTTTGGAGCTAGATAGCAGTGAAGCATTGTACTACATCAGAGACACTACAAGAACAAAATTACTTTTAAGAAACATAAGAAACACACTGAAGGATTCTTTAACTTACTGATAACATTTCATTCCTAATGCATATTAACTGTTGGTGGACCGGCAAGATTGCAAGGTAATGTACAATTTACTTATTTTAATTAATTGTATTAAAACTAAATTCCACTGTAAATTAAATTCAGTAAAATAACTTGCACATAACATAATAAATTCTGTATATAAAATAAAATATATTAAAAATACACAGGTAGAATAAATTAACACTCCCCTTAATTAACTGAATAAAATCATGCACACTAGTCTGTGCCTCCCCATTAACGGACACACCCATCTAACAGCTGGCAAATAAATTTTGTTCTCCTGAGGTGTCCGTTAAAGAGAGGTTTTACTGTATCACATTGTAGGTGCCAACTTTAGTGATTTGCTCTGGTGAATGATGCTTAGATGAGCTTAGCGAATGCAAAGTACATGTAGAGAAGAAATGAAGAAACAATCGTAATGCGCATTGTAGTAATTCGTCTCTCTCTGGCCTGTTTTTAGACTCCCTATGATACAAGATTTGTGAACATTGCCAATCTGGCCAAGAGCAAGCTGTTGAGTTCACAGTTTTCCAACACCCCCCACATTCCAGGTAGATTGGGAGGCCGATGTTTAGCTGGGGCATCCAAATCTTTAGAGCTCCTTAGGAGGAATATTCAGACCAATATCAATAAAGATATTGATGCTGTTATCAAAGGCTATCTGGAGGTAAGTTTATATTTTATGTGTGTTTTTAACTCACTGCTAAAAAGTATTGTTACAAGTATTGTTATTATTCTAGAATATTATTAGAATAGAGTAATAATGAATTGGGAAACCATAGAGCTTAGTAAATGCAGTTTTATTGAAGCATTGTGTCTGATCAGTGCTTGTTAAATCATTTAGTTGATGGTCCAAATGAAGTCAATATATTTAATATTTTCAAAATATTTCTAACTATCTTTATTCATCCTCTTCTAGGTGTAATCCAAGAGATTGGATTTTGTTCTGTTAATGCATAGTACGCATGTAATGTACAAATATATTGTATTACTTCAAATTGATCGTTTACACCATTTTACTAACCTTTGAAATCTTTATCGACAACATTTTTCTCTTGATATTCATATCAAATAAATCATGTTTTGGGCCTGTTTTGGGAGTTCAAAGTTGCTGATACACATCACATCCTTCTGGAGGGCTAAAGTCTGTCCTTTGAATCTTTTGTCTTATCTCTACACACTGAATGGAGAGTAACCCTGGGAACTTGTAGTACACCTTCCTATATTTACAAATAATATTGAAGGATAAAAAGTGACATTTTCATTATTTTTAAGTAGATTGGATTTTTAGGCAGATGTTTGTTTTACTTTTTTTGATGTAGACAGAGGGAACATTCATTATGAATGCATTTCAGGACTGCACAATATAAAGGAACTATTTTTATTCTGTCTGACAATGCATATTTCATCATCAGAGCTTAAAAATGCCCCGTCAGTTCAGCTAACACTGCTGAGAATTAACAAAAGGAATCTTTGACAGAACATCTGACTGAAGCTTAAATCTATAGTAAATAAAAATCATGGATTACTCATAATTTTTCTCATAATATGTTGTGTTATACATGCAATAAAGAAAAAAAAATTGATGGCTTTTATGCCAACAAAAAAATATGCACTAGTTACAAGTGTTGAATTAGAAAGATCTCTCTATCTATGTTTTTATCTTAGAGTCCCATCGAAAAAAACGTTCAACAAGAATGCACTTTGAAATTCTTTCCATTTTTGAAAGAGCAAAACTACCATAATTTGCAGTTGAGAAAAATGAATATGACATCAGATTTTGTTAGCTCCAGTTTTTAAGATTTACTTATTTCAGGTAGCAAAATTAAAAACTTACTTTGGAATTCTTTATTTTCTAAAAACTGCTAAAGTTCCCTTATTTTGGGTTGAGAATAATAAATGTGATATTAGATATTGTTTAGTAGGTCTAACTCTGGTTTTATAGTTTCACTACCCTCAGATAAAATGACTTATTCACATGAATGTCTTCTTCTTGCTTGCTGCTGTTACTCCTTTTCTTGTCTTCTTGTCACTGTCCGGTAGTAGTCCTCAAGCATAGCAGTGTTCCATTTCCTCTGATAGTCATTTCATTTGCGAAATGCTCTCACAAAATCACTCTCCACATTTGTCACTTACAGCATTGCAGTTGTTGGGAAGGAGTCCAGGTGAGGAAATGGACAGTGACAATTTAAGTTACATGTTGCAGACTAATTGATGGTACTTTTCCAGAAGATTATTCACAGTTCCAACATAGTTGTTAGCTCTTAGATTTCCCAAAAAGCCATTCACAACATCTTTCAATTCTTCCCATTCAGCTTTTTCATGTCCGTGGAGAACTTCATTGAAGTTAGTATCTTTAAGAAGGTGACAAATCTGTGGCCCATTGAAGATACCTTCTTTAAATTGGATTGTACTCTATATGTAAAGTTGTCATCAAGCCACTCACTTTACAACAGGCAACAAGAAGTTCCTTTTTAAAGTGCTGTCAACTCCGGTTGTAGTGAACTTCTGGGAACTAATATTTTTGATTCACTATATCTGATGATATCAAAATTAAATAAAACTCCCACAATTATTGATTTTATTAATATAGAGACAGCAAAATGCATTAACAGCATGAACCGAAAATTTCAATATCTTTATTTTTCCTTAAAAAATCAATTAGGTCTGTTTTCGATTATTTCCTTTGTGTGTTTTTCTTGTTTGTATCTTTTTCCATACCTTGCAGTGGGTGTGGCCATTAAGCTGTGGGACTATGTCAGTTGTGTGCTCCTTGTCGTGTGCATAGAACACCATGTCCTTTGTCCTGTGGAATCTTGAGTAACATCAAGTTTGAAACTGAAGCAAGTGTCACAGCCATCAGTTGTAGCCAAGGACATGGCCTTTGCCTCCACATTGAAACGAAGCGGCACAAGGTCATCAGTAAGGTCCCCATTCTGGGTCCACCACCTCCACCTCAGAGGAGACTTCTTTGATTATGACGTTCAGCCAACAATATTTTTTTCCAAACTGCCTATTGTAATAATTTGTGACACATAGGCAATATATTTCTTTCCAGGAGGAAATTAATTTCTGGAACATTGTATTTCCAATGTTCACTATAGCAGAGGTTCAGATTTCACTACAACGAATTTTCTTGTGCTTATTTGTAATGTAAGTGAAATGGGACCACCGATTTTAAACGCGAGATCACTATATCCGAATTCACTATAACTGGAGTTGACTGTACTGACTGCAATCTTTTGCCTATACACAAATACTTACGGTTGTATGAAATTCCTTTCTTGAAGCCTTGTTGCCAAAAGCTCTGTTTTGTCTTTTGATATGTCCAAGTGTTTAATTAAATCACTTAGTTCAACCTGGCTCAACCTTTGTGGCTTACTGAGTTCATTTTCAGACACAAAATCAATATCCTGTGAAGATAAAGGATGGGGTGATTTGTGCCTTCCATGGTCTTTTTCTACATTAGCTGCTAAGAGTATTCTTCTAGAAGGAGTGTACAGGCAGTCCATCTCCTTATGGTGAAATGGCTGAAGGGATGTTAGGGTATTCTACAGTCTGCCTCGTTTTTCTGGACATGCCATGCTGGAAGGGATATTATTAGAAATTCGACTTGTCCAAATCTCTTAATTGCATCCCAAAATAGTGGTGATATGCTGTCAACCTCGCACATCAAAAATTGTCTGGAGGGTTTCAACAATTACCTAGCATTGTGGATTCTATGCAAAATATCATACAAACATAAAACTTAATTATTCAGAATAAATAGTATGTTACATTTACACACAAACTAAAAGAAACTAGATCTAATTCAATATGTGAAACAAGCCGTATCAAGCTATAGGAAGTTATACAAATTACCCATAACCCTGTGCTCAGATGTGCCAACACAATTTCCAGGGGTTAAATTTCCTCCTAATTCCTTATTACATACATGAACCTTATTTAAAAACTAAGAGTTAATTGAAAGTTTTAACTATTTTAATTTTTTCCTTGATCAAATCAAAGAGATGGCTATTTTCCACCCAGAAATTTTTTTCACTGTTAACCAAGGTAATTGTTTTTTTTAAGTTTCAACTTGTTTAGAAAGCTGAAAATCATTGATATTGTTTATGATATGCTTTTCATTAAAAATATGATGTAATTTATCACAGGTCTTTGTTAGAATTTGATTTTTTACAGTGTCTTTGGCTGTGGGTAAAAGAAATTTGGGACCAAGCATTAAAAAACAGAAAATTCTGAATTCATTTGGGAAGCATTTATAGTAATTTAAGTCTTTGTGTAATGTAGTTTAATACATTGCAATGTTGTCAAGATACTTGGACCTCCATGTAATATAAAAATGAAATCAATTTTGTCATTAAAGTCAAATATTGATGTGAGAAAGTCAATCTATTTTCATTGCAGAGCTTGTAATTGAAGAATATTTTTTATTTAAATGAATCCACATGTGTAGATTATTTCATTAATATGAGGTATATCAGTTCATTAATTTGGCATAATTGTCAAAAATATCTATAAAATCAAAATTTATGCAATTTTGTTCCAGAGGCCTCCCTTTGCTCTTACATAAGATGATTATGGTATTGGAAGGGTTAATTACATAGTGGGTTGCATTGAACTAAATCTAGTAAAATAAACAACAAAAAACTCGTTTACTCTAAAGAATTTGTGCAAAGTTTGGGTCTGATTGGTCATTTTGGTTCAAAATTTTTTCTGGAACAAACATACACACTGGTACATGCTTTTACTTTTATATAATAGACGCTGAGGGCATTTTATGAAACTGAAGTAAAATTAAATTATATGGAAAATTATTTTAATGCCAACTCACCTGCCCATTTAAGAAAAAGATTATTTTAATCTAAAAATTTGTTTTAGGTGTCTAAAGGTAGGAGATTTTTGGGATTAAATATCCAAAATCTACTTAAAAGTGTGTGTGGAGAATTAGATACAGGGACATTTGAATCAGAGTACATTTTCCATTATGTCAACCAAAATAGTAAATGCTTATGTTAAGGTTGTGATGTAATAAGGAAGAGTAATACATAACAATATATCATAGTACAAATTCTGACAATGAGTTGTTTTTTTCTTTCAAGAAATTTTTCAAGCCTGCAATCTGCAACATTCGTAACAATCTTGGAGGTGACAGCATCTCCGATGAACATGTTCGGATTGTGTGCTGTAGCATACTTGAAGATGCCAAACAAATGTATTGTTGTCCCAACCAAGAACCTGCAAGTCAATGTCCAGATGTTCAGCTAGAGGATCAGAGCTCTAATGTGTGCTCTACAGAATATAAGTTTGCAGTTCCCAGCTCAGAGGTAAATTTGTGTTATTGTTTTGTACCTTATGCAGTGGTTCATGTCACTTCCTAAAATAAGTATGACTGAAGTTGTTCTTCAAAGATATGGTTAATGTGATGGCTAAATTATTATTTTTCTTTTGTAAACTATTGAATAGTGAGTGAATTTTTCCTAAAATTTCAGAGTCCAGTTTTAAGTGTAAGAAGAGATCTAGATCAAAATCTGGAAAGCATTCGCAGAAGGAAAAATAAGTCTCAGGTTCTCCAGCTTCCTCAAGTTGTCCAAACTCCTTCCCCTCCACTTCGTGTTGGTCAGTCTCACATTCTCACTCAACGCTTTTTGATATCGCCTACTCCCATAAATACTTCACAAAATGGAAATAAGTTGAAAGATGAAAACTCCTCTTTATCTCAGCAAACTTTTGTTCCCACACAGAATCAAGGCCTTCCTATTCGTACTATTCCCAAAACTAAAGTTTCCACACCCACACACTCATTTGTTACTTCTTCAGTATCTCACAGTTCTCAGAGCAATAGGTCTAGATCTAAAGGGAGACATGAGTCTGCATCTACACAACTGTCTCATACCTTCCTTGCTCCTGCTTCACCTGACAGTATACCGTCTGGTCGCAGCACTCCTGTAAATAAAGGCCGCAACACTCCTATAATAAGGGAAGGACCAAAATGGGATCCTAACAGAATTGTGAAGACTACAAAGTTTGTAATGGGAGCCAGGTATGTGAACATGTTAACAATTGATAATTTTAATATTGATATGGGTCAGTTATGGAAAATATTTCAAACCATGCATTTTTCTTATTGTAGAGCCAATAAAGTCTTAGGATTTTGCCAGACTAGAGGCCGTTTGTACATCAAGCATCCTGAGTTGTTCCGATATTCAGGAGATCAGGAAGATAAAGAATGGTTGGCTCGGAAGAATCTGATGCCACCATCTGGAGGGAAGGCATATCTGATGGTTGTTGATGATATAAGAGAATTGGCTGAATCTGAAGAGTACAGGTAGGATGACTTGATACATTTTTATGTGACTTCAATCTTCTGCTTTGAAATTTACATGGGGTTTTGAAGTAAAATAAATCTGTACTTTGCCTGTAGTAGATTAATAGAAAAATGTAAAAACTGTTTTTTCTATTTTTGAAACCGAGCACTGTATCAGTTCTACCATTAGCAAAAATGATTAGGCTTAAAAATCTATGGTTTATGTTGAGGTGAAATGTTGAAAATAGATTTGGATTGTTTATCAATGAAATGGATAGTAAAATTATTTATTTTATTTCTGTAATGCTTGGACATTGTGAAGGTTTAAACATTTTTTTTACTATTGTATTTTGTGAGCGGTGTCATAATCATATGAGGACTTTCTTTTTTTTTTTTTTCAAACATCAATTCTTTTCCCATTTTGAGGAATATTATTTAAGGGCTCTAATTGAGGGGGAGGGTCACAAATTATGTAAACATTTTTAATTTGTAAGATCTGTTACATGTGTCTAAAATTTTGTTTAGACTGTCGTTTTGTGACTAAATATACTAGATTACATAAAGGACTTGGCTCTAGATAGTCCTATGCCTCACATTCGACAAAAAGAAGTTAATCCTTCTAGCATACTCGCCACATTGATTATTGCATTTTGTGTGAGTGTGGTGGTACTAGTGTAACACCATACCAGTATGCTATACTAGGAAGATATGATTGCTTTATTATGTGGCAAAGAATGGATTGAAACCTTTATCTTTTTATTTCTCAGAATGAACTCAATGTGGAATAGGACTCTAGGGCTAAACCTCAAATCAATTTAATTCACTTGTAGCAAATAATAGCAGAATCCAGTTGAGCAATGCCATTTTTTTTAGGTAAATGGATTGTTCTGTTACTACTTCTCAGTTTTGTTCTCATAGTGCTGCATGTTCAAACCCCAAATTATTATTGGAAAAATATGTGTTAACTAATGGACTGCAGCAGCAAAAATTCTACTGTACAAAACCATTCAGAATTGATTTCCAAAAAGTGGCACACATTTTGTGCAAGAACAATAAATAAAACACACTTATTTAACACTGCTATAAACTAAATATTTTAATACAATGAATATCAATGAATACTGCAATTATATACTTTAGTATGTATACGTACAACAGTTCTTTATTACCCTGCCACCGAGCGAAAGCTTATTAGCAGTACATTATAATAATAAATATAAATATATGAAGAGTATCAAAGAAGTTGCTATTCCATATATTACACATGAATAGCAAATACTTCATGAGTGTCCTCTTCCTTGCAGTCTTGCTCTTGTATGATATCAATAATGCTAAAAGCAGTAGAAAATTGAATATTAGTGTGTATGTGCTATATGAATGCAGTTTGAACAACAGAATCACATATTTGCATTTTTCAGTCAGAATCAAACCTTTCCTATTGTGTTTGGATTTTTCCAAGTTCTTGGTACCATAAACACCTCTCACTTGGCTGCAGGCTGCATAGTTTTCTTTTGTTTCTCTGCACATCGGAAATTACTAGTATAAATTTCCTATAAGCTAGGTACATTTATTAATAATGTTTAAGGATTCAAGAAATAATAATGAATGAGGGTGCACAGCAAAACATTAAATTGGAAACTAGGAAACAATTTTTAACATTTTGGCTATGTTAGTCCTTTTTATTGATATAAAAAAAACGCAGAGATATCTGAGAATGTGTCTGTGGTCTTTGGTCAGAGCATGATAACTCCAAAATCACATTTAGATGCAACTCTGGCTATTCCACATCATTATTTTTTTTTTACCTATTGGAAAGTAACTTGACAGTTCTGATTCTTGAGTTTTGTTTTCTCAATTACTTTTTTGAATTTTATGAAGTTATTTTCCAATTCTTTTAAAAAATGTAATGATGTGCCCAAAGCATCTAAATGTGCTTTTGGAATTATCAATGCGATTTTGGAGTTTAAATTATACAAATTCAGCTCTTCAGAAAATATGTTATATTTATCAGCAAATGTTCGTTAAATGTCTTATAGATCTTTTGTTTTCACTTTTGCAATTCTCCATGTCAACTAGCCAAAATCCATGGTCTTGCATCATGTATTTTTTTTTGACATACCAAGGAAAATATCAATTTCCTCAGTATTCTCATTTTTCTTGTTTGTAAAATTTATATTATGTTTAATTAGGCTATTTTTGGGACAATCTGTCTAAGTATTATTGGTTGTAATATCTTGTAATTATAGACAGTCAAATTTGTAATAAATATTTTTTACGTTACACGTCACAATGTTTCAGAGATCGATGTGTCAGGGGCAACTCAAATAGTAACAATAAAATAAATAATAACAATAAAATTATATAGATTCATTTTGTATAAATTTAAATTGTTTGAAACAAAGGAATGAACAGAAATTCAGACTTGCTTTGTCTTAATTTATTATAAAACTATTTCAGTCTAAAATTGGCATTGAGAATTTTTGAATTTTATTAAGATTGAATTATACATGGAAGGAAATAAGTTGCATTTGACATTGGAATTTATAGTATTGTTTAACTTTATAAATAAAGTTTTAAATATAATTCTGGCATCTCTTCTAGTCTCATGGTCAAGAATTTTTGGATTTTAGAATTCAAAAGTATGGGATAATTCAACTCTTTATGGATATAGGATTGAATTTCCATGGAACTTCTTCGATGTTGTTCGTACTTTCCCAAATCTGATGTTTCAAATATCTTTTTGTTTGACTAAAGTAAGTTACATCATGTTCTAAAAAAGGTATACTGCTTACTTCATTATCTACCTCTAGTGTGAATAAGGGATCCTTTACATTTTTAATTAAATTAGCCGTGTTGCTAAGAGAGGTAAGAATAATTAACATCAAAGAAATCGCATCGAAACTCAATTCTATTTCCAAACATAGAATTGAATTATAATTTTGAATTCCAAAATCCAAAAATTCTTGACCATGAGACTAGAATAAGTGCCAGAATTATATCCAAAACTTTAGTTATAAAATTAAACAAAACTATAAATTCCAATATTGAATGCAACTTATTTACTTCTGCATATAATTCAATCTTAGTGAAATTTAAAAAAATTCTCAATGCAAATTTTATCCTGAAATAGGATTATAATAAATGAAGATCGATAAGTCTGACTTTCTGTTCATTCCTATGTCTCATACAATTACAATATTTATCTCCATAAATTTATTGTTATTTAATTGTTACCATTTTATCTGTACCTGACTAAGCAGACTCATTGGTCTGTGAAAAGTGCCATATAATGTAATAAAAAATTATTACGAATTTGCCTTCTATATTTAAAAGTTACTATAACCCATAATATTATATTACCCTACAAAATATGTGAAGAGATGTTACTTCTTAGTGCTAAGTCAATATAAGTGTGCCTCTCTTTCATAAACACTCTTGTGTGTCACCATTGATACAAATATCTGTTGTTAAAGAGAATGCATTAATAATTAGTTATACTGCAAGTAAAGAAATTTTACTTTATTTGAAACTTAACTTACAAACTTAATTCTTTTATTATAAATTGTAAGAAAGCATTAATATTGCTTACTTCCAGTTTTTCCAAAACCAAAACCATTATAAATTTTAGTGAAATTTTTGCTGTAGTAATATTTTGTAATTATTTCAGTATTCTCAATTATCTTGATGTTACAAATTTTATCTTAATTTGGAGTAAATGAGTTGAATGTTTAGTATGATTTACAATAAGTTTTTCAGCTCATGATAAGCAGCAAAAGTATAATATCTTCACTTATTTTACACACACTTCAGTATTTCTATTCATTGACGCATTTGTTCTTGTAATAAAAGTTTTCCCCTGAAAATGGAGCCTTTCTCTTGAATTAATTAACCTTAAGTTTTAATTGTGTTTTCTATTTATGAAAATATTGTATTAGAATAATTGTAGTTTCTTTTCTTTCTGGGGTGTTCCTTAATCTGGCTGTTGAAATATTTCCTATCATTAAGCCTTTTGTCACTAAGCCTTTCCGCAAGTTTTTGTAGAAGTACATTTGTGAGGTTTAATAAAAACATATTTGAAATATTAAAAGTAAAAGAGAAATACTAAGAAAATGTGAAATTTTATTTTAAAAGTTATAATCGCTTCTGAAGGAATTACACCTTTGCAAGTAACAAAGGCTTGAATTTTTAGGATTTTTTAAATATTGTTTTAGGGTGTGTAAAAATTTGATTGTGTCATGTTTAGTTGTTTGTTTTTTTTATCTAGCTGTATTTGAAAGGAAACAATATTAAAATACAACTAACATATTTTTTTACTTGACATCAGAATAAAATCATTGCGTTACTTCAAGAGCTCTGAGCAAGCAGATATTAGCTTCAATCGGGTCTGTGGAGGCTGATCAAGTTACTTGTAGACAAGGGTTAATATTGCCATGAATTTCAATGTCCTGCCCAAATGTGGTACTGAAATACTTCAATTTGAAAGTAAAACATAATATTTAAAAGTTCAAGAAGATCCAAAAAGATTTCGGACAGTCATAAAATTAACAATTTTTATTATTGTTAATTTTATGACTGTCCGAAATCTTTTTGGATCTTCTTGAACTTTTAAATAATTCTAAGTGACAGCCTTACAAAAGAATTTAAAACATAATATTTTTTAAATATTATTTAAAATTAGCCCATTTAATTCATTTCACTAATTGGTTTCATTTCCCATCAAATTTCAATTTTCAATTTGAATTTTTTGGGGATCTTAACTCCTAAGAAATATTGTAGGATTTATACATTTCATCCAAAAATGACAGATAAGTATTTTTATCCATTAAAGATAAACTTACATTTAGAACATAATTTAACAAAAAAAAGTACTTAAATGTTTGGATGTAGAAGTTGCTTCTCATGAGTTCCAATAAAGCAAACTGTGAGAAATTCTTGAATAGTTGACTCCATGTTACTACTATGAAACTCCATGTTAAGTGGTAAAATAAATGAATGTGGTATTTGATTTAAGATGTTTTGGGAGAAAGATAAATTCATTTGGAAATTATAATTTATCACAAGTGGGATTCAGCCACTTACTTTTGCAGTAAATGAAAAGAAATTGTCAGAGGAGAAGAGAAGACATGAAGAGAATGTTTGTTTTGTTAGCTGTGTATTTTGAAATCAAAAATAAACCAAATTATTTGTGAGAAAAATTGAATAAAATAAAATAAAAACAGAATGGAATAAATTTATATATTAGATCAGGGAATGATTAAAACTCAGAATTGAAAGGGAAGAGAATGTGTAGTGTTTCAGTTTTAGGACAACAAATTTCCTGGAAGTTCATTTAGTGATATTAATTTCCAATTTAAATTTTGATTTCCTGAAGGAGACTATTTTCATATTTTTTTATTTTTTCCTTCATAAAGAAAGGTTGGATTAACTTCATCTAATATTGGTTTGTATCTTAATGAAATTTCTACCCTTAAAAGTTCATTGAAAAATTAGATGCAGTTCAGTGACCACGTTTAGCTGAACTCCACATAGTAAACAAGTACTAGTCTTTGCTCTTTATGAAATAATCATAGAAGTTCGAGGAAGAAGAACAATAGAAAGTTATCAAGCAAAACTCTTTGTGAATGTTAAGAGCACAAAATAATATAAATACATGTGAATTTTGAATAAGTATAAAATACAGGGATGATAGGGAAGATGTGTAATGAAGAACTCTGCTACTTGATTGCTATGAAATAAATATTCGAAATCATTCGTAGTAAATTTTAAGTCTGAGAGAATAAATGTTAAAATTTAGTGAAATTGATGGGTGATTGCACTAATGAATCAATAACAGCGCCTTAAAGGCCAAGATGATGAGTGTTCAAACTTGTAATTCTTAATTGTCATAATGAAAATATTATTTTTTAGAAGTCTTCTTTTCAACAGTTGTCTTCTTTCAGGGAGACGTAATGTGAGGTGTTTCAAATAATAAAGGTGTTTATTTCTTGGGAAGTACTTTAAAATAATAGTCTAAATGGGTGCAGGGTTAGTATGGAAACAATATTAAATTCAGTTAAGAATACAAAACTAACATGGGTTACTGAAGATTTGATTTCCTTGTTGTTCAGGATTCTAAAAATTCTTTTGTGCATTTTTTCTTTACCAGCATTACTCCTGATCTTTTCTGGTTAAAGGCGAATTGAATATCTCTTTTTTCTAGTTTAAAATTAGTTTCTCCACTTCATTGTAAGTTGGTACTTGTCTGGGGTTTTGTGATAGTGAAAAGACATAAGCAAAAAGTGATATAAATGGATCTCTCAAAACAAAATATTTATGAATCTCTTTCAGAAACAACCCCAATTTGATGCTGCATGAATTGGTTGGGTTTGAGGTACCCGAATTCATTTTGAAGAAAATACGTGCCTTCATGAGTCAGATGAGAACTGATGCTCCTGAAAAGCTTCCCAGCCATCAGGATATTCACATGAGTAATACACTTGATGCAAATTTTACAACGGTATGTACGAATTTTGCTTGTTTGTTTAGTTATAATAATGGATTGATTACCTTAGAGATATATGACATTGCAACTTAAATTTAAGAAGCGTAAATGAGTCTTGTATTTAAATTCCGTATGTTTCTTCATGCATTTTATTTTAATGTGTTAGTTTGTTTAAAGGTCACTCAGTTTGTCAGTATAGAAAACTGTTTGTGAATTAACTGTATTGATGGAGTCTGTGAAAGCAAAGCTGTGTGTGATAGTTTCATCAAAATCTTGCCAAACTCATTTGTCAATTGAAATTTTAAGTCACGAGATAATGTAAAACTGGACGACAATTCTAAAAAGGAGAATTGACATTGCTTGTTTTCAGTATAGTGTTATCCCTTTTTTAATCATGTATGGAACAGATGAAAAAAGTGTAAAATCAAGGAAATAATGTTTTGACATTTCGGCTGTCCAGGAGATGCCACGTCATTGCCTGAGAGCTGCCGCTTTGCCTGTCGTATCGCAGGCTACCTTAGGGCAGAGACACTGTGGTGCTTTGCATCCGGTATTATATACTGTCCTGTCTGGGCACTTGGGAGGGGCAGGTGCACAATAATTGGCGGCGAGGTCCCCCTGAGGATGCCTGCGACATGACAGGTGAAATGTCAGCCTCTCAGCCAACGACACGGTGTCTCCTGGACAGCCAATAAGTCAAGCCGCGGAAGCTTACATGTACATCTGAAATAATGTTTTGTTCAGATTTTGTTCCAAAACAGCAGGCATGCATTTCTCTATCATCAAAACAGCTTTTCTTCTTAAATGTTCTCTAAATAAAATGTTAAGGCATGGATAATGCTTGTGTCCAATTGCTGTGGTTTACTGGTACAGTTTGGGACAAAAATATCACTTTTATGCTTCTCAGCCCACTGTTTTCTTTGAATAGCACACCAATCAACAAACAACAATTTTGGATTTTTTGGCCCCAACTGTTTATGTTAATTGTGGGAGAAATTCTATGGGAATTTTTCCAGTCCAGAGTGATTTTCCCATGTATTTATTTTGAAGATTCAATATTTTTAAAACATTGCGAGTTTAGAAACATCCTGATGAATATAGAAGGCAGTTTTTATTTCCAATGGCATTGCAAGCCAATTGCACAGTCAGTCGTATGGATTTAATGCCATCATGGCATAGGCACTGTTCCCTTTGAAAATTAGAATTTTATTAGACTGTTGGTAGCAAAATCTGAAAACTGACAAATTTTATCCATTGTCAACAAACATGCTTGAAACAAACTCTTGGTGGCTTAGTTTACCTGCAAGGGTTCATAACATAAGGATTTTCAACTAATAATGTAGGATATTCACCAAGGAAGTCCCTGGCAAATAGCGAAACAACTTTTAAGAACACCCCTCTTTTTGAAACCTTCAATGATCATTACCATCTTTCTTTTATTTTGTGTAAATTGATCACTGTCTTGCTATGATATAAATCTTAAAATCTAGTGTTATAACAAGACTTCAACTTTAGTTGCAAAATTGAGGATAATGTTCGGACATGAAAAGTAAAATTGAGGAAAGTTTAACATTATAATGTTTCACTGGGACTTATCATTTATAATATAAATTCCAGGAAAGTGTTCAAGAAATTATCATAATATCTATCTTTTACTGTTGTAATAATCTGCCCGAAAACATTTCTGAGTGTGAATGCATCTGCAGGTTACCAATAATTAGGCATACTAGGAAACTTGGAGGGAGTGAGTTAGTCTTCTGTTGATTTCCTCACCCAGCCAAACATACAGGCCTAAGCACCCATCAGATCCAAGAGTGACACCTTGCACTGGATGAATGCATTTCTTCAGCACCACCCACATCCTCAACGACTACCCAATTGCACCTGCCACAGAGTCTGTGACTTGTTTGAGAGCTACAAATTTCTCAGACCACCATTGGGAATTAAACCCAGGCCCTTGCAATTGGGAACGCAAGCATGCTAGATAAGGGCTAGCAAGGTCTCAATTTTTCATATAGATTTGTATACTATTAGATTCTTTTCAAGAGGTGCTGTAATGTTTCAGTGGGTATCAATTCTCTGTAGAGATTCTGGCTGTTTTCACTCTAGTGCCTTTCCTCCTTTGTATGATTGTGATAAAGTTTACTTGCTTTAAAGTAAATTGCAATTAAGTGATCATATTTTTATTTTGTAAATATAATTGGACAAAATTTTTGTGCTTGTTACTTATTTAATGAATAAAATTATCCTTTTTGATACCATTGGTTTTAGATTTTTAAATATGTGCACTGTAAATTTTCAAAACTCAAGTTACGTGTGAGGGTGCATGACAATTTACCCCCAAGCTTAATCTTTTGAAAGTTTTTCAATACCACACTTTTTCGTAGGTGAATACAACAGCTGGAATGAGGGTGTGTTATATTCTCTTGGAACCAAGTAATGTAGTGTTTTTTTTAATAATATGTCTTGGTGTTTGTTGAAGAATTAGTGAGCATTAAAAAAGTAATTTAGTATGATTTCTAAAAATTTTAAGACAGGATTGTAACAACATGTAAACGATGTAACATGATAAGGAGAAAATCACTTATATGCATTTATAATTTATGTGTAAAAAAATTGATGTATTTTGTTTCTTGTATTTAATTACAATTCAACTGTGTTTGTTTTTATTGTGATCTAAAAGGCAAAGATGAAGGTTTGTACAGTTTGTTACTATAGTGCTATTGTACTGTGTATTGTCTGTATTTCAGTATTGTTTTCAATTATAGTATAAAACTTGTTTGTAATGTTTGGCAAACAGAAATTAATCATTGAATGTTGATTGATGCTCTTAGGAAAAGTATCCTTTAAGAGTTTGAATCTTGTTCTTTTTAAGCAGTATGTCTTTTATTATTGTGAACTGAATTACTTTGTTATTAAGTAAAATAATATGCATGACAGGAAACAGTTTTAATTAATTTATTAAAAAATATATTTTAAAGATTTGTAATTGAGGAACACTATTGTATTATTGTGCTCATGGAATAAAGTTATAATGTCCCTGATAATAAATATCATAACGTGTTATAAATATCTTTGTGCAGATGCAGGATCATTTAGATCTTGGGATAAGCAGCTTGTCTCCTGTGGCATCTCACACTGTTGTGTCCACTTCTTTGGTATCGCCTTCAGTGATGGCTGGAGGCCATCCTGTCAGTGTTCTTGATTCAGGTATGCAAGTTTCATGGAACAACAAGAATAAATCCTTGAAGATTTTCTGATTAAAATTAATTTCTTATTTATGGAGCTCTTCTGGAGGTTTTTAAAAAAATTATTTAATAAATTTAGTATGGAAATTCAAATAATTTTATTAATAAAGTCAGTCAAAAAGTAATTTTCTGTTTTGTTGTTAAGTAAAGGTAATTACAGTTATTATATAAAGCAAATTATTTGATTGATTGATGTAAGTTTTCATAAAGTTTATTCAAATATAAACAAATGATTTTATAATTAATATTTTTTTGTTGTTGTTATACTTGGACTCTTCTCCCAATAAATCTGGAGGACTGTTTCTCTCCTGCAAGGACAGGGAGGGCAATAAAGAAGCAAAATTAACATATTAAATGGAAAAAATGTCATTTTATTCCATTGTAACTTTCTTGTAATTTTGGTGGTGTTCATGTTTTTATTAATGTTTTCAGAGAGTACTGCAAAATTGTGAGATTTTTTTTCTTCCTTGAAAATCATATAGGTTGTGTAAGTGAAAGGATCAGTAAAATTATTTATTTTAAAACTGGAACTTCTGCATTTATATTTTTTATACATAGATCCATTTTTGTGTGTTCTGTTGGTTGGCATCTTTGACAGAATTTCGATAGCCACCTTGGTTTTGATAGGTGATGGCTTTGTCATCTTTGTTATACTTAGTTTTTTCAAATGTTGCCGGACATTAAGACATAATTAGAACCCCTGTCTTATAAAATGAATATTTTAATTTCATTCACGAACATCCTTCTCAACAGGGCTTGTGGTCTCAGAAATGTGCTTACCACTGTTAAAAAGATTCATTTTATAAGGCAGGAGGTGTAATAATGAATTAATGTCATTGGCTATGTTAGAAAAAAACAAAGTATAATGTGGAAGATTGCCCATAAACATGCACATGTGCATGTGCCCATGCAAAATTCATAATTTTATTACAAAAATATTTAGATAAAATATTGATAAGCTGTGTAATCATTTGATAAAAACTCGCTAAATTACTAACTAATCTCATTAACACAATTTTACTTGTGAAATCACAGGGCCTCAATCTCCAGAAACATTGGAGCTTTTGGATTCTCCAACTCTCGCAGCTGCTCTTGGATCTGACCCCTTTGAAGATTTGGAGCCATTTGATGGAGATCTACCTCTTGATGAGGACATGCCACTGGATGGAGAGCTTCCATTGGATGGAGATTTGCCTCTTGACGGGGACCTACCTTTGGATGGAGATCTGTCTCTGGACAGTGATCTACCCTTGGATAACCTCACATTTGAAGGTATCCTACGACTGCAGGATGTGAGTTTGGGATCCGACAACAATTTACTTACTGGATCCCAAGAGTTGATGGATACCTTCACGATCAGTACATCTGATACATTGGCTTGGTCACCTGATGGTGACACTAGCCAGTCATCTCTGCCCATACTTTTGGCAGGGCACATCAGCAATGAGTATACACAGGAAGGTATTGTATAGAAGCCATGCCCTCCTACGCATGAGTCACAGGCCGTAAACACCCCTTTCTCTGTTTCAAAGCGCTTATATTTAAGAATAAATAATATATAAAAATGTTAGTGACAGGGAAGACACTATCCCCCATTATGCCAAAAATCCAGGTTATGTCCCCAGTATCACCAGGCAATGTGAAGGTTTTTTAGCCTGGGAGTAAATGCCGTCCTTTGGAAGGGACGTTAAACCATGATTCCCTTGGTACTGCAAGATAGTAGCAGGCTACGAGACTGTACCAGGTGACACCTCCTTCCTTACGGGTTGTGAAAGTTTAAGGAAAGAAAAATCATAGGAGCAAATGACTGTCACAGTTGACGCTCCTTTACATACAGTTTTTCTCTTTCTCTTGAAACCTCTGTCCTTCCTCCTCTCAACATCCCTCTCCTAGTATGTTTTGCAGTCCTTTGTCAAGTGTGTTCTGAAGTGCAGCTTGGTTCAAACAATGTCTTTCAATGAATGAAAATGACAATTGGTTCATGTACTGGTTTGTGTATATTTACAAAACATTACAATTTTGCTCATCCTCTTAGTGAATATTAGAAAATGTAAATATTTAATGTTAAAATAGGCCTAATTGGATTGAAACAGTTTCGTTAAATGTTGAAATAATTCCAGCAAAAAGATATTCTTTCTTGGAGTGTAAGTAGGGCATTAATACTGGCAAGGAAACATAACATGATATATAAGAGTGCCCTGTTGCAAAAGGAAATAAAAACCTTACTTATAGTCCAAGTTGGTGTATCTGCTTGGATTATTTCCAAGTAAAATAAGTATTTATGTATTTTTAAAAGTCCTTACAAAAAAAAACTTGTCAACAAGGTGACAAAGGTGGGTTAAGGCCTAAACTTGAAGTACAAAGTCAGCACGAGCCAAAGAGGTCATGAGAACAAGCACTGTGCGCGTTGTTAATTACACTGAATGATGCTGTGTGTAATGTTAGGGAACATTCATGTATAGTTGGATAAAAGCATTTGAGTAGTAGTGTGGGAGGGTTTAGTCAAGATGATCATAATAGAAGCTAGTCATTTTACTCAGTAGCTTGTTTAGAATATGCTTTTATTACAAAAAAAGCACAACTAAAGGGAAAAAAAAGGAAGATCACTGCCTATGTGTTTGAAATACTATACTAGCTACCACTTAACTTGGCGGCTCAAGGTTGTGGCTTAGCCTAAGTAATTGTCCCCTCACCTTCTATTGCCCTTGTAGAGGGCTTTTGTTGCATTGTTCTTGATATGGTGCATATTCAACCTCTTAAATGTTTATGCAGAGGAAATGAATTTTGGGAGGTTCACTTACTTTGAGAAGTCCTCCTGAAGCAGTTTGAGCCCTCAAGTTTTGTGGCCTTCGCTCTAGATGATACGAATACACAAAAAGGTGCACTCATGCCTGAAAGGAAGAGGGTAACTGAAAGATGTGTAATATTAACTGTCTTATTGTGATTGAAAAACATTTCCTCATAAGTATGGTTGTAATATGTAAGATAATGTAAGATGTGCCATATCAGTTATGAGATATTGGGAGGATACTCCAAATTGTAGAGCTTAAAGAGGGAATAACTCCATTGTAAAGTTTGTTGTTACACTTTTGGGTTGTGTCCTTAGTGTTGATTTTATGTAAGATGTTCATTGCTGTCTAGGTGGGTACTGCATTGAAGGTTGTGACTCGCCTAAATGCCTGTGTGGCTTTGTGTTGGTGTATTGCTGATGTACCCCCAAAACTTCTGATATGTTACATGTTTTATGTTAAATAAGTAGAAATTATAATGAAGATGTTATCTGGTTGATATGCGTATGTAACCTAGCTGTGTTATTTACAAGACCTGATCTATATATGCTCTGTGCCAAATATTTTTTCCCTCCAAGTTTCTCAGTTTTTGAAACTTTACCCTTTACAGTTTGCTCAATATTTTATGGATTGGAGATGTATTGTGAGCAGAAGTTGTTGTAAGACAATCATCATCATTACTTTCATCATTGTCATCACTATCATGATTATTGGTCTCCATTTCAAGGTTTATGGGTGTGGGCTTAGACGAGCACTCTTCTTAGGATCGCTCCTCTTATAACTGACTTTCTTAAGAATAGCTTTCACAAAAGTGTGGGCTTCTGAAAGGAAAAGATTCTCCTGTTGTAATGTGACTTCTAGTCTTCTCTTGAGTCTTGTACTCTCAAAGCAATAATGTATCCACTTTGGGCTTTGTGGCCTAACTTGTTTTTACTTCTCTGTTTAGCTATCAGTTTGTAGCTGTCTCCCGTCTTCCATGTCCCTGTAGGTCGTGTTCTATTTACAGCAGCGTGCCCATAAAAGAGAATATGAAAGTTGTGTTTATGAAGGACCAACTGTATGAGACTACTAAATGATTTAGAAATGGATGATGGGATTGGTAGTCAAGAGTGAAAATGTTTTCTGTCAAAACAGAAAGTTTGAGTACCATGCTCATTCATTTCTTAATCTATAGTGTTTACTCATAAAATGACTGCACTTTTTTTCTTTGTTATATTGAGGAACATGTAGATATGTGAAAACAAGAGGGATATATGCAATAACATTCAGTGGCTTTTTTACTTATACATATTTTACATATTCTATAATATTGTGATTTTTCTGGGGTAGCAACAATGCTAAACATCTGTGCATATCACAAACTTGTACAGAATTTGTTGGGCAGCTATCTCAAAACAGATTTTATGCAATACTTCATGAATACTGATATTTGTATCCTTTAATGGCCTATAGATGGTTGTGGAATAGAATGTAATAGTGATGGAGGATTATAAGAAAATCTCACTAGCTATTCTTGCAGATTTATTGGCACTGCCATGACTTGAAACTGTAAATTGTTTTTTTGGATCATGTATTTGAAAGCAAGGAAATGCAGTATGTGAAAAACTTCAGTTGCTTATTGGGCACGCTACTGTCTTTATGATGTGCTCATGCTAGTGCAGGATTCTGCTGATATTGAAAGGGTTGAAGTCGTAATCATCCTTAACTGTTAGAGTAGTATAGAAGTAAAGCTGGAGTTTTCATGTATTTGATGTCATTCTTCTACGACCGATTCTGATGGATTTGATCTCTCAAGTGCTTTTGATCCAATTCTATGATGTGTGCCCCATTGTGTAACAGACATGGAATGTCAAGGTGTATCCCAGTTTTAATAGGTTTAGGAATAATGTGAGTACAATCATGTTTTTTAACTGTTGGCTGCCTGTTTGATGCTCATACCTTTTAAACCCCAGTTTTAAAATTAAGATATATTTCATATAGTAGACAATAGTGAGTGGACTCCATTTTTAGTCGGTACTTAATTTCTGTATTACAGTGTTTGTGCTTGTGATAACTTGAAATGGGACGGAGCACATTTATTTTTGTAATGTGTAGAGTTAAAAAAACAGATCAAGAACGTACAAGTTGTACATGTGGCAATATTATGATTACTTGTAAATACATGTTGTTGTGATTTTACTATTTATTGGTAAATGCATGACAGTGTTGTTTTATTTTAAACTTTGAACCTACTGCACAACATATTTTCCATTTTTTGTTAGTTTGTAAGTAATGCCATTCCTCAAAATAAATTATTGAAGTGTTTGATGTTGATTTTTAATTTCCCTTCTTTCTCCAATTTCCTACCTATCTAATTGATGAAATACTAAGCTGTGTAACAAAATATTCAGTTTTTTCTTAATGTTCACGATATGTATATTCTTCAGGTGATTGCCTTTTAAAAATTAAAATTTGAGCTAGTTTCAAAAGAAAGGTGTGTAAGGAAAACTGAATACTAACCAAATGTTTTAAAAATGAATATTTTATGCTAACATACTTTTTATTAATATTAAATCAATAATTAAATATTACAGTGAAATGTACTGTATCAGAGTGAAGGGATGTGTATATGATACAAAAATTGTTGCATCACTGGAGTGTTTGTTTCCATAAATAGCCACAATACTTTTGAGCAACCAAATAATGTTTAGAAAATTTGGTCTAATATATCCTTCATTGCATGTCTATATTAAGAGATTGCATCGTTGTTGTTATTACAAGAAAGAGTTGGTCAGATTGTAGCTGGATGGGAACAGGGAAAGGTAGGATAGAGTAGAGCAATGAGGGTAAGATGATTGGGATTTAGGCCTGTGTCACAAGCATTGTGGTGACATGCAATTATTAACAAGCATTGTAGATTAATACTATATTATGCAGAATGGCCAAAGCACTCGTGTGCCATTTAACATAAGATACAGTATTATTCTATAATGCATGTCAATGCAATATTCATTTGTAGAAGCCCATAGTGGAGCACAGAAGAACAAAGCTGGGCAGGGGTATAAATTAAATTGCTTTGATATTTTGCTAGAAAGAATTCCTTTCCCTGTCTAATGAGTGATAGTGATAAATGCTTGGGCAAATGAGATTGTTCAACTAGCATGCAATAAAGTATTATTAATTTTACTGTCTCGTTTTCTACTTATGTAGTATAGGGAAAATATTTTAATACTGCAGCAAAAACTGGTGATTTTTCAAGAGAAAAACTCGAGGGAACTTGATATCAAAAATGTAGATAAATTTTGTTCCTTGTAGTAAATTATCTCCTCAGACCCATAAAGTCAGACATGGCCGTACCCAGGATTATTTCTCGGGAGGGACTTCCAAAATTTAAAAAATGGATTACACGAGATTTATTATAATATCTTCTTCGGGTTTATTTAAAAGAGATACTCTTAAAAAGTGAAACACCAATGTGATTTTAAACATATTTAAATATTATTTCCACATAAAATTATTTCGAAAGTTTAAACACAATAGTTAATTTATTATTTTCTATTCCAATAATCCAAACTACAGGAGGCGTCAACTACAAAAGCAATTTTCTATTCTTCTTTCCAGCTATTATGTCAATCATTTTGTCCACAGTGATATCCCTATGAATTGAAATAATGGCGAGTGCATGGCGAATGCTGTTATCACGCATTACACTACATATGCAAATTTTTACTCTCTTCATTGTAGAAAATGACCTCTCCACACTAGCAGTTGTTACTGGCACGGTAGCTAAGATAGTAAGTATCTAATAATACGTAAATATACTGGATCGCAGTTCTCTAAGACTTTCAGCACCTCGAAGTTAGCATCTATGGTGGAATCTTTTTTACACGATAGTTCATACTCAGCTTTTACTGCAGAGAGTGATGTTCTGATATCAAAGTATGGAGCTAAATTTTCCAACTTGTTCATTTCATGGATGGAAGTGAAACCTGGAAGAAGTACCTGGAAACTTGGAAGAATGTCGTCATTTGAAGTAAATCTGTTTGTCTGTAAATTTATCCAAAAACATCGACATTTATAAAAGTAAAGTAATAAATAAATAAATAATGAATGCAAGAAAGATAAGAATTTCGGGGAGGAATTCAGCCCCTTGAGCCCCTCCCCTGGCTACGTGCCTGAAGTCAGAATCAAAGTTTTGTGGGTCCATGATATGGAAACATTGGTTGGTGGCAAAATGGCGGTCCATCTGTGATCTACATTAACATGTAAACAGAACAGATTTTCACCAAAATTGATATTCCATAATCAATCTGGCTGAACGCAAGGCCTTGCAGATTTGAAACCAATATTTGGATTTTGGGAGTGCTTTAGGTAAAATCTTAACATTTTAAAAATTTTCTCAGCAATGGCTCCAACTTTTTCCTTGTAGAGAACAAAGAAATCTTAAAAATATGGTGTAGGTCACATATTGATCTTTCTGAAATTTTGAAAATTGAAAAAGTTCAACATTTTTTGGTGTTTTCCTCTACACACTATACTGAAGATAGAGATTATTTCCTTAATAAAGTCAGTTGTAAGAATTTACTCTTTTTGTTTTGAAAAATGAGTAGTGTTTGCATAATTTTTGCTTCAAGTGGAGGTAACTTATAAATTTTTGTTATCAAAAGAGCTCCAAATTTTAAATAATTTATTTTAAATAAAACTTTAAATGTTTTCCGGAAATAGAGCAAAAGAGACTTAAAAGATGGTGTAGGTCTCAATTTTCAAAATTTGTGAAAGTTGCAAATGTGAGAAAGTGTATGCTGTTGTAGCCCCACTAGTTTACATCTCTAAAAGCACCTTGTTAAAATTTGGAATGTAAATAAACCATTTAGACCTGTAAAACGAAAAACAACGTGAAAAAATGAACATCATGTTAATGAAAAAAAGGAAAAGAAAAGAAAAAAAAAATTGTTTGTAGGCCAACCTATTTCGCTTTTAAGACTTGAAAGCTTATAGTTTCTTTAATTTCTGCTTTTCAATGATATACTATTAAGCTGTGATATTGCAGAGCTTTAATTAATGAATGAAACATTGATAGAAGTCAACTCTTACCCTTGTGTCTTGGGTTACAAATATCAACACTGATGATTCTTATCACTAGGGAAAGGATTGTAGCATTTGCCACCTTTTCAATAATATAGCTGTTTTTATTCCGATAATTTAATATATGTATTTGGGGGGATGAAATGAAGCGAAATAAACACAATTTACTGCCCCTTTTTGCACCTTTTCATGAGATTACTACATTTTGTCACTTTTTCTCCCTTTTTTTTATGCTTCAGCACCTTTTCCTCCACTCTTTTCTGCGTTTTTAAATGATGAGGTAGAAAAACTATTTTTCCTCTTCTTGAACAGCTTTTTAAAATCTCATTTAATTGAAAGTCAACAATATAAAATATTAAAATATGTTTTACATAAACCATCAGTAATTTATATCCCAGCAACAATGGTCAATCTGCAGCTGTAAAGTCAAATTTAAATTTCAACAGTGTTGCTGCAACAGTTTAACCCTTTCTCGCTGGATTTAAAGTACTGTCCCAGACAAATAGTGGCATTTAAATGGGTGTGCAGAAATCCACTTGTCTGTAATCTGAGAAAAATGTTTACCCTTGTGTCGCCATCCATGCCTAAGAGAGCACTGGCAATGCTTGTGGATTTGGAGGGGAAAAAAGAGGAGAGTTAGGGGAAGTTGCCTGTGCAGGCAAGAGCACTGAGGTTTCCCTGCAGGCAAGTGCTTGTGCTGGCGCAGTTTGATGCACCTGCGAAGTATGTTCTACTACGCGATCTGTGGGAAAAATAAAATCAGTCAGTACTGGCAATTGTTCAACAGCTTTGTATCTACTACCATATTGGGTACAGTATTATGAATCACCTCTTATGGACTAAAGAAGAAAAAATTCGTGCAAAATAACACATATATTTTAGAAACTGAGTTCATGTAACTGTGTTAAACCTTAATACAGTTGTTTCAGCAGCACGTTTTTTGCACCTTTTTGCATGTATTTTCAGAACTTTTTTCCCTCTTTTATAACCATAATTTGCACCTCAAAATCCTTTCTCTACTTATCATCATATGATATTAATTTTGGAAAGCGTGAAGATTTGGTTATTTCTATTAATCCTCGATGTAGAACTGGAGTTGAGTACACAAAGAAGTTTCACCTCACCTGAAAAGTAATGGTTGTTTTCCTTGCATAAATAATGCATAAATCACTGTTCTTACGTATTCTTGAAATAGTATTAAATGAACAAACAATAACTTATTTGCTGCCTATCTATTATGTATATTGGAAGGGCTAAATTCTAAAAAAAATTTAAAGACCTGTTCTGCAGGTTTAAATAAATAATGGATAGATATATTGTTGGAATTTCTTTATTGTATTGCTTACCCAACACAATAAGAGATCAAGCTCCCTAATGAATTTACACTTTTCATCCATTTCTTTTTACTGGTTTTTAATGTTAAGTAAATAAATTTTGTCCAATGCAATATCTCAATGAATGATAAAGAGTATTCAAGGTGTTCAATAGATAATATACAAATTATTGATTGTGTGAAATGCATCTTGTTATATCCCTTACACATTTTAATATATCGTATGTTTTTTACTTTAAAAGAAAGGGCCTCACCCTATTGAAAATAAATTAAGCCAGAGGTAACAAGAAAAATTCAAGTAATAAAAGGTAGATCAAACATTTTATTAAGTATAATTAGTGGTGCACAGGAAAGCTCATAGTATTTCAGCTCACTCTCACCCCACCCCAGAAGCTGATTACATGTACTTGCAAAAACACATATTTATCTAATTTTTTATAGGAACTCGCAGAAGTCAATAATGAAACATTCCGTTTGGGAAAACATCATATTGATTGGACAAAAATTAAAATTACGTAAAAAATATTGATTAATCACTTATTGAATTGATCAAAATTTTAAAGCTGTTCTTCCAATTAGTGCTATTGAATATACAGGATTCATTGTGTTCAAATCAAATTTGTCAAGAATTTTGTATTAAAACTTTTTTGACTTGCAATCTCTCTCCCTTTATTGCAGTTGTTGTTCTTGTGTGGTACTGTGTGTTCAAGCCTGAAATGAAAGTAATTACTCAAGTTTTTTCCCATAAAAAATTCACATAGGCTGCAGCTACTTTGACAGTACAATGAAATTTTAAAGTGAAAACTTCAGGTGTGGATTTAGATGCTCTTGGAAAGATTAATTTTGCCACTCCTACACAATTTGTTTATATAAATTGAAATATTTTCCATTTTACATATACAGACAATTTGAGATGTAAATGTGTTGATGAAAACAAATTGATATATAGACTGCATTATATAATTTTTCTTAAAATATTTTCTGATAAAAAGCTTACAAAAAATTGTTACTTGATATTAAAAATATTTTAGTCTGCAAATTTGCTGCCCTTTGAAACCTGCTGCCCTAGGGTATTGTCCATGTAGTTCATATATGAATTGACACCTGGAAAAATGTATGAAGATGTACCAAAAAAATTTATAATTTTTTGTTGTATACACACTGAAACGTGAAGTGAACATACATGAAAGTATGTATGTAGTATTTATTTCAGCTTTGTATGAACACAATTTTGTAATTTTATTCAAAATTAAATAATACATAGTACAAAATAAGTGATAATTGAGATAATTTAAATTTTATGGTAATTCAATTTTAAATAAAATAAACTTTTTGATAATTCATAGCCTAGATTTTCTGTATGTGAATTTAGACAATTTTATACATGCAATTCTGTACATACAGAATTTTTTCCAGTAATTAAAATTGTAAAATTTTACTATGTTAATGGTTTTATTCTTTCACTCCACTCCTGTAATCATTAGAGCAAATTATGAAACATTCGAGCAGGGTTTTTTTGATGATGTCTATTGGCCCTTTTGTTAATTCATTTTGAAAATCCAGATAATCTGAAAATCTGGAGGGAGTCTGGTCTCAATTAAACCAGATTATAAATGTTCTACGGTATTATGAAAGGATGTGAAGTTGAAGGTTGTTCATTTAATTTTTTTAAAAGGTATTAATAGGCTTACAAGAGCAAATACTGAACTATGAAAAATAAACATTGCTAAAATTGATTCTGTTTACCAAATATGTAGAATTGTGATATCTGGTGTTGATGGTTGTGTAACAAAGAACATTGTACCAAACAATTAGGAAAAATAAGATAATAATTTTACTGGAAAGATCATAACAAAATCAATAGTTAAATAAAAGAAGTATAGAAAATTTACAATATGTTGAAAATTCTTTGAGGGCTCTCTATAAATTACATAATGCAAATTTCGAATATTTTCAATACCCCCCTCCCCCTTGTAACACACTTACCTATCTCTATGTAATGCAGAGTAATGCTGCCTCAGACCCCCTCCCTCACCCTTTAGCATTACTTTATGGATGACCCTTTGTGAGTTTCAGAGCAATTAATGAACATTTTGTGAAATAGTAGAATTAATAATGAATATTTTGTCAAATAAGAGGGAACTGTCACATCTTAGTTAGACTGGAAATCCATATCAAGTCAAGCGTTTGAAGACGGATGATTTTTGAGACTTGGAACTTTGAGGTAGTCAACTAAGTCTGGAAATTTCAACGAGAATAGTGAGAGAATGTAAGGAATAAAATCAAGGTGATGCATGGAAGAAAGGATGAGTCATTCTTTCTGAGAAATAAAAACATGTACTGAAGTGTTCTGGCCAATCAATTTAAGGCAAAGGCAAATAGACTGCTCAGATATAATCCCTGAATCTGCCAAAAGTATTATTAAAAGCCATCTGACATAGTGACATTGTGGCCAAGAAGAAGTGCTTCATGTCTTAATGAGGTGCTAACAATAGGTATTTCTTATATGTTTTACCATAGAGGAAAGATGAACTCTTCCCTGTTTGGTTTTAGCATTGTTATAGAAGTATTGTTACAAAAAAATTTAACAGAGTCAATGAAAAGTTATTATAATGAAGGAGAAGAGATGATGAAAAGGTTGTGAAGATTGTAAAATGGAGCTAATTGTAAGTGACAGTTTTTTTTGGAAAATGGTGTGTTAAATGACAATAATTTAGAAGCTTTTTATTTTGATTTTTCATTCTAGTTCTCAAATTATTTTTAAAAGAAATGTAATTAAGAAGATGTGTAGTAAATGAATAAACAGAACAAAATTTTTCATTATTTCGTAACTCATATCTGGAAAAAAATACTGAATGCTTAAAAATTTCCATAATTCAAAATTTTTCTTTTTGAATGTAAAATAAAAAACAAAATCCAGCTGAAGTATTGGAATTTTAGGTTAAGTACATAGTATTGCATCCAACGTATTAGTAAATACCTACAATACTATAGAATATTAGAAGTCCGTCATGCATTTTCATCTTGTTTTGGTAATATTATGTTTTCTACTATCTCAGAATCTTTAAATACAGAAAAAAAATTACATTAGGACATTGACAATGTTTGTTTCAGGGTGCAATTTATTTTTCTGTCCTAATGGACTAGTTTTATTGTACAGTTCCCAACGCTTCTTTAAGAACATCTTATATGCTAGTAGTTTAATATTTACACTAAAGAAACTCTGCTGAGAAATATTTAAGTAGATATTACAAGTAATTAGTTTTTTTGTCCAGATTTTAGAAAAAAGAATCATAAGAAGGGCGTAACTAATGACATACAGTTATCAATAAGTCTCAATAAACATGGAGCAAGAGTCTCCCTAAAAGACTTAAAACTATCACAATACAAATGCATTTACTCAGGTAAAGATTTTTAGGCAGTACTTGGACTGTTGTTTCATCTAATTATTTTTTCATGTGTATGAGTGTTTTATAATGGTGGGCCTTGGTTCTTTGCTAATGCTTGAGATCAAATGTTGGCCAACAATTATTTGGTGGAAAAAGCAATGATTGTCAACAATGACAGGTGCGGTGGTTTGCAATTTTCTTCCAATTTCTTCACCTAATAATTCCCATTTCAACCAGCAACTGATGTACTTCACTTCATACCAAGTTCAGGGTCTCTCAAGGTCCATGTTTTTTGGACTGCTGGTTTTACAGTGACAAATGTTCTTGAACATTTTTAGGTCAACCATTTGGTTGACATTGTGATGTATGATTTGTAGGATCAAATAAAAGAACTGAGATCAAACTGAAAACTACTGTGGATTATTAAACATTGCTTTTAACCTTCCTTTAAATTGAACAATAATGAATGTCAAATTTACAAATACCATGTTTAGATTTCATCTGTGATGTACTCTTGCCTCAGTAGTCATTAGCTTCATATATTTATTATAGCTCAAAATAGTTGTAAAATTAGTCTTAAAATGTTTTTTGTGCCTCCCATGATTGTTAAAAGCAAAGCGATATATAAAAAAATAGAAAAATTTTGAGTTAAACTGGGAGAACTGAAATATCTTACATATGTACAACTTTTTGGAGAGCCATGTTGGTATTTATTATTCTAGGTTGGCAATTATTACTCGTTTTAGTAGCAACATATCTAATAGAGAATCCTCCATGACTTTAGAATTTCAAAATATTAGTTTTACTTTATTAACACATTACAGATATAAGTAATATTAAATATTACATTTTTAAAATATGCCTACTTTTTTATCCAAAGGTTTGAGATCTATTTTAGTTTAATTCATTATTTCTTTCAGATATTAATGACTGAAATATTGAAACCACATTGTTAACACAAAATTGATATTCTCAAGTTTTAAGATGATTAATGGATTTTCAGTTTTTAATATTATTTGACCAATTATTATTCACCAGTCATTAGATATTTTTATGTATGATTTGTAGGAACAAATTTTACTAGAACCAGTGACATTAAACCGGAATGTACTGTGGATTGGATATTGGTTTAATTTCATGTACGCATGGAATCCAGGAGTCCTTGGCCCCCGTAAAAATTTTTACTGGAGGCTCCTTAGTATTATGAAGAAAAACATTTTATTTCCATAATTCAACCCCTGATTTTTCCTCTTTTTCCCGTACAATTTAGGGAATTGTTTTACATATGGGAAAAAGGCTCTCCGAGTCATGCGACAACCTTGTAAATTGACCAACATGAAATCAATTGTTTTTCTGAACTGAATCATTAAAGTTATAAGTTCATTCTCCTTGTAGAATGTTTTATTCATATACTAATAAAATATGTCATATGTAAGGAGTCGTCCATCAATTGTAGCACAAATATGAGGTACTTTGAATAACCTCTCTCGCCCTGTAATGCACTTATATTGCATGCTTGAAGTCTAAAAATTACATAACACTTTTGATACCTCCTCCCACTCTCACACACACACACACTACAGTAAATAAATATGAATATAGAGCACTACAATTTTAATTAATTTAATTTGTGTTTTATATTATTATTTATGATAATTGAAGTCAGAATTTGCTGGTGATGTACCCAACAATAAAATTGGGGTCAATTTTTAAGCGAAGCCAGGATAAATAGAAGAGAAATGTTCTGACAAGTCATTGTGGATGCACATTGGGTGAGAGTGTTGCACCAACTTCGTTGGTTCCTGAAAATAGATCATTTTGAATACCTTCTTTGTTATCTAACAGATTCAATCAATACACCATTAATACTTCTATTTATTAAAACAATTTATACATCTTTGCTTTTATATTATTATATTTAAAATTTAATTTGTGAATATTTTAATGTTTCAATATATGGCTGAATAAAAGATCAAAAATGTTGGGGAAAAATATCAGCGTTACGTAACACCTATGTGCACACTCTACCTCTATGTAACGCAGCATAACAGTGCCTCAAATCCTCTCTCCCCTCTTATGCATTACCAAGGTGCATACATGTGTGTGTGTGTGTCTCCCTCTGTATATGTGTGTGTATATATATATATATATATATATATATATATATATATATATATATATATATATATATATATATATATATATATATACACACACACACACACACACACACACACACATACATACGTGCATGCATGCATATAGTGCATAAATGCATAAAATGCATATAAACACCTTGGGCATTAGGAGATTTAATCGTCGAACCCTAAATAAAAATTAATGGAAAAAGGGGCCCAGAAATGTAGTTGGCATCGCCTTGTTTTAGGCTGTGCCCAACTATACTTTCTATCATCCTGTAACTTAAATTTATTGTAGATTAATAACTCTGTCGCTTTGCATTCCAGAAGATATTCTATTTTTCATTGATGCTTTGGGAGTTCCTCTACTTGTTTTAAACCTTTGACGCCATGGCACGGTAGTGAATTCTAGCGGGCCGTTTGCAAACTGCGAGAAGGGTCTTCTGTTGAGAACTTTCGCTGCATGATGTCGCTAGCAGTAACTTGTGTCGTCCTTTTCTTCCTCCATTGTGGCTCGCTTTGGGGAGGGGGTCCGTTCTTCGCATAATCTTTTCAAATACGGGAAAGCAAGGGGTGGGAAGGGAGGGGTTGCCAATGCGCTTTCGCGCATGAGCAGTGCGGACCAGGTTACGTCAGCGCCGCACCGAGCGGTGCACGGATTGCACCCAATCACAGCCGCTGTTTGGGGCGTCCATCGTCGCGCGCAGCTCAACCGCCCGACCTGCCCTCCCCCCGGTTGCGGCGACGACGCGCACTACGCCGGCTCGGCCCGGCCGCCTGCTCAGTCCCGCGTTGGTAGTGTGCCCGAGCGTGCGACGCGACCGGCTGCCAAGGAGAGAGCCGCCCAGTACTAGCCGGTTCACTACTCCTTTAGTTTTAGTCGTAGTTTTCCGAGGAGAGTTTCTCCGCAAAAACAGTCAAAATACAGTTCATAATGGAGTCCCAGACACAGGAGACGGCCGGAGGATCGCCCGCCGAAGTGCCCAACGATCCAGGGTATGTCCTACATTTTCGTCACATGTTCGTACGCTGGCCTGCCCGCGGCGGTGCGCGAGCGGGCGTGGGCGGTGTGCTGCGCGAGTGTCAAGTGCTGTGCTGGTGTGCTTGTGCCGCGGCGCGGTGTGGCGGATGGTCCGGAACAGTGTGTGCGTTGGAGTATTGACTTTGCGGGCGGCCAGCGGGCCCGGCGCGCCGCGCCACTCCGTGCGCCCCGAGGCTGCGGGCGCGGGGTGCCCGCCCTCCTCCCCGCCACCCCGTCCCGCTCCCGCTCCGCCCCCGCGCGCCGACCCGCCCGGCCGCCCGCCGCCCCCGACCGGGCCCCCGCCCCGCCGCAGCCGCCTCGCCGCCTCCAGTGTGCATGAACGACGATTTCCGGTGTCGTGTGGTTTTCCAATCACCGCCCCCGCGCCGTCGTGACCCACCCCCACCCCCACCCGTGTGCATACACGTGTCTCGACATTGCGATGTTGTTGTTGATGTTGTATGTTGTCATGAGTAGTGTGTGTTTGTATACGGTTGTGCGTCTCGTGGCTTCATGAGAAATTCTATCTGGTTGCAGGAAGATGTTCATCGGGGGGCTCAGTTGGCAAACAAGTCCAGGTAGGTTGCACCCCCCAGCACGCGGAGCTGGCGACGCGCGAGCGCTGTGACGCAGCGAGTGGTCCACAACGCAGGCGGTGCCAGCGGCGACACCCGCCGCCGCCGGCTCTCACCTCGCTATTCCCCTTCCTCTTTGAAAGACGGGTTTTAATAGATTTTATTCTATTTATCAGCTTTTTGAACGTGTTAAATTTCGGTTACGCAACATTACGATGCATTCGATGGTTTGCATTAAAACATCCAAAAACTACTCAGTAATCGTTTTCCAAGCCTTGATTAAACGTATCACCTGAAAAACCGGCAAATCGTTAGTTCATTAGTTCAGTTGATTACATGAATGTTGGAGCGCACGCCCAGAGATGGCAGAGTAGCGTGCTACCTGTGCGGGCGGCGAGCGCGGCGCAGGCAGCAGCGGCGGCGGTGGCGGTGGCGGTGGCGTGTGCGTGTTCGTGTACCGTCCCGCGCGCTTACATAAAACGCCTTCTGCCGCCGCCCGCGCCGCCGCCGCGGCCCCCGCCGTCCGACGAAAGCGAGTGGCCGAGCGCCCCCGCCTACCCGCCCTCTCCCGCGTGTGTGTTTACCCGCGGTTCAAGGCTGCCGTGATAGTCGCTTCTTCTGCAGACATCTAGGAAGTGAGCTCGGAGATAAGACGTTCCGACGGGAAAAAAGAAAAGAATCGACGTTGTGGAGGAGGGAGTGCGCACGGCGCACGAACTTCGCGAGCGGCAGGGGCGGCGGAGGCGGGAGCGCGGGCGGGGGCGGCGGCCCATCGACCCGCTGCCGCCGCCGCCGCCGCCGCCGCCGCCCCCGGCGCTCTGCCTCCCTTCCACCCCGCCGCCCCTTCCGCCCTGCTCCGCCCCCACCCCTCTCGCCCTGCTGCGCTCATTTATTATGAACGTGCCCCGCTTCCCTCGTGCTCGTGGATCGCGAATGAAAGTTCCACCGCAAACTGCGAACTCCGCGTTTATATAGCTGACATGTGTCGACGCGCTGTTGCGGCTGACCGTGAACGTGAGAAATTGCTGTCGCTAACGTAAGAAACGGTGAATGTAAGAAATTGCTGACAAACCCCGTCCTTACTTTAGTTTCAGCAAATAAATTTTACTCCGCCTTGTGTGAGGGGAAAAAAACGAGACCCAAGAATTTTATGTAAACTGCGAGCCTCTCAACGATATTGTTGTTTTATTATGTTGCTCTGTTCAGTCGCAGTGTTCAGTTTTTTTTGTGCTTTATATAAATATTCACTGAACGTTTCATAATGAATTAGGTATAGACTTCCTTAGACTAGTTCATCATTGTTGTATAAGTGGTTCAAATGACTATTGACAGCTGACGATCGTTGACGTGGATTACTTATTTTGTTAAATATTCTGGCGTATTTAAACATTAATGCTGTTAAAAATGGAAGGGAATCTTTTATCGGGCAGTTACTTCATGTTGTCTAACCCAGCGTCCTCCGTTCTGGGGTGCGCCACGTTTTTTGAGGCGCGCATATTGCGTGTACGTATTGAGAGGACGCGTCGCCTCGTCGCTATCGTTATCTGGCTCGTTATTTATTTTCGAAGCGGAGCGCGTCTCCTCAGCGTCCTCGAAGGAGGAGGAGGAGGAGGCGGCGGCGGTGGCGGCGGCTATCTCCCCTCCTCGCCGCGATTCCGTATGACGCCAACAGCTTTAGGCTCATTTCGGCTTAATGACGCGTCAACCGCCATTCACACGCATGCACAAGTGGAACGAGGGAAACAAACGTTCTTCGCTGCCAAGTCGCCGCCTCGCCCCGTCCCGCCCCGCCCCTCGCTGCCGCTCTTCGCTCGGCGCGCGTGCCAAGGGCGGGGACGCGCGCGCGTCCCCGCCCCCGCCCCCGCCCCCGCTCCGTCGCCACGCAACGCCCTGCCCTGCATTGCTCTGCTCTGCTCTGCTCTGTCCTGCTCTGTCCTGCCCTGCCCTGCCCTGCTCTGCCCGGCGCCCCGCGAATTCCCGCGCGCTTCCGGGACGCCTCCCGAATCGTGCCGGCCGGCCGACCGCGGACATCGAACGCTCCCGCGCGCCGCCGTTGCCATGGCGTCGGTGATGGAGACAGCGATGGGGAAGGGAGGCGTGGCGACGCGTGTGGATCAACCCTCCCACGCGGCACAAATCTAGGGTCACACGAAATGGAACGAAGCATTTGCGATTTCCATGTGTTGTTGTTTTCTAGCGCCTATGGTAGTAAAGCATCTTCCCTAATGTGTGGTCCTGCCTGAGAGGTGAAGCAAAATTTTCTTCCGGGAAGATTTCGACGAATGAAAATTTGACGTAAATCTTTTGAGGGAGACTGAAGGGAACTGAAGGAGAACTGTAACTTTTCGCGAAACTCTGTTATTTGACACATGTTCATTTGAACGGGATGTGAAGTACCTTGATATCATTTATTTTATTTACCTCTACTTCTAAACTAATTTAAAAAGAGAAGAGTTGGATTTATACGCAAAACCTCTGTATGGATTGAACCAATAATGCTAAAACATTTATATTAGCTTCGTTTGAAGTTATGGTGTGTTATAGGTCCGTACACAAAAAATATGTTAGGTAGATTGAATGAAACAATTTATAAAATTGTAATAATATTATAAATTTAAATACATGTGTGTGCCTTATAACCTACAAAGTGTAGTGCTAATTAGAAGTGATAACGTGTGATACAATGAAAATGATGCGTTAAAATGATACTTGGATACTTAATGGAATAATAAATATTACATAGATGAGTTTCAGCGGATAATCATCTGTGAAGCTTATCAAACTATTTTTTTCACATTTTAGTTCCGTATTGGAATATTTATACTCGAATTTTCCACTAAATTATTTGTATTTGCTACTCTAATATATTTTAATTATTTTAATTACACCACTAGCACCTTCTTGGACAAAATAGTATACTGGAATTTCACTCAGATATTTGTCAATTACGGACTACGTCGTATGTTTTATTTTTACTCTAGAATACATAGTTCACGGACTTTCAGTAAGAAAATTGTAAAAGAATAAGACACAATGAAGCACTGTTACTTAATTCCGCTTTGCATCTAATAAATAATAAAAAATCATGTATTTAATGACCAAATCGACGAAGCAGCATACAATGCTGTGAACAAAATTGTGTACAAACTTTTTATTTAGATGTTTTCCTTTTTATAATTACCGACATTTTTGAGACCTCGCAGGATGTGTTAAATCTAAAAAGTTAGTAAATCTTAGGACATTTAGCTAACAGTGAATTGATATTTGCAATGGACAAGAGAGCTTTTTCCCGAGATTAAATTCCCCGCATATCTATTACACTCAATCTCTACTGTTGTCAATGTAAGACCTAGAAGCAATGCAACCAAGAAGTTACTGTGTTTGTTAAGCTAGAGAAAATATGAGTAGTAATGAAGTAAGTCTTCACCAACATTGAATTCTGGCTCCCAGATCACAGATCTGAAGATGATGGCTAAATCATGGATGATGATGGCTAATCTATTAAATAAAAATCATTACTTCTCGTTTTCCAGGAAATCAGTAATATTCTTCCTTCTTTCCTTGCTTCTTCTTCTTCTTCTTCACCTCAACGATTAACCTCGCAGCCTTTTCCGTCTTCACTTCCGCCATATTTTTGTGAATGTCCTGTGTTTGGTTGTTTTAGTCGAGGATTTACTTTCATAGGTTGACTGGGCACTTATAACAATAACACAAGAAAAAAAATATTCCTTTAGAAGTGCCTGCCGGAGGGCCTCTGTTCTCCTCGCCAGTTCCTTGCGGCGTGGTGTGTCTCGGCCCCCACCTGCCTCCCGCGCCGCGGTTTCGGCGGCGCGCCGGGCCCATGACGCTGCGAAAGTGCGGCTTCGGGCGGCGGCGGCGGTGGCGGTGGCGGTGGCGGTGGTTGCGGCGGGGACTATTGTGCCTCTGCGGCCGCCGTGGCACGTCCGTGCGTTCCGCGCGCGTGCGTGGGGGCTTCCACCGCCTTCCTGTCCGTCCGTCCACCCACTCCCGCGCCGGGCTTCCCTCGGGCGCTTGGCCGCGCGCGGGCACCTGCCGCCGCCACGCCCCCCCCCCCCCACACACACCGTCCCGCCGTGCCCCGCCACGCAGCAGCCGCTCCCCGCCACGCCACGCCACGCCGCGCTGGGACGATTCCCGCCGCCCCGCCCCCGCCATTGTCTCGGCGCCGCTGCCGCCGCCGCCGCCGTTTCCGCTGGCGCTGCCTCCACCCACGTGGTGCCGCCCGCGCCACGCACTCCGCGCAGCGCCGGCCTCGAGACCCTCATTGTCAGCGGGATCGTCAGCTTTGGCTGCACCATCGCCTCTTGGCTTTGGCCATTAGCGGAGTAACCCATTGTTCCGAGCACTGGATGATCACGGCTGAATACGAACTTGCCCGCTCGAAACACTGCAACATTTGAGAGTAGCTTTGCCATCCTCGCGTCAATTATCGCCACCGCTGCTTTCATAATGTTTTAATCATATTTCGTCGTTGTTGCTTTGCGGGAATAATTTATCTGTATACCTTACAAAGGTTAAATATGTTGCGCAACACCATCTGTTGATCGTCTCCGCGCTCGTCACTTCAAAAGCTATTCAACAATTTATCACGCTGCAATTACCGCAGCTAGAGTATCAGTACATTAACGGCGTTGCATAGTCTGTGGAGCATTCGACACCGCGTCTAGTCCATGTCAACCTTTGCACCTTACTCCTTCCTCTCATTCCAATGGCCGCCTTTGCTTCCCACCCCGTTTCCATCACAACTTCTTCTACATTTAACCACCACTTCGACTACCTGTACTTTCATCACTGCCGCTTACCACTATCGCCTCCATTACTACTACCGCCACCACTACCAGCACTGTCACCATCGCTACCACTACTATTACCACTGCCACTACCACCACCACTACCGTTACCACCACCACTACCGTTACCATCACCACTACCGTTATTACCACTAGCGTTACCACCACTACTGTTACCACCATCACCGTTACCATCACCGCCGTTATCACCACTTCCGTTGCCTCCACACCGTTACCACCACCACCACCACCACCACCACCACCACCTTCGCCACCCCTTTCTGAGCACCACCGCCGCCGCCGCCGTTCTTCATTCCTCCTTGGCCGGCGCCGCGCCTCCTGACCTCGGCCCCTCGGCGGGTGCCTTTGTCTTCGCCGCGCAGCGTGGCGGCGCGCCGTTGGTCACCCCTGGCGCGGCGCGGAGCGGCGGCGGCGGCAGCAGCGGGCCCATTTATTTCTTCGGGCGCAATTCCCGCGCTCCGCGGGTGGGGGCGGGGCGGAGCGGGCACGCGCGGGGCGCCCGGCGCAGCGGAGCGCGGGCGGGCGAGCGGGCGAGCGGGTTGTGACGGAAACTGCGATAAGTATGAAAATGCGCTTTTTCCAGTCGACGGAGTTATCGGAGGACGGTGACGAGCAGCGTTTCCTCGACGTATCAGGTGCATTCGCGCCAACTCGCGGCCCTTCCGCCGTCTTCTGGCTGGGCAAGGAAGTGCGTTTGCACGGGTACGGAGGCAGGAGGTGGCGTTGTTGATCTGGACAATGGCACCACATGTAATCGCGGCTTTTATTAGTGACGTTACAAGAGTTTTAACGTAATGTCTACGGTGTAAAACTTGCCGATAACGAACACGAAGTCAACATTACAAGTGTTTCGTTGTTGGAACGAAGTGAAGGAATAAATTTATACTTAAGATAAAATTAATACCAACATTGTTGCTTAAACTTCTGAGTTCTGTCACACACTATGACTTGTAGTATTAGAAAACGTTATGTGATATAGTTACTTTATGATGATCTTGTGATCCATAATCGGCATATAAACCTACTTGGTTTAATGAACGAATACTCTCACGCTAATGTCCGAACCAGTGGCGTGTGGCGAAATTTATTTCGAGGGAAGCAATTACATTTCAGATGAAAGATTTTTAATTTTTCACATAGATCTGACGGCAAATGGATACTTTAAACTACTTGTAAAGACAATACTGGTAATTGTAATAACTTGTAATTAACACTCTCTTTTCAGTAACTCTAAAAATCCGGTTGATGACGAGAGTTTTTTGCACTGTCGCCTTCGACAATATTTTCAAACGAATTCATAAGAGGTTCTCGATACTCGTACACAGTTTGATATAATCTACTATTGTAATTCCATTCGGTGGGCGCTGCTTTTGGAAACCTTTTTTTAACCTCATTGTCTAGTGAATGGCAACGTTTAGGGGGCTGCGAGAAAAATGTTGATAAATCAGTTAAAGTTTTAAAAAATATTTTACATTCTTTAATTTTGGAAACTGACTGAGACAATACCAGATTTAATTTATGAGCAAAACAGTGCATTAGGGTATGCCTGTTTCACTTTAACCTGTAGCCCATTTAAAAGACTGGCCATCACCGCAGCACCATCATAACTTTGTGCAATTAGTTTTGATTCACATTTTAAATCTTCAACAATATCTCTTACAATTCTGTGTAGAGATTCTGCCGTTCTGTCTGAAGAGACGTCTAGGAATCCTAGGAATCTCTCTTCAACATTTCCTTCCGCATTTAAATGACGCACTATTTTAGACAATTGGCTTAGATTTCCAACATCTGTACTCTCATATGTCAACGAAATTACTATTATTTATTTCTTGTTTAATGTTTTGGAAGTAAACATTTACAACTGAAGATATTATGCCACTTTGAGTGAAATTTGAAGTACCAACAAATACAGATGAATTCTCGAGATGCTGCACCAAAAGTGGAACATGTTTTGCTTTTAAGTGTACCAAATCTTTAAAGTTCCCTTTATTTTATGGAGTCAAATGAATCATCATGTCTTTGAAAACTGAGTTCATGTTGAATTAAAAGTTTCTAACTTCAAAATGCTGGTCAAATGATTTTTGCAACTTGAATGTCTTTTCACTACCTTATGTAAATTATTTAAATCAGTAAGTAATTATTTAAAGTGCCAACGAAGGCTTGATTTGAAGCACAAGAAAATAAGAACTCGAAGGAAAATAAATTAATACCACTGAACCGATAAGCACATGGGGAGCCCACACGCGCGCTGTGAGTCAGGCTGTAAGCAACTGGCCGATTGCTTCCAAGGCGACCTCGACTGACAGAACCCACGCTCGCCCACCACACGCGCCAGATCTGCTGATCATAGCATTCCATATGAAATGCTGAATGCAGCCAGCCCTGGGCTTCCACAGAGCTTTACAGGCGATCTCTACCCCATCTATTGGTGACAATTTTCGTGCTCAGTTTGGAAAGATAAGATTCTCGCGCCCAATTTAACCTGTTTGTACTTGGAATACAAGTAAATTATTCTAAATTACTAGTCAAGTGGTATTTAAAGAAAACGATAGGGGAAGCAATGCTTCTCTTGCTTCCATGGAATAAACGTCCCTGGTCAGTACCTACATCATTCAGTCCGTGCAAACTGATTATTTGTTGAACGTGCGTGGGACTAGTTGCCAATGAATAAGAATTTTGAATAACAAAATGATATTTCCTTCCCCAAAATGCATTCTATTCTTTAAATTCTAAATCATAGTGACCTTCTAAATAAACGTATAAATAGTAAATGAAAGACGTGTCATGCATCATCGATATTCGTAGGTAATATCTTAGAAAAAATACAGGCCCGAAGTACCATGGACACATTCTGTTTACTATAGGAAATGGGTGGGTAATGTAAACTGTAACATGCAATGTAAACTCGGTGTAATTGCCAAGTTTCGGGTGCAATTTAACGACCGAAAATGTTACAGTTCTGAGGCGCAGACACTATGCGATGTCAATAATTGCTGAACATGAATGTATACACAGATGGAAACTCGCTTTGGATTTGTGGTAATCTGTTATTCACTTTAATCTTTCTGAGGCATTAGAAAATGTTATGTTTACAAATTTCATCCAAATATAAAATATAAAAAAAATGTTCTGTGTCCCAAATTATTACATTTTTTTACAAAATTAAGTATCTTACCAATAACATATTTGGGTCATTGCATATTAATATTGATTTGAGCTATAATTTCTGAAATAGAATGCAATACAGGGAACAATTAATTATAATTAATGCTTATAATATTCAACCTGCAAATGCATGTCGATTTGTGTTCATAGGGCAGATAAATTTCCATTCATTAATCAATCCATAATATGAGAGAAGGGTAACGTTTGTTGGTAAAGATGATGCATCAAACAATATCTCCGAGTTATACCACACGATATTTGGTTTCTGGACTGTTCTTTTCCGGTTCCGTTGTTAACATCCCGTTGTTTCTACCATCGCCTACCCACTCACCACTTATTGACTTTTTTGTCGCCCCTCCGTAGCTCATGCGGCAAGTACGAGCATCACCGAACGTGCACGTATTTTGAACGAAACCCCGAACGGTTATCGAGAGCTCATTTTTATAACCGGAGCCGATTACCCGGCGTTTATGATTCGCTAATGTGAGATAACGACTTTCATGACTCACCATGACGCGCCGGGCGGTCAGGCGCGTGGCTGGGGGCGGGGGGGCAGGGGTGGGGGTGGGAGGCGGTGATGGAATCCGCCCCAGCTGCGCAAGTCGCGGTCCTGGTTTTACGCTCTCGGAATACCCCGAGAGTGTCAATACCCCGCCACTGTGTCCACAAAAATGATGCGGTATGTGCGGAGCGTGTTTGCTGTGAGCTGTGGGTGCGTGTGCGAGCGAGCATGCGCCTACACGCGTGCGCTGGGAAGTAATTTTAGTGGTCGGCATCGGCCTCGAAATCCCTACTAGGATACAGAGCGTGCTCTTGTGCTGAGAGGATGATTTCGGTTTGCCGTGGGACTGCCCGACGCTGTATGCGTCCTGCCGGAAGCGTGTGGCTCTGTAGATTCGGAGATTCGAGTGGTTTTGAAATCTCTCACTTACGAAAATTTCTGAGGCTTTTTCTTTCAATATTCGTAATGGATTTCCTAAGTCGGTGAATTTCCCACTTTTATGATGTGTGTTTAACAAATAGGGCCAAGTTTCAACTACAATTTGTTTTACCTTTAAGGACTTTAATTACTTCTGTGTCCTTGTTTTCGGTATATGATTCGTAAAGTTTGATTTGTTTCGCTAATTCGCACTAGTGTTTCTGCATTTTGCGCCCCTGTGTTTAGTATTGATAAAAAACTCACTTTGGTTCTTACTCTCGTGTGAATTTTTTATTTCATCAGAGCAACTACATGTCAACTTATGTTGCACCATTTCAAAAATAAAATTCTATTCGATTAAAAATTATTTGTGTAGAAGAAATTTGAGTAGAAATCTTCCATTATAATTAATATGAAATTTTTTACTTGATCAAAGGGATCATGATGAATGTTTTCTTTTAATAAGTGTTCTTCGCTTTATTGGAAGTTTTAATCGGAATCTGGGTCTCCATAGTTAATGAAACCGTTAAATCGATTTGTTTTTGATCGATAGTTCCCAAGTTGCGAGAGCTGCCGGGAGACGTGGAACGTGGGGGCAAGCGAATCGTGCGTTCGCCGTTTGGGCCTTGCTGCGGTAGCGTCGCCCAGAGCGAGTTTGACCCAGTTTCCAAAACCCGCCTCCGTTCGACTTATTCAGATTCGTTAGTGTTCTGCATTTTATGTTGTCACGGAGCAACAGGGGTTTATTTGACTGAAAATTAGGGATTTGTTACCCTCGATGATTATATTAAGTTGAAAACAATAATTTCGATGTAATTTAACGTCATTTGTATCTAATGAGGACTTCGCATATTTTTATGTTATGGAATAGCCGTAATACATGGATATTAATTTTTTTAAATTGTAAACGGTAAATGATAATATTTTAGTGTCCTGTGTTGAAGGTGTTGCATTCTTCATGCATTCTTAGTTTTGTGTTATATTACTAAAATTTCTCTAGGAGAAATGAATTGGGTTTATAATATTTTTAGGGTAACAAAACGGTCACGTTGTGACATATAATGAATTTGCAGGATTGAGCGTTCTGACATATCTTTCATTTTCAAAAACATACCATTTGAAATTATTCAATTCATTCTCCTGTAGATTAATAATGATAGTAGTGCATAACAGGGAGAACCTCCTTAGAGATGATGTAAAATTTTAGTATTTCCATAATCTGACTCTAGTCTGTAAAGGGGCATGTAATATTGACGTTTTTGGTATTGTAAATAATTGAGAATGCAAATAGATTTATAGAATTGTTAAACTAGGTTCCGTAGAAAAGATTTACTGAAATTTATATCCTTTTCGTCTTCTTTACTTACCAAATAAGTGAGGAAAAGCTGAACAGTATTTATATCAAATAGTTTTATCCCAGATGAAATATTAATTTGAAACACTTAGGTTACTGGAATCAAATTTGGACCAGGAACGTATCGCTATTTTAGTATTATAAAAGAAGAAAATTAAGTTTTAGTTCATTTGGACAAAATACTTGTATGCATTACGAGCATTCAGATATCTAAACTGTTCCTTTACCTTTTCAACTATATTCTCCATCAAACCGAATTTAACATAAACATCTTTTCTTTCTTTCTTTTTTTCGTGATTGGTCAAAATCCTTTTAAAACTGTTAGACGAGAAAACAGGATTGGAAATGAGACTTCCATCCCGTGACGAAGCTAAAACTTTTGACTACTTGAGCACCCGAAAAGTCTTCGAAATCCTTGCCTGAGACGTGAAGAGAAGACGAGTATGAAGAATAAAATTAAACAGCCAAAATAGATAGGCCTAAATTTAAAAATATTAAAAGAAAAAATTTCTAGCAACTATTTCCAATCATAAAGTAATGTATGGCGAAAGAATATGTTTTGCCCTAGGTGTGTGCATAGGACGGCCACGAGACCTTACGTGATTGTGATAAATCCTTTATTTCTCCCTTTTTAAGCTGACAATTTGGGGAATTGATACGCGACATTTGGGAAAGAGGCTTTCCAAACTACGGCAACCTGTAAACGGTCCAACATAAAATCAATGGTATTAATTGTATATAATTTCAAAATGATCTTAATCTCGTAATAATATATAATAACATCATTCTTCTGGAAGCATGTTTCTTGTATTTCCTAGTAAAATATGACATAAGAAAATAAAAATGTTTAATGGAAAAGGGGGGCCGAGAGATGCCCGGAAATATAGTTGCCCTCTCTTCTTTTGGGCTGTGTTGAACCTAAACGCCTACGTGTTGTGCTAACATTAAAATGCAACGTTATAAGCAAACGGGACCCGGTCACCAGAAAGAGATTTCGCCCGGAATATTTCGGCGAGAGGACCAGGCAGCCCCGCGGCCCCTCCCCTTCCGGTGCCTCTCGCTGCCTCTGCCGAAGTGGCGCGCGGGAACGAGCCGTGGCGCAACGACAGCTGGGAGAAACCTCCACCGCCCGCTTCTTTTGTTTCTTCTTCGACTTTTTTTTTTCCGAGGCTGTGCGCAACAATGCGAAACTGCTCGCGCTCTTGCCAGTCGGTCCACTGGCGGCAGCCGCGCTGAGGCTTCGCTTCTAGGGAACCGCCCGCCCGCCCGCCCACGAAAATTTGGTTTGGTTTGGTCATGCGGGACGCACGACCCGCCGCGGATCTCCACAGCGAAACCGCATCTCAGGTCCTTCTTTATTGGAACCGGATGGTTGCCATGGAATTCGAAGTTCAAATACACCAAACGAATGTTCGCCGTGTGGTAACTAGCGTGTGCTTAGTGTGATGCATTACACGTGAGTAGAAACCTGAAGATTTTAAACACTGAAAATGACAATCTGAAGTACCCGTCATCTAGGAGAATGACACTCTCCAGAGACATAAAACATAACTTTCTCTCGTCAAGTAATTCATTTTGTGGTATAAGAAGTTAAATCAACTTTCTACGATGACAATTCATTACTCTATCAAAAACTACTTTGAATAAAATTACTGTACATTTAATGAGAAAAACAAGGAAATTTCGATATTCCTCTATACATTATTTTGAAAAAGATAAGTTTTTTCATCATGAAATTTTCTCCAGGTATGAATTGTTAATTTGGATCACAACGGAGGGAGATGACATCCACTAAACTGAAATAAAATGGGAAATGCTTTCTGGATTCCTATTGAAGACGTGTTTGGAGATATTGTGCAAGCATAACTGTTTCTACTTTGATAAATCATTTTTATTTCAGATTAAAATTAATTATTTATAAAAATGTAATAAATTAAAATTATTTTACCTTAACAACTAATGTCAATTTTTAATATATAATTAGGATTGAAGCTGGAAGAAAATCAATTCAATAAAATAAAATAAATGCAATGAGATTATCTTATTCTGATGTACAGATAGTAACTTGTGGATGGAAATAAGTGGAAATGAAATGATGTAATGAGGCATGTTCTCGAATGTTGCTATTCTTAGTTACATTTTTATGGTTCGTGGTCACCTGACAGTGTGACGAGAGGCGCAAATGTGCGTATATAATACGATTTATTCGGAATATATTATCTACTCAATATTGTGAAAAATATTTTCAGAACCACGAAGTATTTCCTAAACCTTACTTTTATTTCTTATCAGTAAATAAGGTCGTGCCTAGTCTTTCTCCAGCAGAAAAAAAATTCTGAAATGTTCCCGTTGTCCTCGGTATGCCGAAGGTCGGAAGACAATTTAAGGAGAGAGAGAGAAAAAGAAGAGAATGCGATACCGAAATGGCGCCTTCAAAATGAGCTAGGAACACGTAGCTTGACCTAGTTCCTCCTCTTCCCTGTAGTTAGAGGTTATTTACCAGCCATGGCAACGACGGAGGAGCGGATGGCAGTCAGCGCTGCCAGCCCTTCGCTGCCAGCTAGTTCTCGTTTCGACCGCCTCGGCGCTGGGGTCGCGACCCTCACAACCTCCCTCGGTCCGCCCTCGCCCTTTCTCTCACATCGCCCCTCCTCCCAGCCTTTCATCCCCTCGAGCCTCCGGCTCTCTCCTACCTTTCTCCTCGATCCGCCGTGCTGCTTTCGCCGTCTCGTCCCACCCTCATCCGCGCCTCTATTTTCGCCCTCATCCTCATCCTTTCCATCGCCCACATTTTCGTCCTCGCCATCGCTCCCAACTTCCATCCTAGGAATCCAAGGAAAGGATTCCAAGGAAACTATTAGTAGCCCCGCCGTTTACAATAAGAAATTAACCCCACGACCTATGTGAGCTCGTATTAAAAGCTTAACGTGTTCTTCGCTGCTTACCGGCTCCTTTCCCCCTGCGGCGCCCTGAATTGCATTGTGACCGGAGGAGCAAAATAGGTGTCGCCCATCCCCGGTGGCCGAGAACGCTACGACACTACTGTTTTAGTGATTTTAGAGATTGCTAAAGCAGTAGTGTCGTAGCATTCTCGGACCGATGGATCGCGGGTTCGAGTCCCGCCTCAGGCATGGTTGTATTTAAGTTCGTCCGTTCACCCCTTATCATCACCATATCATGTCATCTTCACAGTTACCATAACGTTGACCCAATAGTGATCGCTAATGACCTAGATGTTGATGCGACCTTAAATTAAAAAACAAAACGAAAACTGTCAAACCCGACGTCCGCGTGAGCGACGGGGCGGGGGTTCATGTACTGTGTTGCGTAAGCAGCCACATAACAGGCGCTCACGTCCACTCCTGGCGCTGGCACCTAAGGCGTGCATTTGGCGCGCGAACTGCAGGTAGCGAATGGTGCCTACAGGGGTGATCGCGACGTGCTCCCACGCGCGCAAGTCGCGATCTTTGACCTTCACAGTCACTCGGAAGTGGGTTAGTGAATGTTTTTGCGAGAACAATTAATCATATAATGGAAACACGATTTACCCTCATTAAAGCATTCTTACATTAACATGATGACACAATGTGAATATTAGGTGGAAGTATCCAGCATTTAATAGAATTACTGGCTATGTTTTATCATTTACATAATAAGTTATAGCAAATCAATAATGGTCTTATTGAATTCGTCTTGATTTTTGCAAGTATTCCCTTGTTGTTATTATTATTGTTAGCCCGTTTAATCCTTTTTAGGGCAAGGGCCTCTTACGCAGGGCAAGGAGGCTTACATTGATGTACTTTTAAATTCCATTCCCTGATAAATACAGTTAAATAACTTATATTGTATGTATTAGGCATTTCCGACTTTGCTAGTGGTGTCCCCAGGCCTGAGCTCACAGAGAATAGAAACACACGCTCACACACTAACACCAATAGACTGTACGTCGAGAATTTAGGAATTTATGGTCTATTTATTTCTTATAACAGCCTGTTATTTTTTATAGACTTCAGTGAAAATAGTTTATTACATCAAGTAGATGGTGGCCAGCCTTTTTTGGTGGCATTCATTTCTTCTCGTTCGACCTAAGGTCTTTGGAGGGTTTTCAGTTTTACATGCTGACTTCTTTTGGATTTCGGCATTCCTTGACAAACTAAGGTTAAAATAATCTGTCTCTTTTAATTAATTAGTTTTCTTTTAGATGCTTTTGAATTTTAATCTTGATTTTTGGAGATAAACTGTTAGGCGACACCACATCTGAGACACAAGGCACGCACGTGGTGTTGCCTGCCGGAAGATGGAACCCCTCTCCCTTCCTTCCCCTTGCATCTCAATATGTATCCCAAAATATTTTTTTGTATACGCTTTTCATTTCAATACTTTTCGGTACATACTATGCATGGATGTTTTGCTTGCATGAACCTCTTGTTTGCTATCGAGCAACTTTTCTTACACAAACTTCTCCTCTCCGGGCGAAGAATCTTGCCCAGGCTTGTGAACACAGGCAAATATTCAACATTCTTTAAAAGCGGCGTCTCCCACGCGGCGTTTGGGGGGTTTTGGGCCCCGCCACCGGAGGAACTCGCCAGCGGCCGCCGCCGTTGTTTTGTTTTACTTCTGAGCAGGCGGCTAACGCTTCGGTCCCCGCTCCTCGCCGCCATCGCCGCCGCGCCGCGCCGCGCCGTCGGTAGAAGCGGGTCAACTATTGACGCCCGCTCCCCCGCGCCGGACTCGGAGGGTCCGACGGAGTTCCGGCCGAGACTCGCGCGCCTCGTCTCAGTCCAGGGGATATTATGATTGGCGAGCGGCGGCGGGGTGGGGTCGCACACTCTCCTAAGGAGGCCAAAAGAAACTAATATATAATTTCAAACTATTCATTAGAAAGTGATTGAGATTTAGTATGTTGACTGATAAAGATGATATATGCTTTTTTTAAAAATGTATTTCTTCTCGTTCGACATTTATGTCTCTCGAGGGGTTTGACAACAGTACATTTTATATTATAACGTTTTGGATGTGGCTATCCATAGCAAATTCATTCCTACTCGTGAAAACATGGTCTAAGGTTCGATGATTTGATTCTGGCTTCAAGGTTCAGGTTTGAGGTGTTGATATATGCTGTAACGAACGAATCGAATTTGTAACTGTATTCTTGTTGCAGCTCTTACAATAACGGTTTGGTAACAAATATATCTTTACTAGAGAAAAATGGTTTAAATGTAACTGCGTAAAGGGGAGAAGTAAAGATAGTATGAAATCGTTGGTAACGTATTTGAAGGAATCGGGCATGGTGCCAACCCACTATACATCTATAATGCTTGTCAGCAAGACGAAAAACAAGAAACGTTTCATTGAACTAAAACTTTGTTTTTTATATACACTTCTGGCTACTTTCTACACACATACTGAATCCTGTGAACACGTTTGTTCAGCATTTCGATTATAAAGTTTTCTTTTTGGGAGTCATTCTAAGACCTTTGGTTTGGATGCATGAAATGCGGGTTAACACTATCTTCTTCCGACCCTTTCATGTCTTTCCCAGAACAACGTTGGCATTCGGATATTAACTTTAACGGATATTAACGTTACTTTAAAACAATGCATTTTAAAGTAAGAATAATGAAAGCTGAATGGAACACCAATCACGTTTATTGTAATTTGATTCGTATCTTTTTGTCTTTTTTGGGGGGGAGGGGTAAAATCTTGCTTCCAAATCATAGGAGCCGTGCCATGTGGTGTCGTACCTATGGCAGGCATTTCGATGGCAGGCATTTCGATAGCAGGCATGGCAGGCATATTTCATAGCAGGCACCTACGGCAGGCATATTTCATAGGAGTCGTGCGGTGTGGTGTCATACCTATGGTAGAAGCGCTTCGTCCCACTGTGCGATGGAAGCGCGGCGGGGGTGGACCGGGCAACCGGGATGGCGGGGGGAGGGGTCGCGCGGGCCAATGTGGAAGATAAACACGATGTTTGTTTTAAATTTCTGCCGGGAGGTGGCGCCGCCGCTGCCACGGGGCCTCCGCGGCCTCGTCCTGCGTGTTTATGCAGGCGATGGGGGCGGCGCGGGCGGCGGCTGATGCTACATCTTGAGCGGTCGCCGACGGCCTGGGGGGAGCCGGGTCTTCGCGGCGAGGGTGGTCGGAGGAGTAGGAGTGAAGCTGTGGCACGAGGCGAAGAGAGATAACTGAAAGTTTGAGCGGGGTATGTGTGGTGAATACAGGTGGGTGAAAAAGAGGTGTGGTTTTATGGGAGGCGTGTTGGGAGTGGGACGGGATCGGGGTGAGGTGGGATCGGAACGGAGGAAGGGCTGGCTCAGACCAGTTGCAGAGGGGGTTGGAGTGTGGTTGATGCGGAATTGAAACGGGTCGGACTTGCGATAGAGCGGGGTCGGAACAAGTCGGAGGGAAGTCGAAGCGGGTCGGAGGAGGTCAAAGCAGAATCTGAACGGGATCGGAATAAGTCGGAGTGGGGTGGATGGATGTCGGAGGGGAGTCGAAGCGTGCTAGAGAGGGGTCTAAGCGTGTCGGAGTGCGGTCTAAGCGTGTCGGAGTGAGGTCTAAGCGTGTCGGAGTGAGGTCTAAGCGTGTCGGAGTGCGGTCTAAGCGTGTCGGAGTGCGGTCTAAGCGTGTCGGAGTGCGGTCTAAGAATGTCGGAGTGCGGTCTAAGCGTGTCGGAGTGCGGTCTAAGCGTGTCGGAGTGAGGTCTAAGCGTGTCGGAGTGAGGTCTAAGCGTGTCGAAGTGAGGTCTAAGCGTGTCGGAGTGAGGTCTAAACGTGTCGGAGTGAGGTCTAAACGTGTCGGAGCGAGGTCTAAGCGTGTCGGAGCGAGGTCTAAGCGTGTCGGAGCGAGGTCTAAGCGTGTCGGAGCGAGGTCTAAGCGTGTCGGAGCGAGGTCTAAGCGTGTCGGAGCGAGGTCTAAGCGTGTCGGAGCGGAGGTCTAAGCGTGTCGCATCGAGGTCTAAGCGTGTCGGAGCGAGGTCTAAGCGTGTCGGGGCGAGGTCTAAGCGTGTCGGAGTGAGGTCTAAGCGTGTCGGAGTGAGGTCTAAGCGTGTCGGAGTGAGGTCTAAGCGTGTCGGAGTGAGGTCTAAGCGTGTCGGAGCGGGGTCTAAGCGCGTAGTAATGAGGTATAAATGTCTCATTGGGGGTCTAAGTGTGTCGGATCGGCGTGTAAGCGTGTCGGAGTGGGGTCGGAGCGCGGTCGCCGCAAAATAGTAGCTGGGATAGCGCCGGATGGAGACGGAGGAGCAGCTGGACGCGAGTGACAGCGGCGCGGTGGGGTGGCCGGAGACGCGTGCCGCGCTGCCAGAGGCGCGTGCGAGCGATGTGCCTTCGTGGGCGTTGTGAGTGACGCGGGACGCGGCAGAGAGGCTCGGGCTGCGCCGGGGGGTGCGGGGGGGCGGCTGACGAGTGGCGGGCTGACGCGCGGCTGCGAGGGGCTGTATGGATTGGACGAGCGGGAGGCTGTCCCTGCGGCAGATCCGGATCAGTTTCCGGGAAATTGCTTGGTGCGGGGGGGGGGAGGCTGGTGTTCGTCTGTTTGCGTTTCGACGAGGCGCGTGGACGCCAATGGGCGTGTGTGCGAGGGATGGTCGGCCCCAACAATTCACATGCTCGCACTTATCTGCTTACAGGAGTGTTGCTAATACAGATGGAGATTCATTCGAGATGGAGATCGAGTAAAGAATTATCTGCATATTTTTTTGTGTGGGTTCCTTATCTTTTGTTTTACCTAATTCTCTCTCTCTGTCTCTCTCTTGATTCTGGCGTTTTATTGTTTGTAATGTAAATTTCTTTTAATATTCATTACATGTTAATTAAGTGTAACTAAGTTTTTCATATTATTTGTCTGCAGTGTGAAAAATACTGTTTTGTTCCTACAACGGACGTCAATAAGTTTTCATATATTTCTACTATTTTTTCATACGAGTTGAAGGTTTTCCGCATTCCTATTCATTTATCCTTTACAAGTACTCTCTCAGTGGCGACACTTCTGTATATTTTGTTCTACTAATGTTCCATTCATTATGCCCATATCATCATTTACTTTTCCCACGTGTCCCAACTTTTCCTTTTGTATGGATTATTCTTGTTACTTTCCTCCTCACGCGCATTTGTCACACAGCCCGTCATTCTTTGCTTGCCTTCACCGTATGTGTATTTCAGCACGGCGCACAGTGTGTAATTTTGGCCATCTACGGGGCAGAAAGTCTAATAGCAAAAATTAAAGAATTGAACACGATTAAATCAGTTTATAATTTACTAAATTATTCAAATAGCTAAAATATTACAAATTTTATACAATACAACTCGCTAGAACAACATTTTAAGTATTTGAAATACGTTAAAATAGAATAAAATTGTACGTTGATTTTACAGAACAAACAATAGAGAAATAATGATGAATATATATATATATATATATATATATATATATATATATATATATATATACACACACTATATATACACTTAATTTTGACACAGTATTGCAATTTGTACCATAAAAAATGAAATCATAAAATCATACATTAGACAATATATACAAAAATACGAGAGAAGTATACAAGAAACATGTGCTGAAACACGAACCGCACACAAGAAAATAATGAACTTATTCAGAATCACTGATGGTATCAGAAGAATCTCCTTGATCATCTGTGTCTGCTGGTGATTGATCAATTTGTAGAAAATCAAAACCTATTCATTAATATTATTCTTTCTGTATTTTGGAGGAATCCGTAAACTAGCTGTACATGGATCAGACGTAATAAGAAATCTGTTCAGCATATTGTGTAATAGGGTCGATTCTTTAGGTCTTTTGAAAACACAAATTTTATTAATCTGCAGAATTTAGTGGAAGAGGGAAAGGATTTTTCCAAATAACGTATTTTGAATTGTCCGAATCGCAGTGCATATCCAAAGGAACAGAAATACAAAAAAAAATTTCGTCACTGAAATGTTGCTGAGGAAACCTCTTTTTGTATCGATTCTGTCCCATACTATCACAGCCCCATTTCATGATAATGCTAATATTACATTTTTTTGTCAATCGCAATTTCTCTAACACCTCTCGGGTTTGACGAAATCGATGAATTGTTTGGTCAATAAGTGACTGCACAGGTATTTCTGTTGAGATTTGTGTAATCACAGCAGCTTGTGTATAGCGTTTTGGATTCTTTCACTTTATAATGTGGGCAAAATTTACAATTTAATATTTTTGCTTGCTGACGTAGAAGTTACTGGCGACTAGACATATAGACATGCACCATTAACGTCAGCGCCTGTTCGGTTATAGCTCTGATTTCTGAAACAAGGACCATCGAGCCTTCTTAATAACAGTTTCTCGATTTGGTGATGCAGTGGATAATTGTTACTATTGCTGCCGTATCCCTTTTACTTTCTTTCCTGAACTACATGCCTACGGCCATTCTTGGCACTTCGCTGCTTGAATGTAGGTGGTGTTTAACTTTCTGCCTCTTAGTTCTCGGAGCACAATCATCAAAATGGCCGGCCAATTACAGTACGGGAAGTTTCTGCTAATTCTAGAAATGTGGGCATTGTCGGAAATATTTTCAAATATTATTTCCTCATCTAGAGAAGAAGAATTGAAACGAATAAAACGTCCTTTATGCCTCCCTATTTTCTCCTACGTAATACTAAGTGTTTGGCAAAATTTCTTTACTTTGTGTTTTTACACACTGTAAAGCACTCTCCGAATTTGTTGCATTTTTCATTTCTTGCAAAGTATGTGCAAATAAAGCATCTGTCTTTGCATTTTTATGTTTTGTAACCCATATTTCGAAGAGTGCCCTCCGGGAAAACGAATGCAACATTTTATAAATAATGGAAAAATTAATACATTCGCAACAATTCGCAACATTTTTTTCAATGTTTGGCTTCCCAAAAGTACCTTCTTGAATACCAATTTGGTCCCAAAGTGGTTCTCTAGGGTTCTCTAAACTAAAACCCTCGATTAATTTTTGGAATTGTGTTTCCTGTAAGATTAAGAGTACGTACTTTTCAAGAGGTCCTTACAAGTTGTTTGAAAATGGATTTCAAAAACCAAAGGTACCAATGGAAAGAAAAAATTATACAGATTGAATGTTTGAAATAGTTGGGACTTTGAATTTCATCAGACACACGCACAGGACAAGCGAAACGCTGCACTGAAATGATTGAATCCAAGCGGTGCCGCCACGGGCGAGTTGATACATGTTCAGATAAGCATTTCCTGTACCTCGGAGAATTTCTAGTGAAATCTATACCGTTGCCATGTGGTCTGAACGTCCGTCTACTGAAATAAATAACAAATTACACGTTCTGGTCAAGTTGAAAATTTGACTTTCTGCCCCGTAGATGGCCAAAATTACACACTGTGCGGCGTCCCAGAGTCATGCTCTCTCGTGCAAGCTGGCTTGTACTCCCTGCATTCGCCGTCTCCCTCCCTCCTTCTCACTGCCCCTCTCTCATCTCCCTCCCTCTCTCTCCAGCTCTTTCGCGACCTTCTCGCGACCTCGTGGTTGCAGTCCGGAGTTCAATTTCCGTTGAAGTTTGCGTTCTCCCTGAGGCGAGCACGAGGGGGAGACGGAACTCTGCAGCTCGAAGCTACGTTGCTCTCTGTACGTCAACGAATGGCGTGAGCTTCATATGAAAATCCCAGAAAATGACTTGCGGGCACAGAAATGTCAAAGAATGCGAGGCTTACATGTGCGAAAGAAAAAAGAATGTGTGGGTGATTAGGAGATAAAATATTCAATGGATTCTTAGAAGAGAATTTTCTCGTATACCATTGTTCTGAAGACTTATTTTAACGTACAAGAATTAGATACCTAAAATTTAATTATAACGAAAGGGATTTTTTAAAAACCACGAGAAAAACCAAGATTTTGGAATACTTCAAATATGTTTGAATTTTCATCCCCGCAAGAAAATACTCTTTGAAGATTAAGAAACTAATGTGGGCAATTATTCCCTTCACATCCCTTTCTGTGCCTGATTCTGTGTCTGATTTGCCTACTTAGGCATAACACTGACCACGACATTTTTATTTTTATTCATTGAAGCTTGGCCATTGGCTCTCTGCCGCCGCGTAAGACAAGATCACGAAATACAAATACAGTGTATGCATCTTGATATTCCGTGCGATCACTTTAGGTTATTGTTTACGTATCTTGTTCAATTAGTAAATATGTGGCTTTTATTTCAACGTTGATATAGTCTAAATACGTACTTTTACATAAATTGTGATTTCTATTTTAGGGATATGACGATGATTTATTGAATACCTCTAGGAGTTTCTTCTATTTTCATTATATGATCAGTCTTTGTACGGTTTTAATCGCAACGAAATGTTGATGGCTTTTTATACCTTATCTTTTCACGACCAGAGACACATGATGTAGAATGTAATATTTCCTTGTTATACGAACGCACGTGCCTGATAAATCTCTTCGATTTTGAATCGAAGTGATTGGCAGGCGTGTGGGAGTGGAGGTGGATAGGAAAGATGGCGGATGGAAAAGAAAGATGGCGTCAGTCAACCTGTCCGTCAGTTATGAGATGCGCTGCAACAGCGTATGAAGTGTTGGTTTCCATCTTTCCTCTTGACGAGGAAATGCGGTTGTATTTGCATATTTCCGTTCGCGACGACGTGCAAACCAAACATGGCGCCTCCCGCCGGTTGATGGTTCTTGGAAGCACTTGGCTCGGCCTTGTGTGCGGACTCGCGCTTTCGGTCGGGACAGCGAACGCGCCTTCGTGTGGCCATTTCACATGGCCATGCGCAGGTCGTGTTGTCGTAGGAGCCACGATCGGTCCTCGTTTGGTTTTCCCAATATTACTAGTGCCAGGCTCTTTCCGGCAAAGAGTCTTTGATGTTTGCTAACGAAACATTTTTCATGAAAATATTCTATCATGAATGTAATTATGATAATAAAGGTACTGATGGTGATAAATTTGTAAACGAATTTTGAGGTTTCACTGGTTGTGTAAAATTAGGTGAACATTCATAAATTATGATTACTGTATCTAGTTTTCTTTGCAACATATAATTAAGAAACACTTTGTGTAATATTTTCTTTCTAACTTCAATGTTCTGATTATTCTGAAATATTGCATGCATTTATTGCACTTTGAGAATTACGGTTTTATCTAACCAGATATTCCAGACAGTACAGTAAGAAGCCATATCAAGAGAGACAAGATGAACCCAATTCAAGATAGAAATCAAATTTTCTGCGTAAAATGTCAAAAGCTGAGCGATCTTTCTTTTCTAAAAGAAGTTAGTACTAGTTCCTCAGCTCGCGTATACTAAGTATATAAAAACTTACCCATTTTATAATGAAGCTTTTTTTTCTCAAATTGCTTAACCCTCTAGAAAGGAGTTCTTGGAATATTCTGTAGACCCCTCGAGTAGTCAACGCCAGGCAAGCCAAATACGAGAGGGGAGGGATAATCACCCAAGCGCATGGCGAGATGCAGAGTTCTTTAGACACATGTCGAGAGGCGCCAGTGAGCTACAGATTCTTCGGCAGATACACCTTATAATGTTAATTTTGAGTCAAAAGAGTGTATCCACTTTAAAATGAACATTTTGCAATTAATATTTAAATATTCTATTTTTAATTAAACTGGAGTTGGCGTAGGATCTTATATTTTCTTTCACAGATAAAAATATTCTGGCAGTTAGAGACGGCGGTTCTTGTGTTGTTCGTACTCTTTATAAAAGTTTGGCCTCGCATCGTACGTATCTGACGTCCGAATGTGGATGCCATTGCGTGGGCCGGGCAGCGTTCGCGCATGCAACGAGACCGCGGGGGCCGTGGGGGCAGCTGTTGATCTTTCGCTTGTCGCTGGACGCACGCACCGCCGTCGCCATCGCCTGCTCTACTTCCACAGCCTCGCCATCGCCTCACACACCTAGCGAACCCCGCTGCCGCCGCCAGACACCCCAGAACCCCCACAATCACACACACCATCACGCCGTCACTGCCGCCGCTGCTAACATGACATCACCACCATAAACATTCCTGTCGCTCCGCCACTCCCCACCATCAGGCCTTACACCATCATCCCACAGCATCATCGCATGTCATGACTCAACATCATTGGACCACTGATCACATTTACATCACCATCACCACTACCACCACTAAAACCACCATTGCCTCCTCCACCGTCACCATAACCACCACCACCACCATTACCATCGCCACCACCATTGTCACCACCGCCACCCCCCCACTCCACCACCCCGTCTCCGCAGTTGTCATCACCTGAATCGCCTCCGCGTCCACCGCCGCCTCCGTCGCCACTCGCCCAGAGCGGGCGGTGGAGGCCGCGCGCGCTCGCTCGGTCGTGCGGTCGATCGCCTGCGACGGCGGCGGCGGCGGCGGCGGCGCCACCGCGGACTGTGGCGCTTTGTGTCCTTTGATCGCAGATCTCGCCAGCTCCCCTTCCCTTCCTTTCCTTTCCGCCCGCCCTCGGCCTCTTTCTCACTTGCCTCCCTCTTGCGACTTGTATTCGCGTGGTTCCGGTTTGGTTCTCTCTCACACACTCTCTCACTCTCAGAAATCATTTCTTTTTCTACTTCGTCTTATTTTCTCCTGCTCTTTTTTTACCGGTTACCTTTCCTGTCTTTTATACTCCTTGTCTGTTTCTCATCCTTTCATGTATTCTGATTATTGTGGCTCTCCTTAGTTTTGTTTTATTCTCAATTTTATTTTGATCTTCTTTGTTATAAGGTTTCCTCCCTCATTATGCAATGACACGTACACACGTATTGGCAAACAATCATATATCTTTTTGTTTTGAAGTAAATCTCTCGTAACTCTTCAATATTTTCTTTATTAATAGCCCTCCTAGTTTTGTCCCTTCTTGTTGGATTTCTCTTGACATTATCCTTTTCCTCATTATTTTGTTTACGATTGCGATTTTCTAATATGTTATATATTATTGAGGCATGTCTTTTTTTCTTCATTACTCATATATTTCATGCATTCATTATCCTTTGTTTTTTCTACGATTTTTTAAATTTATCTTCTCAAGCATTTTATGCAACTCCGTCCTTTATCGGTGAAACTAATTGATCGCGTGCTGGGCCATTTCTCTCTTTGAACCTTCTCATTCGCATGTCGCCCTTCGTTCTCTTTCGCCTCCCCTTTGCTGCGCCCTCCGTCCCTCGCTTGCTCCGTGGCTCGTTCGGCGCTTTGTGCTCGTCTGAAGGAATAATGAAGCGGAGGAGGCGGGGCAATCTGACAGTGGCCGTCATTTTCCTCCTTCCAAAGTGCCGCCCGTCGCTGCCTGTCGCCTGCGTCTGCTGTCGTCAATTGCGAAGAGTAGAGGGAAGGGGGGAGAGCGACGGCCGCCCCCCCCCCAAAGCCTCGCTCCCGCACGCCCACGCCCGCCCACAGCGCATCCCTTACGCACGTGCGTCAACGTGACAAATGCCTCTCGCCGCCCGGCCCCGCCCCGCGCCGCCTCGCGACGGAGTGCCAGCGTGCGTCGCTGTTCGTTCGCGGGGCGGAGGAGAGACTGTAAGGGCGCGAGGGGAGGTCTGCTAAGGGCGTCACGTTTTCACACCGCCTCTTTAGTTCGCTTTATGCCACGTATATAACATTTTCTTGCAAACCCTCTTGAAGACACACGTCTCAAAAGGGCGGTGAAATGCCCCCTAGTCACGTAATAATTATTTTTATGTCAGGATTCAGTTTTTATATTTGAAGAATTGCATAGTTAGTAAATTATGTATTTTATCCTTTAATAAATAGTTGAGAGCGTTGTGACGTGTTTGCAAGGTTCCGAGGTAGCTGAATGCGAGGGAAGCAAATAATGTTTATTGATTGATTTGTTTTGATAATGCCTAGCTGGAGGAAGGCCTTAGTTTACGAAGGTACTGTAAACTAAGAATTACGAAATTTGTAACTTGTAGAAAGTTATTAAGAGTGTGAATAGTGTAATTTTAATGTGCTTGATTTCTTGACCTCTATTAATAGTATTATGGAATGATTCTTGAGATTAGGTCATTGACAAAACCATTTTCAACCTGCCAACGTTTCGGCCTTTATTCAGCCTTCATCAGGGCACATTCTCCGCATTTTCCCAAGTATAATAAGTGCCGAAACGTTGGCAGGTTGAAAATGGTTTTGTCAATGACCTAATCTCAAGAATCATTCCATAATATGTAATTTTAATGCTAAGACTGAACATCGGTAATTTACACTCTAAACTGGTGTTGGCAAATAAAAAATGAGTACACTATATCCCATTTGTACGAAGTTTTGAAAAGGCGCCTCTAAAGAGAACCGAATACAAAATGGTTCCGTGCTTGAAAGAATTGTACATATTATTGTATTGAAGGAAGAAAATCATCGCCACCTTTTTGCTGAGGTAAGCCGTAAGAACATTTAAGTAAATTTTGTGAACGTAGAGTTTTGTCCTTTGAAACATGTCGTCTGGTGCGGACTTGTGTCGAAGTTGTGAGGGACGTAACAGAAGGACAGCTGTTGTTGAATAACCAAAAATTGTAGGTTTTGTAGATTATCTCTACTTAATTGCTTCACGTGATTAGATAGTCGCACTGCCTTAACGATGAATAAACTACGTAAAATACAATGAATTGGATAATTTCTGAACTGTCTTCATCTAGCGTAGTGTTTATTGAATATAAGGCACCTAATCTAATCACTAAAGGAAAAAAAATGTTGCGAAACATCTTGACTTGGATTTCGACGAATGATCGTGTCCATGAACAGTTCTTTGTGTTTCTTCAACAGCAACCAATACCATTTCTCTTTAGAGCTTTACTCACAACAAATATTCAATGCAAAAATGAACAACAACCTTTTTGTTATTGGTTGGAGACGGTATGTTGTGTGTTCAGAATTGGCACTGCCCAAAATTCTGCCTAAACTTCATTATATTGAAATTGATGTAGGTGCTTCCTGTTGATCCTGGTATATGATTAGATGCGTAGATGGTATGATTTAATATGTATTGACCATAAAGGATCAATCTATGTTGATTCCAGAAATTAAAACTTTTGCATGAAATACATTTATTGTTAGCTCAAGGCACGTAATGAATGTGCGAAACGTTGAGCTAACAATAAAGTTCATTATCATTTCTACTGTTTTTCTTACCCCATTATTCACACGCACTGTGCCTGCAATATTATTTTGTAGAATCGCTACTTCGGCATGACTTAATCCGCCTCTCCTTCCGGCCATGCGGGTTCCCCTCCTCCTCCGTTCTAGACTGGGTGTTATTGCGTGGCAGCTGCGCCGCTGCTGGGCTTTGATCCGAATGGCCGTCACTGCCAGTCGTTCGGTCGGGGCGGTGGACTCGGTCGCTCGTATTCCGGTTTGGCGCCGTCGCAGGCGGCCGCGATGCCTGCGCGTGACTGTGGACAGGTGCAGGAACAGTGGAGATTGGGGAGATAGTGACAGAGGCAGTGTGAGAGCCAAAAGCGTGTATGAGACAAAGTTCACCATTGTTGTGCACTGTCTCTGCAGAGTGAACTCCACACGAAAAATGTCATGGATTTTGGAACTTCAGCATGAGTGGTTTGAGAGACAGTATGAGTCAGTATGAGACAGTGTGAGTGGTTTTCTTGTGGAATTTCATAAAGGAAAATGTTGTAATGTGCAAAGCTATTTTATGAGTGAGCAATGCCTGAAAATATTTCAAAATATGCATCAATTTGTTGCGTGATTGGACCTACCATGTACCTCCTTTGGAACGTGACTCGTACTATGAATTTGTTGTTAGGAACAAGAAGAGATTACACTGATTTTTCAGAGTTCTACCTTCCTCTTTGTGAAATAAATCCATCACCTTAAACATAATTTTTATCAATTCTCTGTTTAAAAAGGAACACTAAATGCGAGGAGTTACTCCACACATAATTTCCAAGTTTGTCCATCAACGTTTGTATATTGTTTTGAGGCCCAATGGTGGGCCCAGGCTCATGAATGAGCCTCCAGTCACATGCCAGACCACATTATTCTGGAAATAGATGTAGAGAGTAATTTGGCGTTCGAATTAATTGAATTAAAAACATGAATTACATTGAAAATATTCCCATCAAACGTCGTTCTGAAGCAGATGACTCCTTAATTCCCGTCAGCTTGATTAATTCCACTTACGCAAAAATACTACTCCCTCCTCTTCTACTCCAGAAACTTGGAAACAATGTAGATTTTGCCTGCAACCCGACCGGAGGTTCCGCGTCCAGTGCATGCCACGTACTCGCGACTTCCGAGTATCCCTTCCTACGGCGCCCGACTTCACGCAGTCTCGCAGGTAACACGAGCGAGGCGTCGCGCCGCGGGGCGGGGCGCATTGCATTGCTCGGGCTTCGCCGGCTTTCCCCCCGCCACAGACGCCACGCGGCGCGTCGGGCTTCACCCTCGGGGAAGGGGTGGCTCCAAAGCACCCAAACCGGCGGGCAGGGGCAGCGGGAGTCAAGCCCCTTGGTTCGGAAGTATTAAACAACTCCATTTCGAATTAAACATCAAACCAAAGAGCCCCAATATTACGCCATTTCTACCATAACCTAACAGACGCTATGGTTGGATTGAAATAAGTTGGTGATTGACTGTTGTGCTTCTGAAGCTGTAGCTTCATACCAAAGAGCCCCAATATTCCGCCATTTCTACCATAACCTAACAGACGCTATGGTTGGATTAAAATAAGTTGGTGATTGACAGTTGTGCTTCTGAAGCTGTAGCTTCATACAATAAGAGTGTATGATTTGGTTACTTTAATAAGTATTTATTTCAAGTGTTTATTTTCGTGTCCCGGGAACACGTGCTCAGTTGTACACAACCTGTCAACATCGCTCCCTTCCATTCACAACTGTCAATCACCAACTTATTTTAATTGGACCATAGTATCCTCTCATTTCAAACTTGCGAAAAACCCGACACCTCACCTGAATACTCGCAGAAGCATTGATTTCCGTTCGAAGCCCTTCTCAAAATCTTGGCAATCTCACATACCAAAACCAAAGCATCACATGGCTTCCTCACAATAAAACTGTCAAATATCTTGGAGTTCTGTTCGACAAAAGACTTACGTGGCAGCAAAATATTAAACACCGAATAGCTCTAGCGACTAGTAGAGTCCACCAATTGTATCCGATTCTCAAAAAATCATCCCCCCTACAGTTACATGTGGCTACTCACCTCTATAAAGCAATGATACGACCCATACTTTCTTATGCTTCCCCAATCTGGGCTGCCGCAGCCAAAACAAACATAAACAAAATTCAAATTTTTCAAAATAGATTCCTTCGAACCATTACTAAAGCTCCCTGGTACATTCCAAACGCGCAATTACATATCGAACTTGGCATTACACCCATCCCCGTCCACTTCTCCCTCTTAGCCGCAAAATTCTATCCTAAGATATTAAAGATCCCATCAGCCATTCACTTTCATATTGGTAAGCAGAATCCTCATCGAAAAAGACTAAAAAGAAAGCTTCCAAGAGAATTTTTCGATCCCCCATAATGTAGAACCGATGAGTCTTTTCTCACGACATATCACATAAGCACGCAAATGCATTATATTTAAAACTAGAATAGTGTCTCTAATGTATCCGAATATTCATGTATATATTTCTTTCTAATGTATATATCTTATGCGGCTGCAGAGGGCCAATGGCCAAGCTAGAATAAAATGAAAAAGAAAAAAAATCTTGGCAAGCCATGATAAGAAACCCGGCGATTATCTCCTAGAGTATCCTTTTCAATATGTAGATTAAGTTAGCTTAGATTTTGAACTAGCATAAGCCTGATAAACCATGTCTGTAAAGTGCTGTATTGAACGTGTAATCCATCTGAAAACAAATAAATATGCTTGTAAAACAAGGCGGGAGTGAACGAACAGACTGACCAAGTGCGAAATGCGTTATGTTGACTTACGTGTTTGTAAATATCGTTCATTCAGTTCGAATCATCAAATTACACTTATAGAAGTCCTTTATCAGTTAGTGAATTTGTTTTTAGAGAAGTACGAGTATCTGATGCAACTTGTTTGTTTGAGCTGATGTTTAGTTTGGGCTGAGCTCCATTTGCAGCAAATTTTTAACACACTTGAGTTTTTCATGTTTATGAATGAAACCCCCAATAAAATAATTGAAGTCCTGTAATTTTCAACCTAGAAGTTAACTTATAATAATTTATTTCACCGAAACTTGCTTTCGTAGTGAAGAACTGTGAAGAACTGTGTAACAGGTCAACTCAGCATTATTTCCGATTTAAGAGATTGAAACTCACAACAGCAGTTCCATTCCGGGAGGTATACAGTAAGAATATTAGAAATGTTGCTTTTCATATGCAAGCATATGAGTTGAAGAATATACACGGGTCAAATTGTAATGAATTATAATTGTATCCACTATTTCTTTTTATGACATTTAAATAGAACGCACGACTAATTTCCCTTCAGGTCTTCGTATTTGTTGAGCTCTGCGGTAAACTAGTGGGGTAGTGCTAATGGACGTCGCTTTTTTTTGTCAAAGCGCCGGAAAGAGAGAGGGGGGCTGTCTCTCACTGTTGAACAGAAAGCACGATTGGAACAAGAGAAGCGCGACTGTGCTGTTCGTTGAAAAGGAGTGACAACGGCGTTGAAGGGGAATCAGGTAGTGCGATGGGAGACTGAGCTGTAAAGGTGCCTGAGGTTGATGGAAGTGAAGGTCGTTAGTCATTGGCAGCCGAAGAATTCAGAAAAGACTGACTCGCATCTAAAAGTAAATGCACACGAAGTGATGTAGACGAAGATGAATGACGAAGAGTAGTAACGATGGTTGAATAATCACGATCTTTCCAGCGCGATTAAATGCGCTGTCAATAGTGTCTTAAATGTGTTTACGACAAAGTTTATGACAATGATTGCTCCTTGCCAGTCTCCTGTGTTATACTCTTGTACTAGGAAGGATTTCGAGTGTTTTGAGAGCGAAATGTTTCAAATGAAATGCAATCAGACATACTATTACAATTGAAAAGCAAAAAGAGGCGGTCACAAGATATTTTTTGCGAATGAAAGCAGTGTAGGAAGTCCAGGAGCAAAGAAAAAACGCACGTGGGATGGTATGACAGCGACCACTCAACGAGCGGGTGGAATGGACGGACTGATGATGTTTGGTAGTGATTCCGGGCGCTTCAACTACTATGGCCATTATTTCGTGTTTTTGCTCTGGAAATGGCGATGACCTTTTCCCCGCTGGATGGCGAGATCCGGCGCCGACCTGCTGTCGGCTATCGGGGTTTTCCCCAACCAGGTATCTCCTAGTACCGGGGCACCGCCTTAGCCGGGGCAAGCTCTAAGCTCCCGACCGGTGTCACGGCATGTGTGGTAGTGTAGTGCATATTAATGTAAATGTGTGTGAGGGGAGAAGATAGGACAAGGAAGAGGTAGAAATGATCGCGCGTGATCTGTGACACGTTTTTTTTAGAGTACTGCTCCGGCATTCGTCTGATGTTGAGAAACCACGGAAAACTACCGATCAGAGCAGCCGGCCGCTAGAATTCTCTTCCAGACAGCGACTGAATCCGACGTAGCTGACAAGCTAGTGTCGAAAATCCTGCCACCGCCGGATCTCGAACCTAGGACCTCCCGGTCAGAGGGACTGCAGTGACATCAGTTGATGCGCTGTGCCCTCTCTCCGGGTCCGTGGCATGGAGGGTGGGTGAGGGAGGCGATGGTCGCCGGCGCCGCTTTCGACGGGGCGCTAATGACGGCGTCGCTTTGTGCTCGGCGGCGCCCCGTCCGCAGACGGCTCTGCGTGTGTCGCCTAACAGGTGGTTTGGTGCCAAAGGCGCCCGCCCCTCCCTCCCGGTCCGAACCTCCGACCCACATGCCACCCGCCCTGCTCCTCCCCGCCCTATCTACCACCCACGGCACCCGCCCCGCCCCGCCCCGCCCCACAGCTTGCCACACGCCGCGTCCCCCTCCGCCTACCTTCCACTCGCCTCGCCCCGCCTGCCGCTCGCCCTGCACCTCCCCCCTACACACATCCTCCCCCCGCCTGCCTCATGCCACGTTCTGTCCCACCCCGTCTCGTAGCCTGCCTCACTCCCCATCCCGCTCCGCCTACCTCCCAACCACCACGCTTACCTGCCTCGTTTACCTCCCATCTGCTCCGCCTACCTCCCATCAACCCCGGTTACCTCCAACCTGCTCCGTTTACATCCCACCTGCTCCGCCTACCTCCCGTCTGCTCCGCCCCACATGCCACCCACCTGCCACCCACCATCCCAGTGGTCCCCGCTTCTGCTGCCGCTGTCTTCGCCGCCACAGGCAAAACCACCACCACCGCCGTCACATCAACTATCGCCCCTATCACCTCACTTTCACAGCTGCCACAGTCGTCACCTCTGCTCTCTGACGTCCGCTTCGCCCGCCGAGGTCTCTCCACTGCGACCCAACCACGCGCGCTCTCTTCGCCGCTGTCTCTGCTTTATCGCTCTTTCGCGCTCGCGCCCTCTTCTTTCAAAGGGCACTTCCGATTTCATTTCGCCCTTTCGGAGAGCTTTTGCCTCCAAGAATGCTTTTCAGATCAATCCCTACTCTTTACCTTGGGTCACAATTTTTATTTGCATCTGTCTTTGCCACTGGCGCTCGTTCCATTTTCCTGTCGGCCGCTCGTTCCATTTCCTGGTTATCTCTCCTCGGAGAATATATTGAATATTGTGGTATTTTATTCTCATTCAAGCTGAAGTTCATTACAAAGATAAAATTTAGTGATAAATATTCTTTTGCGGAAATTACTAGTTCTGGGGGATACCATTGTCTTTTAAAGGAGTTAAATCATTTTTCAATGGGAAGTTGAAAACGATGATTTTTCGCTTTCTCACGGAAGAAGCATAGAGAAAGTTAGAAATTGTGAAAAAAATCATTATCAGGAATTGTCAGAAATACATTTTTATTGAAGGGCGCGCTGTCGTCTCCGGTATCCATGTCATCTCGAACTTCAATGTTATTTCGTAGGTAACGCTGAAGGAGGTAGTTTATTTTTGTAGTTTTTTTTTGGTTCAAAGGAAACCTGTCGACTGCTTATTCTCTTCGTAAACATATTTACAATGTTGTATATATTATTAAGTAGAGTTTTGTCGTACATTCTACGCTGTTCCAGTATCGTCTCGGTCAAATTAGAGCTACGATACATTTTAAAATCGGATGTTTGTGTCACAGAATTAGTGATTAAACATTGTAATAGGAAACGCATTGCGCAGTATTGGTAAGGGGAGACGAGCCAAGCCAAACGTGTGACTGCCGTCAACGGCAGTGTTACCTACACAGGTAACCCGCGCCGATGGCAACCCGTGCCGCGCGGCTGTTTCATCGCGCCTGTGAAGATTTATTTCCGACCGCGAGGAGCGCGGAAGGGTGTTGCGTGTCACACGGCGCGGGCGCGCTGGCGTTCGAATGCGCGCGACTGAATTACACGCGCCTGACCGCGCGCGCGCGGACGCCCACCCTCGGGTCGATCGTCCCTCGCGAACGCTCTCAAATAACCGCCCGGCTTCTGCGCTGATTAATCTCGCTCCGATTGATTGATTGATTCATGATTCCGGGCGCGTCAACTACAGAGGTCATTAGTCCCATAAGTGTTGTGCGTGTTTTCCTCGGGAGGTGGCGGTAATCTTTTCCCCGCTGGATGGCGAGATCCGGCGCCGACCTACCGTCGACTAGCGGGGTTTCCCCTAAACCAGGTACCTCCCACTAGCGGGGCACCGCCCCAGCCGGGACAAGCTCTAAGCTCCCGACTGGTCTCCCGGCATGTATGGTAGTGTAGTGCATGTTAGTGTGTGTGTGAAAGGGATGAGGATAGGACAAGGGAAGAGGAAGGAAAGATCGTGCTCGGTTCGTTGACCTTTTGTTAGGGTATTGCTCCGGCATTCGCCTGGTGTTGAGCGGAGAAAACACGGAAAAACTTCCGATCAGAGCATCCGGCCGCTAGAATTTTCCTCCAGATAGCGCCTGAATTCGACCTAGCTGACAAGCTAGTGTCGAGAATCCTGCCGCCGTCGGGACTCCCATAACTCTTTATCTCCCCCCCCATAACTTCATATTTCACCGAACCTTCAAACGTATCGCCCCCCTCTCTAATTATTTTTATTCCAACCTAAATTCAGAAAATCGTGCCGTCCACTACAATCTGGTGTCATTAAATGACTTCGCAACAAGAATTAAAAACAGATTCCCTTTTAAAGCTTTCTTGAACATATTGTTCGGTAATTATTAACATTAGGGGCTCTTGTAGTTTCCTCCACCTTGTGTAGTGTAGTGTAGTAAAGTGAAGCTAAGTCTAAAAAGATATAATATAAGCCATCACTACATATGATAAAGTATAAAGATACTGAACTATGTAATTATCCATCTACCAATAATACATTTTAAAAACGGTCTTGCAGTCGTAAATGCTTCGCAATAATTCAGTATGCGTGTAACGAGAATGTGTGATATTTTTACAGATATTTTATTTGGTTTTCAGTCTTCCCATTAATTGAATAATTATTAATTTGACACGCAGGTATATTTAGATATCAGTCAGGGTTTTGCGGTCTACAGTAGTAACCATTTTGGTGCTTTATTTTTTATTCCAGGTTCCTAGAGGCGGCAGATTTAATATATCCGAAGGCATTGAATCATTGAAAAAAGTCATTCGCACTACGCGAAGTAGATTTCGATAATATTACCTGAAAAAATTAGGGAAACTCACTAACTACATATTTCTTTTACTATTGTAAGTCTCCAATAATGTACCCTCTTAATCATACAACAGAGGCGATATTTACTTCCCACCTATTTTGTTCACCTCCGGTCCTCCGGTGCTGACCTGCTGATAAGTCATCGGAACCCACCGTGCGCGCGCGTCCGCCCGCAAGGTCATTGGCGAACTCTATTGTTTGACATCCCTGCACTACATTTTATAAAATGAGCACGCAAGTACATATGACTGTGAAAACAGTTCATGAGCTTTATGTAAACTTACAGCTCTTATTTATTGTTGTGGTTTCTGTGATAAATATTGCTTCTGTGTTGTATTTCATATGTAAACTAATAAAAGATCTCTGGTTAATTTCAACGTTATGAGCCAACTGCACTGAAACACAGTCATGTCTTTTGTGCCGTAACCGACAAACCACAGATTTGTTCATTTCCAAATTCATTACAAAACAGTCTACTGAATCTCAGTTCCCAACGTCCATTTGTGGTTTCACTTCATGTCATTGAATGATATTTTTAATTCATACAAATTAAATATTCAACTACAAAATATCAAACTTTATTTTTATATTTAATGTTAGATTATTCGTTTAAAGATTTTCTATTTGATATTTACCAATATCAAAGACCCCATTGTAGCATTTGAATTTTCTAAATGAAGATCAGTTTCGATACCAACGTAGGCTTTATGATTTAGTTACCATTTTTAGTCAAATAATTAATATGCTTCCAATTTTATTTCCATTTCACTCTTATCAGGTGTGGATAAAGTAATTAGTTCAAGTAGATTGTCATTTTTATCATTTTATAAATATTCTATGGTGAAAGAAAATACATTGTAGTTTTTACGTTTTTGTTTTTTTATTCTCACTTACAACATATGCGATGAAATGTGACGATGAGAAATACGACATTATGATGCGAGCAAAACATTAATCGATGGAAAGAGCAGTGCGAAAACGAGAAAAAAAAACGAGACGGCAAAATTGGCGGAAGAGCGCACCAATGGATGATCGAACGGCCCTTGTGTCCGCCCTTCGGCCAAAGATGGCATAATGAAAACCAATATCGAGCGACCGAAATACTCATCTGAAGATTCCAATATAAAAAGCAATTTAAGAGCGCTTCCCTGCCAGCAAAGAGAATCCTTTGCTAGGATCCACGGCGCTGACGACAGGCCCGGCCAACCACCCTCCCACCCAACCAACCAACCAGCCAGCCAGCCAGCCAGGCGGGCGACCGAACGACTGGGCGGCACGCAATGTAAAAGGGACTTGGCTTTTAATTTATTGCTCCTGTGCTTTGACACGTTCGCGGAACCGGGTGTTCTTTTAACAGACGCTCTGTCCTCTTCGTTAGTTCGATTTGTGTTCTCTTTTACCGTGCAGCGGAATTGGTGCTATTTGACACACTTCAAGCGATGTACGGTTCTCTTGATTCGTATCGGAAAAGGCAATCATTAATGAATGCTGTGAAATACAAACGTTTTGAAAATATTGAGGTGATGAGATAAAACGCAAAATTTATTGTCTATGTCTCCTTTGTTTTTCTCTTAAGTGAATTACATACGATATATATTTTAAACTTCTAGCCTTGCGTTGTTAAAATTACATAGAGAATAAGGTTTTTGCTAACATTCACTTGTTGAATCATCCATTTACCTCCAAGTGTTCGTAATATTTCACATTGCTCAATTTTTGAATATGTAATGAACATACATTGTTAATGAGCTGGAGCAGTATTTTCATATTTTGACAGTTGTTTTGCAATTTTTCTCTTTCGTTAATGAAAAATAATCTTGCAAAGTCACAAGAAAGTTTTTAAGTGACGTAATGGATTTTATGCATGTATTTTATACATTCCAATTCAATAAATATTTTAAATATATGAATTCCAAATTATCAATCGAGAAAAAACATTTTTCTCAATTTATTTCAAGGTATCAATCTCGCCAGCAGTATTATTAATATTAACTCTATACTAAGTTTCAAAAATACCATTGTTAAACAATCTCTTTATGTGAGTTAACGTATCCATGAAAATTCTATTTAACTTTAATCCTCAAGTCTGCGGCTGATGCACATGAAAATTCGCAAACGAAAAGTACGGCTCTGATTAGAGGCAATATTATTTTTAATGAAGTTACATTTGCATCTTTTCTCTGGGAGCCCGCGTGGTGGACAGTTTTAGCTCATGTACTGCTGTAATCCTATGAAATAAACCTCCACAAAGAGGTTTATGTATTTTTATATTTTTATAAACCAGCCTTGATGACTGCTTTCGTATTGCGTATTAAATGTTAATAAGCTCTGCATAAATCCGTAAAATGAAGTCACGGAATTTATTCACATTTAATGGAGGCTTTTCCGGGTAAATCAATAGATAATGAGAAAAAAGAACAACAAAGTCTTCTGTACTTCATTTCAGTATTATTTTCTCAGAAATGCTTAAAAATTACACTTTACGATTAATGAACGTTGACTCTATTGAAACCATTTCCATTAATACTTTTGAAAGGATTCCTATTTCCAAAAGTTTAGGATTACTGTACTTGTATAGGTAATTGTTCCACATTTAGTAAATATTTCTTCGTATCTGTCTTCTTGTTCTCGTCAGGTGTTATCCATTGATGTAAATTGTTTCGTTTTTTCACCATGCCTGAAATTAGATTAATCCACAGGTCTTTTAAAGTTTTTCTCCTTGAATTCGAGCAGTTTGCTAATATCTGGAATACTTTTGCTTCTAGGTATAGGGTTCGTCTCCTGTTCTTTGAAATTTGTATCAAATGAATATGTGCATACAATTCGAAAAAAATTATTCTTGACACGTGAAAAAATGGTGTTGCCACATACTCGTATGGCAGGCCATGGCAGCTTTTTGTAGATTCTCAGATGCCCAGCTATGGAAATCTCATTACCATTAGCAAACCTTATAATAAAAAAATATCTTTATTATACACACTACTAAATGAGATGTAAGGGCGAGGAATATTTATAAAAAAGAATATGGAGTGCTTCATTTAATACTCTCATCTTCATAGTTCAATAAATCCTTTTAAATCCTTGTGGCTATTGCCCTGTAGCTATGTCATTAAAATCAAGGTCTGTTAGAGATAGAGACTGGTAGATACATATATGTATCTTTTAACGTTTGTCCTTCAGGTCAATGGAAAGTTTAATCGTGGAATTGTTTTACATTTCACAATGATCCTAAGTGAACCACCGCAATTTAGCTGTTCGCGCTAGAGCAGGGCGCAAGGGCACAAGTGCTAGTCCCTTGAGGCTCGGACCTCCCGACTGCGCGGAGCTGAGCGCGACGGACTCTCTCAGGCCCCGGTTTTACGAGCCATTCTGTGGGCACTGACGTCACAGGCGGCGGAGGGGGTCGGCGGCGGTAGTGGGGGCGCCTTAGCTTGCTGCTCACGTCTCCGCAGAAATCGGTCATCTCCCCACCTCGACTGCGCCAGCATCCACTTGTCTGAAGCAAGACTCTTCCTATTGTGCGCGTCCGCTGCATCGTGTTGCTACGCTGTCCGCCGTTTCGGTCTTTTCCCGCCTCCGCCCCCCACCCCACCCCAGCCGCGCTGCTGTTGTGCCGTCCGCGACTGCTCCTGTTTCGGTCACCGCCGACGCAGCCATCTTCCACCGACGTCGCAGACATCTTCCACCGCAGCGATCTTCCATCGTCATTCCCTTAGCGTCGCCCTCGCCGCCCACTCTGTTTACCTCGCCCCCGCCTTCACAACCGCCCTTACCACTACTCCTCACTCTTGCCCGTACGCCATCAACGCCTTCACCCTTCTTCCTCTCCACCCTCATTGCCAAAATTGTGCCACCCCCTCACCGTCGGCCACTCCGACCTTATTCTCCGCCACAGGCTGTCGTCACTGTCACCCTCACACACCGTCCTCGCTCTCACCGTCGTCACCTGTGGACACCATTTACTGTCAGCTTCGCCTCTCTCTCACCGCTGTTCATTCCGGTGCCCTTGCAATAGTCGTCACCTCCCCCTTTCAACCGACCTTTCCGCAGTCTTCACTTCGCTGTGCTGTTGCCTTCGCCCCTCCGCCGTGAGCGACATCGACCCCCACCCACGTTCACTCCCTTCGCGAAGCGCGTCTCAGCTGATGGCGGCGTGGAGAGTACTTGCCACCCTTCGCCGCCTGGGTGGAAGGCTCTCATCGCGGCAGATCTCGCTCTCTTTCGGAGGCGTCACCGCGAGGCCAGCTCTCTTTCTTTTCAATTTGCGGATTGCCGTCTGAAGAGATGTCGAGAATGTCGGGATGTATTGTTTGGAGATATGATGAATAACATTCTGTAAAGTCTGAATTCTAATACGCTTGTGTGGAATTTGTGCAGGCGCTACTAATGACTAGTGTACAATTGTTTCTGGGCCGACTGCTCTGATCGGAAGTTATCTGCAGTTTCTCTGATCTACACCAGGCGAATGCCGGAGCAGTGTCCTAACAAACGGGCCATGGACTGCGCGCGATCTGTCCTTCCTTATCTACCTTCGTTATGTTCACACATATACACTTATGTGCACTGCACTTCCACACTTGTCGGGAGCTTAGGGCTTATCCCGGCTCGGACGATTCCCCCCCCCACGCTGATGCGAAGTCCCAGGATGACCTAGCCGAAGTGTAGGCCGGCGCCGGATCTCACCATCCAGAGGAGGAAAAACACTACCACCTCCCTTGATAAAAAACTGCACTTGACTTACGGAACTAATGACCTTAGGAGTTGATGCGATCAGAAACACGAATATAATCAATAAATCGATTCTGCTGTAGTACACCTCACATCCACGATCATTTACATCAGTTTAATTGCATCACAATTACTAGGAATTCTGAAGCACCTACAATCAGTACAGTAGTTTAAAAAGTTTATAGCGTTCCCACTATAAACTTCAGATACATTACAAAGTGCGCAACTTTTTTTGAACGGATGTTGTCATAATGTTATTTAAAGTTGTTAAAGGTCTTAACTTTAAAGATGCTTTAAAGCCATTCGTATTTCAAATATTTTCATGGTAATTTACTAAACATTCCAGTTGAATCGCACAGCTCGTTTAACGTTTTGAGGTCACTTGTGTACCTATTCAGAGTTCTCTTTTGGGAAGCCAGACTATAGTGGGCTATTCTTCTGCAGTTGAGAGAGCGAAGGCTGGGCAGTGCATTGTGTGGAAAGGCAGATTGAAATCGTGAGAATCTGAAACCAGTTGTGTGTGTTTGAATGCGTCATCGTTGTCATTAGGTTTCATCTAGGCGCCGTTATCAATGTTTTTTAATTGACGTTTGCTGTTAGAAAGAGACCTAGCACTGTTATTTTCTCTCGGGGGGTGTCTTAAACGATACCGATGAATTAAATGAAATGGCGTCCCGAATTGTTTTACATAATTACCTGCTCGATTGCATTTAAGGTTTCAGCGAAGAGGAAACTTGTGGGAATGGAAGAGAGCGGTCGTAGATGGTTAAAGTAAAAACCTCGGAGACGCTGGCTGGAGGTGGTTAACCTCAGGAATAGGAGCCGTTAACTATAGAAGCCGTGTAATTGTGAAATAGACGAAAATAAACCGACGAACTTACCAACAGAATTCATGTAGCCGGAAATTGACGTGTAACCAAAAAACGAAAATTACGAGAACTATCCGACTTATACGGCAGCTGCTTGCATGAAAGCAAGCATATTTCCACAATAATTGTGAATCGTTTAGTTTTAAATACCTATCTGAAGCGTGCACAAATGTGTAAGTTTGTCGGATATAAAACCACAAAATTTCCAAAATTTTCGTATGATAATTTTATACATTTCAATTACTTACGCTATTATATTAATTGCTATCTCTGTAAAAAGTAAACTTAAATACGATTCACGTGGCCAACTAAACAGAGCTTTTGTTAAGCCGGTTAACCTTGCTTCCTGACAACGTTGAGTAAAACATTTCATTCTGAAGCGCGCAGTTAAACTGAGTACACGCAATTTTAATGTTGTCATTTGTGTCGGGCAATATACATTTCAAACAGTTATTTAAATTGAGTGTACGTAATTTCTTGTGCTATCCATTGATATAAGAATGCGCAATTTTGCAGTCAATGGAGGAGCGAATAATATGCACTGTGTGAGTCCACGCATTATCTTATGTGATTGAGATTACATCAATCAAGCTGAACGATGCGTTTCATAGATTATTAACTCAACTGAAAATGTATTAGCATACATTTATTTGAGCATGGCATTTACCAATTATATGAATTGAACCGTTTGAGACTCATAAACTTTGATGTATGAGATTAAAGAATTAATATAATTGCTAATTGTTTCTTCAAACAAACCTTGAACAGAACGGTTTGTGCTGAACATTTCATTTAAAATGTCGATTCTCAAGAACACTTCAATCTTGAGTTTCAATTTTAATTGAAGATATTTTATGATGATTAAAAAATAGGATATCATTTACAAAATGTTAAATTGTTATTACTTACCTATTTACTTTTATTTAATAATCGTTACGTAAAAGTTTCACTTTTCAAGGAATATGCGACTTTACATTCAAGAAAATATTTTAAATTTATTTTTTGTTGATTTCAATTGGAGTGCTATTTCATTATTAGTTGATGTATTCAGCTGTTAAAAAATATAAATATCGAAAAAATATAGTAATCTAAGTATTGTAATCCTATGAGGAAAATAAGACCTTTGATTCTCTGAACCAAGAAGACTAGTCACCAGAAACTACGAAACAAGTTTACTATTTCTCTCATGGGCCATTCTTCTTCTATTAAAGAAATGTTAGTTCGTACACTTCCATCAATTTGTATACTTCGTTGCAAACACCATGTCATATTTTGTGCGATATTAAGGCCACTGGAGGGGAACGTCATGAATTTAACTATTGTTAATTTCTGTTATATTTCACTTTCATAAATAGTACTAAGTAGTACAACAGTTCCGACTCACACCTCATATTTTGCATTTCCCGGAAAGTTTCTTCTTGCAAACTGTCTCAACGTAGTGCGTAGCATATGAGGTGAACTGCTTCACTCTCAGAACTATCATTAAATACACTAAGAAACACTGTGGACTTTCACATGAAGATTAATTATGTACAGAGATATGTGCAAAAATATGTAAATATGTATCACATCTTCTGAATTACGTGATTAGAAGTTTCAAATGAAGTAATATTAAAATAAAAATATTAAAATCGCCATATACTCGTACAATACATTTATTACAATTATCGGCGGTAGAACTGTTGAACTTGTAGTAAAGAAAAAAACAATCATACTGGATGCGAGGAAACGATTGAAAAGTTGAAAAGATCACCGACGTCATGTGCATCGAGAGCATTTGTAAGTGACATAATGCCTTAAGCAACCGGGAGTTCATCAGGCTGTAAGGAAATTACTCCGACCTTACACGTTTCAAAGTTGTTTTCACAAAAGTTTGCTCGAGGGCGAGGGTCTGCTTTTCTTGTTAAACAGTACACGGGTTGCAGAGCGCCATAACTTCCGCTGGAGTCGATTCACTCGCTGCTGCCACTTCCGGCGTCGCGGAGCGGCAGTGCGGCGCTGGAGTAGCCGTCGCTTTAATTGCACGTCGAACGACAGCCCACGCTCTGCGACGCGGGGGGTCGTCGTTGTTCGCCCTCCCTCTTATCCCACCGTACATCCGCGCGCCACGTCGTGTCTTCCACGTATCTCACGTCTCCGTGCGCAGAGCGGAATAGATTTCAATTGTCAGGTGGGTGGATTGTCCCTAGCGGCACGGTCGTCCTGCTGGAAATTGTCGGTATGCAAAAGGCGGCACGATCTTCGAATGACGTTGCTTAACTCCTCTTGGTGCGGCGTCGGTTGAAGGATTATGAAGTTGCATGCAGTCATGATTCTTTAAACAAATTGGCTACCTCCGTCTTACGTGCTTATGTCGTCATAATCAGCATTGTCGGCTCTGACTACAGAAGTTCAGATTCATCTTCCAGCACGTCTGAGCTCAAATTCTCTCCGCGTCACCAGCTTTGCCAGCACATTGCAGGCAATATCGTGCCCGGGCAATATCGCTCGCGCTATTGACCCTGTCGTTGTCACTTGTGATCGCTCGCAGCGCCATCACTTTGCGTGCAACCTCATCGTCATTAAGTAAAATCTCACTTTAGAGGCTGGCGCTCCGCGCGTGCTCTGCGCCGTGAATGCGGACTGCGCACATGCCGCGCTGCTTGCCGCGCGTCGCTCCGCAGTCCGCTCGCCCGCCATTTCGTCAATACGCTCCCCCTCCCTCTATCCATTCCCCATGCCCGCCTGCCCGCCTTCTGCCGTCTCGTCCACTCGCCTGCCCACCCTGCAACCAACCTGTCCGTCTGCCCGCCCGCCCGTCCGTCTGCCCGCCCGTCTGCCCGCCCGTCTGCCCGCCCGTCTGCCCGCCCGTCTGCCCGCCCGTCTGCCCGCCCGTCTGCCCGCCCGTCTGCCCGCCCGTCTGCCCGCTCGTCTGCCCGCCCGTCTGCCCGCTCGTCTGCCCCCCCGCCCGTCCGTCTGCCCGCCCGTCCCTCTGCCCGCCCGCCCGTCTGCCCGCCCGCCCGCCCGTCCGTCTGCCCATCTGTCCATCCGTCTGCCCATCCGTCCATCTGTTCGCCCGTCCGTTCCGCCCGCCCCGCCCGTCCGTCTGCCCATCTGTCCATCCGTCTGCCCATCCGTCCATCTGCCCGCCCGCCCGTCCGTCCGTCCGTCCGTTCATCCACCCGCGCGTCCGCCCGCTCGCCCGCCCGCCCGTCCGTCCGTCCGTCCGTCCGTCCGTCTGCCCGCCCGCCCGTCCTTCCGTCCGTCCGTCCGTCCGTCCGTCTGCCCGCCCGCCCGCCCGCCCGCCCGTCCGTCCGTCCGTCCGTCCGTCTGCCCGCCCGTTCGTCCGTCTGTCCGTCCGTCCGTCTGTCCGTCTGCCCGCCCGCCCGTTCGTCCGTCTGCCCGCCCGTCCGTCCGTCTGTCCGTCTGCCCGCCCGCCCGACCAGCCGTCCGTCTGCCCGCCCGACCGGCCGCCCGCCCTGCGTCCGTCTGCCCCCCCGCCGTACGTTCGTCTGCCAGTCCGTCCATCCAACCGCCCACACGCCACCCCGGTCTACCGCCTCCCCACTGTCCCGCCACCCCGCCTCCCCGCCGACCCGTCCGCCCGCTCAGTCGCCGTGGGCTTCGCGGCAGGTCCTCCCAGACATAATGGCCGCCCTCCCACAGCTCGACCCGCCGGCGCCGCTGCCGCCGCCACCTGACGGGAACAACTTTACATGGGGATAAAGCAGTCCGGTGCGGCGACGCTGCTCCTTTGTTAACACTTGCTCCTCGGCTGCATCCGCCGGACTCACACCGCGGGCTGCCGCCTCGCAGCCCCGCACTCCGCTCCCCCGTCGTCATTGCCGCCACAGAGTGCCGCCTTCGCGGCGCAGCCACCGCCGCTGTCATTAGCGTCGTCTCTGCCTTGGCCACTGCTGCCGTCTCCCCACCGCCCACACCCAACATAGCATCATTCTCCCACTAACACTAGATACACCCCACACTACTAGACTGTAACTACTACTACTACAAAACCAGTCCTCGCCTCCCAATCGTGTTGTTTTCTTCCATTTTTATTACATTTCTCTGTGTAATTATTCCTACTTTTATATATTGTTTGCTTTCCCCTTAGTGCTCTTCTCTTTTCATCTTCGTTTCATTCTCATTTCTCTTCCACAATTTTACATTTTCTTGTTCTTCTTCCCTTTATATCAAGACTATTTAAACCTTCTTTATATTCGTTTCTTCAGTTTTGTAGTTAATCTTGCATGGTTTTTCCCTTGAGGTTTCTAATTATTGGTTCTTTCATGATTTTTCCATTGCATACGCAACATTTCATCAAATTTCCTACGTGCTGTGTCGTGGTAAGATTTGATTTCCTAGTCTCTCTCTGCATCTTAATCTTCGCATTCCGTCCCCTTTTTCATTTAAGTGAATTTCCTTTCTGTTTTCTAAAACGCGTATTCCTTCATTAACTTCCTAACTATACCCACGTCTGTTCTCTCCCTTCTCCTCCGCTGCCGTTGCCTCAGTCTCACCGTGCCTCATTCCGGACGCTCCGCACGAAGAAAATAATTTCATGACTCCTCCAGCGGCATTAGTAATCTGTGCGGCAGCGCGCGACTTCAGCTTCTCTGCGGTAGCTGCCACCGCCTCCGTCGCTGCCGCCGCCACTGCCGCCGCCTTACATCACTCCTCCTCATTCTCATCCACTTCTCGTTCTTTCTGCTCGTCACCACCTCCTCTGTGTCTCCCCCATCATCCTAATTTTTCTTCTGTTGCTTCTCCTCCGCCTCCTGCTCTTATTTCTCCTGCTTTTTCCTCCTTTCTTTCTTTTCCTCATCCTCATAATTCGTCCTCCTAACTCTTCCGTCTACTCCATCTGCTCATCATCCAGCTTCTCTACCTACTTCACCTCCTCTTGCTCCTCTTCCTCCTCCTCCGCCGCCACCGCCTCCTCTTTCTTCTCATATTTTCATCCTCTTCCACCGCCACCTCTTCTGTCTCCTCATCCTTCTTCCCCTCTTTCTCCTCCTCCTTATTCCTACTGCTCACCGTCTCCACCTCCTATTCTTGTTCATCCTCATCCTGCTGCTTGTCCACCTCATCTTTCTCTTCTTCCGCCGCCTCCTCTTTCTCTTTTTGCATTTCCTCCTCCTCTTTCTCTCCTTGTTCCTCCTCCCTCTTTTCCTACCCTTCATTTTTCTCCGCAATCCACATTCACTTCCACTATTGCTGCCTCACCCGTCGCCACCACCACCACCGTCTTGCTCTCCACCACCACCGTCACCGCCTCAACTCCATCTGCGCCTTCGCCACTGCCGGGCGGCGGGGGATTTTTATAAAAGATGGTATTAATATTTGGTCGTTGTAAGTGTCTCGTAAATTTCGTTGGGCGAGCGGCGCCGTAAATTCCAGGTACAACGAGGCGCGTGCGCCGGGCTGGTCAAGCGGGGCGCTGTTAGGCAGATTGGATGCGATGTATCGGTGATAGCCTATTAGCTTTATTGTGGCGGAAGCCGCTACTGGACATGGTGAATGAGAAACCCTAGGATAGAAATAGAAGAAATACTGTTATCCACTTTCTTTGTTTTACATAATCAACTATTTAATTGAATAACAATTGTTTCGCCTAAGTAAAATGAATTTCTTTTGCATTTTTTTATAAAATATAAATTCGAAGGAGATTATTATTTTTAACGTCATATTATCGTAATAAGTTTTTCTTGATTTTTTTCTTAAAAAACAATTAAAAATTATCTAATACATTATTTAATCTGATGAAACGAAATGGAATTGTTTAAACTATCAATATTCGTTGTTTCGTAAGACAAAGCAGCGTGCGTAATGTTTTTTCTCCAGCTAATGTGGAAGATGAAATTACTTCATTTCAGTTTCATATCATACGCAAACAAAAATATACATGTTTTTCTAATGCATGTTTTTGTCGGATAACATGTTATGATAGTAAAATGTTGTTTGTAAAGTGTTATGTTAAATTGTGATTTTTTTCTCAAATCTCATTTCATTTACAACTGTACGTGAAGGCCTTATTTTTATATACACTTCGTTCCTCTGGAAATTGAATTTCCAGTTGTAAGTTAAAACATTTGTATTTAAATATGAATTTAGAATGCTCTTTAGAAACGCTTTGAGATAAAATTAATATAAAAACGAAACCTTTATTTTGAGGCATTGTAATCTTGTCGTAGTCTACTCAGCATAGTATTGTGTCCTGGGAATGTAGTACGCGTCGTTGCTTACTTTAGACAGCGAAGGGAAGGGGGAAGTTGTGGGGGCGGTGAAATGAAACGCGTATCGGTTAACGTTCTCTCCCGAGGGAGTTGCAGCTCTTTACTTTCCCAGTTTGTGCTGCGTGTAATGTGTTATAGTTTGTGGTCGCCTGTTGTTTTTCACCGCGTTGAAAAACGGCCTCCGAGTGCTACGTTTAAGAGCAAAACTTGAATAATTCATTCAAATAATTGCCGCCGGCGGGGGCGGGCGAAGCAGGTAGTGTGTATATTTCGAAGCGACGATTTCCGCTTGGGGATTCCGGTCGTTTCGATTACGTCGAGGGAGAGAAAGCGTTTCGGGTAGTTTTCTTTCCTAGTTTCTGAAATGATCCTTGATTTTGTTCAACAATAAGACGATACTATCACATGATTGTCAATGTTTTCGATTAAAAATTTCAGTTTTTTCCCCTAATAGAAAAAAAATTCTAATAGCTAAAATCGCAAATATGTACAATTTAAATATTAATTTCTTTTAAATGGGTTCGTGAGATTTTAACGTACTACGAGTACATCTTTATCGTTATATTTATTGCTAATTTAGCGTTGCATAATTTTACCTAAGCGCTGATGGTAACTACAAACATACAAAACACATGTTCTTGGAAACTGTTTTAACAATTACGATATTTAACTTCGAATTTGTGATATTTTGCTGCATACCATTTACAGTACAAAGATAATAAACATGTATTTATTATTTCTGGAATATTTGAGGCACAAAATATGGAAACGAATAACAGTGCATATTGAACGGAATTGCCTTTTGTGGATGTGAATATGAATAAACCAACAGAATAAACGAAGAATGAAATATAATTGAATCCATATCGCGATTTAGGAAGGATAACAGAGAAAAATCGTACGGCGATATTTTATATCACTTTTATTTATGAGCAACAGTTCGTCTGGACAATGAAAACGTGGGAACCGCAATCACTACCCACATGTTGTAATTCGTGCTGCGAAACACTCTGCTTCTTTTTTAAATCTGAATTCTTGTATGATGTTTAAACATCTGTTGATTCGCTACCAGTCCATCAGACTGCGACATCTTGATTGTACTCTGCAACTGATCGGCGGAATATAATATTTTGTTTTAGGTAAAAATTGATATTGAATGCTCCTTATTTTCTCTCTTATACAAATTCTTGTCGGCGGTTATTAATGTTTGTATCTTTCGTTGTATGTACTACTTGGATCCTTCTTTCTTTCAACTATAAAGGTTTTTCTTTAAACGACGTTACATCCGTGAGTCAATGAGGGCGATGTTCTTGAACTTTCTCGTTAAATAGAGCTTGCAAATTGTATCTAAAATTTATATATAAATTTATAAGTGCACATTACAGTTTTCGAAATTGTGAACGCTTATGTAGTTTGAATTTGTTTTTTCTCATCACATACCTGAGAAGTAGAGACCTACGTAAGAAATTATTTCTATAAAGGCCTCTCTACCACCGTAATAACTCAATTTTTATCATCAATTTTGCAGCATTGTAAACATCAATTCGGAAAGCGTTTAACTTTTGTATCTACGCAAACGCCTGGATCGACGTGTCCATCACGTTTACTACAGCAGCGTGTAATCGAGATGTAGCTTCATTCGTCTGAATCCAAAATCAACCGCTACACTGTTCGTAAACCACGTCATCGTCGTTCATATATCAAACACGGCCTAAATGAGACATTGTAGTTTCCTAGACTGTAAGACATGGATACAACAAGTTTTTGTGATTGAATTAATTTCAAAATCCTCGTTGGTACTACGTCTAATTTTCATCCGAGACCCACCCAGATCGTCTCACAATCTATGGATTCTTGGCCTTCGCCGATGTTTTTAGAACTAGGAATTTTCCAATTAAATTTATATATTTTTAGACCATTTTTGAGTTGTCGCCTGCTTTTCTTGATATTCACTGGCTGGTGTTTGGAATACACCTCGTGAAATCCATACCTTTATTTCTCCTTGCGCCCAACTAACCTGTCCTTATAGAGAACACATTCGCCCGATCACCGTCCTGGCATTGCCATCAGCACCTGATCACTTGCCATGACCAATTTCCCCTTCGATCGCTGCCGCCCCGCCTTCCTGGCCTCTCCCCGGCTTCCCCGCCGCTCCTTTTACTTCGCGTTCAGACCTGTTGGCGGTCGCGTCTGCGATTGTACGTTTCGTCAGCTGACGGTCCAATTTCGGTGAAAGCGAACACGCCTAATAGCCGTGTCTGAATTTCGCTACCCGGGTTTTATAACGGCTTCCCAGCCACGGAGCGGTCAATTTCAATGTAAAAGGAATTCTTCAGATAGTTTAGTATATGAAACGAATGATAGATGTGCCTTGAGATTAATTATCTTATCCGTTATGCAATGGATTTTGTGAGAATGTGTAGCATAATCAACATAATAGTGGCAAATATTGATTAAATTAATTTTGTTATTAGTGGAAGATACATTCATTTTCGCTTTGGTTGCATCCCGAAGGTTTTAGTTGTCTAATTGTTTTATGCTCTGATACATTGCAATAATGTATAATACAATAACGAAAATTGTGTTGAAATTACTATTTTTAGTTTTATGTGTATTGCTGTATTTTGCAAAATTCTCAAAAATAATCCGTTGAAGAAATTTATTATTAACTCGATGAATTAATTTTATGCTAGGAAAATTGTAGAACATATTAGTTCGTTGTTTTCTACAGTTATTGTAGTTCCTATGTAAAAAAATTATCTTTTGCAATATATTTGCTGTTTAAGATTAAAAATCACATTTTAAAATTTACCAAAATTAACTCTGAAAAGCTCAAATAAATAGTTAAACAGGAGAAAAAATCATGAATATCGGATTTGTTACAAATATACTTACTTTCTGGAATGAAATAATTTATAACATTCGTTTAGGTGAAGGGCTTGATGATACCTGTTGATTTTTAGTGTTTGAGTTCTTGTGTGTAGATAGTCGAAAAATTCGGTGCAATGTAACATGATCTCTAGAATAATTAGAACAGTTTGAATAATTCGTAGATGTACAGATGAAGCAAATTTTATTATTTACTGTTTTCATCAATAATTTCCCACGGACAATTACGCGGTGTATCGAGCAAAAGTATTGATATTTTCTGCAAAGAATGTAATAAATTGACGTTTGTATTCCGGTGGCACGCCCTCTGTGAAATTCCGACGCCTCGCACCGCAGCGCCGCTCCGAGAGTTAATCCATCTCTCGACGAATGATGAAGCGGGGGCTGGGATCTGTTCGTTCCAGCTCTTCATGCTTCGATTTTACGCCCGTCGCCACTAAAAATAAGCCACAGAGAGCGGCCGCGTAGCAACGGCGCGTTATTTTTGTTGTCGAATTCACTTGCACGTGAAACTCCCAAGCGATAAATTACCTCCGTCGAACTTCTAGCCTCTCTCCCGCCCCCGCAGCTCGCTTCGTCCCGCCGCCGCCGCAGCGAGGTAAGCGAAGACGACGCGCCATTCGTTATTTTTATGCGCGTGGCGCCAGTCAGGTGTTTGCGGCTGATACACGCGCCAATACGCGTTGTGATTTACGCGTCAGTCTCGGCAAAATGAGTGACCACGATTAGTGGCCATAAAAACGGAAACCGCGTCGTTAACGGGGAAGAAAAAAAATGAAACAAAAATGTTCCGTATTTGAAACGAGGTCGTTATCGAATCTGGAAAAATATTCGTTTTGAACTTGTGGTAAACGGTCACGGAGGCCGTACATTCAACTTGAATCAGAATGTTTGTGGCTGGATTTGGCAGCACCTTTTGAGTTCGATGTTCATTGACATAAGACTATAAGCAAAAACGTTTTCTATGTTCAAAACACTATTTTTTTCACAACAGTAATTTGAATACTGAGGAAACGGAGCTATAATTATCTCTGAAAGATAAATGTGCTTTCAGATTAATTAACTTGTCAGATACTTTGTGAATTTCGTAATTGCAAATATAAACACATATATTCAAAAGCTTTGTAATTATCCAGTTTTTTGGCCATGTAACCATTCAAGATGTACATAGTAATCAACTTCAATGTCGTAGGTGTAAAATGCCAATTAGAATAATGTAAAACCATTTCATTTATTACAATATTCATTTAAGGAAAACAGAACATGCATTTTTTTACACAAGCGGTATTAACTGTCGAGAGGAAATCAAACAGATATTCTCGGATTTGGATGAAGCGACCAAATGAAACGTGAAACGAAAAATCACAGTTGGCTGGCCTGATGAAAAGCCCCGCGCCAATTGCTCGCGCTGTGGCCGCGTCTGCCGACGAACCCTGCCCGACCGGTTGCAACTATTTTCTATCCGGCGGACGCGGTAATAAACAGCTGTTTGATTACCGAGTGGTTTTCTCTCCGCGCCACACCAACGCCAGCGACCCCGCGAGCTCCGATGATTCAAGCAAATAGGGAAATCCGCGGCGAATTGTTAAAAAAAATAATAAAAAAAGCAGCAAACAGAAGGTAAAGTGGACGTTGGGAATTAATGTTTTCTGTTTTTATTCGCCGTGGAGTTCTTAATGTATACATACGCGTTCTTATTTCGTTGAATTGTAATTCATTATACAGCTACATTAGGAGATTACAATGCAGAAGCAAACATTTTAGGAAATAAAAATGTTTGGGTTGTTTAGTGAACAAATTCATTTGAATAAAAAATACAATAAATATGAAATAGGTGTATAATAATATTCACCTATAAGTGAGGGACTGGTCAAACCAAAATGCTGAACGAGAAAGTAATGATTTTAAAAAACATTATTGGAGTTTTCCCTGCATTTTGCTGATCGTTGTAAAACTCCGTGTTTCATTTAATACAGCAAACAAAAGGTGGAAAGTAAGGGTGATCACCTACACGTGGTTTACTTAATTAGTAACCAGTATTTTAAAATATTTCACGATATTCACAAAATGGTTAACATAAATTAAAACGCGAACACATGCACGTCACATACTATTCCTTTTCGCCACTTTCCATTTAACCAACACTCCAATTTCTATATTTTGTTACCTATGAAGTTCAGTTGTGCCGTTTTCCTCTCTGAATCAATTTTTTTTCTCTGTGTGTGTCTTTCTTCCTCTATCAGGCAATTTTTCATTTCTCATTTTTAATTATTTTTCCTACTAATTTTATTTTTTTAATTTCAGTTTTGTCATATAAAACCCGTTTCGTTTTTTAGGCGATTGTTTGCCTTTTTGCACCTACATTCGTTTCTCGCCTCCCATTTGTTCATGGCTCTTGTACCGTTCGGGGCGTATCCCCATTGCATCTCACGGTCAAAATTTTCTTTGCCTCCTTCTCTAAAAAAGGTAGAGCCCGATTGCATCTCAGACGTTATCGCGCGTTCTGGAGAGATCAGCAAATTCCAAACCTTTTATTTTCCTCGTGAGGTAAATCTGCAAAAGAAAGTGCTCGCCTAGGTACCAGTGCTTCGAATATTACCCTTTCGGGGAACAGAAAGAGAATAATCACAAGTGCTCCTATTAAAATTCTTAATTTTGTCTACTCTTGTATTGCAATAACCGGATTGAAAGAGTAGGCAAAGCATATTATTTTGAAATTAAACTACACGAAATACTCATTTACTGAAATTTATTTGTAGGCACACATGTAATCCTGCGGTGTTCACCTGTTTGGAGGTTCTCTCTTGAATGATATTTATTTGTGTCTTTCCCTTTTATATGTTGTCTTCCCCCTCGACCCATAAGTACCGTGTGTGCTGGATTTTGGCAAGTTTTGCTGTTCCTCCTCTGCTGGAACGTGACATCCGGTGCCGACCTGCAGGTCGACTTTAGGTGTCTCCCCTATCCAGACATCATCAGAGAACAAGAATAGAGAAGCGAAGATCGCGCGTGGTCCATGGACTGTTTGCCGGGAATTGATAAGAGAAACCAAGCAAAATTCCTTCTGAAATAAAGCAGAGGTACTAGAATTTAAATAACTATGTTTGCTCCCCCCCCCCACAATTGTACGTGCCTGAGACGCTTTGCCGACGGCCGTCTTTTAAAATGAAATTAACTTCTGCTTTTTTCACAATTAGTTCTGCAATAAGTTTTGGTGAATTTTAATACATTATGTACGAAAAACCCAATTAATTTACAATTACAACAGAGATGTTACCTAACGGCAACTCAATCTGAATCTAAGATCTAATGGTATCTTATTAGTCGTCTGGTTTCTTTGCTATTACCCAACAGGTTAAGCGCCAAGATTCTCAAGCTCTGCTGACATCTGGAACCGTAACTGGTTATTACTTCATTAACAGTATTTACATGCAAAACGCTATGGAGGATTGCATTAGAAATACCCCCAAGAGCATGAGCAGCCGCCCACGCCGCCGGCAGACTCTACTCCAGACGGCGGCGCCGCGCCGTCCCTTCGTCGCCCCTCCGCGCCGCTGCGCTCCCAGACGGCGCCGCGCCGCGCCGCACCGCGTGCGGCGTCCTTCGGCCGGGTTGCCGGTTTTTCGAGCTGACCTTCACATCGTCACGAAGGCGGGCGGAAAGCGGAGTTTATTATTGTTTTCACGCTCTGCAGCGTCTTACGGAGATTTGTGCCGCATCGTACAGCGGCCACTCGAACGGCCTTCCCCGCGCTAGGCGCCGCGCGGGCTTCGTTTGGATGAGGATGAGGATTAGGGTGGGATAGACGGAGAATTAGAGGAATTTCCAGAGGGCATGCGAGAACGTTCGTAAAGTGTCATGGTGTGAGTTATCCAGCACTCCAACACTTACAATGTTAGAGCTTGTGACGAGCGTTCAGATCGTTGATGATATGTCTGGGCGTGAGAATGAAATAAGAAGGAAGTGAGAGAAGAAAAAAACAAAAACAGAAACGAGGCTCTTGAGGAGTATTCTTATACACTTGCACCTATTTTCTTACCATTCTCGGCTTCAAACGTCTTGGTTCGTAAAAGTCTCAGAAATTTAAAAGGTAATTTTCATTTGTATTCAATATTTTTCGAATTAACTTAACTTAAATTATAACTCTCCTTAGTATGGCAGTACACGTAGAATTCATTAAAATTTTCTTAAACGTTGGTTTTTAAGACTAAGTAATTTATTTAAAAAATATTTTACGAGATTACGTTATACACTGTTCAAACGATGAACTTCGCAGGGTTTGTGCGTTATTTTCCTTACTCGTTCCTAATTACTGCTTATTACAATTAATGACGACGGCTTTATCGACGATGCGTGCGATGAAGAGAGATAATGATCCACTATGATTATCCGCATTACAAAACCTTGGTCGATTAACGCAGTTTATCGACCCGTAGGTGTTTATTTCTTACCTAATCCCCGCATTCCGACAGCACTCGCTAGATGATTGATATCATGTGATCACTATGAGTGATTGTCTTTCATGTGATCGTTGTTTCTACTCATATGTGTTTGCTTGGCTGCAACTTCTTATACTATAAGTTTTCTTTCCATTATAAATGACGCGACTCCGCATTCATCAACGATCAAGTATTTACAACTCTTTAAAAGGTGTAAAGACATTATCACGTCGTTTTCAACAAGAACGCCCTCGCGAATTTATTTTGGCTGCGGAGTGTGGAAAGGAGTGGAATTTCCGCGTGAACAAGGATAAAGGAGGTCGTTCGTTAGACCTGCACCAGAATAAACGCATCGCTATTTTCGCCCGCGCGTATAAGCGTGTTCATTGCGTGGGCGATGGAATGTGCGTCGGTGGGATTAAGGTCGCTGGGACCTCACGGCTACTGCCAAGGCTGCTTCGGGGATCGGTGTGCAGGCAGAGGTAGAACTGAGAATAGAGTAAAGGGATGATGACCTATACAGGCACGTTTTATGGGACAGCGCTTAATAAAGTATTTGAAATCTCTTTGCAGGATCAGTTTTTATTTTCTCGCCTAACGAAGCTCTTCGTAAGAAGAGAATGTTATGTAATCGTGCGCCGGAAACCGGCGAATTTTTTCGATCGCTACCCTCTATAAACTGGATGCGATAGCGTTAGAAATGGTTGCTGCAAGTTCGAGATTGAAGTTTCGTAGAGCAGGAGATCTTAGGTTCGATTTCCGACTCTATCGTCGGCCGCTACCGGGATGAACGCAGAGGTCGACTGTTCTGATTGATAATTCCCCTGGTTTATCTGATCCATCCTAGCCATCGATTCCCACGATCTTGAAAGACTTCACAAATGTCAGATCAGAGAGAGAGAGACAGAAAGAGAGGGAGAGAGAGAAGAGACAAACATATCGAGAGTCATACTGACAGAGGTCATACAGAAAAAGATCGAGAGTCATACAGAAAGGACTGCCACGGAGAGAACGGACTGACTTGGCTGACTTGCAGACTTGCAGACTGGCTGACTTGCAGACTGGCTGACTTGCAGACTGGCTGACTTGCAGACTGGCTGACTTGCAGACTGGCTGACTTGCAGACTGGCTGGCTGACTTGCAGACTGGCTGGCTGACTTGCAGACTGGCTGGCTGACTTGCAGACTGGCTGGCTGACTTGCAGACTGGCTGGTTGACTTGCAGACTGAGTGACTGACTGACTTGCAGACTGAGTGACTGACTGACTTGCAGACTGAGTGACTGACTGACTTGCAGGCTGACTGACTGACTTGCAGACTGAGTGACTGACTGACTTGCAGACTGAGTGACTGACTGACTTGCAGACTGAGTGACTGACTGACTTGCAGACTGACTGAGTGAGTGAGTGACTGACTGACTGACTGTGTCTCACACACTATGTCTCACAGATAGACTGTGTGACAGGCTGCCTTATTGACATACGCACGGACATAACCTTTCTCTGAAGTAGTTTTCTGGTTGCCCGAGCATCCTGCCCCCGGCTGAGGAATACCACTTTTAAACTCTCCCACCTGCCTCTTTTGGTAGGTGTTAGGAAGTTCGAATAGGTGAAATATCTAGCAGCGGGCGTGCAAATGTTCAATGAAATCGACCCTTCAATGCCTTTGTCATTTTGTTTTACAACTGCTGCTATTTACGATCAGAGAAAAGAATGCAAATTATTTAAATGATAGTTGTGAGTATAACATTAGTTGAATAAATTACGTGATATTTTATCGTAATTGTTAGAATTACATAGCATATCGAGATTTGAATTATCTTGGTAATATTGGAGGCGCAATGTATCATCATTCACCGTCCAACAAATGCAATATGGAGATCATGTAGAAAATAAAAATCGCCGTGCACATATAATATTTATTTTCATCTTTTCAACAAGTTGTTTCAAAACTACGATGATCATTTATATTTCAATATTCATACCTCTCAAAAAATAAAAATGTGTGTAGGATTCACGTGCTATATTAAAATGTATGAGAAATACAGATCAATGGATCGGATGAGATTGGCATATTGTAAAATTATTTTTTAATATTCCAATTCATAAATTGAAAGATGATGTAGCCGTAAATATATTAATTATTTAAATTTTATAAGAGAGTGAAAATCATCGACGATATATCGGCATGGTGTAGCTGATGTGTTCTAAAGTGCTGTTGGTTTTTGAAAGGTAGAATTTTTCATTTAAAAAGCCTCTTTTTCTCTGCATGCAGGCAACAAAGCGCAGACAAGAAAAGTAATTTTTTTTAGATTTATGTATGAGGAAAGTTTTATTTCATCGTGCGTTGTAAACAGCTTTCTGACTTCAGATAAATAAAAAATCGAATATTTAGCATAGAATTTTTAGTGTTTTTGTCATGAAAACATGATTCCAAGAAGAATACAAAGCGATGTATCAATTTATCACTTTAATTAATTGCGTACATGTTTTTGTAATTACAAAACTCAACTGGAAACTTTAAGAAATTATTAAGGAAACAAATTGGGCTGAATAATGGCTGGGAAGAAAACTATTCAAAAACGAGAGATGCTATTGTCTTCTGTGAACATTTTTTTAAATTATCTAGTCACACCAGAGAGAATGTGGTTGGATGGGTGGGACGAGGAATTACAAAGATATAAAGGCATAGATATTCTAATTGCGGTGAGGTGTTTCAGATCTAACCCTGTGTACAGAGTGGTACTGGGCAGGGGCCTATTATTCTTGGTTAGTGCATCGTATGTACAGCCGACCTTAAATATTCAGAGATCCACAGGCAATTACCAGAGGCGGTCTTCTTTGTGGTAAGAAATGTATACAAAATAATGCTTTATTTCAATTTTGATTAATTAACGTACGTTGAATTTTCTAGGTAGGCAAAGTGATCGAAATTGAAAAGAAACTATCGTAAAGTAACTTCCTATTTTAATCCTGTATTTTTTAAATATATATAATCACACCTGCACTAAAACCTTGCCAGGCGACAAACATTCTGCTCTGCAAAAGAACGGATAACATAGCCTGATGAATAGAATGCATTACTTTTGACTACACGAAAAACACAGAGTGAATGAAGTCTGTTTTGGCGCTCTTCTATTGCGCCCCACCCACTATTTCGCCTAGTTCGCCGCCGCTGGTCGAGTGTGACTCAGCGCGAGTGAAGCGACCGCGCCGCCGAATCCCGCGATCCGACTCGCTGCGCCTCATCTCCCCACTTCCGGTTCGGTCCGCGTTCGCGCAGCGGCCTTCCGCGGTCCCACGCTCGCGCAGGCGCAGAGCGCCCGCGCCCGCCCGCTGCGCGCGGCCCAGGGTGGCCACCTTGTGGAAAACCGGCGAAAATCATGGAATTTCAGGGCTCTGAAAAAGTCAGGGAAAAATCAGGGGATTTTGATTCTGTGGAAAAGTCGGGGTAAAACCAAAGAATTACATTATTCTCGTAAGTGTTTAGAGGCTTGTAAAACTATATATTCTTTAGTACAACTTATTACTTAGTAAAAAGTTATTTTTTGCTCAATTTTTAGTTGTTGAGAAAATATTAATTTGTATTTTCTCACGGCGAAATCAGAGAGCTGTCTGTTTAGTATCAGGCTGGTTTTAATATTTTTTTAAATAATGTGAAATTAAAAATCTCATCAAGAAAACATGAAAATTCCACTGAAGTTTCTCGCGTAGCAGCAGATCGCCCGCGCCCGCCCGCTGCGCGCAGCCCAGGGTGGCCACCTTGTGTAAAACGAGGAAAACCGGCGAAAATCATGGAATTTCAGTTCTCTGAAAAAGTCTGGGAAAAATCAGGGGATTTTATTTCTGTGGATAAGTCAGGGTAAAACCAGAGAATTACATTATTCTCGAAAGTTTTTGGAGGCTTGTAAAACTATATATTCCTTAGTACAACTTATTGCTTAGTAAAACGTTATTTTTTTGCTCAGTTTTTACTTGTTGAGAAAATATTAATTTGTATTTTTTCACGGCGAAATCAGAGAGTTGACTGTTTAGTATCAGGCTGGCTTTAATATTTTTTTTAAATAATATGAAATTAAAAATCTTATTTGGAAGACATGAAAATTCCACTGAGAAAACGGGAATAGTAAGGTAAATTAAAGGTAAAGTAATAGGTAAGGTAAAATTGTGTCAGAAAGTGAGTAGTCTCCCGGCTTCTGCATGAGGATCTTCATATGCGATGCAATTCGAGAGAGGGGTAAAGATGAGCGAAATGGGGTGGCTCACTCTTTGTTACCTAACAATTGAAGGAGATATTCTTTTCCAGTTTATACATAGTCGCATCAATATCAATGGTCATTAGCAAATATTACCTTTTACAATCGATTTCAGGAGTAGCAGCGTTTACAATTGTAATGTTACAATATTCACAATAACTCTTAACAGCAGCAGTATAGAAGACATTTAGTGTAACAATTATGCCACAGAAAGAAACATTTAAATAATTAGTGCTCAATACACTTGATCTTAAAAGGAAAACTTTACTTCGGAGATGTAAGAAGAAAATATAACATTTCATTAAAGGTAAAAAAATATTATTTTTTCCTGGTATTCAGGGGATTCCAAAAGTGACTCAAATACTTCGACCTGCAGAAACATTTGTTTATTGATAGTGTCATTTGGGAATTAATTATATCATATTTAAGAAGTAGAGTGGGGTTATAACAATATCGACAGACAGGAGGGGTACTTTCATTCAATAAATATTTTCTTTAACCCTGGCTGAACTTCAATAATCTTTATTTTATACATGTGTACGTACATTGGAGCACAGACTGTACCAGCTCTTCGGCAAGGTCAAAAACCCTAGCGCAGCCCAACAATGAAACGATCTGAAAGGCCTGCGAGGAAAGGAAGGAAAGGAAGGAAATGAAGGAAAGGAAGGAAAGGAAGGAAAGGAAGGAAAGGAAGGAAAGGAAGGAAAGGAAGGAAAGGAAGGAAAGGAAGGAAAGGAAGGAAAGGAAGGAAAGGAAGGAAAGGAAGGAAAGGAAGGAAAGGAAAGGAAGGAAAGGAAGGAAGGAAAGGAAGGAAGGAAAGGAAGGAAGGAAGGAAAGGAAGGAAGGAAAGGAAGGAAGGAAAGGAAGGAAGGAAAGGAAGGAAGGAAAGGAAGGAAGGAAAGGAAGGAAGGAAAGGAAGGAAGGAAGGAAAGGAAGGAAGGAAAGGAAGGAAGGAAAGGAAGGAAGGAAAGGAAGGAAGGAAAGGAAGGAAGGAAAGGAAGGAAGGAAAGGAAGGAAGGAAAGGAAGGAAGGAAAGGAAGGAAAGGAAGGAAGGAAAGGAAGGAAGGAAAGGAAGGAAAGGAAGGAAGGAAAGGAAGGAAGGAAAGGAAGGAAGGAAGGAAAGGAAGGAAGGAAGGAAAGGAAGGAAGGAAGGAAAGGAAGGAAGGAAAGGAAGGAAGGAAGGAAAGGAAGGAAGGAAGGAAAGGAAGGAAGGAAGGAAAGGAAGGAAGGAAGGAAAGGAAGGAAGGAAGGAAAGGAAGGAAGGAAGGAAAGGAAGGAAGGAAAGGAAGGAAGGAAGGAAAGGAAGGAAGGAAGGAAGGAAGGAAAGGAAGGAAGGAAAGGAAGGAAGGAAAGGAAGGAAAGGAAGGAAGGAAAGGAAGGAAAGGAAGGAAGGAAAGGAAGGAAGGAAAGGAAGGAAGGAAAGGAAGGAAGGAAAGGAAGGAAGGAAAGGAAGGAAGGAAAGGAAGGAAGGAAAGGAAGGAAGGAAAGGAAGGAAGGAAAGGAAGGAAGGAAAGGAAGGAAGGAAAGGAAGGAAGGAAAGGAAGGAAGGAAAGGAAGGAAGGAAAGGAAGGAAGGAAGGAAAGGAAGGAAAGGAAGGAAGGAAGGAAGGAAAGGAAGGAAAGGAAGGCAAGGGAGGAAAGGGAGGAAAGGAAGGAAGAGAAACAGCGGAACGTCTCGAGTCGCGCGTGCCCCTGTGGCGGCGGAGCGTGTGCGAGTCACGCGTTGCGCGTGCTGCGTTGACGCAGCGGTTCGCGGTACCGCGACCTGAATTAAATGTCAGTGAACGCCCTTTCGCGTCGTCTATTTTCGCGGAGAGCCACGCCACCCTATGGCTCCCGCTATCTTTAAACTGCGCCGTGCGTCTAGCGTAAGATCTTTCAACAGTGCGTTCTCAGCTGCATTCGGCATCATCGCTCTACCCGATGGTATGTTCTGTTCTTCGTATGACGACACTAGAGAGCCAGATAATGATTGCGTTACCGATTTGATAGTCGTTAAGCTTCGTTAAGCTATGTGGTTATTGGTTGTAGAAAGAGCAGAACAGTTATAATGTACAAATATTGTACTTGTTTGAAAATTATTTTCATGAAAGAATGTTCATCATTTTATATAACACTTTCAAAGAGACCCTTAGAGCTCAAGTGGCTTAACTCGCATTTTCTCGTTCTTTTCCTAGTATTGTTATAGACAATTCAGCAGTACCTTATTTTCTTTTTTATGCGTATGATTAGAAAGATTTGTTTTAACTCATATTGACAGCACTAATTAATTTTCTCTAGTTACAGACTGGGCACAAGGATTTAAATGGAATTACACCACTTGCGACGTAAAGAAGTATGAATATGAAAAAATATGAAATGTAGTTAACAACCCCCTGTTTACATATATTTTTGTTTCTTATCATCAACATTACAATTTACATTCAGTGGTCCGTTGTTGAAGACATCGGGATGGAACTTGAGTCCAGAATTAGTCTAGAGATATAGCCTATTGCATTTGCATTTCTTGTGATACGAAAAGGAAAAGGTTAACGTTGACAAGAAGTAACGTATAAACACAACTTTTGTTCTGTTAATAGAATGACACTTGCTGAACACGATTATTAACTTAATTTAATAAAATACGAAAAAAAGAGTTACACCACTTGGATTTTCATGGCTCAAATATAAGTAAAACAGACATTACCATGAAAAATGAAACATTGTTTTAGAATCGGTAAAATAATATAAATTAATTAGAGATTTTTACCGAGCTAAACCTAAAAAAGCATTGCTATTTCAATTTTAAGTTTTAATAAAATGTTCAATATTTGTACACTCAAATGTGGATGAATTTACTCTAATTAGTTGTAAACGTAAAAAGACTAATAGATCAAAAAAGGAATTATAAACATAAAAAATTATGAAAGATCTTTTTAATTAAATCACAGTTAGAAAACCATTGAAGTGGATTATAAATTAATTGATAGAAATAAATGAGACAAACATCTTCGCCGTTTTGCGTTCTCCATTGCATATGGCACGTTGGGGGTATTCCATAAATTACGTAACGCTAAGGTGGGGTGAGGTGGGGGTTGAGGCGGCGTTGCGTAGGGGTAGGAGGGTTACAGTTCAGTGTTACGTAATACCAGTGCTTGTTGGATAAAGTTTTAGGTCACGAAACGCATCCCAAATTATTAATTTAATACAAATAGTTGTATATTCATAATATAATTTATTAATTATTCTCGAGGTATCTGAACGTCATTCCGTCGCTTTTCGTCAGAAATCGAGCCCTGCGTAATGCTAATGTTTATATTTGATTTTTTTTTAAATTAACATTTTCTGAAATAATTTCTATTATTCATTAATATACTAAAACAGTGAAATATTGAAAAATTAAATTTAAAAATTATTAAATTAAAGAGCTATTATGTATATTGATACACTTTTTCATCGATGTACGACTTTTTCATTGACTGAATCTTTTACATTACGAAGGAAATATTCAAACCTGATGTAGTGAGTTTTAGAATCTAATTACATTTTACACTACAAATGGGGTCCATGCGTCACGACGGTGTGTGCACGGCTTATCTGAAATTTTCTTGCTTGTTTGCACTTCTTTCGTACAAAAAAATTAACAATCTTATTGTTAGTTGCAGCCTGCTTCGCTAACTAAGTCAGACAAAAATTATAATAAATTTTAATATACAACACAAAGTTAATACAACTCGTCCCTTTTTAATACTTTGCACTTATTATAAATTGAAGGGGGTGTCTTGTCACAAGCATTACTTAATTTTTTAGGGGGGTTCATGTGCGCGTTACAGGGGGGAGAGGGATTATTCAAAATTCTCCAAATTTGCGTTACGTAATGTTCAGACGGTCCCTTGTCAGTTCGAATGCATCTCGATTCTTCCAAATCGCTTTCTTCAAGTTGCCTTAACTATATCTATTATTATTCATACCTCAAGACTGGAAGGATGTAATATCCTTCCGCGGTGAAGTGAGCGTACCTTACGAGCTGGCACCAGAAACTCGTCAAATTTGGACGGCGAACGACGGAGGGGCTTCGAAAAAAACGAAAGCGTCGAGACACGTCGGTTGTTGTGTTGCGTTGTGTACCTTGACTACATCCGGTCGCCTTCCTGAAGCTGTTCTGACGCTGTGTTGTCGAGGTGCCAGCGCCGCCTTCGCCCCAGTTGCCACGCATGCCACATTGGCTTGAATCTGGCTGAATGGCCCTCCTAACAAAACTAAATTAAGCAGAGCAGTAAACATTAATAGATATTGACCGTATAAAAAAACTACAACTTGGCCCAATTCCTTGAACTTGCTTTACTTAGAAATAGCACTACCATGTCGCATCGCTTTCTTGTTCATCAACCATATTCAAATCTCCATAGCCATCTCATCTGGTCGCATTCATTGCTGTTCCCTCCGTTTCTCTGTCTCTATCGCCACCCTCACTTCCACCGTCACAATCACCGCCACCGCTTCATCACCGCCCTCGTCACAGCACCCGCCTCCGCCCCGCCCCGCCACCTTCCCGCCCCGTCCCGCCACCTTCCCGCCCCGTCCCGCCCTCGTCCCGGCGCGTCCAGTCCCCGTCCCGTCCCCGTCCCGCCCCCGTCCCGCCACCGTCCCGTCCCCGTCCCGCCACCGTCCCGTCCCCGTCCCGCCCCCGTCCCGCCCCCTTCCCGCCCCCGTCCCGCCCCCGTCCCGCCCCCGTCCCGCCCCCGTCCCGCCCCCGTCCCGCCCCCGTCCCGCCCCCGTCCCGCCCCCGTCCCGCCCCCGTCCCTCCCCGTCCCGCCCCCGTCCCGCCCCCGTCCCGCCCCCGTCCCGTCCTCGTCCCGCCCACGTCCCGCCCCCGTCTCGCCCCCGTCTCGCCCCCGTCTCGCCCCCTTCTCGCCCCCGTCCCGCCCCTGTCCCGCCGCCGTCCCGCCCAGTCCCGCCCCCGTCCTGTCCCCATCCCGCCCTCACCCCGCCCCCGCCTCGCCCCGCCCCTGCCGCTCTCCCGGCCACACTCTCGCCGAGCCCACGACCCTGCGCCGCGCCCCCCATCCTCCGTCACCACCCCGTCACCGCCCTCGCCACCTCCCCCGTCACCGCCGTCGCCACCGCCCTCGCCACCGCCCTCGCCACTGCCCTCGCCACAGCCCTCGCCACCGCCACTCGCCACCGCCCTCGCCACCGCCCTCTCTACCGCCTTCGCCGCCGCTATCGCCACCCCTCCCGTCCTCGCCCCCTCCCTCTCTGTCCCCTCCCCTCCCCGCCACCGTCCTCCCCAAAGCCCTCCCCAACGCTCTCGCCTCAACCCTCGCCACAGTCCTCACCCTCGCCCCCGCCTTCTCCAACGCCCTTTCCCTCGCCCTCGCCCTCGCCCCAACCTCCGCCCCCGCCACCACTCCGACCCTCGCCCTCGCCTCCACCCCTGCCACCGCTCCTACCAAAGTAACCATCGCCACATCACTTAAAACACCAGTCGCCATTTCATCCTCACTTCCGCTTATCAACGAACATCCATAGCCTTTGCCTATACTATTTCGTCCGTCACCACCGCCCCAGCCGCCGTCGCCGCGTCGCGTCTAATGGGAGTGTCTCCGCGACGTGCCGCGCGTGTTAGTTATGCGTCGATGCGCGCGCGTCGCATCGCCTCGCGCCGCCTTTGGAAATGAGTTTTCTCCGCTTCCTGTTCCCACCGCGTACGGCCGGGGAGCGCGCCTGTTTTTTTCGGATGGCCTTTGTTTAAAAAAAAACGAGGGCGCGGGGGGGGGGGAGGGAGACAGTTCTTCTGCTCGCGGCTCTCTCAGTTCCGCTCCGCGCCGACTGATTGTTCGCTCATGCGCGGTGGAGGTCATCCATCACGCGGTGCTTTGGTAAAGCGATTGCCCAGGAATTTATCATTCGTTTTTACATTGGTCCTGCCTACGGTGCTACAGCCCAATTCGTCCCTTGTCTATCATCAGTGTACTCTCTGTTTTGTCGGAGTGGCCGGATATTTATTGATTGCGTCTACCGAGGTCATTAGTCTCGTAAGTGTAGTTCCAGTTATGTCGTGAGCGGTGGCGGTTTTCCTCCTCCGCTGGAACATGAGCTGCGGTGCCGACTTGCATGTCGATTTGCTGGTTTTCCTTCAGGTACCTCCCTCAGTGGGACATCGTCCTAGCCAGGACAATACCTATGCCCCCGACAGATCTCCTACCATATGTGGTAGTGTAGTGCATGTAAGTGTAAGTGTGTGCAAGTAAGGGGTGAAGATAGGTCACGGAAGAGCAAGGAAAGATCACGGGCGCTGTATGACCCAGTTGATAGGGCACGGCTCCGTCATTCGCGTGATGTTCATCGGAAAAACCAAGAAAAACGACCGATCAGAGTAGCCGGTTGCTAGAACTCTCCCCCAATCAGTGGTTGAATTCCACCTGTGAAAAGTAGTAGAAGTTCGTTGGAAAGTAGTGGAAGTCGGTCAGAAAATCCTCCATCGTCGTGGCTCGAAACCGTGGACATCTCGTTCTCGGCTTTATTGGCGGGAGTCTTTCGCAGATGCAAATGGGAGAAAGCCAAAAGTCCTAAGAATGCGATTGAGGAAAGAAGGGAATAAATGATCGACCGCGGTTCATGCCCCGTTGACCAAGGAATTCCTCCGGCATTCCCTTGCAGTTGACCAGAAGAAAACCACGGAATGAGCATCCGTCCTCACGAAGTATCATCCAGACCGTTGTCTGACCCAGCTACTTAGCTTCTGTGAAAAATTGTCTGATTTCCAATATTCTTTTCTGGAATGCAACGAGCACATGGGACATGAAACACAGGGATACTGTATTCATTGGATGTGTGTGAACATGTATCGATAATTGGGTCATTATCTTGTCTAACTTAAAGCCGGAAAAATAATAGACTAGTAATGAATCGAAAGATATGTGAATTATTAATTGGGTTTTGAAGATTACAACAACGTTCGCCGTATGTCCGGATTTTAGTAATTATTTTGAGAAGTCGAATGAAATTGAGGAAGTTATTCATCACATTTTTGTTCTTGGATGTGGCTTTATCTTGTCTTAAATTGTCTACGACATTTTTGACGATTTATGACCTTCCATGCATGTAAAACCGGCTAAAAGCTTGGAAACTTGGAAAAAATATTTTTATTTCACAAGGATACGTTTGCGTAGAACTGAACTAGTGAGAAATGTTGAACATTTTTAGGTTTTGTGGTGCACAGTACATCCAAGAATTAACCACTCTTCCTGACTCTCTCTCTCTCTCTCTCACTCTCTCTCTCTCTCCCTCCCGCACGCGCACACGCACACGCTCGCGAGCATAGTACATTCGCACTCACAACTCGCATCCATACCTGCCTCCCAAATGTTGCGTAACACGGACTGAAATTATTCACCTGCTGTACGTTTGGTAAGATTCTGCGGGTACAAGCTTTGCAGCGAGAATGAAATGGCCGTAGGGTGAGGCAGGTTGGTGAACGGAGGACAAGCAAGTAGCCTCCGGGACTCCACCTCCTGGTAAACCTCCTGACTTTTACTTTCAATGGACTTTTATTTCTTGGCCGTCGCATTGTCCTTTCACGCTGGAGTAGTAAAAAGCGGTGTCGCTGTCGGCGGCGGCGGCGGCGGTGGCGGTGGCGGCGGCTGTGGCGGTGGCGACCGCACCCGTTGCCTTCCACCCTCGCTCGCTCTCTGGGATTCAGAATGCTAATCACAGCCCCCTACCTCCCGCTGCTTCGTTTCAAGTAGGCCGCGCCAACCGGGAAGTTCTGCTTACGCTCCCCAAGTTTTTACTTGGCTTGAGCCAGGTAGAATGCTGTCTGATGCCCCAAATAGGGAGTTGGTTCGTTATTAAGGATAATTCGCCCGAAGTGTATTGTGTTTTATGCGGCTGCATTTCGTACATTTCTCTTACATAAAGGATGTTTATTTGTGCAGATGAGGTTTTACGGAATGCTTTAAATAGAATTCGTTCTTTTAATCATAATGTAAATCAAAATCAAATTATAGGTTCTACAACAGCACATACTTTCTCATACTGTTTCTAACTTGTGCAATTTTCGAAAAGTGAGGGAGTTCAACGAAAAGGAGACCTGCGCCTTTTGGAGCGAAAGAGTAAACAAAAATGAATATACCGTTTTCAGTACTTCAGTGACACAGAGAGGGCTTCCACCAAAGCTTTTACAAACTAGTGGTGCTAAAACAGCACGTTCTTTCTCGCCCGTATTTTCACGCAAAATTACGAGAAAAGTACTCAAATTTTCGAAAAATTGTACATGACTTTATTTCAAAATCTATCTTTAAGGAAAAGATTTTGTAAGGAAAAAATCTCTATCTTTAATCTTTTAGTTGTAGGAAGACTATGAAAAAATTTTGAACTTTTTCAATTTTCGAAAAAAACATTGTTTTCAGCGATTATGAGACTTGCACCATTCCCTTAAAACGTCCTTCACTCTATCCAGTAACAAATTTAAATCAAAAGGGATGGAGGCACGTTTTTGAAAATTCTCACTGGAGCTTCAAGTAAAGTCATTCCAAAATTAAAATATAGGTTTAAATTCAAAGGGCTTCGACATCACCCAGTCGATTAGGGAATATCAGTTTTAGAGAAAATCGGCTGAACAATTTAGCCTCTAGCGTTGTTCACAATCGAACGAACAGACATACGTTTTGCCTTCATTCGATTTTTCGGTATCAAGGACCCACAAAATATGAATTGTGGCTCCACTACGTGTTGAAGGAATTTTTTCTAAATTTTACAACTGGGTTTATCCATTTTTTAGTCACCAGGGCCATGTAATAAAGGGTTTTTCTGCCGAAAATTCGCCGTTTTTTCGTGCAGCGTTATATAACTTTCTCTCTACTCCGTTGCGAGAAAGTAAAAAAGCGTCATATAAATGTTTAGATAGTTCCTAAAAATAAGAATTGTAAATCCATTTTCTCATGTAAATCAAAGTTATTTTCATAAATATGTATTCGTGTAACGGGGATAACATACGAGTGAAACGAATTACTGTATATGGTTTGTGAGTTTCTTGGAAAATGGAATGTTCAGAAAGAATTATCATGTTTTCTGAATGTGATATTTATGATAGGATTATCTTTCATTCAAGTCATTGTTTGCCTTTTCATTTTGAAGAGAAGCGTTGCCTCAATTTCTACGAATTTGTATTTCACTATACGGTGATCATCTATTGCTCGGGGCTCAAACGCGCTAGTAATGCTGCTCAGTCATTCGTCCATTTCCGTAGAGATTTGATGCAAATGCCAATCAATTTGCAGCTGCTCGCTTGATACAAAATTTCATATCGCTAGGAACAATGAAAGTGGAGCTCGTGCAATTTGCTTCGGGTGAGAGTCACTGCGAATGAGGGAATACGAAAAGCATCACAAATCTCCTGGTCGCAAAATCGTTTTTTTAAGCAGTGGTGATATATCTCTAGTGGACACAGAGGATTCAAAAACAGAATTGTTGATGCTACCATTGCTTTCCTTTGAGCGATAGTGCTAATTCAATTTTGAGATAATTATTTAACAGCTGTCTTTCCTAGGGATACATACCTGTTTGTCTCGGAGTTTGCTTTTACTTTGCAATAGAGTCGGGAATCAACTCGCAGTTAGTACTTTAATAAGAACTGTCAGGTTGGTCACAATGAACATCGTCCAATTAAATGTTCTCTGGATGCATGAAATAATTAACGGTTGCTTAGCTTTCAACGGGAAATATTTTCGTGTGTTGTTTCAAATTCGCTTTTTGAAATCTTTATTTTTTGGAAACCAAACCTTAATAATGAAAGCGTCGAAATTTTAAAAAAAAGTAATCAACTTTTTTGTAAAGTTTATAGTTGGAAGATCAGATGCCGTTCATTCAAGAGTTTGTAATTTAGTATTTAACACACTCCCTGTTTAATAACTTCCGTATTTACATTTGTAACATATTTCGCGTTAAGGCGGGTGACATCATCTCAAGCTCAATTATTTTTGTCCTCCACGCGGCCTGATGTAGCATGGCATACAATTTAAAAGCCAATCTGAGACCGCACGGCTACGCGAATCGATTTCAATCTTTGCGCGCTCGCTCGAAAGAGGACGCGGACTGAGCGTCAGGAGGGGCGGAGGCGGGAGGGACGGGATGTTCTGATTTGAGTCGCCTGCGGCCCCACACTGGGCCGAACGCCTTGAGGTCGCATTGTCAAAAGATAATTTGAAATAAATAGATAAAAGCTTGTTATATGAAAAATGTACAAATTTTGCCTTGTTATGTGATTAATGAGATGGACTCGTTATTTGTAGGTTGTAAAATAGGGCAAAATTAGTGGCCTCCAGTGGCAAAAATGCTGTTGGTCTAAAACTGCACAGAATGGTTTTCCAAAAGGAAGCACATGCCTCTTGAACAAGAAGAAATATCTCTGGGATCTTCCTTGAGGCCTTACTATAGTATGACGTCAGGTGTGTCGGCATTGTCCACTGTGTATGAAAATTCAGTCGGTATGCGCTTTATGAGAATAGACGGAATATCCGAACGAATGTTTACATTTTTCTGTCAAAATAGAAACTTTCATGTTTTCTGAATTTTTTCCTGAGTTAGTGGGATTCTAACGAAAACCTGACACCTCACACACGGCTGGAGGCTATTTATTTTCTTTCAGTTTATGAGCGCATTGGAAATTAAATCCAGATTTTTTATATTTTTTAGTTAGTTAAGCTCGATGAGTTAACTTTCAACATAACATCAAAGACTAAGCTGGCAGACATCTTTTTAACGCAGTATATAGTTAAATCTGGTTGCAAAGTGTTGACATTTCCTAATTGATGTAATGTCCTTCATATAATTTATTTACGGCGTTTGTAAGACTAAATGTAACATTAGTTCATTTTAGTATTGACAGCTGCTAAAGAGATGCACAGATGCCAGTAAATAGTAGGCGTTTTTTTCGCGAGTGACATTGAGTTCCTATTTGCGTGCCTACCAGCGGAGGTGCGGTATCCTCTCTTTCTTTTAAAAGCTAAGTTTCATTTTTATATTGTATACCAATGTAGTTGAAAAATCTAAGGACTCTAAATGTAATGACCTCGTAAGTAGAAGCAGCTTCTCAGCAGTCTCTGCGGCTCTGCAGGGCATTTTAATAAGCATCTATTTCCGGAAAAAAAGTATAAAAATAGTTTAGGAAACTAGTGTAGTACTTTTTTAAGCAATTCAGCAATTTATTAATGTTACATCGTTCTGTAATAATAGTAATAATAATGCTTATTATAATTATTAATCTTAAGAACAATCTCCAAGACTCACGCTTTCATTCTGACTTCCTCGTACTAATGGTAAGGTAATAGGTGTCTTATTTTTTAAATTCTGAAAAAATACAAACTGTAAACCTACGTGCTTTTTGAAGAAGTGGGATGACTTTACTTTCATTTTTTGAAATTTATTCTCGCTTGGCCTGTGGCTCTCAGCAGCCATCCGTGCCTGCGTCTCCCTTTCGCCCGCCATTTCGCCCCACTGCTCGGCCTTGCCGGAGCGCGACCTGCTGTGCGGGGCTGTGGCGCAGCAACCCGGAGACGCCTTGCCGCGCCGCGCCGCGTCGCGTCGCGCAGCTGCAATGGCGTGCAGCGTCGGTGCATGTTGCCGCCGCCGCCGCCGCTACCCTGACCTGGGGTACGCTTATCGCCTCGATACAGCGCCGCTCGCGTAATCCCGCAACCTCTAACCTCTCGCCCTGATGGGCTGCGCCGGAGAAACACGCAGCCGCCCGTCGCCGTCAGAGGCGGCGGGGATTGGGGCTGCAGCGGTGGGGAACTCGCTGCGTAGGAAGGAGGATCGGGGATGTAGAATTTTGTGGGTCACAAGCAGATATTTTGGAATAGCCGAATGGAAATGTTGCGTTTGAGCGGGGAAAACTGCTAATTACAAAAAAGTGTATTGATGGAATCATCGGTTGCGATGCGCAATATTTTTTGGTGGGAAGACTAAACGCTATCTACTAAGTGCATATAGTACACTTTATCATTGGCAAGATCAGTAAGGATAGAGATCCACGCTTGATTGGAATGAACAGATTGACCCCCTCCCCCTCCTTTCACATGTGAAAGAAGCGATTGTAATGCTCGTGTTAGCGGGACTTCTGAATACGCAATTGAAATAAGAATATGCTTCTTATTCTCTATCTGAAGTGCTGTACCTTCTGCTAGAAGTGAACACACAGATATTATTTATTACTTTTCGAATGAGCAAGTTAAAAATTCGGGTCATGTTACGTCTGTGAGTCAGGATTGACGGGTGAGCCAAAACCAACTTGCAAGTCAGTAGCAACTGTAAAGATTTTGTGCGTCAGTTTCAGAAATTAAAACTCTGCACTTATAATTATTTTTTTAAGGGACTGAATGTTTGCTACCGATAAAAATGACATGTACTGGAAGTCCCAGTTGCTTAGTGTGATAATTGTATCGCGTAAAAGCGATATGCTTTTTATAAGAACTCTCTTCATAAACACACACATTCTTATTAATGAATGAACGTGGTTTACTATTAATTGGTTAGCAACAATAATACATACCTCCAGTTTTCTCGAATCTCTGTTTCGTTATAAACAAAATAAGTAGTTGAAAAATGAGTATGCTTTCTTACACATATTTTACGAACGCGATATATTACAATGTTTGTTAATCGTTTAAATGACTTACCAACTTTAAAACTGTAAATCATGACTTTTGTGTTGTCACATATTGTGTTTTCCTCTAGGACACATATTGTGTACTTCTGATAACAACATGTGACCAGAATGACAATATGTGACCATGTTTAGTCAGTATTCAAAGAGTGTTTCAAAATCTTTCCACTTCACATTCTTAATTATTTCTACATTCCATCATTTGTTATTTACAAAATATAAGAAAAAGAAAATATTTGGTATTTTGCCCTTTTTTCTTTCATTCTTTAAAAGTCTCCTCTCTTTACATTATACAAAATATTGAATTATCTATTAACTTACATTTTCTGCTCAAGAGTAGAGCTGTCACTTGTGTAATTTGTTAATACAGCAACTGTGTTTATTGACGCTCTCCCCCTCTGTTGAAAGAGATGCACCTCATTTGTGATCCCAGCTACTAATATATCTAAAAAATTGGTCGTGCATATTGCAAAAGTGACGCGTTGGGACCTACTCCCTCATCACTGTATCCGCACGCCCGCATTCGTAATTGTTTACATTAACAAATTATTTCACGCCCCGTGCACAGATAAACAATCAACCTCGACATTTGGTTTCAAAGCCCGGAATTGTTTGTTTGGAAAATTGGGCTTTTCCATTCTGCAAACACGCACTCAATGGTGTATTTTCATCGCCTCTATGGAGCTGATACAAGCGCGCCAACTATGGATGCGCGTCGTTGCATGCTGCCGAATGAATGACAGATTGATAGTCCGAATGACTGCTCTGCACCGGATTTGCACTGAATGTCGCGACAGTAACACTAAAGCGATGTTAGTTTTTTGTTTTGTCGGATTCTGCGAGAAAATGTGTTTAATGCAAAATATTGGCGATCAAAGTGTATGTAGGTTTCCAATATTCATTTTTTAGGTACATTGGAATTTGTTTTTTTTAGCTTAGGTACATAGTTCTTTTTTAATGAAATATCTTCAACGGACGAGTGTGTTAATCTTTGCCTTCTCTTATTGACGTACGTGTGATGGGAACCAACATTAAACACCAGGGCACGCAGATTTAATGTACAAGTATCTGTGTTTTTGTTGGTTATTCATGCACATTAATTTATCTCGTTTTTAAAATTTATATTCTAATGAAAGAGCAAATGTGAATGTGTTGATTACATTCTTTACTCGAGTTAAATGCTAAATGAAACAAGATTGTAGTTGTCTCAATGTGAAACTAGAAAGAAATAAAAAAAATTCGGTTTCCAAATAGTTATATTTACGTTTTCTTTATGTATGCCGTGTAAATGGGTTTGAAAAAAAATGTTAGTATACGTTTTCAGTGACGGTTATTCATCAAAGGAAACGAAAACATTACTTACATCTTCCGAGGGAAATCTATGGCTAAACTGTTTTCATAGTAGTTACGAGGGAAGGGATGTCATATTTTTTCCCACGGAAATACACAGATTCCGATACACCCAGCACGTTCAACTCAAGAACGCGGTTTGGAAAACCGCGATCGCTGTGGAATTTTTTAGTACTTTTTTTATGAGATATTCCGAGTTATGATGGTAGATGACTCATCTACTTACAACCAGCCTTTGAAAACTGTAGGTACTATCTCTTTTTTTTTAAAGTTGCGGTTTACTACTTTTACTGGTTGATAAATACTCATCCTGAAATGAATTTATGTACTCTCCCTCTGTGTCATACAGGTATGTACATAATTTAAATATAATCTGTGTCAATCGGTTCGAACCATCTATAAGTTCATGTAAAAAGATTTTTCAGGTATATTTTATATGGGAATGTAAAAAATCAACTCGATATTTTTTGAGTTAATAAGAAACACTATTAATGAACATTTTTGCGCATTCTACAATCCATGTCAGGGCTCATGTCTCACTGATGTCGGTGCATATTTAAAAGCGCATTATTCATTCTTCTATTTCGTATTGATTGTGTTATTAAATTAATCTGGACAGAATAAATATTAATTGGTTTCCCATCCTGTAGTTCTATTCACTTAGTTCTGTCCAACCAGAAAGGTATTTTCCCTAGTTTCTCAGCAACAGCTACTCTTCCACCTCCGAACTCTGCGATATTTTCCCTGCCAGAAGACTCGATAGATGTCTCCACTCGCTCGGACGACAGATGGGAGGCAACAACAGGTGTCGCTGGCAGGACGATACTTCGCCGCGAGCAAACTCAACAGACGGCTCCTCCTTCTTACATCCTACAGCTCTCTCTCTCTTTCTTTCTTTCTCTCTCTTGTGATCTTTCTAATTTTCCGTCCTCTACCTACGCTATCTATTACCCGTTTTCACGTCTGCCCCTCACTCTGGCCGCGATTACCAGCTTTCTCCCATTTATTAAAAACCTTTTTCGGTAGAGGAGTCTCATCCTATAGTTTTGATTTTATTTCATATCATCTCCATCTCCAATGCTCTCTGCATGCATGCAGTTTATTATGTAAACACGCTCGCCATCTCTCTCCTGTCTGTTTTTACACTCAATCTAGCTGTCACTGTTGCTGTAGCCGTCGTTTTAACCGTAACTACCACTGTGCCATTCGCTCTTGGCCTCAGGCTATCTCCCTGTCCCGCCCGCTGCCTTTTCTTCCGTCTTGTTTTTGAACATTCTTGCCAGCGCGTCTGCCCTCGACCATTCGTATTTGTTCGTCCCATTGTGCATCGCGAAAACATGCACCGTTACCATTTTTCGTCCTTGTAACTTTGACCAGGATAGGCATGCTTAGAGGGGACGCAAGGGGGTGCAGCCTCCAAGATCTACAAAAAAAATATTTACGCATATATGATCAATTTCTGATTTTCCCCTCTTTAAGCTGATAATTTGAGGAATTGATAAACATTTGGAGAAGAAACCACCAAACCAACTGAAAAGCTGTAAATGCTTCACTACACAACCAATTTCACTTGTTCTTTTCAATTCATAGTAAAATATGTCGGGTCTAAATAAAACGTTTAAGCGACCTAGAGGGATCCAGAAATGCAGTTGGTGTTGCCCCCTCTTGTTTTAGGTTGCGCATCCCTATGTTGATCACTGACCTCTGTCCCCTACGTTGGCCACTGTCCTCTGTCGCCTATGTTGACCACTTTTCCTGTCTCCTATGATGACCACTGTCTTGTGTCGCCTATGATGACTACTGTCTTCTGTCGCCTATGATGACCACTGTCTTGTGTTGCTTGTGATGACCACTGTCGTCTGTCTCCTACATTGACAACTAACCACTGTCGCGTATATTGACCACTGCCCTCTCTCACCTATGTTGATCACCGCACTCTGTCGCCTATATTGATCACTGTCCTCTGTCGTCCATGTTGACCACTGCCGCGCACTGGGTGCCCGACCTCTCCTCTTCAGCCCAGACTCTCCGCACGGACTCAGCTCCCCCCCCTCCTCGCCGCGCGTTATGTTTCATTAGCTTATCAAGTCCTCGGGCGCGGCAGACGCGCCTCCGAAGTTCCAGGGCGAGGGCCGCGTGGGCAGATTAATGTGTTGGGCACACGATCGCAGCGGCGACCCCGTTGCTAAGCGACGGCGATTAATATTTACGTGGTGTCACCCAACTTTCTCGAACCCTGGGCGACACGTGCGATTCGTCGCCCGCCGGGCGAACGCCCCAACCCGCCCTGCCCCGCCCACGCGCTTGCGCCTGCGCCCAGACCCAACGCCCTGGGCGAACTTGGTAACAGCAGGAAGCGGACACGCCGGAGCTGCGCTGCCTGAAGTTTAGTCGGCTACGCACGCGTACGTTTTTGATGCAATGTTGCTCCATAATCAGTTTTGTTGATGAATTAAAAGAATTAATTGGAATACGATTAATTTTTGCTGTAGAGCAAAAAGTAATAAAGCTTTTTTATAGCATAACATTAATTGAATTTTCTGTTTGCGTTGCTGACTTCGGAGCCTTTTGCTTTGTCAGAAGTTTGTTTTTTCTGATAAATAATGTTGTTTAAATTTTTTTATTGCTCATTACCATAGTGAAAGTATAGAGTATATTTTCTCTTTAGCTATGTAACATATAGAGAAATGTCTTTGCGAACAGTCTCAATATTCTGTGCATTAGACTTACTATGCTTGTTGTTACTTTTAAATATTGTTGTAACAATTTAAAAAATGCTCACATGATTTTAAAACATAACTTGACGTGAAATTACACGGACTTGTTACGAATACGGGATATGAAAAATGTTAAATGCGCGAGAAATTAGATAAGCATATTCTTCGCGATTTCTTTTTTTTTATGATTGGTTTCTCATAACACGTCACCTTGTTAAAAGAATTGAGCTTGTCATCGAATGTAATATACTGAGTTGTATGTGGTGTGATAATAACGTTTTTCCAAAGCAATGCAATTAACTGCTATCTCATTATTTCTTGCTTTTTCCCTTTGTATTGAACGTTTTCTTTCGTGTTAATACAAAACATGCATTGCTTCATTATTAATCTCAACATTTTCTCGGTCTTGGGTGCATTTTTACCTCTCGAATCGATTACGTTCTCCACGCGTCCACATTTCCAATGCAGCAGACTGTAGTTCCTAACAGGTAGTCACAGTTCTACGGCCTCGTCGAATTGCCCGAATGCCGGTCGCTATTATTTAATAGCGCGTCGAACACGCGTCTGTGGCGGGAGGGGGTGGAGGGGTCGGACGCGGGAGGGCGCAGGGAGCAGACGAGTCGTTCCTGGAACCGCCGCTCGATGCCGCTACACGCGCCCCGCTGCGCTCTCGCCCCTTCTGCGTTCAGGGGTGCCACGCACTCCCACGTCGCAGTCGGCGTCGCCCTGTAACAACAGTGTCGAGGATCATTTAGTGAATTATTCATAGGCTGAATGAAACTTATGGAGACCTTTTCTAAGTATATCCCCTTATTAATAAAAAAATTGTGTCTAAAAAATGAGAATGCTGTTTCTCTACTAATCAGTCCTAAGACCCTCAATAACTTTCGCGGCCCTAATGTGGGAAGGTGCCGTTTATTCCGTTCTGAAACCCTCGCAAACCTTGCAAAATAAAGTATGCACAAATTACCTACGCCCCGTGGCAAATGAGCAGCAGACAACCTCATAGAGAACTGGACATAGAACCAAGTACAAATTACATTTCCTTACTATCATGCAAATTATTTTGTAATCTACAAACTGCTCCTTGCACCAGCCACTTTAACCTCGAAAAACCACGTTGCTCCCACAACAAATAAATCCTGTTTCCTCAAAAAAATCTGTTCAGTCCCCTATAACCTAGAGAAATATTATCTCACCTCTCACCCTATATCTTCCTTTCCTTTCCTTTCACCTTCAGTTTCATAAAATTAACAACCGTTGTCAGAGAGGTACCCCGTGGGGAAGTCCGCGCTCAGAAATAGGGGTATGATGGTGCGCTGATTCGTATTACTCGTACTTCGGGCCACTGTACGGATGTACTCCATTCATTATAATACATATATAAAAGCTAACACTCACCTGTAATGTGATAATCTCACTGATCTGGTTACTGATCTGAGTCACCGATGGTAATCACTGATCTGAGTAACTTCGCCGATCCGCCGTAGAAGTCCATGGGAAGTAACAGATTTGTAAGCTTTTACCCCTCCTTCTTCCCTAGTGGTGTGTAGGTCTTCTGTTGGTGGCAGTGGCACGCGTCGTGGCACCGTAGCATGCCACGAGCTTCTCTGCGTAACTAGCGACGGGAAAGGGAATTATTACGAGTAGTAGTAACCCCGCCGTTTTACAATTGGGATGGCGTTGTCTCTGCTGGCGGGGTAATGAACTGCGATTTCGTCGTGGCACTAGTGCAACGGATTACCGCTCGTGGCATCGACCTTGACAGCACTGTTCTCTCCGCCCTTTCGCCCGCCGGCCAGCCGCTCGCGCGCGCCCTGCCGCCCGGTGGCCGCCGCCGCCGGAGCACGAGTCGCGACGTGCCTAACGACCGAGCGACTACCGTAAGCCGCAATTAAATCGCTATACATCGTTGTCATGGAGTGCGCGGGGCCGCTGCTCTCCACACAGCCACCCGACCGCCTCCCCACCCGACCGTGAGGGCGCTCGGGCTTGCAGGCACTCGAGGATAGTTCCTCGTTGCAAGAAAGTGTCTTGACGTTGCTACCGAAGCTTTGTTATTAAAGTCACCGTAAGGGAAAGAAAGGTTGGAAAAGTCGAGAGAAGTGTGAGTTGGTGGGGATGTAGGAAACGGGATACAACGGCAGCTCAGTTTCGTGTATTTTGAAATATAATGAGCGGTTTTATTTCTAAAAGGTTTCGAGGAATGCCGAATCTCATATAGACTTTAAAACCACTCATGTCAAATGGTAGGATATTTTATTTATTAAAAGAATCTTAACAAATTTTAATTTAGACTTATGATTGTACACAAAAATATACCATAATTTCGATTATTGAAAGCGAATATTACGCACATCATTATCCATGAAATTAGAATGAAATATAGTATTCTTTAAGTTATTTCCATTGAATTACCATTCAGGCGAATATAAAACGAATTAATACATATTTTAAAATTAAAAATTGCTTCTTAAGAACTTTGTGTTAATCATCTTTCAATTGAATTTGTACTGTAATATCAATAATACTACAATAGTCACTTATTTCCACACTTCCTCCTAAATTTTGAACGAATGTTTCAGAGTTTGAAATATCACAAAAGCATTAATTAACTGAAAATTGAATTTGAATCACATCTAACTAATACTTAGCATATGCTACTAACCTAACCTTTCCTTCTTACATTTTGGCTTTGTTGTCCGATCTACTCCAGTTTTGTGCCATGTCGCGCATTTCCTTTTTAGATGAATAATTGTGAATTATTAATGTAACGTCTCCTCTCTCTCCCTTTCCTTGACCTTAAGCCCGGTTTAGGTGGCTCAGGGCATCAATTGATGTTACTGCAGTGCCTCTGACTGGGAGGTCCTAGGGTTTGAGTTTCGGCAATGCCAGGATTTTCGACACTAGCTAGGTAGTTATGTTTGGTCGAATTCAGCCGCTGTCACGAGATTTCTAGCGGCAGTCTGCTCTGATAGTTTTCCGTGTTTTCTTCGATCAACACCAGGCGAATACTGGAACAGGATCCTAACAAACGAGCCACGGACCGCGCGTGATCTTTCCTTCCCTTTCCTCGTCCCATTCCTACCTCTTACTTTCATTTACATGCACTGTTGCACCGCACATCGTTGCTATCACACATGTCAGGACGTAGAGCTTGTCCCGGTTGGGGAGGTGCTACGCTTGTGGGAGATACCTGGTTGGGAAAATCCCCGCAAGCCAACATAGGTCAGCGTTGGTTCTCGCCATACATGGAGGAAGATCACGTCCACCGTGCACGATAAAAACTTGCACTACACCTACGGGACGAATGACATTAGGAGTTGACGCGCCCGGAAACACTCATCAATTGACCGTCAGGCATTTATCTAACCAGGGAGTTACTCTTCCGACAGTTATCTCTCTTTTGCCTTCCGACCACCGATTGCAACATCGTCGCTATGGAGTGTGCGAGGGCTGCTCTCTACACCTCTTCTCTTTCATTTGCACTCCGCCTCGTTGTGTTCATAATCGATTCTGAAGTACAACCGTATTTTGTTAATTCGGCCCTAAGTTACTTATCACTCATTACCATCTGCGCGTTCCACTGCTGCCACTCGTCGAAGCCATCCTTCACTCCTGACAAAATCTCCCGGTGCATTGCTTTCTGTGTAATTATTGGATATCTCGTTACTTTGCCTCAGCGATCTACTCTTTGTAATCATTGTTACAGTTGATCGTACCTTCTCAATGTTTATTTTGTCACTCTTGCTGCAGTCTTTTACAATAATTGTCTTTCACTTATTTAGTCTCCCCTTGCTTGTTCACTCTGCATGATGTCACTTTAACTCCCACGCACACAGGCGATTTAAAAGTGTCTTTATTTCGTATTCCCTTTTAACTCTTTGAAGCACCCTCTTTTTTATTTTGTTTTTCCTCAACTGGTATTTCCACATTACACTCCTCACTACTTTCACTTCGGATCCGCTCTTTATTTTCCTTGTACATCTTCCCTGGCGCGTTCCTACCTTTTAATATCCTTTCTTCCTTCGCGGTCGTCCGGTACTATCCTAGCCTTTTACTTCCGGTGATGTTCCAACCTCATTCCTCGTCCTAGCATAGCTCATACTATTACCATGGCGCATTTCCCTCCGTGCCGTCCATCGTAGCTTTTCACCCCGCCCGCGCCCTAAAAGGTCTGTGAGCTCACAGAAATCAATAGCAGTTGGCTGCCGCCGCCGCCTCCACCGCCACCGCGCTCGCGTAGTCCCTCCCTGCCATTTCGGGGCCCTGGAGTTGCAACCGCTTATAAACGGACCGCCCCGCGGGCTGCGATCCATCGCGCCCTAAAGGGGAAAGTGCGCGCTCCGCCCCCGCCCCCGCCCCCTTCGTGCGATGAAGAGTCCACGAGGGTCGAATGAATTGCGGTTTTGTCACTTTCATTTCATTTACGAGTACTTCATCATACTGTAATGTAAAAAAAAAAAGTAGATTCCACGTAGTTTAGTTAAAGGCTGTTTGTATGGTGAATTATTAATAATAAATATACTAATAATAATTTAGTAATAATAAAATAATATATATAATAGTAATAATAATAATAGATAAAATATTTCGAGAATTGTAATTTCGAGAGCGAAGCTATGAATAACTATCTCTTTTCATTGCAATAAGACAGTGAAAATAATTATCAAATTGGAAGTATATGTTTATTCTAATGTGTAAGGCGTATTTACGCAACATATGTCAGTGTGTGACAGAGTAAAAGTACAACGTACTATTTTTTTTTTGTAAAACTGCAACATATCATTTTGTTTGGCAAACAGTTAAATGGAAATCCTTGACATATCGTTTCCGTGAAGAAGTGGGCGGAAATTCCTTATATTTTAATAATAAATAAGTCATAAATAACTGGCAGTGTTGAAGTTTTAACGTTCAGAATTGCCTTTGACCTAATAATGAACGTTTGACAGAAACATATTTTAATACCAAAATTCAAATCTTGCGAGCATGATTCCATATGACATGATAATTATATTCTGTACATTCGCGTTTCGACCTACAGTGCATGTTCCTTTCCAAAAGGATGGGATAAGGACATATCTTTAATCAATATTACTATTTTTCTTTGGGGGTATTATTTTTTTAAAACTTTTAATGCACCTTTTGTGCCATCTCTGGGTAGCCTATTGAAATAATTAGAAGTGAGTACTCTACACTTCTAATGAAAACATACTTTCTTTGTATATTCGTTTTATGGAAATGAACTTGTTTCTAAATATCAGCTTGGTTTTCCTAATTAGAATAGTAATGAATTAATTGTATCAATAAGATACTAAAATCATCATCATCAGCAGCAGCATGGATTAGACTGATCTAGCCTGTTCCGGCAAAGTTGTCTAGGGAAGACCATCTCTTCTTTGGTCTTCCCACTTCTCTTTTTCCTTTTGGGAAATAGTAATAGGCCTGCTTGGGCAATCTCTCGTTATTCATTCTTTGTAAGTGCTCTAACCAGTTGTTTCTATATATATTTATCTTTTCTTTTAGGCTGGTAATTCCCCATTCTTCTCTTATATCCTCATTTCTGATATGATCTATTATGTGCATCCTTTCACATACCTCAGAAATCTCATTTCTTCCGCGTTAATTCTCCTGTTTTCTGTAGATGTTGTTACCCATGTTTCGCATCCATACAGCAGAGTAGGTATGGCCATTGTTTTATAAAGTTTGAGTTTCATTTCTTTGCGTGCTTTCTTTCCCAGTGTTCGTTTGATAGTGCCGCAGATAGCCTGAAATTTAGATACTTTTTGTTGTTGTTGTTGTTGTTAAAATAATAATGAAGTGCATTCTTCTTGGGAGAGTACGAGTGTTTGTGTTGACATGTGTTTCACACGATTTTAGTCCGTTTTCCCCTGCTCAGTATGTTCCGGTATCCTTAATCAAGGGTGAAGCAGAGTGTTTGAATCTACTGGAAAACAAAACTACGAAGTCAACATCTGTGTTAGTAATATCTTCAACATGCATTTTATGGTCTTTTTTGGTTGACGAGCGCCGTCTAACTGATAATAATTATAGTCTTTCAGAGATGTAGAAATAATATTTTAAATATATAAGCATCAGTGTTGCCGAATGCCTTACACGAGATTGAGTGCATACATTTCACAAAATATGTTATCGAAGAAAAAGCTATCCAATTATTTAAATGTTTGCCAGATGCAGCAGAAGTAGGTCATGTTTGACTAGAGCGAGTGACACGGTTGCGTGACTTTAAACTACGTGAAAAAAATAAAGTGTAGACGTATTGACATTTGCGGTGGTGTGTGGACTTAGCGCGTAGGATTGCCGTCATTATTAGCGATTGATTTCACACAGGGACCTCTTCAAAGCGACGCCTACATCAAGCGCGTTCACGACCCTTTGACTAATTTTGTCAGAAAAGAACCGTCTCTGCAATTTTGAGTTTGTAAAATATTTCAAAATACATAGAACACTTTGTCATACTTTAGAGACGTTCATTCCAATTTAACATAGCTAAAATTAAAGGTATAGACAACTCCATGATTTAATTTGATGAACATTATTTAAATACGTCGATTTCATTAAAACTGACATTTATAATTCATGGTTTATGAACTATGCTGTCTGTTCCTTTTTTCACTAGTTTTAATCAAAATAAATAAATTTCCATTTTATGCCATCTGTATGACATTATGTCATTAAGAAACGCAACCTGATATTCAATATAATTGTGTTGACAGAACAAGTATGTGGTAATCGCATTTGGTCTCAACGAAAATTTGTTGCTCATTTCATTCTACAAAAATGACCACGCACATTCTGGCAGGCATTGAAATAAAATATGTGGTTAATAATAAAATTCTTGTTTTGTTTCAGGTGAGTTAACGCTGATAAGTTCTGAATCCATCGTAAGTAGAAAAAACACTACTATATTAATAATCTGATGTCACTAAATTTCATTAGTTACTAAAGTTACAACCAAGAAAATGTAAACTGAATTATCATATCTTAGTTCTTGCCTTTTAATCGTTAGTAATTTCAAAGTAGAATTCAGCTCGCTTCATCATGCGTTCGTGCAAACTTTAACTGGATGCCGATATGATTAGTAAAAGAGTGTTTATATGAATAATATTTATGCACCAAGGGCATTATGAGGTTTCTAATGATCAAGCACCGACAACACGTCCGATAAATGTTTTCAAAAATTATATTAAATAAAGTATCAAAAGATTGTCGTATTTCAGAAGAACAAAGTATGTAAATGTTTTCGATAGTAGCAAATTTTCAGGGAACTCTAACCAATTCACTGATGTGTACATAAGTAAATAGATACTTCATGGTTAAGTAGATTTAGTGTTCTGTAGCAATACTGTTCTTTTTATTCGCATATCCGGCTCTGTAATTGTCATTGTTGTGGTGAACCAAAGCCTTCTCGTTTTCAAAACAGTAACTGTTTTTCTCAAACCACTTGGAACCAAACTACTTGGAAAATGACATAAAAAATCAAAGGATGTGTCTTCTTAATTAATTTTAGCAAGTAATACGGGTCTACCGAATTTATTTCCCGTGCCACCCCTGAAGATATTGTGGTTCTTTGCATCTCCGTTATTTTATTACTCATTTTCTAGTCTCATACTTCATTATCACAGTCTCTGTCATCCATTAAACATCCTTCACAAAAAAATTGGACTTACTTCCTGCCCTCAGCCAGGATTCGACAGCTTCTGTTCTCGCCGCCTTTTCGAGTACTTTTCCATTCTTTGTTCTTCTTCACTGTAATGATCTGATTTCTAGATTAAACATCTGCATCAACCACCTTTTTTACATTTTCCTTCCTCCAGCCGTAGCTTCATATCCTCAAGTATTACTTCTGCATCTCTTCCACCGTCTTCTCTTTCTGCTTCTGTGCTCCTTCTGTTCGCTATCCGATCTTGCTTCAGCCAACGTCTCCCACAACTATCCGTTTCGCCAGCTGCCTTTCATCCTTCACCTCTCTTCCTTGACCTCTCTTCGGCGACCCGTCCGCCAGTGCTTCCGCCTCTACAACCTCTTTCTCCTCTCTGTGTCAGCGCCCACCTTCCTCGACTTCAGTCCCCGTCATCGTCGCTTCCTTTCTACAAATCCTCCTTTCGCCACCGCCATATCTTCATCTTCCCTCTTATCCCTTCGTCATTTGTCTTGTCACCTGAATCTCTTCAACCTCTTTCTCCGTCTCCTCGTGCAGTATTCTGTACCGACCTTCCTCGACGCCTACACTTTCCCTATTTCCATGTCTGTGCTTGTCTCCGTGTGCACTTCTTCCAATGCAGTCTCCTTCTTTCTCACCCCTCCCCCATTTTCCCTTACGCGTTCTCTTCTTCTGTCTCTGACGCTTCCACCACCTCAGTCACGGCCTCCTTTACTACTTGGTAGAGGGGACCATGTCTCAGTGGCTGCGGCCTTCACCCCCGCCGCCTGTTTCCCTCTCTTCCACCGCCACCCCTTCTGCCTTTGCTTTCGCCTCTGCCGCCACTAGTGCTCCATCTTCCAGACGCCCACGTTTTTCGTGCTGCTTGCCACGCCTTTAACGCCTCCACCTCCACCGCCTTCGCCTCCATTGCCGCCATCTCCGCTGCCTCCGTCTCCATCGCCTCCGCATCCACTGCCTCCGCCTCCATTGCCGCCATCTCCACTGCCTCCGCCACCACCACTTCCACAACCACAACCACCTCCACCCCCACCGTCTCCGCCTCCGTTGCCACCGCCTCCACTGCTGCCGTCTCCGCTGCCTCCGTCTCTACCGCCTCCGCCACCACTGCCTCCGCCTGCATTGCCAGCGCCGCCTCCACTGCCCCCTCCACCACCGCCTCCACTACCACCGCCTCCTTCTTCACTGCTTCCGTCTCTCCACTACCTCCGCCTCCACAGTTTCTGCCTCCTCCTCCTCCACATTCTCCGTCTTCCCGGACGCCCCCCTTTTCATACCGCACGCCGTGCCTCCCCCTCCACTGCCGCCGCCACCACTGTCGGCGCCGCCTCCACTGCCTCCGCCACCACGGCCTGCACAACCATCGCCTCCTCCTCCACTGCCTCCGTCTCCACAACCACCGCCTCCACAATCCCTGCCTCCATCGCCTCCGCCTCTTCCACACTCTCCGTCTTCCCGGACGCCCCCGCTTTTCCTACCGCGCGCCGTGCCTCCCCCTCCACTGCCGCCGCCTCCGGCTGCGCCGCGTCTTGCCCGGCGCCGCACTGCCGGCGCGGAAGCGGCAGCAGTCGGATGCGTGCAATATTTAAAGACCGGCGCGTGTTCGGGGCGAGCTGGAAATGCGAGCCGGGCCGCGCGCCGGGGGCGGTGGCGGCGGAGGCGGGGGCGGCGGAGGCGAGGGCGTGCGCATGCGCGGCTGCCGCCCCCGCCGCCGCCGCCGCCGCCGGCGCCGCCGCCGCGTGCTGTGAGCCGCGTTCGCCGCAGTGCCCGATGAAATTCTTTTCGGCGCGTTTCCCTTCCCCTCCCCCCGCCTGCCCCGCAAAAAAACTTTTTTGGCGATGTGCGCCCGCGCTCTTCGCCGCCTTTGACTGCTCTCGTTCATCGTTGGCCCCGTCCGCCGCCCCCCGCCCTGCGTCCCGTCCCCCTTCCTCGTTCGGCCCCGCCCATGCGGCACTTTTTCATAAAATTTAATACAAGCGGATTTTATTAAAACTATTTAATTTTGCATCATCCTGCGGATGATGATGGTGGCGATTGCATGCAGCGTTCGGTGGGAAACGGGAAAAAGGGAGTTTGAAATTTTCATTTCGGAATACGTCTGCCTAAGAGATCAGTGGGAAAAGGATTTTATCGCGTCCTCTGCGTCGCATTTATTTGTTTCCTTTCGGTAATAAACTTGTTTTCCGGGTAGAGATTATACTAATTCTTAATGATCGAGTAGATACCTGTATAGGAGGTAGAATTTATTCAGTACAAGTAATTTGAAAGGGCAGTGAAAGCACTCAATTGTAAACACGAAAATTGCGCTGTAGTTGTTTTTCAAACGACAAAAGATTAACGAAGAGACTTTTTTGGACCCTACGTCATAAAACACATCTGAGCGATAGGAAATTCCTTCTCCGCAAAAAGAAACTGTAGTATCGCTTGCATTTGCAATAAATTTCTTAATAATTACAGCACTCAAATCAGTTAACACGTATTATTATTCTACTAACAATAGAGCAATTAACTTAAATGTATTTAGAAATAAGTCGAAATGCTTCGATCATACACTGTTCATATTCGATTTCCTCCGCTCCCTCATACTTGACCGGTTTTCCGTCTCCATGTGGTTCCACATCAGCGCCTGGGCTTTAATCGTGTCGAATTGTGTGCCTCTCGAGCGATCACGCAAACCGCGGAATGCGCCAACATGTCATTGGGGCCGCGGCCGGGGCCACTGCGACGCGCGTGCCGTCGGGAGAGCAGGGCGGCGCATGGCGCGGAGCGGCGCTATGCGGAATATTCCTATGCGGATTTTTTTTTTTTTGCGCGTTCGCGGAGCGCGAGAACTCCCGCCCGCGCACGCCCGCCCACGCCCGCCCACGCTCGCCCGCGCCCGCCCGCGCACGCACGCGCCCACGCCCGCCCGCGCACGCACGCGCCCACGCCCGCCCGCGCGCGCTCGCGGAAACGCGTGCACGGGCGTGCGTGTGGGCGTGCGGGGCGGCGGCAGCGGCCTTCTGACGACCGCGCCGCGCGCGCACGCATCCTGCCCCCGCCGCCGCCGCCGCCGCCGCCAATTTGCCCCGCGTCCTTGGCTCCGCCGCCGCCGCCGCCACTGAACGGTGGTTTGAAAGACGCAAAACGCGGGCAAAAGTCATGTTTCAGTACTGTCTAAATGACATTCGTGCTGAATCGAATAGTGAATCGAGCATGAATCGTCTTTCCCTCTTCATCATCTTCCTCTTTTTCCTCTTCATCATATTCCTCCTTTTCATCTTCATCATCTTCCCCCTTTTCCTCTTCATCATCTTCCTCTTTTTCCTCTTCATCATATTTTTCTTCTTCATTGAATTCTTCCTCTTCTTGTTCTTTCTGTTTCTGAGTAGGCTTCCATCATATAATTCCAAACCATTCAGTTTCAGTCTGTGATTGTAACTGTATTATTTCCGAATGTGGTTGTTCCTTATGCGGTCGATTGTTGAAACCTCCATAATCTTAGCGATTTTCTCTCTCCTGTATTTGTCGTGTCCTGCTGTTTCCGGTCTACTTTCTACAGCGTTAGTAATCATTGGACGCACGACATTTGTATATTCATACTGTTATGCACTTTTTATTGCACACATGAGAAGAAAAATGTCAGTGCTTCATTTTCCATATCGGCATCTCTTTTCGTTGCTCATAGACGCCGCGCAAATAGTATTTTATAACCCTGACGTTCATATTCTTTATCCGAATTTGGGATGCAGATGTGAATCCCAAATTCGGATGAATTTATGCCGGTAGGGAGAATGAAGCACTGACATTTGTCTTCTCGTGTGGAGTAAAAAGTGCATAAAAGTATGTATCTACAAAATTCGTGCCTCCAGTGATTACTTACGCTGTAGAAAATTGATCTGAGGATCCCCGAAAACGACCAATCAGAGCACGAACAACAGACTTCAAGTATTCTCCTCCAGATCTCTTAGCTTCTTTGCTACGATAATTGCACAAAATCTGCTCTTGTCGGAACTCCAACTTAGGGCCTTCCAATGGATTCAGTAGGGCCCTGTTTGCAAGTACATTTTTAAAAACTTTTTTAAAAGAAATATTTTTTGCGCAATTTTTTCGTAATCCGGACCCATCGTGCGCCGCCGCGCCGTTGCCGTAGGAATCCGCAAGCGAAATTCCAGACTTTTGCCTCGCGCGTGCCGGCACTCAGCTGCCGCCGATGAGCGGGACGCGGGGGGGGGGGGAAGGGGAGAGGCAGAGTGGTATGGGGCGGCGGGAGGGACCGGTCCCCGGAAAAGGCGTCTGTAATAAGTGGATAGACTGCCGGATATTTTCGGTATACTGGTACAGGAGACTTTTTTTTTTGTGGACAACATCCGAAACAACTGGCGTCCCCTCCCGATGGGTGGGAAGAGGAGGACAGGAGAGAAGAGTAGGGGAACAGTTTTGTGCCCTTGAGAATGTTGAGGCAGGATATTTATTCGCGGTAATATGTGTGGTACACAGCCGTATGTCTCCTAACGGTGAAGGGTCGTTAATATGTTGCTTTATTGCAACGTTTATCTTAGTGTGTTGGAAGTCAGAGGCACATCGATGAGGGAAGAAACATGAAAAAAATAAATAATGTTTTTCGAAAGAAGAAAAAAAAACAACAACAGGCGTTCCCTAGTATCGTTTCCAAAGAAGTTGTTCATTTGAAATTAATTAAAGTTTATAACGCGTTGTGTATAAATTATTTCTGTCAGTATATTTGAAGAACCTTGAGCTGAGAAAATGAACAAATTATAATACTCCTCAAAGTTTGGTGTTTCAATATCTCGCCCCCAAAGGATATTGGATCCTCTCGTGTATAGATAAGCGCATTGCATTGCCAGTATCGTATTGCAAGGATGTTTTTCAGATTGGTTTGTTTTCTTAAAGAGTATTGCGAAAACACACATTTGAAAGGAACGAATCTAATGATTTTTGTGAGAGCTCCAGCAATTTCTACGACTTGCTTTCAATATTTTTCCTTTTCATCTAACATTCAATAGGACTGTCACAGTTATTAGATGAAGTAATTTTGAGCGGTGAAATAAGCCTACAAATATGTCATAAACTTATCAAATACTCTTTGGAATTTTGTGAAAAACTCTTCTTGGTAACGAACACAGAGGACACAAACCAATTGAAACAGTCTTTGATGGATTGAAACAGTCTTTGCAAAATGCAATTATAATTGAATGACGTATGTGTGCAAGAGAAATTCAAAGAAAGCTTACGAAGTTCTTAGCACAGAAAAATCAGAGAAATTCATTTAAAAATTATAAATCTTTTCAAATATAAAAGCAGATATGTTTTATGGAGTGTGTGTTTAGGGTGTAGATTCAAGCCAGCCCGCTTCAAATTGAGTTAATATTAAGCTGAAATAAAAACTAGGCATGTAGCTAGGTGGAGAACAAAAGGAAAGCCCCTCCGAGGAAAAAAAAATCCCGCCAATATTGTACGACCAAGATTATATCTTTTTATCTCTTGCAAATGGTAAGCGAAATTATTTTACATTGACAATCGACAACTGTAAATAAATTGTATCGAGTACTTTCGCAACTCACTGAGATATTTTAATTATTTAGATATGTCAAAATTCTATCACTGAGTTTCGCTAGGTGTGAAATACGTAATTGAAATGTTCTTCGCCAGTTTCCAATATCCTTACGTGAAATTGTTACTTATTGAGATTCCCCGAAAGGAAAATCTGGATATATTACGTTTTCCCCAGAACTCGGGAAGTGAAATACTTCGCTTTCCAAGAGACAGCTGTCTGAAAGTACTAAACATGTCTGTGACAGCTTACTCTGAAAGTACGAAAAATGAAGGAGTTTTCCCCCTATAGTTGTGACATTGTTACCGGTGGAAGGCTAAGACAAACCACCACTGTAAGCACATGTCCAGAAAAGGCGAGAATGCGTTTAAATGGGATCTAAACCTCTTCTTTCATTTACACGAGGAAATGCGTATGGAACTCACCGCATTCAATGGAAGCTGAATAGAGACTTGCATGAATGTTAAGAAGTAGAACGTTATGAAGCTTCACCGAGAGCTCAGCAGGTGCAGGCGATGGCAGACGGGGACGGGCGAGGGGGACTGAGGAGAGACCATGTGCCGACTGTGGCGAGACGGCGCTTTCAGTTTTTAGATCCGCTCGGTCTGCGTCGTAGGAAACCCACGTTTACGTGAGATTACGGAGCGTTTAATGTTTCTTGCGTGGTCCTTTGAAGGCTGCGTTCGCCGCCGCCGCCAGTCGCGAGAGTAGGAGACTTTTTTGGACGTCGGCGACTAACAATGCTGCAGTTTCTAGTGACGCTTTTGTGGATCTGAGAAATGCGCTTGTGAGGCGAGTGCAAGTGCGCGCTCACTCTCATTAGGTGATTTCCTTGATATCTGCGTTTCTGAAAAAGACATTTTCTAGAAATCACGTAAGTTTTCTAGAAATTTCATTTTATTTCATACAGAACTATTTAAGGCCAAAAGAAGAGTAACTGTTATAACCACGGGTAAGTGACTTAATTGAGAATGAATGATGGATTATAATCGAATCAAATTTCACTCTATTCGTGTTGTGTTAAAAGACCCTTGATAATTCGAATATAATGGGAGGTATCGTTTTTGTTTTGAACACAATTCTTGTGTAAATTATGTCAATTTACATAGTTAATTTAAAATCTGTATTATTAAAATATTTTGTTATGAGATTGCATAGAAGGGTATTTGCTCATATCAAGAAAGCTATTAATTATTTTGTGAAAATTTATTCTGAATGAATGGATTGATACTGATGAATGTATAAAAATTGATTTTGAAAGCATCGCGTAAATGAAAATGATTCAATTAAAGAATAATTGTGTAATGTGAATGTAATTGTAAAAAAGAAAAGAAAAAAATGACTCTTTATACTTCTCGCGTCTCTAAGCTGCGCTTACTATGCAATCAACGTTACTTAGGCTCTGCAGATGTGGCGGCGGCATGGGGGATGGAAGTGGTAAGGAAAGAGGCGGTCGTGAAGGAGGGGGGTAACGGGTATACAGGCGGGTACAGATGAGGCGGATGCAAATACGAGAGCGATTGCAGATATTATTCGTGCAACTCATCTTGAACGATAACCTTGCTTCCCCCTCTCTGGCACAATAAACAGTTGGCGGCAGAAGCTCGCAGCGAGCACTGACGACAACATTCCAAAGACACCGTCACGGACGCAAAATAGAAACTATTTTCTGTTGAAAACGAGAACTTCTGTCCGTGAATTTTCTCCACAAAATCTAAAGAAATTACCAAGTCAAGTGAAGATCCATCATAGGAGATACCTCGAACTCCTGAGAAAGTCAGGACGCAAATTATTGAGAAAGGTGCGAAGACATGACTGATTCTCCAGAGATTGGTATTGCTTCATTAAAATCTAGTGGCCTATTTCGTAACTAATACCTCCCACTCCACCCGCATTTCTTCAATCCATCGTTCAAGAAAAGTTGCGCGAGTAGGGCGGGAATGTATATGAAGGCAGTTACGGGTACAGAGTTGGTGAAGAGGCGGGGCTGGGAGGGGGGAGCGATGGAGGTGGTAGGAAGGGCCACAGCCTCGGGGAGGGGGGCGTTGGCGTCGGCGACGTCGGCGTCGGCGTGAGGCGGCGTTTTCCGCCGTTTGAAGCGTCACGTTCGGCTGCCCCGCCGGCTGCGCTCGGTCTGTTGCAGCCCTATTCGTTGCAGATCTCGCAACTGTTCGCGCGATTCGACTGCAAGTGATACTCGCAACTGCCGCGAAAGCGATTACGAGTCGTCACGGGTCGGGCGTCTCGAGAAGAAGTGTTCGCTCACGAAGCAGCCGACCGTTTTGTTTCCGATCTCCCCGGCGCATACCGCCGCATGGAAAGAGGCTTTTCAATGCATGAGGTGGCTGGGCGGAGTTCGATGCATTTGAATTCCTGGAGTATTCGTATAAATATAAAGATTGCGAGGGGTATTACATTGCGGTTATTCAGTTTTTCATGGCAGCCATTCGAGGCATCTTTGCAACCTTCCATCTGTAAACACTTGTTTTGGTAATTCCAATTTCTTCATTTGTTTGTGATAGCTAAAACAGTCCAATTAAGATTTTCACGGAAATTTCAAATTTATTTTCCATAGATTAGAGTATAACTTTTAATACTTCAAAAGTAATTCGCAATTTACTTATTCACAAATGGTTTTTTATTCTTGCCTTTTTAAAATAATATTTTGGGACTTATTCCGAGCTTACCACTCGTCTTTAAACCACTTGAAACAAACGCCAAAATATTTAGTATTATCTTGCAATAATTGTAGGTGGAGAAAAATAAATTTTTAATTATCGCGGATTTCAGCGCAAAGCAATTTATCTTATAGCGAAATAATTATTTTTCTCACATTTTAACTCATTACTTTCTTATTCTATCCGTGCTTGAATTCCCGTCGCACTTAACTGAAGGAGCCAGCATCTGTTTTGCGAGTCAGTTTCGGTCCGTTTTACAGTAACACTTTGACTTTCAGTTCAAAACTTCATGTTCTGTACTCTCGCCAAGAATTTGGAATTTGTCCATCTAGCGGAATATGTCTCGTAAATATTATTTCTTGAGAAAAAATATCTATAGAAGTCAAATACTGTAATACATTTTGAATTTTTATGTGGCGGTTAACTGTGAGTAATTTGAGTAATAAATGTAATCATCTAAATTTTATTTTTGGAAAGGCATATAATTTGTGAGCATCTTGAATCCGATTTGAGAATGTTCTCTCTGTCGAACCGTTTATTTTTACATTAATTTATTACTCTAAGAAAAAAACTCTTAATTATTACTTGAATATGTTGAAAGCTATGTAACCATTATCGGAATGCGCATGATTTTGGGCCAATTCCTTTTTGAAATTTAACTCCTTTCTATTAATTGGTTGTCTGATGGTGGGCAAACCCAATATTTGAAATTCCTCCCATACAAAAACTCGCATGCTGTATACTAGTTTGACACTCAAGATTCCACGGTGTTGAACAATTTAATTATTTAACACCATTTTCCAACTCAAAATTCTACGGCAATGCCAGGGATGGAATGAACGCCAAGGATGGTGAATAATGCACTTATAGTGTTGATAATCATTATAAAAATCTGACACAGGATAAACGAAAGATGGAGAAATCTGGAGAATTATTTTTAGCGATCAACTTTCTCCATCACTGATTGGGGCCTGACTTGACCATGACTTGATCATGACTTGAACCTTTACTACCCAACAATAGGAAATTAATAGACCACTGAACTGGGACCTAGACAGTAGCGGTTTCTCTGGAGAGGGAAGCGAAGAATGCCATCCTCAAATATTTTCTTTCCAGTTTAAGTTTCAAATAAATAATAATTTTTCATGTTTGAGGACAAATGTAATATTTTTTAGTTGATAGCTGTGAAGACATTCACAATAAGTTTTAAAATTGCGTACGCTTGTAAGCATCGTGAAAATAGTTGAAACGCTTAGGTTTTCTCCTTTCAAGTAGTAATCGCCTGTATCTCGTACCATTCCTGCGACTAGGAGAGGAAATGTTTTAAAGAGGGAAAAGCACCGCCCTTGAACTGCTGTCTAGAGATGTTCGTTTCAACTAGACCAGGCCGAAACTGGCTGCCTTCACCCTGTCGTGAGACATGTCACACTCCTGTTGGGGCAATGACGAAGGCGGATATTAGCGCATTACATTCTGGGATGGCGGGATCCCAGGGGAAGGAACGAACCAAACCGATACTTCGCTCTCGTCTCCCATTCCATGCAAGTTGATGCATGCAATCTAATTTATTGAGTGTTTAAAGTAGTTAGCTGAGTTGACTTCTTTCATCCTCTTAGGAAAAATTCGCCAGCAGCCAGTGGTAATAGACTACAAGTATTTGTTGCTTCTTCCTAAGTTTCTTCACACCCCTGCATTATCTGAAAACAAAACATAGCTTCTCTTCAATAACCTTTGAGCTCGCAATTCTTTGCTTTCTAGTGAATGGTATTTCATGTAACTGGTTTAATACGAATTTCCTGATTCCAAGTTTCATGAAGCCTCTCAAGGTTCGCGAGACGGAACGGGATGGTCACGAATGGGACGAATTGGGATGGGACGGAATGGAGCAGGTCAGAGCGGGTTGGTTCAGATCGGGTCGGGACGGTGCGGGTCGGGACGGAGCGGGTCGGGACAGAACTGGACGGAGCGGGGCGGGACGGGACGGAGCGGGACGGGACGGAGTGGGACGGGACGGAGTGGGACGGGACGGAGTGGGACGGGACGGAGTGGGACGGGACGGAGTGGGACGGGACGGAGTGGGACGGGACGGAGTGGGACGTTGCGAGGTGGCAGGGTTAAAACGGCGCAGGTCAGATCGGGGACGGGCGGGACAGATCACCACCCTCGATAGTTTACTCTAGTAGTAGTACCCTCGAGTTTACTCTTTACTCTCGGTAGTAACTCTATGAGGCGGTGGACAGATACGAGGGACGGAGACGGGATCGGGAACGCTGGCGGAACGGGTCGAGACGAACGATGCCGGGCGTGGCGGGCCAGGCGCTAATGGGCCCCACGTTGCGGGCGCAGCCTTCAAAAGCCTCGTTGTCGCCGCGACCTCCGCGCCGCGCCGCGCAGTGCCGCTTCACTCGTGACTCACGGCCGCCTCCGCGGAATCCCTGAATAGCGCCCTCTCCGGAGCACTGGCCGCCCGCTCCAGCGCCGCCTGCGTGCGCCGCGCTTTCTCACGCACGCGGGCGGCGGTCGAGCGCTTAGGCGCGCTGTTGTAAGATGTCGGCGAGGGAGCAGGTGTTCTGGGCAGCAGTGCACGGCCTAGCCCACTGGTGTCAAGGTCTGCTACTGGTGGCAGTGGCACCGTAGCATGCCACGAGCTTCGCTGCGCAACTAGCGTCGGGAAAGGAAACTATTAGGAACTCCGCCGTTTTACAATAGGGATGGCGTTGTCTTTGGTGGCGGGGTAATGAACTGAGTGGAGGGGCGATTTCGTCGTGCCACGTGCTCGTGGCATCGACCTTGACAACTGCTTGCCTAGCCAATCTGGGGTCGTTCCGAAACCAGTGTCAGGTTGTTGCTAGGCAGGAAACAGGTCGATGGTCGTTGTTGCCTGGCAGATGCCAGGTTGATGACAATTGTTGTTGATGATCGTGTATCCCAGGCAGGTATCGAGGGCGAGTGCGGCTAGACCGAACCGAGGCTGATACAGTTTAAGAATGAAAGGACTGTTATTTGATCATGAATGATAGGGTGGTGTCGAAATTATTATCTGCTGGTTGTATACTGAACATATGCTACCACAATAACAGAACATGACAGTAATAATTAATAACAATTGCATGACGTTTGGGCTACTTTACGTTACTTTTTAGCAAGTGATATTGAAGACACGAATAATCCAATGCAAACTATTTCAATACATAATAAATTCGATAAAAAATTGAAAACTGAGTTAAAACTATTCTGATGGGAAACATTTCAAACTGTTGGAAGTTCCATTGTTTTGTATCAAACTTACAAGACCTACAAATTACCTTGTACAACATAATTAATTTATTGGGGACTTGCAAATCAACTGTATTCATTAGCACATTATGCAAGCGCCATACTGTGCCCAAACCTTACATCTTGAACCAAATAACCTTTAGTGACGCATAGAGCAGATGTATAAAATCAGGGTCGTCTCATTAAAATAAAATAGAAAACATTTTTGCAAATCTCAATCATTTAATAAATATTCTGGGTGCTAATTATTAATTAAGGATCGAGGAGGTAACAACCATAAAGTTTATTACAATAAAAATGTAATATAAAGAATAAACAGCCGCATACGTGTTTCGATCCTAATTTATCTCACCTTCAGTAACTCGAAGTATCGTGAATTAAACACATGAAACACGTGTTTAATTCTTTATATGGCTGTACGACTGTTTATTCTTAGTTAATTAACATTATTTATTACCACAATATATCTGCGTACAGCATGAAATGTCTGCTAATTTTTAAATTATTTTTCGAAATGAACTGAAAACACAACACGAATATTGAAAATGCTAGTTCCCTCATACTAAAAGTAAGGTTTGAACACATCCGAAGCACTCTGCCCCTATGCCATCGCCTTTGGACACGCCTCATTTACGCAAGAATTCAGAGAAACGCATCTTGATTTCAAAACCTCTTACGCCACGCGCCCTTGGAGGCGAGACGTAAGATGAGAAAAGCGAGCGTTGGCGGTGGAGACTGCCTCGCGGGTGCCGCCTCTCCCACCGGCTCATTGCTGTACGCGGCCGAAGATTAAAATTAACTTCGCGAACGGCGTCCCTACGCCTTAAAATAAAGGCGCGCCTAATTATAGAGTGCGCCACCTGCCAACATTTATTTCATTCTTGTGGACGCCACTTTTCGTGCCCCTGCGTCCGCGCGCCCGCCCGCTGTGGATTCTTTATGGACCCGTGGGAACGCGCCCGATGTTCTGGGTCGGAGCAGTTCTTTGGCCGGATCGTGACCCACAATGTTCTTTCAGTTGTTCATTTATGTGTGCGGCCCCGGACTCTGCGGGGGTGGTGCAAGTTGGTAGGTCACCTGATAGAGCACGAGATGTTCGGACTTGATTTTCGAGCGGGAAAAGTGGTTTAAGAAATGAACTCTTCAATCCTTTTCTTTCTGAGTAACGGATTTTAAATGTTTGATCGTCCGGTTGTTGAGATCAGAAAACTCTGTTGAGCTGTTGGACGATTTCTGTTTAATGTATTGATCAACGCGTAGTCAGTGATCTTGATGCGAAGAATTGGAAAGAAATAATTGGAAGTGCGTGGCAAAGAAGCCAAGGAGGGAGTTCGATAATGAGGAGGATATGGCAACAGGAAATGATAGTGATGTGCCTTCTGAAACGTGACTGTTGTGATGATAGGCACTGAGATGGTGATGTGAGGGGAATACAAGATAAGGGGAATACATGGCGTTGTGGTGAATTAAACATCTGAGAAATGGGTGGCAACTAGGAACTGGTATATTTTTCATCCGGTGGTAGCTATTCTCTTTTCTGAAACTGATCGATTTAAAACCACCGTGACACGTGAAATATTGTATGGAAACAAACAGGAACTTCTGTCATTAAATAAAGTGTAGTTTCTTCTGTAAATCGACGTATCGTTCAAAAGCATTTCGGAGTAATTATTTGTTTACGTAAATACCTTTAATGTTTTTCTGTGTCAGTGATTGTAGTTGGGGAGAAGTTTTAGAAATGTTCACGCATTAATGTGTAATGTTACTCCTAGCGAAGAAATCATGATTTGTAAGTATAGAATTATGGAAAGTAAGCTTTTTAATTTAAGAACATTCATCTGAATTTTAGAAATACTTCAAATTTTCATTCACAATTTTCTCTTCATAAGTTCGTCTCATTTATCATGAATATCTAATTCATGCGTATGTCTCTTTCTGTCTCTGTTATCTTTACTACGTTGCAAACAGTTATCTTGCTTATAACAAGTTCTGTTTTATCTCTGCGACCTTGCGGGATAATGTTTTGCATGTTTAATGGTTTGTTTGCATCTAAACGCGGTAGACGTTGAGTGTTTACCTCGTCAAACCTATTTTGTAGCATTCACTTACTTTCATATTTGTCCTTTTGAAAATCATCCGATTTTTAAGAATTGAGCCTGTATTTCGCGACAGCATGCTCTAGTATAAAAGCATCAAATAATAATTGACTATTGCTGAACAAAACAATTTATTCTCTTTATTTTGAGTGAATACGAGTTTTATATTTTTCCTTCACGCAGTAATTAATTTTAGTTAAATTTGAAAATTTTAAACCTAAAAACGAATCCCAGGAAACGGTGATTTTGTCGGAGCGTTTTATAAACAAAAGTAATTGGTGTAAAATATTAACCAGACTCGAAGAAATAAAAATATGAGAAATATATGGGGTCGGGTAGATGTTTTTCAGAAATATTATTTTTGAAAGAGCAATGGAAAGAGAAATTGTCTTATTGTTATTGTTTTATGCGTTTACCTGGCGATGAGTACACATTATTGCTAACATGTTACTTGCGACCGGGATTACCTTTTAATGGAAGACGCTACCATTTTCATATGTATTCTATCAGTTTTATATTTCATTAGTTTTAACCTTCCTTTCACAGAGAGTAAGACACTGACGCAAATGGACTCTAACAGATTTGTAGGCTTTAATATTCTAATAGCTTAATATTGTAACCGTTGTTTTCTGTGAGGGAATTCTTGAGGTTTTCCATTCTGGTCGCGCAACGTGTCTACTTCCTGTTTCCGCTGGACAAATGTTGAACGATATGGACGATAAACGTATCAGTGGAGTAGGTCGCGACCACTTTACCTTAGTTTCACTTACGTAATATAGCGTTTCCATCACTTAACGCCATATGCATTTTAAAAGATAATGGAATAATGACAATTTAACAGAAAGGAATTATTTTATAAAATATTTCGTGCATGTACTCTTTCAAGTGAAATATGCTAATAAATAAAACAATAATAATAATATAACATGTAAATAAAACATAGATACAAATAATGTTTTTAATTAAGTATTAACTTAGCATAAATAGTGAGTAGTAGATTCAAAAAGAAATAGGTTGTTTTCTATCTTTGTAAATATTAGTACTATTATTATGCGCTAGCTTAAAGTATGTCTGCTTGTCATGGTTATTATATGTTGCTAACATAAAGGGTTAGTCAGAAATGTTAATGACTGGTAATAACTTTCTAAATAAGATATTAACTTCATAGTAGGTCTTCTTTGAAATGTTGCTTACAAGTTAGAAAATTCAGTAAACCTTTCTATTCAAATGTGAATGGTGGAAGATGTCAAACTGTTGACTGTTGCATTGCAATGAAAGAGGATTATGAGTTACGACCTGTAATTCATTATTCATGTTCTTTTTTTTTGTGGAGGATAGTAAACACCCACATCCAAGCATATACCCAGAAAATTCGAGTAGGCAAAGGCGAACTTAAAAAAGTGATCAATAATTGAACAATGACATACATACGTTTCTCATGTAGGAGGTAGTTGCATGTAACGAAATAGGTTTCCAGGAATAAAAACTGAGAAGAGGAACACGTCAAATTAAAAATAATCTCATTAAATTTCTGTTTATTACACTTGAACAAAGAAAGTGAAATAAATTGTAAATAAGTACTATTAGTTATCGGACGTAAGGTGGTATTTAGAAAACGAAATAATATACAGTTTGTTGTTTTTAAAAGAAAACATAATCTGATTGTAATCTTGTTTCATAAATCTTTCTCGAGTTCGTTCCGGTAGTCTTCAGTGCATTTAGGCGATTGATTGCTGCAAATGATATTCTAAGCAACTTGTATGCAGCATGTTCTCAACGGCTTTTACCTTTCCCTACTCTTTTTATTCTGTTTCTTCGTTCATTTGTTCATTATGTTTCTTCGTTTCCTTCTATTTCTTCTTCTCCTCCTTGTTTCTTCGTTTTCTCGTTTTTGGTCGTCCACTCCTTGTTTTTGACGATCCCGATTTCAGGAGAGATTTCAACTCCCGAAATCGTCATTCAGCCTCGTCACCGCTCACGAACCGCGGTCGACCTTCTCAGGAGCGCGTCCTTCTTGTTTGCCTCTTTTGGGCCCGTGTCGCCGCCTCTGTTGGCGACAAGAAGCGTGAGAGAGGAGCCGCCGCATCCGGTCACGGGACACGAACCCGTGCCCTCGGCGTCACGCGCCATTGCCACCCCCGCTTTGCGGCTCGTCCCCGCCACCATCCTGTTACCGACTTCGCCCCCGCCACCTTCGTCGCTAGTCTTCGTCCATGCCACCGCCATCGTCCCCGCTCCTGTCATCGCCCCTGACAGCAACATCGCCCCTGCCAGCAACATCGCCCCTGCCAGCAACATCGCCTCTGCCAGCAACATCTCCCCTGCCAGCAACATCGCCTCTGCCAGCAACATCGCCCCTGCCAGCAACATCGCCCCTGCCAGCAACATCGCCCCTGCCAGCAACATCGCCCCTGCCAGCAACATCGCCCCTGCCAGCAACATCGCCCCTGCCAGCAACATCGCCCCTGCCTTCAACATCGCCCGTGCCAGCAACATTGCCCAGCCACCGACATCGTTCCCGCCATCAATATCGCCCCGTAATCGGTATCATCACCACCAACAACACCCTTGCCATCGACATTACCCTTTGCCACCGTCATCAGCTCGCCACCGATATAGTCCCCGCCACCGATATCACCCCGCTGCCGACATCGCCCCCGCCTCTGACATGCCCCCCCCCCCATCGGCAAATGCCCTAAGAGCGACATCGAAACCGACAACCTGCCACCTTCGTCCGTCTCTGCTGTTTCGTCCCCTCCTCCGTTCCCGGAGTAACTACGTCCCCTAAAAGCCTCGTTCCCTCTCTCGCCGCCGCCCCCGTTTCCGCTCACGTTTTCGCTCCCCCGCCCGGCCTAAGGTTCTTGCCTCCCCGCGCGTCACGGTGTCCGCCGCCGAATTTCTGCACCGCCCCCTCCCCCACAGACGGCTCCCGCCGCCCCGCCCACCTCCCACCGGACATGCCGGCTCCGGTTTTGTGGAGTGTCGGCTCTCGGGTGTAAAATTTCATCGGGGCGTCCCTTTCTTTCAGTGCTTTGTTCGGGAGTTGAGAAGTTTCTGAATTCCAAGTGACTGGAATTGTGAATTTAAATTACATTTTGAAAGTAAAGTTCTCAGTCAAAAGCGACATTATTATTAATTTATAATTTTTTAGTTCATATTGTCTTTAGCTTTATCATGGTGCTTCGTATCTTTACACAGTCAAGTAATTACTCGTATAATGGAATATTTACGTCGAATTGATGGTTGGGCTTTGCTGATTATATAAACTATTTAGAGTTATCATCTGTGCCTTGCTAGGGTAGGGTTAACATTTTTTGGTTCAGATCAGCTTGTCTGCCACCGCAAATGCCCCAACAGAGTGTTTTTTTATTTAAAAAATTTAAAAATCTGAATGAAATAAATTTGAATTTCATATTTCAGAAATTAGGTACCGAAAATTAAACATTGAATTTCTACTCCTAAAAAAGGTTTGAAATAATTTTCTTCCAAGAATAACACATATTATCGATAAATAATTTGATGATGCATTATGCAGTAATATTTTTCAAAGTGTACGCGTTGCATTGATTCCTCTATAATTACGTAGTTAATGAAAAAATACCGCTTCAGAACGGCTCGTACTTGCCCCTTTGTTGGTATCGAAATTTCCCTTAGAATTTTTTTCTCTCTGCCGGGAGACATCCAACTCCGAAGGCAGAGCCGGGCGCATTGCCCGGGGCCTCGGAAGTGAATAAGAGGCCGTGGGCGGCGGGTCCGGGGCCTCTGGAGGCCCCGACATTGCACAGCCATTACCTGAGGCGTGTGCCGCGGGCTCTCGTGATGGGCGCCCGGCTAATGCTCAGGGCGTTTCCCCGCCCGTGCGCGCCGCCCTGCCCCGCCCCGCCCGTGCGCCGGCGTCCGGGCGATGGACTCCGGACGCACGCTGCCCGGATTGATGGCCGCCACGTGAATGATCTGACTGGTGAAGGGTTGCCATTATATTACAGTAAAACTTGCTCAATGCGGAATCTCAAGGGACCAGTATTTTTTTCCCCATATTGGACAAGATTCCTCATTGTACTCGTACAATGTAATACTGTAGAATTTATGTTTAGCAGGACCACGATTCAGTTCACATTAGACATATCCGTATTATGCGCATTCCGCATTGAGAAAATTTTACTGTTTTATAGTAATAATAATAATAATAATAATTATTATTATTATTATTATTTTATGGTTATTTAGAGCACTGATTATTATACTTTTAGCATTGATTATTACACTTACTATTATTTTATAGTTATTAGCAGTGCTAATTCATACTTACGTGGAATAGTTCACCACGTAAGTTTTACAAGAGCTTCCCCTTTTGCAGGCGGCCTTTGCCCTTTATGGGACACACTAGGCTAATTCATTCATTCAATTATTATTACGATACATTCAGAAATCGGGTAACTTACGTGACTCCGTCCGCTGTTCGTCCTTAGTTCAGATTTACTCACTTTCTTTTGACGAGTTTTAGCCAATGCGTGCGTGTGCACAGAGTCTTCTGAGACGGCAAAGCCGCCGGGCGCATGCTTGCATTCGCTAAAACTCGACATAGTTTGTCAAAAGGCAATGAGTAAAGTGGGTCTCAGACCTCTTTGAGCCCGCCTCTCGATCTTCTGGTGAGAGAACTGACATTTTGTCCCCCGAATTCTTTACAGAACAATCGAAGAAAATTATCGAAAAAATGTATTTTGTGAGAGGAGGTTAAGTTAATCTGAAACCATTCGGAACGTTTTAAGTGACCAAAGAGATGAAAAGCAATGCATTTCTACCTCGGTAGCCTACAGAGTTCGTGAAGGATGAGGTACGAGATGTCATTCCGAATTTGACGTGACGGATGGGAAGGGAAAATCGCGCGAGAACCGCGGCTCTTTGTACAGGGTAACGCTCAGGCATTCGCCTAAAAGTAGTGAAAAATACTTCAAAGACCAGAGCAGTCGACCTTGGAACTTGATCCCGGGAGGTTCGCTAGTGTTCAACATATAAAGCAGATTTCTGGCACCTGGCCGGGATCGAACCTGTGCTACCTGATTACAGGCAGTCTTGCTTGAGCGTCAGGCGTCGCCGTAATGATCACTTTATCAATGTGCATAGGTAAATCGAATTCTTAACTTCCACCCCGCTGATATAAACCATCGAAATTTTGAGTGCAATTACTCAGTGTCTGCGAGACAGGTGGCTTATATTTGTATTCGTTCCACTCTCTTGTCATGTAACCACCGTGACATTTTGCCGTTATGTTACATTTTGTGTGATGTTAGTAATGGCTACGAAGGGTGAATAATGATGCGAGTTAAATAATTTGGAATGGGATGGTGGTTCAGATGGGATTTATAGTGGTTTGAGAAGCCAACCATGCTACAACTGACAATGAAAACCTACGTTTATATAGCTGGTCAAGATTTCAACCTCAGTTATTTACTGCGATGGTAGAACTGGTGACATACTCCATTCAGAAAAGGAGGGTGTCGAGCTCGATTCTTGGTAAATAATTAGCGCTGGACTGTGAACCGAAGAGATAGATGTTTCGTGGTTGATAAATAATAATTTTCGTTGGTTGTTCTTTATTGTTGAGTTTAAACATTTCAAATTTTCATAAGACACTTTTCAAAAGTAAGAAATATTTCAAACGAAACATTCTTTTGAATTACAAAAATCTGGAAGTGGAGGTAAATAATTCTTAGATGGAAGTGAAAGATGATCAGTATGAAAAATATCTACGTCTCCATCTTAGGTAGATAACGCGCATATGAAGGCAGACAGTGTTTAACTAACACTAATAAGATTATATTATTTCTGTATATTTAAAAGGAAGTGCTTCCAAACCGTGTTTTCGAAAACGTTCCACGAAAATTAAAAAAAGTCGAAGCTTCCAATCAGTGCTGTTATTATTTTGTTTCTCAATTTTTAGATAGGTTATGCAATTCATCAAAAAATATTTTAGAGATATTTTCGGTGGATGGAAGTAAAAAGGAAGTCCAAACCATAGGTAGTTAAAGAAAATCAATACACTTAAAAAGAGAATTTTCTCTAATTTAACGGAAGTATGTGAAGATAGATAGTAAAAGAAAATTTTAAAAATGTATAATTAGTTTTGTACGTAGGTAGTTGTTTTTAACCATGTTTATCTGTGAAATAATTTTCCTTTTACTTTTCATCTTCTTTTTTAAATTTTACCTTACATTTACTTCCTTTCCACAAGTATGCTGCTTACAAAAATTCATTGCATTAACCAGTCTTTTTTTCGGTTGGTAGTATTACCAACATATATTAGAACTTTTGGGAAAGGCATCCACGAAGGGAGATGTTCAGTTTGAACGACAATGAATGCTTCACGAGCGACTCATGTGCAGAAATGTTAATACGTTAGCTGACGTTGAATCTAATGACTGTTTTTCAATGGTTGTCATAGATAACAAGTGGTGCATTCCTCAGTTACTTGCTTCGTGACATTCGAGCCTGTACTGAGACTTTGCTATTTCTTATTTCCCATGCACGAACCTCAGCCGCCGAGTCTTCCTTCTTACGAATGTGCAATTTGCAGACGCTATCATCCTTAGTGAGAGCCGGTGAAACTGGTCTGCGTTCTACCTTTACAACTTTTTCAATCTTAACCTTCTATCAAGTGGAATTCCCGTAAAAGAAGGAAGATGCAAAAATCAAAACTTTCACAGTGATTATGAATGTCGTTAACATTCCTAGCGAATAAATCCTTTTCTAGCATAATTTCTGATTGTTTGTTGACGATTAAGAGCCAAGAAGGGTAGATAAAACGTGACGCCATCAGTAACGACTAAGCAAACCAAAAAAATTAAAATATTTAACGAAGTTTTTTTGTAACCTGTGATTCTGAGGAAGTGCCTTCTGCCAGTCTACTGTCTGTTAGTGTGTTGCGTCGATTCGCACATATTCTTGAGAAATTAGACTCTCATATACTACTGTAAATGGAACGTTAACAAACTAGTAAAATTAAAATTTATCAATGACTTTTCTTGTGTTAAATAGTAAGTAGACTTTTGGTGTGCGAAAAGCGTTGATTGAAAGAATATATTTATATTTTTCAGTATCCAGGCATTTTATTAATCCCATTTCAACTTTTTTATTATGAAGCGGAATCCGGATAATCGAATTCTAGCTAATGGAGATTTCACTATAATTTTATTTTCTAGCTTCCTCTAGGAATCTGATCACTTCGATATACGCTTCTGAATCTTGAAACATAAATTTTAAAGGCAAAAAAAACTTCACTGCTATATTGGCCCAAGGAGTTCACTGCCTTCCCGAAGGGCTCAGTGCAATTACTCGCCATTCCCTTTCTTCGCCCTAAATTATAAATGAATATGGGCATTCCAGTCTAACTAAAAATCCCGTTTATGTCTCTCTTCCCGAAAGGCGACGTAAACTTGTACCAAAGAAATTAAATTAATGCGGGTACTAGGCATATCCTCAACCGTTTCTCTTTTCCGAATAAAACCTTTCATTGAACGCCTCAAAAGGTGCAGCAAATCTGATGTGTGAGGCAGCTCACTTAATTCACTTGTTTCTTTGTCATACTGTTTTTAAATTAGTACCTATGCTTTGAGTCTTCAAAAGGAGCTAGAGCTCCACGTTTATTGGCAGCGCCATCATATGTCATCCCTCACAGAAGGTAAATCAGTCTGGTTAACACGTCGTTTATGTTAATACTAAACGACTGGATTGATTGATTACTTCGGTATCCGGGCATTTCAACTACTATGTTTATTAGTCCCATACGTGTAGTGCGTTTTTAACACGGACGATGGCAGAGTTCTTTCCCCGCTGGATAATCACATCCGGATCCGGCCTACAGGTTCGCTTCCGCGAGGTATTCCTCATCCAGGTATCTCCTACCAGAGGGCACCACCCCAGTCGGAACAAGCTCTAAGCTCTTGATGTGTGAGGTAATATAGTGCATGTAAGTGTAAGTGAGAGTTGATTGAGGGTAGGACAAGAAAGAGGAAGGAAATATCGCACGTGGTCTGTGACCTGTTCGTAAGGATACTGCTCCGGCATTCGCCTGATGTTGATCGGAGAAACCAAGGAAGACTACCGATCAGAACAGCCGGCCGGTAGAAGTGTATTCCCAGAGGCGTATCTACGGTATGGCAGACATGGCACGTGCCGTGGGCGCCGCTCACAAGGGGCGCTATTTAGAGCGTACCCGCTAAAATAATAACAACAACCCTAATTTGAAGTAACCCGACAGGGGCGCAAATTCTATGTTTGGCAGGGGCACCTGATTACCTAGATCAGAACTCTCTGTGTATTCCAGACAGCGTCTGGAATCAACCTAGCAGTTTAACTAGTGCCGAAAAACCCTGCCACCGTCGGGACATGAACCCTAGAACCTCCTTGTCAGAGGGATCAAAAACTTCTTGCATGTAAGTGAAAACATCGGGGAGGGAGGAGGGCTCGGAACTTCCCCATCTCCCTGCCAGCCACTCCGTTCCCAAAACCCTTTCGCGGTCAACTGCCATTTGAGCTCCCGAGTGAGTCGGGCGGCGTCGAGGCGCGTAGGGCCTCCGGAGCCTCCCGGCAACCGGCGGCCGGCGGAGGCGACCGGCTGATCGCTTACGTAACTCCTCCGCGTACACTGACCTTGCTGCCGCCGCCGCCGCCATAACCGGCGCTGCCCGGCCGCGGCGCCTGACAGCTGTCTTCTCCGCGCCGCGCCGCGCCGCGCCGCGCTGCGTCGCCTCCGCGCGGCATTGACACTGCCGCCGCTTGTCGGATGTCGCGTCGACAGCGCCGCTCTCTGTCCAGTCTGTCGCGGCTAGATACAAACTTCTAGCCTAGACTTGCTCACACGGCTCGGTTGGGTTTGCGACCAGTTCTTGGGTTCGTTTCTTGTCTTCCGAGATCGTTTGTTGCTCCATACGAGCTTGCAGTTATTTATTCTATGCGTTGCTGGGTTGACACACAACTGCTCATTTCGATTCAAGGTTCTGCAAGGATCAGATTTAATTCTTTCAGGATGGCACTACATACAGTATGCATTATTAAAAGCAGAAGAAATTAGTGTGTTTTAGAAATCCTCCTTCTTAAACAACTGTTTATGATAGTTCGCATGAAACTTGATTAGGGGATGTCAAAGTGAAGAACCCATTATTGAATCGTTTTGAACACCTAACTACATTGTTCAATGAGATTGATACACCATTCCATATTTCTCTGTTTAGGTGACGGTTGTTTGTGCGACACATGTTAGGAGAGAATTTAATAAAAGACAACATAATTATCTCCATGCCTTTGGTATTTTCATTGTTAGCATGTGACGCACTCGTGTTGGCTGTTCATCGGCGAAACATCACTGTCGTCTTCTGAATAGGTATTCTAAAGCTTTATCACGTGGATAATTTCCAGGAAAGTTCAATTCCGAATAATATTTTATTTAGTGAAAACTGTCCGTAATAGAGATTGGAGCAAGAAGTACTGGAACAATATACGTAATAACCTAATTACAAATATTATTATTAATATATTAGTAGTATATTCTGGAAATATTTAGAGAATACATGGAAAATATTTTGAACCTCCTCGCTGAATCGCTAGAGTACCATAAAGCGCATGCCAGCGACGAGACTCGAACTCATAAACGTTCAAGGGCACGAGTTGATACATCATGACGTCAAACTTCGTCGTCGAATGCACGAGATTAAATCGGATATTCAGGGTCACCTAACATGTATGAAGATGTTTTTTTCCTAAGTCATTCTTTACACATGATTTATGTATTTCAAAAACATCTTATGTTAAGATATTTTCTACATCATCATTCAACTTTCGACCGCTTCTTATTCAACAAATTCAATGACTATAATTTCGGCGAGTGTCTCGTAGTTATTCTATACTTCATTACCTTCAAACCTGTACATTTCCACTCATAAATTGATTCGTACTATCATATATCCAGAATACAACTTTGCAAACGCACCAATGAAAACTAGAATATAATGATATCTTTCGCAACGCCACTTCTCTTGAGCGGAAAGTTTTTTTAGTCCGGAATTGAAACTTTTTTTGTCAGAGCCTCGGTGTATCGGTCATCTCGTGAATTTTTTTGTCCCAACTGTGTCCGTTCACAACGTACAACCTATAATACTGTAATTTAAATAAAATGCAGTGTATTTCATTCATCTCGCTAAAAGGCATCAGAAAATGTATAATTTTTATGAACTATTTTTAAAGTTTAAATATTAGCATACAACTTAGTTAAGAAAGTTATCTAAAATTATTATCTAATTTAATAATACTACCTAAAAATCATCCTATATTACGGGTGTAATAGAAATAGTGCTTCTTAGTGACACAAAATTTTATCATAGTCAACCATTAGTAATATGTTTGTTTCTCGTTAAAAGACATTTTAATTTTATACGAACGTCCTGCATCTGTCTCATCCCGTGCTATTCTGGGGCGGCGGCCTTTCCTTGGCGGTGTGTGATCCTTCCCGCAGCGGTCCGTGGCAGGCGCCGCTGTCTCGCGCAGCGCATCCCGGCGCAGCGCGTGGCATGGGCGCAGCTTGCGTCAGCTGCTGCGCGGCCGCGGCCGCCTCCGCCTGCGCCACGCCCCTCCGCCCGCCGAGGAATTTGAGGGAGCGCGGCCGGCTATTTCGGGCGGCGCGGGGCGAGGGTGCCACTCCCCCTGCCGACCACGACCGACGCGCCGCGCCGCCCCGCCCAACCCGGCACCGCGCCGCCACCCCTCGCCGCCCCCCTTGGTCGGTCGCGTCTCGCACCGCTCCACCGCGGACCCTTCCGTGCACCCCCCCCACGTCACGTCCCGCCCTGCCTCGTCCCATCTCGCGCCACCCCATTCCTCTCCATCCCGCTGTCCCCTTCCCGTCCAGCCTCGTCACGCCCAGCCCTGCCCCATCCTGCTTTCGCTGTGTTTTGCCGTGACCCGTGTCGCCCCGACTATTTCCGCCTCGCACCTATCTGTTGAAACCCTTCCCACCCCCCCGCCTCATCCCGTCCCCCCACGTCCCTTTTCAGGTTCCCCCACTTCACCTCATCCAATCCCGTCTCGTCTCGTCCCGCTCCGCCCCGCCCCGCCCCGCCCCGCTCCGTCCTTACCCGCACCGCTCCGTCCCACCCCGTCCACCCTGCCCCTAGCCGCCGACCCACCCCGCTCCGTCCCACCCCGCTCCGTCCCACCCCGCTCCGTCCATCCCGCACCGTCCCACCCCGCGCCATCCCACTCCGCTCAGCTCCGCCCCGCCCCCGCTCCTCCCCATCCCGTCCCTACCAGTCCGTCCTTCAACACCATGCCACATCCCGCCTCATCCCGCTACGCTCCAACGCATCTCCTCCTTTCCGTCCCGCTCTGCTCCTCCCTTCCCAGTCCCATCCCATCACACTCCGCTCATCCCTCTCCACCCAGCGCTGCTCTTATTCCACCCCACCCCCACTCCACCCCGTCACGCCCCTCTCACAACCCATACATTCCCGCTCCGCGCCTCCCTCCGTCAAGCATGCCCGTGCTCCCCATCGCCCCACCCGATTCCCTCATGCCTTCTTGCCTCCCCCTCATCTCTACGCCTCAACACTCCAGTACGGGCATAGACTAAGGATGTACATCTTTACTCCATAGTACGGGCGCGCCGCGGCGGGGGCGAAACTGGCGAATTACGTTGCCCACGGAAGTTCGTCTTTAGCGTCGGGTGAGGATGAGCCCAAACGCCTCTATAAAACGACATTCCTCAGGTTCCAATCCGGGAGAAGAGTGCGGACTGAATGAATCTTCTGCGAGAGAAAACACGATAGCTAAAAATATGAGATTTTGAGCTGGCAAATTAGGATGCCGACGGACGCGTTTGCTGTTTCTTTTCCGGGTTCTGCGCGTTTTCAGGTACTGTCGAACCGCTCTGGAGAAGAAAGAGACATGTAAAATGCATGTGTATGTTCTTGTCTCGTACCTGTTATCGTTTACTTTTGTAGTTTTCATTATGAAAGAATCGAATCAGAAGGCATGATTAAGGGTATGGGGGAGGGGGACACAAGTAACCAATTTGGATACGCAGGAAGATTGTTATTATCTTTTGTTCTGGTTTAGTTAGGATCATTTTATGCAAAAGGGTGTCCTTGATTTCTGGACGAATATCATTTATAAATCATCGAATACGAGCGTCGATACGATAAATAAAATGTGGAAAAAGGTCTTTTAATTAAGACATTAGGATTCTCGGTATTATTTATTATTCCGTTTGTGCTTAATCACTTTCTTCAGCAGCATTCCTGGCTTCTATCGGATCTACTGTGATATGTATATGAGTAGTCTAAAAATACGATGCTCTGTAACCAGCTGTTTCTTCGAAAGTATAAGACGCCGTGTCATATGTGAACATGTGGAAGTCGTAAAAGTGCTACGACAGAGTACTAGATTACTAACTGGTGATCTGAATTCTGATGTATCGATAAACATACGAGAAATAAAGAGTAATATTTTTCCAGCACATATTTCCCGGGTGTAACCGGGCTATGTAAACCACGAGCTCATCTGACTAATTTTCTAATAATACCGTCGAATTCGTACGTTTTAATAGTAATAGTTGTTCTTTTTCACTCCTTCGTAGAAAAATTAAAGGAATTTTATGATTTACTCGTATGTATTACTTCTTAAAATGACCTATGCTTTATTTCGTGAATGACCTATTTAACTATTTAACTTATCGATGCAGTTCATTTCTCCTCATTGTCCTCTTTTAACCACACTTTTTTTAACGTACTTAAAAATGAATACGCCCAGTATTTTCTTAAGCACAGGTGAAAGTGATTATTATAAATATCACTAGTCACAAAAATTTAGTATTATTATTCACATTAAATAGGGGAAAATTGGGATGGCTGTAAGGAGACTGTGTATTACCTCATTAAATTTATTCTGAAATTTAGTCTTTGTCCCAAATCATCTGGTTTCTCAGTCGTAACTTCTCCCAAATGATCATTACTTCATTTTATCTCACTGCGGTACTCCCATGTGTGCGTGTGTAGATTTGCCAGTGAGCGTGGCGAGTCGCGTACGTGCGTGAGTGAGTGAATGTGTATGCGCGTTTTATTGGTGTATGCGCGGACATAAGCGTAATTGTATGCGTGCGGCGGACGTCGAGATGCCTTGCACGCATGCCCATGCTATTCAGCTGGTATGCTGAGAGCGGACGTAATCCCCCATTATGCTAGGAATGTGTGGACGCGCTAGAACCATCCCAGTCTTTACGGTCGCAACTTCGCATATGTTTACTCGTGAATTTATTCATGACACATGAGTGATTTACTTAAAAATTTTTATATGTCGCTTATTATTAGTGTTTTATTTGTGATATGCAACGATCTCGCGGGTCAATTTTGATTAGTAATAGCTTAATTTGATATAAATCTGTCATACATGAGTGTCGTTCGATTTGAGCATATTTCTGGGACCTGTTTGGAAAATGCCAACAATGACGTGTTAAAGAATTATTTTTTTATTTCAACATGTAAAACATGCTGTTGAAAATTTGCTAGTTTCGCAAGAAGGAATGATGTGTTCTTATACATAAGAAGTGTTTCAACTGCAAAATATTTACGTGACTTTCTAGGTACTTTTATTTACACTTTGTAAATATGACAATAGTCGAGGACCTGACTTTAATTTTGGAAAGAAAATAATTGTCGCTGATTTCCATTGTCTCTAATAAAATTTTAAAAAATGTAAAATATAGGTGTAGGGTTTCGTTGATACAATGCACATGCATTGTATTTGATGAACTAAATAGACCAGTCTAATTAATACGTCTGATAATGCAGGTATTACATTGGGACGGAGGAACTGCGCAAACAGTACTACACAACGGCAGCGTCTGTCATTCTAATACAGTGGAACGAATGTGACCGGTTAAAGTCAGAGAACGACCCACGCAGGAGAGAATAATCGTGAAAAGGATGTAACATGCACGTGCCAACCAGAGGGTGATAGTTTCATAGCTAACAAGTCCTAATTGCAGCTGTAGGGGCCCGTGCTCCCGGAAGCACACCTGGACCCGCACGAGTGTGATTCACGACGAGAACACGTTAGCGTGTGGTGTGCAAAGGGGTTAGGATACAGGAGTCGGAATAAAGGAAGTCGTGCTATTTTAATAAAGATATTGAGATACTTCGAAAATTAATCACTCTGTATATCCTTGGCGGTGACACGGTTTCTTTTTCATCAGACTCAATTTAGTATTCTAAGATGTGCGAATCACGGCAGCCAGGCAGTAACAAGAGCGTGGAGAAGGGAGCGACGGGACGAGAGGGATGGGACGAGAGGGATGGGACGAGAGGGATGGGACGAGAGGGATGGGACGAGAGGGATGGGACGAGAGGGAAGGGACGAGAGTGATGGGACGAGAGGGACGGGACGAAAGGGACGGGACGAGAGGGACGGGACGAGAGGGACGGGACGAGAGGGACGGGACGAGAGGGACGGGACGAGAGGGACGGGACGAGAGGGACGGGACGAGAGGGACGGGACGAGAGGGACGGGACGAGAGGGACGGGACGAGAGGGACGGGACGAGAGGGACGAGACGAGAGGGACGGGACGAGAGGGACGGGACGAGAGGGACGGGACGAGAGGGACGGGACGAGAGGGACGGGACGAGAGGGACGGGACGAGAGGGACGGGACGAGAGGGACGGGACGAGAGGGACGGGAAGGGAGGGTCGGAAAGGGAGGCACGGGGTGGAACGGACGAGAAGGGAATCGCGAGAAAGGGGGCAGAGAGAAGGGAGCCGAGGTATGACAAAAGATGGAAGAAAGTGCAAGGCAGAGAGTGACGGAAACAAAAGGGACGGACCGGCGAGGAAGCGTGGAGGCACTTTCTGGACCGGAGAAGGGAACGGAACTGAGGCCGGCAGCAGCGACGAAAGGAACGGAGGCGAGAACGGAGACTCGGCGGAAATGGCGGCGGCGGGGCCGCAGGAAGGCAGCTGGGCCGACGGAAGGGCGGGGAGACGAGGGAAGGGGCGGGGCAGACGCGACGGCCGCAGATCGTGCGGGCAGCGGATTACGCGTGGGCGAATCTCATCAGGCGGAGAGCGCTCTAAGACCGCCGATCTGTCTCCCGGGGCGCACCAGGACACGCCCCCCTGGCCCCCCTGCCCACCGTTCTCTCTCTGCCTCACGCTTTCTTCATATCCCGCTCTTCTCACCCTCGCCTCGCCTCGCTCCGTTGCGTTTCACTCAAACACCGAGCTCTCCACAACCGTACCGTGGTGCGCATGCACAGTTGTTGTATGGCGCTCCGTTCTACTAAACCGTTTCCTCATACCATTTATCGGTTGGTGCATTCATGTTGCGCTTACGAACCATTTTACATTTTGTCATTAGATTACGACCATATCGTTTCAAAGTGCCGTTGCGGTCTACAGACCTCAATGTCTGTGCTGATACCAGCCGTTTAAATTAAAACGACTGGTTGAAACTCTTCTCTGCGTAATCCGGTGTTTTTGACTCCTTGCAGAATATTTTATTTCTTTGAACACATTAAAATGTTTTTTTTTTCTTGAAAGTCTGTCACGAATTCATCGTCACCGTCCATGAATGTTCGCGTTGTATCAAATTTCTTTTTACAGCGATGTGATACACGTGAGCTAGATAAAATGCTGAAACTGAACATTCTCTCGGATCAAATTCCCTTACAGACCCCAACTATCTACTTACTAGTGCTGACCCATGCCGTCTTATTTTCTGTTTAAATTCCAAGGTGATTCTTCATAACAGAAGGGTTAATTTACGTCTGCTCTCAGGTTTCATTAGTCCCTTCCGTTCCTTCCGTACGTCGTCTGTGTGGACGTTTCTTGCACTCGGTCCCGATCCGTTACGCGACCTGGGACTGTCTGACGTAGCGGGGCGCCTGCACGGGTCATTGCGCAGGGGAGCCCGTCACCAGATGGCTCTGCTTCTACAGGATGTCTCAGAATAAATGTTCGAAACTTCGGGAGAGTGTAAGGTGGTTGAAGATGATACATTTTTGCCAATGGTAATATTGTAGTGATTTCATATAAAGAAGTTACGTATGAGGTATTCCATGCTGATTAAGAAGCAGCTCATCGTGCACTACTGTTTGGCAGTTCCACATCTCTTTGTATCAAACATGCACCTGCCAAACACTAGTGTACAACGGTTTGCCTACCAATCAGGGGCAAATGTCACACGTGCAACTTTGTTATACGAGATTTCCCAACATACGTTCGTTGGCAAAGAAGAATAATCTTCCCGCTGTTCCACAATATTGAATCTGGGCCTCCTTGCTTCAAGGCCCCGTATTAAATCAAGATCCCCCAAGGATAGACTGAGGCCACCGTAACTTTGTTTCTACACCTTTCCTAGCACTACCTAAATTTCAACATAACACCTCAAACCTAAACCTTGAAGCCTGAATCAAATCACCGAACCTTAGACCATGTTTTCACGAGTAGGAATGAATACTCATTTGCTATGGGTGGCCACATCCAAAACGTTATAATATAAAATGTACTGTGGTCAAACCCCTCAAGAGACAGAAATGTCGAACGAGAAGAAATAAATTTAAAAAACAGAATAATCTCGAACCTCCCTACACGTCCTGAGACTTTGTAACATTTATTCTGAGACAGCCTGTATTCTGCGGAGATCCGCTTGAGCCTCCGTGAGCACTCATTCGGCGAAGCGCTCCCGCCCGAGTGGATTGTGGATTCGCCGGCGGCGCAGTGCGGGGCGGAGACGTCAAGGACGCGAATCCTCGCTGGGGACGCTTTGCGCTCCGGCGATTGGGTTGTGCCTCTCGCGGAAAGTTCTGTGTGCTGATTGCAAGTGCACAAAGGACATTCGATCTATGGTCGCCAGTAAAATTGAACTACTAAGTAACGAGATCGCTACATTGATGCTCGAATGACAAGGCTCTGTTGAAAATGGCACACACGTAATATTTTTGCTTAAAATTTTTGCCCAAATAAAGTAGTGTTTCTTGACGTACTTGTGATGATTTATATGACATACTTGTGATGCTTTACATGACATCCATATTTTGCATTAATGGTATTATTGATAAATAATTGCATTATATTCGACATAGTGTCACGTTGACGCTGGCGGTGTCTAGAGTTGTCCACCCTTAAATACCACAGTTTTTATGCTGCCTGTAATGCCATTTTGATCGAAAAAATATTATTCTCAATGGTAAATTTTCAGGACGCCTGAATTAAAGCATTGTTATCAGAAGTCATCCTCGTTAAGAGCATAAATTCGCCATATTTTTAAATATTTTTAACTATTTTATGACTTCAAAAATTATTACCTATGTCATGTGGTGACTCTTGAATGACACGATATTTCACGTTTATATGGTCGTTCTTAGAGAAGAAAAATATATTTTCGTACCTCGGATCAATGCAGCCGTAAATCCAAATAAATCGAATGTTGCTACTGTTTCTTTAAGAAACAGACATTTGAATTTTCGCTCATATTGTGGGTATTTAATGTGTGTGTGGTGTTTTTTTTTTTTTTTTTTTTTTTTTTTTTTTTTTTTGCATGTCAGTCCTATATAAATTACACTAACTTACAAGCAAATTAGAAAGATAAACACGGAAATAATTTCCATTAGAATGGTGACGAACACCACGTTCGCTGTTTGCAGTTGAGCGATAATTAAAGTAGATTCATTGTGGGGTCTGTGCCACCTGAATATTGTTTAGAACTTGAGTTAGTACTTAGGCTCGGACTGTTTCCGTGTGAGTCACTCCCTTGTGGACGTAATTAACGCATATCCAAGCGGGCGGCAGTGTGGGGTCATCGGCATACGTTAGAACGTTATCGCGATCAATCTCCATATCTCATCGTTCTATAGCTCAGTGCATTATAACCACTTTTTCTCTCCATAATTGTTTGCGGGCGGCATTACAACATGTTGATGTGTCGTGTGCTCGTGTTTAACTTAATCGACATCTTAAAATCCATATTTGGAAAGAACGATACGTTAATGTAATATTAATTGGAAATCGAGCTGCCGCTCTGTTAGGTATTATTCGTCATAAGTAGCTTCATAGGTATTGGATTCACTAAGAAGGAACCTGATATTTTATCTAAGTTACTAATTTACAATGCACGCAGAAATTGAAAAAAAAAAGCTTTGTAGGATCCAGTAAAGCGAGCGTTATTCAAATTCTGTTTAGATATCAAGGAACTCGAAAAAAAACAACACAAAAACAATGAAACGGTTTACATTTTGAATGAAAGTGCTGAAAATGCATATGTTTGATTGTATTATTCCAACTATTTGCCTAGACATTCTGACTGAACTTTCATTCTCAGCGCGTCACTATTTATGTCGTAATGCGACAGCAAGGCTCCGAGGAGAAGGCCGTACGCCATTAAATATTTGCTATTTCCTTGTTCCGTTATGAAACAGCATTTTTTTGATATTATTGGTACGTATTGTTTCCTGGGAATCTTCTTACACTGTACTATGTATTGGTGGTGTTACACGTCAGTATTTTATTTGTTATTTTTGTGTGTGCACGCTACTTTTTGGAAAACGATTTAATCTGATTTGTTCAGGAGAGTTTTTGCTACTTCTGGCCACTAATAATAAACGTGTGATTAAAAATCTGTACATCTCTAGTTGTAACGTACTAATACTTTTGATCAGAATCCCACCGTCCTTGACTTGAGGCGCCACTATGAAAAGTTCTGTACAGTTTAACAATATAACGTTAATATGAAGTTTATTTCATCGTATCTCTGATTCAAATGATATTTTAATTTGATTATTTTATTGTATTACATATGTAAATTTATCAGCTAAATGTATTTAACTAATCTCCTTAGTTGAGTAATTGAATACTCCTATTAATTCGTCTAAATATTTGAGTACTGATAGAAGTAGAACTAGGAAATCGATTCTTATGCCTCAAAATTTCTATAAGCGCTACCATTTTGATTGTAACGCAGTCACGCTATTTTCACTTCTACTACAGACTGCTCTACTCAGCAGCAGTGTAATGAATCCTCAAACGTACCTCAAATAACCTCCCGAATTGGAAACGAAGGAGGAAGATGTATCCTTGAACAATCTCTTGCAATTCCGCCGGCTTCCCACCCTTTTCATGGATCTTCCAAACGCGAGTTTCGCCGCAACCCCAAAGCCCGTGGCTTTTTGCATCGACGGCCACCACCCTATTGTGGCGCCACAGATAATCCGCGCCCTAATTTCCCCCAAATAGTTAATCACTCCACGGGGTAACTTGCGACGCGCCGTAATCTTCCCACGGAGGGTCGTAACGGCGCGCAAAAACTCGCCCTTCTCCTCGCTTCCCCCCGCGTCGCTCCACCCAGCCCTCGTCTCTCCGCCTCACTCCGCCACGTCCGCCCTGTTTGCTGCAAGTTCTGTCTCTCCACGTCCTGAACACACCGCCTGCCCGTTCCGTGGATGTCTATCCTGCTCTCCCTGCCCGCCTCACTCCACATCTTTTTTCTCACTCCTGTCGTATTTCTCCATCAATGACTTATTCACTTCTTCGCCTTCTGCCATTCCTTCTTCATTGGTGCTTCTATTCTTCGCGTCTTCTTTCTCATCCTCTCCTCTCTCTCCTGTGCTTTCTCGCCCCTCACCTCTCCCACCTGTCCTTTCTCGCCACTCACCTCCCCCACCTCTCAATACTTTCCCCGTATGCCTCCCGTTTTCAATTCCTTCCTCGTATCCTTCCCGATTTCACATTCCCATTCCTTCGCCTCCCCTCCCCTTCCCCTGCTCTCTTTATCTTTCTCTTATTATCCGCCCACTCCATCATCACCCACGTTCCCTGCCGTTTCCTCACTTCCTCCTTCCATGCTTCTCTCCTTCCCTGTCCCTTTCCCTCCCAATCGTCTCCTTCCTCAACCTCCTCCTTCCCCCTCCCCTTCCCCCAACCTTATCCTTCCACGAGCGTCTTTTTCCCCCGACCCCCTATTTCCTTGCCCCGAACCCCGATGACCTCCCCCCCCCCTCGTCGCACCGTCGCACGTCCGGTGCCTTCTCGGAAAGCGGCAAGGGCGGTCTCCGCGCACTCGCATCAATTATGGAAGTTGGCGTCTTGTCGAGCCCCCTCCCCCTCCCCCTTCCCCGCCCCGCCCGGTTCGCCCGCGCAGCTGCCTCTCCGCCGTCGCCTGCCTTTCCTTTAACGCGGCGTGGCGCGGGCTCCGCTTCTTGAGCGACGCGGAAAGGCGGGGGCGTGGCTCTGTGCGCTGCACGCGGCTGGGTTTTTTGACTTGCAGAGCGATATTGTAATGCGCCTGAAGTTCCTTGATATGCATACTTCGCTGTGGACACATGCAGCCTTAGGTAAGATGTACGTAACGTAGATTCGGAGCGTTTCTGCGTAGGATGAAGGAATACAGGAATACTTATAAGAATGGCTTTGCCGATCCAACCTATAGGTTTTCTTAGTCCTTCGTGAGAATTAGTTGACAGCATTTATTGAAGATTTTTTCGTCTTCTTTCCTGGTACTCTATAACAGTACTCAGAGGGAGCCGAAAGTGTCAGTAAGAGAGTTCAACTCTACGAGATCAGGGAAACGATCGTAGGTTCTTTCTTGAAGTGATGTTTGTAATTAGATGTAATAATTTCTATAACATTTCCTGCTCTATAAGCTTTTAGATTTAAAACTTCGTGGACGTTGTTAGGGTTTCATCTAAGTCCTTCAATTCAAACGTCTCTCGGAATTAGAACATGGCACTTAGGTTTCGAAATTAGAAGATAACCTTTCCAATAAATTATCTAGTGCGATACTTTCTTTGATTTTCTGAAAGCACATTAAAGGAGAAGTAGTTTAAGAAAATGCTTTTCTGTCCGTAAAGTGACGTTCAAATAATAAACTGCGCCAAAAAGCGTCCATCCGAGCTCTCATGCTGCGTGTTAGTGCCTAGTGCCCTCGCCTAGGTGGTCAGGGTGCATATGGAAGCAGATTGCGGGGTCAGAGGCACATGATGGGGGCGGTGTCAATGACGACTGACAACATAATTTAAGAAAATGCATTTCCGTCCGCGAAGTAACGCTCAAATATTAAACTGTGCCAAAAAGCGTCCATGCGAGCTCTCATGCTGCGTGTTAATGCCTAGTGCCCTCGCCGACCGCCTAGGTGGCCAGGGTGCATATGGAAACAGATTGCGGGGTCAGAGGTAGGTGATGGGGGGGCGGCGTCAATGACGTGGGAGGCGCCGCTGAGAGGGCGATGGAGGGCGGCCGAGGGCGGCCGAGGGCGATCGAGGCGCGCCCGAGGGGCGGCTGAGAGGCGGCGGAGGGGCGAGGGCTCGGCGGGGCGGGGCGCGGTGCGACTCGCCGCTCAGCACACAAGGCGCCCGAGGGGAAGGCCAGGGAGTAAGGTGGCTTAGGGGCGGCACATGCAGGTGTTGCAGGCGGCGAAGGGTAGTGGGAGATGACGCGGACAAGGTATAACATCGGGAGATCCTGCAAGTTTTAATATTGGAGTGGACTTACTTTTTCTACTCCGTTTTCGTCTTCCTACTCCGTTTCTTTCTTTGTCGTCCTTCTCCTTTTTTACTTCTTTTCTACCACCTCCTTCTTTTAATCATTCTTCTTCTCCTGCTCAATGTTCTCCTGTTTCTTTTCCTTCTCCGTCCTCTCCTCCTCCTTCTTCTTCTTCTGTTGTTGCTGCTGATTTTCATATATTTCATTCACTTACCCGTTGCAGCTTCATATTTCCAGTTGCAGTCGCCATCTCTGTATTGGGTATCTTGAATCTCTCTTCCCTTCAGATGAGATGGTTTGAATGTGACGCATGATCCTTTTTTCAGACCTTTGGAGCTGAATTCTGGACATTTTTTCAAGATATTGTCATAAGAATTTATTGGGTCCGTTGATATTTAAGAGGGACTGCTTAAGGCCGATTGAGAAACAGCCGGTGTGAGCAACGTGTACAGTTGTGATGATGAGTTAAGGATGCGAGTACTACTTTGGATTCAATTCTAGACATTTGGATTTGAGTCGCAGAAGCCTGGTTTTGCGACTCCAAAAGCAAGTTTTGAGCTAAGGAGTGATTAGTTAGAAACAGTTTAAAGTGAGTGAATTGAAGGTGAAAAAAGAAAATTGAGAAATAAAGGAGGGAATCACATCGAAGTTGATGAAAACAAAACACACTCACATTGAAAACAAAACACTTGAATAATAATGTGGCTGAGAGAAATAGTGTTTTGCGATTAAAGCGAATAGATTTTGGTATTCAGATGGGGTTGAGACGTATCAGAAGGCACGAAGATAATGAAAATTAATGTAATGAATATGATAATGAAAATTTAGTAAAAACAAAATAACTGTACGAGTACTCTTATTGAACAATTTCAGCAAAGATTAATTTTTATCCACAGTCACTGAATGACTTACGTGGAGGGGAATTGCGTGGCAAGGAACGTCGATAGTGCAACATCTGGTCCGAAGCGCAGAGGCGACTGGGCGTGGCACCCCTTGTCGTTCGGGGTTCGAGGGGCTGTGACGCATTGCAACGTTCCACCCTCCCCGTGTTGTCACCTCGGCCCTCCCTCCGCTGCGACACCCTGCGCCCACCCTTGCGGTCCTCCGCTTCCGCCCTCCCTCCGCCTGCTCCTGCTTCCCCACTTCCCTAATGCGATCTCCCCCATCGACACCTCCGCTTCCTGACTGCATGTTCCGGCGTGTTTATTTGGTGCCCCAACGTCACTTGCGTTGCTCCTCCCCTATTCTTTCCTCCATCTCCGTTCCTAGCATGCATCTGCATTAAATTCCAGTCCATTTCATAGAACTTCCCTCTGGTCCTACCGCCTTCTCGCTAATAGCCGAATTGCCTCCCTTGAAATTCTTAACAACTTAAGTTTTCACCCACTTTGTATTAGTGATATCCCCATGTTCTCGTATCTGCAACCTGGCACCACCTTACCCTTGCACAAACCCTATCCTTCACTTTTCCCTCTCGCAGGTATATTTCCTGTATCGTTTTCGCCACCTGGATTCCTGTTCCTTATTCACCGTTTCTCTTTTCCGGTCCGACAGCTTCCACTCGCTGCGTGTCTTCCATTCCCCTGTTGTTTCCGCGTCATGAAAAGCGTGGCCATTCCATTGTCACCCTGCAACTAGACCACCTCTCACGCCACGCCCGCACCCCCGCTCGCTCCGCCCGCCCTTTCTCTGCCACAGCCCTCCTCCCGCAACCCCCATCGTCCCCGCCGCCACTGCCCCTGTCGCCCTCCACCGCCTCCGACTCCTCCACCGCTGCCATCACTAGCTCTGTCTCTACCACTACCAATCCCGCCACCGTCACAGCTGCCTCCAACGCCACCGCCACCGCCACCGCCACCGCCACCGCCACCGCCACCGCCACTGCCAACGCTGGAGCCCCCGCCTCCGCCTCCGCCTTCGCCTCCGTCACCGTCACCGTCACCGTCACCGCCATCGTCACCACTACCGCAACCACCTCTGCTTCCTCCACCACTGCCTTCACTGTCACCGTCACCGTCACCGTCACCGCTACCGCCACAGCCACCGCCATCGCCACCGTCACCACTGCCGCCACCGCCTCTGCTCCCGCCACCGCTGCCTGCACTGCCGCCGCCACCGCCGCCGGCCTCCCGCATTCCCCGCCCCGCCCATGGCACCACTGCCGCCGCCATCGCTGCCGGCCTCCCGCAACCCCCGGCCCGCCCCCGGCGCCCCTGCCAGCGCCGCCGCCACCGCTGCCTCCACTGCCGCGTCGCGCACGTGCCGCCGCGCGATCGATGCTGCCGGAGGCGTGCGGCCGCGTGCGCTCGGGGGCTCCCCGCCCCTCCGCCCCCGCCCCCGCCCCGACACCGCACTGCACACTGGGGCCGAATGACAAAATGAAGCGCGTAGCTAGGATAAAAAACCCTGAATGTTGCAGCTTTACAAAACGTACCTTTTTCGAAGTCCCGGGTGAAAATATTTTGGTGAAAAAAATCGAAGTCACGGGCTTTGGATATACTTGGAAATTATGAATAAATGCAATATAGTCTGTAAATGAAAATGTTGGTGTGAAGTCATGTAAAAATCACTAACAGAAAATATGAGTTTTCCCTCTAATTCTGAAAATATGCTCAATAAAATGATACCGCTAAAAGAGGCAAACATTTTCTAAAGTTTTTCAATGTGATCTACTCTATGCTGAAAGGAAGATGCAAAAAGAGAATTTTGTCTCTCTCTTGCCGTGTGAATAAGGCGAGACACTTTTTCGATGCATACACGTTGCAACTTGTTGACATTTTTTAAACCTTTAGATTTCTCGAAGAAGAAAAGTTACATTTGTAAATTCTGTATTGCGAAGAACCTTAACTGAAGCATTTTCACCTTATGTTGGGGGCATGTTAACATACTTTTCATCTAACGATTGCGTGGTCAAGTGGCAAAGCGTAGAGTAACGGTGAGATTGCTTGCCGTCTACCGCTGGCACCGATGTTCTAATTTCAGTCGATTCATATGGAATTTGTGGGAGACAAAACGGGTACGCAGCAGGTTTTCCCCGAAATTATCCCGTTTCCCTTGGTTCGCATTACACTGCTGCTCCATCATGATTCATACCATACCTTCACAGTCATCAAATGTTTCGTACATTCCAGGAATGACCCAAAAGCTTAGGGAATGGAGAATAACTCTAGCGGTTGCTATAAACGGTAGTTTTCCGTGGTTTCTCCGAACAACACTAGATGAATGCCGGAGCAATACCCTAAGAAACGGTCCACGGGCCGCTCGCGATCTTTCCTTCCTCATCGATGACGTATCCTCATCCCATATTCTCACACGCACGCTTACACGGACTATACTACCGTACAAGTCGGGAGATCGGTCGGGAGCATAGAGCTTGTCTGGGCTAGAACGGTGCCCCGCTAGTGGTAGATATCTGGTTGGGAAAAATTACGCACACCGATATGTAGGTCTGTGCCGGACCCCGCCATATATCGGGAGAAGATCACTGCCACCTCCCGTGATAAAAAAAATCCTCTACACTTACGAGACTAATGACCTTAGCCGTTGACGCACCCAGAAACACCAGTCAATCGATCATTCAATTAGGAAATGGATTATACTAAAGCATGTTGAATGAGTGGTTGGAATTTCTTCCGTGCGCTTCTCGGGTGTTTGGGCACACTGTGCACCGCCCCTCGTTGCCGCCGCCGCAACCTGCTGCTGACCCCGCGCTGCGCCAGTCGCAGGGCGCGTGGGGTCTCGGTCACGGCTGCGGTGGTCAGGCGCTCCACGACCTTCTCGCACGCCCACTCCGCCCACCGGAGGCGATCGCGGCGACCGAGAGTGAAAGGGAATCTCGGGGACGGAAGTGGGGGGCGAGGGGGGGGCAGCGGACGGCCGCTTGAGAGCTGTATTTTTTTGGTTTTGATTTTTGGTATCTTAAGTTTATAGACAGTGAATTAGGAGTCCAAATCAAAACAGGAACTGTCCATTAAAAATCATTTTGAAACAGTTGAAGAGCGTTCTTAATTTTTGTACTTCAAAAATTTGAACAGATGTGTTCACTTCATCAAAAATATGAAAATCGTATCATAATTTTAGAATCTAAATATTTAGTCTATTATAATGTATCGGTAGATCGGTTCAAAGCCGAATAGGATTGAGGCCGACATCAAGAAGTCAGCGGCGGAATCTAGAAGCGATATTTTTTTATCTGGCTATTCTGTAACCTCAAGTGACAGTTATTTGTGAAGGTCTCGGGATATAAATCTCCGTTAAATTTTTTTGTTTTTTGCTATAACCAATTTGGCTTACGTCATTCTTTTTAAATTCCAGTTTCAAATAGGGTATAACTGTTTCGAGCAGATTCTCGGTGCCAGTAGTTATGTGATAATTGATTGAGCGCCTGCAGACGTTTTAAAAGATCTTTTCAGAATTCCATGTTTCATCCGGAAAAAAGCTGATTTGGAAAAAACAATCGCCGGAATAATTTCTGAGCTTTTCAAAACGCAGTTTCCAAAACCACGATTGGGCAGCTCCACTATTTGCTAAATCTAAAGTTCAATGGTTCCCTTATCGTTTTTCGACTTTACAGTTACCCAAATGTTCCACGTTAAATACTCAATTGACTGTAGGGAAAATTAGTTGCAAATGTTCTCAACAAAATGTTACAGTTACCCAAATATTTATCTTTTCTTCCTTTCTCTTTCATCTGCCAAGAGTTAGAAAAATGTGATATGTTATTTTACGTGTTTAAGGATTGTTTTGTAGTTTTCATCATCATTCTACATAACAAACTTTGATAATCTCGTGTGTGAATCAAGGTAGAATATCATTAAGGAAACTCTCCTCCAGTGTTGTTTCTTACATACGTTTTGAAAACCTATCCGTTTCTCACGACTAGCTTTTTTAACATAATCATGAACTGTATCTGGACTTGAGATCGAACGACCCAAAAGAGTATCCATAACGGACGTTCTTCAGGGAAGTACTTACCACATGTCTATCCTGTCGCCTTTTTCCCATCAACTGTGTGTAATCGTGACCATGTAGATAAAAATATACTCGAAAAGTCAACATACTGTTGCTACACTACGTAAGTTTTTCATTAGCATTGGTCCGGAAAGCTAAACGTAGCTCGAAGTGTTCCACGATGATCATTGTTACCATCAGGGTGAATGGTAAATTTCTTACATTCAGTGTGATTGAACTGTGAAGTGTAGATGCTCGTAAAGACTTAACATGAATATTTTGTTAATGAGTCAACATGAATATTTTGTTAAAAAACGCCAAAAAATGATTCATAAGAAGTGTTCACTTTAAGACTTTTTCGCATCTTCCGTCATGGAAACATGTTGGAATCTACATTTGAATGACCAGCGACTTCAACTTGAGTACCTCTTTCAGTTTCAGTATCATGAGAATCGAGAAATCTCTTGTGATAATGAGGAACGTTTTATTCAGGTTCTGCCACGGATAAATCTCCACAAAGACCACCTATTCTGTTCGGACGCAACAAATTTTCCGTGTAGTATTTTAATCACGCTGGCACAGAAGAAAAGTGAATACTCGCTTATTTACGGACTACTAGTATGCTTACGCCAAAGGATGGTAAGTCAGTGCAGTGAGTCAAACTGGCTACAGGAAAATTAACGATCGCCATTGTTTCTCTTTAAATGAAACTAGTGGTGCTACAGCATGGCACAGACTTTCTCGTACTTGTTCGTTTTCTAATTTCTTTAGTCTGGGATAGCTTTTCGGTCTTGCCACATGCTTTTGCTCGCTGCCATCTACTGCGCTCATAGTAGTCAAAAAGACAGACGACGGACGCACGTTTAAAAAACAATTTTTCGGTATCAGTGGACTCCAAAACGTGTATTTCCGTTGAAATCTCGAAATCGATTTTCCGCAGCATTACATAACTTTCTTTATACTACGTGTATTACCCCGTATATATGTACGTATATGCGAAAGTAAAAATTATAACGCTTTATTTTTAATTATTTGCCTATTTGGATAGTAATTCGGAAATATTTTCAACTTGACCCAGCACTATTGTATTAAGTGGTATTTATGTAAAAAGTTACTGCCGACTTAATGTAGTTCCTTTATTATTTACATTATGTGCCTTGTGGTTATGCACTTATGTGGTTTTGCTTCTTGCCACCTGACTCTCTGTCCAGAAATAAACATACTTTGATTAGGTAATGTAATATAATTCTCTCGTTTAAAAACCTTTTGTCTTCCTGGTCGAGATCGGTCTACGCTCCACTGATGCTGCGGAACTTAGAAAGTGAGAGCGTATTGCTAGAGCACTAAATTTCCTTTGTGGAAGGGATCATAAAATAAAATTTCCTTTCTTATTACTTGTTGCGGAACGGTTTTTTTTTCTGAAGTCTACATAGTGTTCGCAAGCTTGCTGGAAGCCTTCCTGTGTGTAAGGTATCTCAATTAGTTTAGAACTGACTGTTTGTTTTTCTTGGACATGTGGTCCAGATTTATGAACGCTATGTAGCACATGAAGAAGATTTATCGTAACATTCCTTGCACTGTTTGGTTTTACTAGCTTTTGGCAATAAAATCATTGATGTAATGTGAGTCACCCTCGGAATTAATTTTAAAGGCGACAGGAGACGACGAAAGAATAACCTTATTTTTTTCCATTTTGCAATCACAAAAATATGTACCAGTATTACGATTTTTACTCAGATATAAACAGATTTGTTTGTGGGAAGTAGATATATTGTTATGAAATAAAATGAAGACTGTAGTTTAATATCTAGTCTGGTTGTGCAATCATGAGAGAACTTTAGACACGATTACTACATTGTCAGAAATGTCACATCTATGAGGTATTTTTATCATTAGCACGTTCTTTTTTTTAAAATATCAGTTATTATTTCGTGTTCCCCGCAGTCAATTAAGGCAGCAGAAATTTGAACAAATACTGTGGAAATAAATGCAATTGTCTTTTTGCTTTTTGTTATTATACTCGTAACTTTAATTAGTACACGTTTCGTACAGAAAACGTTCATAAAATTTGCATTTCGCCTGTTTTTTCAAGCCTTTTAGAAAAAGTGTTTTTCTAAAAAGTTTTACGTATTCACTACAACGAAAATAGAAAACCCAAAAAACATTGTTTCATGCCGCTCAGTATTAAGTCTCGAAGGCTAATGAAATAAGGAAGGTTCACACATTCTGGAACATACAATCACTTTTCGCCGTGATTCCAGATTTCAATGTGTTTTCGAAAATGTATGTAATGGAAATTTATTTCCCAAGCTCTGTGCATGTATGCTGCAAGGAAATATGACAAATGAATTCTGCTGTCCCCTTTATCTTCAAAACACAATGCACAATATAATTATAAACATTTTTTGCGAAAGGACACATGCGTCAGATGATTGTTATACTTTGCGTTTACATACACTCCCAAATCTTTGTATTTAAAATCACTCTTTGAACTCACGAAACTCGCTAAAGCTTTTCTGACAACAATCATGTGTTTTCTTAAAGAAGAAATGACGACTGCTATCGATAGATCAATTACAACTCACACAAGGAAATAACGAACAAGTGACTGCAGATTATTGTTTATTGTATTAATTTAACGATGTTATTGGCGTTTAGTGTTTGTACTATAAAAAGGGTAAAAATAGAAAACGATAAAACATCCGGAAATTACTATCTTTTATTTAAAGCAAAAATCACGAATTTCGGTTGAGTGGAATGTTCAAAATTCTTTCAAAACAAAAACTATTAGTGTTTCCTGAAAAAAAAGGAAAAAAAGAAAAAGAAAGTTTCAGCTATTTTCTACAAAATATTCCAATTACATCAAGACATCCATACATTCATATACAAAAAGGTTTTCGGAATAAAATTGCACTATTTTCTGTCCACCTACACCATTATTTGACTTTCTTTGGAACAGCACTGGCAGACCCTATTATTGATTTGTTTGCGAAGTTACAGCTGACAAGTACATTGAACATGGGTTTTACGACTTCCAATAATTTTTCACGGATTCCAATAATTTTCCTGCCTGTAGTACACCTTCGAGAGGAAAAAAGAATCAAAAATGCAAAGAAACTTCTTGTGTACCTGCAGATTTCGCATAAACACTAAACCCAGTGCGAAACTGAGAACATCATTCAAAAGTTTATATTCGGTTCTGAACGCTGTGTGGTGAGAAAGACTCGCCACATCCGGAGCAGTTCTCGCGACCGACCATCATTGGACTCGATTGACGCTGCGCCCCCCTCCCCCCTCGCCCTCCACCGCCGTCGTCGTTGGAGGAATTCGACAGGGCAAAAGGAGCTAATGGGTTTATGACGCCTCGGTCATTGGAGGCGACGGAATTTTTACGGTCGCGGGTCCGCTATGGAGAAGCCGGCGCCTCTCGCCGATGACGTACTGAGGCGGGGAAAGGGAAGGATCCGAGGGCGAAGGTGGCGGGGAGGGGGCGGTTGAAGGATGGATGGCAACGGATGAATGACATCTGAAAACTGTAGCGTATCATGTTTTCATGTAATTTCGAAATAATAGTGTCAACCATTCTTTTTGTTGAATCGTAAATCAACTGGAAACAAAATTTTAAAAGATGCATTTAATAAACTTTTTTCAAGATATTTGTTGTTGTTGTTCTTTGATTTTAATGTTTTTGTTAATTTTCATGTTGCCATGGAGATACAGGACCGAATGTATCTTCCAATGTTTCTTTCTCCCAGAAACAACTGCATTGTTACATTCAATTTCATTTATTATTTCCGTTTTATTCTTCTTAGTATTCATTTTAAAGGATTTTTTACTGTATTTATTGTCTTGTATGCTGTTCACAATTTCGTAACTTCAGGATTTTCATAAGAATCCATTGGAATATGGATTGCACTGTTTGATCGCTTAATAACAGCACCAACAGACTTACGAAACAATTTAACGCATTCTGAGGTGAGAAAATTTGACTTTTTTTGTTTGGCTAGTCCTCATTGGCCGAGTGCACAGTAGGCGGCTGTGGGAGGTCTGACGAGGACGCGCGGGTTTGAGGAGTCCTCAATGAGGACAGCGCGGAGAGCGACATGCAAGCTTTTGCGCAACCACGCCGTAGCAACTGTCGTCTCCTTCTTCGTCATTTATCCTTGCTGTTGCCTGTAGCTTCTGTTAATGCCTTTTATCGACTTCATTCTTACCTTTAGAGGCAGAGTCCTATTTTCTTGAGGACGTTTTGTCCGTATCATTTCCTCGGTTGGTTCGCAAGCGTCGTTACTTTCATATTTGTTCCGTTTTGTAGTCCTCGTCTTCGTTGTAAAATATCTTTCCTTCGCTCGGTGTTTCGAGATTATCGTAGGGTAAGAGTTTTGTATATGCTTTTAACTTTGAATGAAAATTATACAAAGAAAATATTTTAATAGTTTATACAACCCATTTTGAATATCGTGTAACATTAGTTAAAAATTTCGGAGGAGTTTATTATTTTTGATTGTTGATCTGTGGTTAATTTATTTGTGTGGAATTAAACACAGAATGTATTCAACACAATTCGAGAGGCATTACTATTAATTCTGAAAATAGAAATGCAATTTGGCTGTTATACTGGAAACGTATTACCCGCCTGCTCTTCGTGTGGCTTTAGGAAGCTATATCAGGCGAGAGTAGACAATCTCCTCTGGTAATTGCTCCTCGAGTCAACCAATTTGTTTTGCCTCTCTGATGGCGCTTCAGCCACGTTTCCGTGGCACGATCTACATCGGCGCCTGCAATGCGTCTCAAACGTCTTGCAGAGGCTGCAGGGGCGTCTTCAGCGACGCTAAGCGCGCGTGTCCAGAGCTCGTGCGGGCGTTAATTGGCACACAGCTGCTGACGTCAGATGACGGCGTTTTCCACCACGCTGTCTATTCCCCCGCCTGTGCTCCTGCCGCCGCCGCCCCCACCTCTCCCGCCCTGTCCCCTAGCCGTCTCTCTACCATAATGTTGTCAAGGTCGATGCCACGAGCGGATTTCCGCGGCACGAGTGCCACGACGAAATCGTCCCTCCACGTAGTTCATCACCCCGTCACCGGAGACAACACCATCCCTATTATAAAACGGCGGGGTTACTACTACCCTTTCCCGGCGCTAGTTGCGCAGAGAAGCTCGTGGCATGCTACGGTGCCACGACGCGTGCCACAGCCACCAGTAGAAGAGCTTGACACCACTGCTCTACCACGTCTGTATTGCCACGGCCACTACCACAGCCGCCGTCACTGCCACCACCATTGCCATCGCAATTGCTATAGCCATCACCACCGCTACCGTCACCCCCATCGCCATCGCAGCCTCCGCCACAGCCACCAGCTCCGTCACAGCCGCCTCCACCTCCGCCACTGCCACAGCCACAGTGCTGCAGCAGCCATAGGTACAGCAAAAGCCTCTTCCACCACAGCCGTACCACCTCCCTCAGCCTTCACCGCCGTTTTCCAGTTCGCATCGTCTTTGGCTTCCAGGTTGGGTAGCACAGCATGTTCGGTCTGGAGAGTTGAAATGAATCTAGAATACGAGGCGAGGTAGTAGGGAGAAGTATCAGAACGGGAGAGGGAACTGCCGTAGCTCAAGTTGTGCCACGTCTACTCGAGGTGCTTCTGATAATTGTTTTCTCGGAACGCGTACAATGCTCTCAAAGGAGAAATTCTCCTCTTGTAAGCTTTTAGATTGTGGTCCAATAATTTAATTATTTGAGAACCACTTGTCATTAGTGTATATTCTCATACGTACATAAGCAGAGTAAGCACTTGCTACCTCTTGGATCCCTCAAATTTTTAAAACAACATTTTATATTTTTTTTTAAACAAATATTATTTTTAAACTGCAAAAGTTATAATTCCTTTGCTGATAAATTTTCAATACGTATTCTCAATTTGAATATTATTAAGATGCTCTGAATACTTCTCAATTTCAATATTATTAAGATGCTCTGAATCCTTACGTTTAGTTAATCCGACACTGTACATAAAATGGAATTAAATTGCAACAGATCAAATGGGATAAACCTCAAGAAAAATAACGCGTTGTGAAGTGATCAGGTCATATGATTTGACCAATTACATTTTCTCTACATTTAAATTAACTTAATATTACTTCATTTGGCATATCGTTGGTGTAGGCTAGTTCAAACTTTTAAAATAGATTAAGAAATCGATTAAAACTAAATTACAATGTTACGATGTTACGAAGTTGATAAATTTTCATTTGTTGCTTCGTAAATATTTGAACTTCAAGTTATAAATGATGGAAACAGCAGTTTTCTCCTCTTAATGCCTTCGGGGGATTTCTTCTGTTTACGCCTCGAACGCAACATCTTAACAGGCGGAGGTATGGCACGGTGTGGTTTCGGAGGAAGGGAGGGGGCTTTGAAATTGGCGCCCAGCGCACCACTTGCCTTCCTACGCGCAGCCGTCTGCGCGATACAATGAGCGCTGCGCACGGGGGTAAGTTGGCTGCGCTTCTGCGCGCGCAGGTGGACGGGTTGAGTACTGCTCGTTTTAGGAGGCATCCACCGACGATTATCAGCAGCTAGGCGGTGCTCTCGCGCCGGGTGATTGCTGTTGGGGAGCGGGAAGTAAAGTGCTTGAGGAGTTGAATGACTGGGATATTTTCTTAGAGGCTGCTTGCACGTGGCAATCGACAGTGAAGAAAAGAAAAAAGGTTTTCCATAATGCTGATTATTCAGAAACAGTAGTGAAAATACCTACCTGCAGCACTTTGGAGATTGCTCATGATTGTCTATGTCTGTCTGTCTGTCTGTCTGTCTGTCTGTCTGTCTGTCTATCTATCTATCTATCTATCTATCTGTCTGTCTGTCTGCCTATCTGTTTGTCTCTGTGTCTGTCTGTCTATATATCTATCTCTACCTATCTATCTATCTATCTGTCTGTCTGTCTCTCTCCCTCCCTCTGAGACACACACAAGCGAGCGAGCGCGCGCACACACACATACACGCACACGCACATACGCGCGCGCGCGTACACATACGAGAAGGAACTCGTGTACAAATCAGAAACGACATCAAAACGAAAAAAAGGTAAGATTAATGTCATGACGTTAAACAATATCATTCTAAAATACTATTTGTTCTGCCATAGATATGATATTGAAGTGCTTGTTTGCGCAAAATGAAATAATACAGGTACATGCATCATGAAAAGAAGGTGTCATAGACACACTAACGTTTGAATTGAAATAGCGATGGCAAGCAAAGAATTGATTTTTTAGACATCAAATCCAGTATTCACTATTGTACGCAACTGAATCCCAGGGTGAACTTATGTATCACTTACACAACCCGTTGTAGATTCAATTTGTATTCAAGCTTCACTACGCTGATTGCCTAGTTATTTCCCCTGTATAATAGTTGTTTAGGATCAGTCAATAATCTGGTAACGCAGGGTATTTCAACTAGTTCGTCATAAGATTCGCCTATCTTTCTTTGTAGAATCAAGAGTGCATGCTTATTTTCTAAATCGTGTAACCCAGGGTAGCGCATTTTCGTATTCACTTGTTTAATCTCCATATTCTAACTGACCTGATTTTTACAATTTTCATGTAGTATTTACTTACGTTGAACGCTTTATGTGTGCATTGAATAATACCAGTGTAATTGATTCGTTTTCTGTTGCATCATGACTCATAACCCGTTTTCTGAGATTGCTACACGGAGCCACTGTTCATTTAATCTTAATGACGTTTCATTGTACTTTTACACCCACTACCACCTTCAAATGCTGCCTTCATCACCTGTTCATTTTTCTTTCACAATTGTCCTCGCCACTTCTTTTAAAATCTACTTAGTCATGCTTCTCCATCGTCTTCGACATTGAAGACTGATCGAGTTTGGTCTAAATATAGAACAGGGAAACTCCAAACTCCCAGTTCTGTGTACTTGCGACTTCCAGTTGCAAATCATCGTCATATAAAGGTTTGGTGTTAATTTTAAACGGTATCGAGATAGTTTTATTAATTAAGAGATCAGAATTACATTCTGACGGTTGTTAATACGTGAAGGTTGTGGCATCGTAGACTAAATGATATGAACAATATCTTACGTATCAACATTTGTATGCGAATTGATGTCTGGCTGATTGTATTCAATGTTGCAGTTTCTTCTATCGTGAATGTTTTATTTAAAATTACGCCTTGTTGAAAGTAACCGAGGTGAGAAACACCGAATACATACCAAAAACGTCACGTCTTTTCCACGATGTTACAAACGTCACTCTCTTTTCCCTCCATCTTTCTCATTCCAGCCTCTACATCATCTTTTCGGTCCTCCCCGCCATTTTTGTCATTTCCAACATCCTTGACACTTGTCTCTTGTAGATTCGCATATCTCCGACATCTTTCTTTGACCCTCTCCTCCACATCTTTTCAGTCAAATTTCTGGACGCGTCAGTGCCACCCAGCCACTGCGTCTTCCTCCTCTTCCGACGCTGCTATTCCTACTGTCGTTGCCGCAGCCAACCACCCTTGCCTCCCCATCATCACATTCAACCGTTACGCCTCGAGTTTCCCACATCCGTACCCGCCACCTCCGCCACAGTCACGTCCCCTTAATCTTGCATTTGTCAATTGCGCCACTACCAATTATGCCGCTTCCACACGCAGCATTGCTACAACCCGCTGAGACGCTCACCTTTTCCGCCCCCGTAACCGCCATTCCTCCCTCAGCCACCCCCGCCTCAGCCACCCCCGCCTCAGCCACCCCCGCCTCAGCCATCCCCGCCTCAGCTGTCCCCGCCACAGACATCCCCACACAGTGCCCCTCCCGCCCCTGCCTAACCCCCTTAATTCCAAACTTGTCATCCAAGTCACTGCCAACCCCGCCGCTTCCATTCGCGGTACTGCTCTCTCCCCTGCTGCCCCCACCCTTTCCCACACCCATAACCACCACCCTCTCCATTGCTAGTGCTGCCGCTTCCATCCTCACAATTAACATTCCCGACGCTTCCCACCCTGCCATTCCCATCCCTCACCGCCGCGAACCTCGCCGCAGCCCTCCTGTCTCTGCCAACCCCGCCTCTATCGCCACCCCCCGCCTCCGTCAACCCCGCCGCTGCCGCCACCCCCGCCTCTGTCAACCCCGCCGCTGCCGCCGCCGTTGCCTCTATCTACCCCGCCGCTGCCGCCACCCCCGCCTCTGTCAACCCCGCCGCTGCCACCCCCCCCGCCTCTGTCAACCCCGCCGCTGCCGCCGCCGTTGCCTCTATCTACCCCGCCGCTGCCGCCACCCCGCCTCTGTCAACCCCGCCGCTGCCGCCGCCGTTGCCTCTATCTACCCCGCCGCTGCCGCCACCCCCGCCTCTGTCAACCCCGCCGCTGCCACCCTCCTGCCTCTGTCAACCCCGCCACTGCCGCCACCCCTGCTTCTGTCAACCCCACCACTGCCGCTACCCCCGCCTCCATCAACCCCGCCGCTGCCGCCACCCCCGCCTCTGTCAATCCCGCCGCTGCCGCCGCCGTTGCCTCTATCTACCCCGCCGCTGCCGCCACCCCCCGCCTCTGTCAACCCCGCCGCTGCCACCCCCCCCGCCTCTGTCAACCCCGCCACTGCCGCCACCCCTGCTTCTGTCAACCCCACCACTGCCGCTACCCCCGCCTCCATCAACCCCGCCGCTGCCGCCACTCCTGCTTCTGTCAACCCCGCCTTTGCCGCCACCCCCGCCTCAGTCAACTCCGCCGCTCCCGCCTCCGCCGCACCTTCGGGGCGTCGGCGCCGCGTCCTGCCGTCTGAATTCGCAACGAGGCGCTTGTCCCGCGTATCGCGACGTTGCCCCCCCCCTCTTCCGGAGCCCGCCCGCCACCCTCGGCGCCGGCTGCTCTCGAAATCCGCGCACATAAATCTCGCGTTCTCAGGCGAAGCGCTGCGATTTTTTGGGACAGGAATCCTGTTCTCCCGTACAGAATTTAATGCTACAACTAATGGCAGGATCTCCTCCGGCGAGCACAGGATACGATCTGGTTATGTACTACTCAAGTTACTCTTCCGAGGCTCCGTTCCGTCGAGAGCGGACTTTTTTTTTGTTTTTATTATCTCCCTCGGGGATCGGCGATTGAATAATTACAAACGGAACAAACTGCGGATCCTTTTAACTTAGCCCCAAGCAAGCGCGTGGGCTCACAGAATTAATAAGGATTCGGGCTGGAATGGAATTAATTCAGCAGTGAAATTAAAAAGGCCAGGCATTCCGCAAGTCGTGCAGTGCGGCTTTCTTTGTAAGAGTTATGCTTCTTGGTTCTTCTCCGCATTGAATATTAGGACTAAGCATTTCTCTCTACTGCGCTCTCTCCTTTTCCCTCCCTGTCTCTTTCTTTCTCGTAGTCTCCCCCTCTCGCCTATAAAGGGCGTCTCGCCTTTGTTATGGGTGAAATATGTATTCCAATTTGGAATTCACTCGCACTTTGTTGTGCGTTCCATCAGTTACCCGTTTCCCCGCCCCAAACTCTGCTGTATTTTTTAGGGCAGAGGGAGTAGGGCTGGGAGAATTCAAACGAAACTCCCGTCTTCGTTCTCTCTCTCTGTCTCTCTCTGCGACCTCCGTAGATCGTATTCTATGGGCATATTATTCTTGCGTTGCAGTAGGCCGGGGCGCAAACCCGTTGGCCGTGATACAGAGCGCGAGGTTTTTGCTCGTAAACCCTGCGTGCTACGCCCTCGCCTGGGGCGATGCCATGCCAAGCGTGAGGCGTGGGTGTCGACTCATCAACTGCACCGGAGTCTGGTCCCTCCCGCAGGCACGCATGGCCGACTGCAAGCGCTGCCAACCCCCGCTCCCGTCTCTGATCCACTAACTTTTTTGTATCGTCTTTCGATTCACGAATTACAATGGAACATGCCAACATTTAAAAAAAAATATTCACATTAAACAAAAACTATTGCTTAAAGACGTGCAGCGAAGCACCGACAAAATAATGTATCGATTCGTTACGAGTGATCAACTCCCTAAGGATCACGATCTCGACCCTTTTTCAAACCATATCACATACTTATCCATCAATTGTTATTTTAGTTAACCTAAATACTCAACCTAGCAGCATTCAAATTTAGCAAAAACCCTACGCATACAATCAGAATAAAAAATATATTTCGTTTGCTGAAAAGGTTTTGGGGAACTTGACCAAAATTACCCTCTTATTTAAATCTCTTCTAACAGTTGCTAGGGTTGCTAGTTCACGTCCAACCAACACAAAACGGTGCTTTCGGCGTGCGATGGTGATTAATCTTCGCGAGTTACATTATAAATTCATTTATTCGTAAGTGTCCCTCAAAGCTGACTCAGATTCGTAAGTTTAATTGCATACGTTTCTTTGTGTATTAAGCACTTTGAATAAGTTTGTTTTTTTCTTTGTTTGTTATTTTGTGGATTCCGTTTAATTATCTTTTTACAATTAATTCGAATCACATTCAGTATTTCTCTCATTTACAACCCTCTCAAACAATTCGTTAACATATCTACACTCTTTTTTCTACTTTATTTCTATTGTGTTCTTATTCAATGCCATTCCATTCTTCACCATTTCACACTGCACAAATTTCTCTAACCTCATTCTTTTCAGTTTTTGTTCCACTCTCGATTAACGTGTCCTCATTGTGGCCCTTATCGAGTTCACCTTCTCCCCAAGAATCGTTTCGGTTCACTGATCCGCGAAGTGAGCGCCGCTCGGGTAACGGCATCACGACGCGACGCCACGGCGTGGTGGGAAGATGACTACAGCCAGTTTAGTTGCACAAGCAGCGTAATAAAATATGGATACGTGAGTCCTGAGAGAATTATGGTTACGGATGGCGATAAATGACAGCTTCTTTAAGAAATAAGATTTTGTAGCGGAGATACTGGAACGTATTTAGCGTTAAAAAAATACTCTTATGTAAAATGAAGGAAACAAGTTCTTGTTCTAATTTGTTTGTTTTTTCTTTTACAGGTATGTGTCCATGTAGGAAGTAAGTGTTAATGCAATTCTTGCTCATAGTTCCGGCAAATAACTTGGTAAGTTATGAAAATGATTCTTTATATGCGACACTTCAGTGACATTTATTTCTTCATTTAGTTAATTTACAAAATAAGTGGACCCATGTGAACATTTCGCATTTTGTAAATTATCGTTTTAAATGTGAAAATTGCTCCATACTAGAGTCCAACTTCGAACTAACAGCCCTTGTTATCACAATACTAGCTAAGCGTGGTACCTTCCACGGAAACATTAAAATTGAAAATATTTTATTTGTGCTACGGGGACATCCATACGTAACTCTAAAGGGGGACGGAGGGGGGTCTGAGGCAGCGTTACACTGCATAGATAGAGGGAAGTGCGTTACAAGGGGGTTGAAAATACTCGAAATTTGCGTGACGTAATTTATGGACGGCCCCTAAAGACGTACATGATAAAATGTTTTAAACACAATTTAGTTGCCTGGTTCGTCTATTCCCGGACACAGGGAATTACACCTAAAAGCTCTGATAGAAGTACTTTTCTAAAACTGTGTATGTTATGTTTAGATTTAACTATCATCAATCTTATAAAACATGAAACATGTTCAAAGGATTAATGTTACGGCCGGTAAGAATTCTGTTTTCGAGAGGAAACTAATGAGCTATTGATCAACTCTGTCGGTGCCATAAAACGTCCCCAAACCTCGTTGTAGATGCTAAAAAACTCAGAAACACGTTTTATCGATAGTTTTATTACAATCATCTCGAATAATCTGAAAGAAATGGCCAGTTCCCCATCAGTAGACGGAGACGCGTCAAATGAGACTTCAATTAGCTCAAATGGTGAACCAGAAGAGGTCTAACCGTCAGTGACGGACAGACGCAGGTGTTGGTTTGCCCGATCACTATGGGTCTGAAGACTAGGCCTGAAACAGTGAATGAGTTTTGTAAGTTTTATTAAGGAACAAATATTTAATATAGAATAGTGCGATTCAATTGCACAGTGTATCAATTTTATCTGAAAGAAAGAAAAAAAGTAAAAAAAACAGAAAATTACTACCCTTTTAGAAAAGGGGACCCTTTCGCAAATTACCCAAAAAAAAATCCAACAACAAAAACTATCGCCTTCTTATAGAAATATTATCGTCCTCTTAGAACAGTTTATTGGATTTGTCGGTAATATTTACAATGTCTCTTGCAAACTTTGCTGTTATGAACAGAAATATATTTTAAAAAAATATTTCTGTACACAATAGCAAGAGCTATAATCACCATTAATCTCATTATAATCGTTCATCAATCAGGATATGTGAAATTCCCATTTCCTGAAACGATCCCCATTAAAAGGAATTTATTAAAAATTGCTTAGAACTTTTCATTTTATTTTGTGGTTGGATATGAATCTGCGTTATATTAATATGATTTAAGCTGTACCGCTACTCGTTACTAAAATTTGCGTCGCAAATAAAGGAGTGGAAACGCCAGAAAGGGTTGTTTTCGAGGGAGGGGCCGCTGTCTCTCATTCACAAAAAAACGCAGCGTCTTCGTAGGAGGCGCCACTATATATGAAAGGGAGGCAAAGCAGTGTTTGCGGCTTGGGGGGGGGGGGGCGAAAGAGAGACGGGGAGGTGGCTTGGGAAGAAAGACGCTCCGGGAGAGGGGGAAGCGAGGAGAAAGAGGGAGAGGGGAAATGACGGGGAGGCCTGTGGCCCTGTGAGCGGTTTTGCGGGATGGGGAAGCCGAGAGGCACAATATGAGATGCACAATGGCCCCCCGTGAGTGTATACGACTAGGAGTGGAGCTGGGCGAGGAGGGGGCGCGCGGGCCACTGGTTCGCATAGCAACAGTGCGGAAGCGTTCGGCAGACCGCATGCTACTGCTGTGTGGTGGAGCTGAGGTCAGAGGCGTGCCGCTTGTGTGCCTGTGTGCGTGTGCGTTGCGTGTATGTGCGTGTGAGAGCGCGCGCAAGTGTTTGTGTGTACGAGTATGTGCTTGCGTGTGTGCGAGAGTGTGTGTGCGCGAGAGTGCGTGTGCGTGTGTGAGTGAGCGCGCGCGCGCGTGTGTGTGAGCGCGCGTGTGCGTGTGTGTGAGCGCGCGTGTGCGTGTGAGTGAGCGCGCGTGTGCATATGAGTATGTGAGTGCGCGTGTTTGTATATATGTGCGTGTGTGAGTGCGCGAAAGTGTTTGTGTGTATGAGTATGTGCTTGACTGTGTGTGAGAGTGCGTGCTGCGTGTGTGTGTGAGAGTGCGTGCTGCGTGTGTATGAGCGCGCGCGTGCGTGTGTATGAGCGCGCGCGTGCGTGTGTGTGAGCGCGTGCGTGCATGTGTGTGAGTGTGTGTGCGTGCGCGCGCGTGTGTGTGTGTGTGTGTGTGTGTGTGTGCCTATGTGTTTGCGCGCCGCGCGGGTTGAAGCAGTTTATTTTTTGTTTTCCCTTTATTTGAAATAGTATTCACGATTAAGGGAACATTCTTCTTCAATTTCTCTTTTATCTACAGGCATTTTCGATCGACAGGTCTGTTACGATTCTTTGGCCTTCCCTTTCTGTGTCTGGCAGGCTTCTATTTCCTGTACGTCTAAACTACAAGAGTTTCGTTATATTACGATTTCATAATAATAATATACTTTTAAGACATATGATTATGTAAATAAGCATATTTTACACATTTTATTTGTATTTGTTGTGTATACATTTTCTATAAATGTATTATTAATAATAAAAATATTCCATTATTATTTATACTTTTCAGAGAGAAATAAGTACTATGATAACAAGTGCTTTTTCTAATAGTGATCAATTTAACGTACAAGAATTCAAGGTTCCTTATTTTCCAAGGCAATTTCTTATAATAAGTTGTTTTGCCCGAATTTTGCTGTCGTGGAGTCTTTTACCTCGTCTTCTTTTTTGAAGATCAATAATAAGCCATTTCCGATTTTATTTTATCTTTATTTAATTCAGAACAGTTGTTCGCTGTTCATTGGAAAAAACATTTTTTTGCTTCTCTCTTTGTTCCTCTCCATACTATTTCATGAGTAATTTTTGTATTGGATAAATTCGATGTCTAGCTTTTCCTCCCTACCGGATTAATTCCTCGTTGCCAACAGTCCATAGTGAAAACTGGAATGGATTTATTTTCTTTTGTTCAATGAAAACCCTGCATAACCTTACCACCCAGCTCTAGATACAAGTTCTTTTTTCTTGCACTATCTCCCGTAATAGTTTTATTTCATAAGAATTCATTGTCCTTGTATTTTCTTGTCTATAAACTTATTAGGCTTATATCGTAATTTCTTAAATATGCTCATTTTCAAGTTTTTTTTTTCGGAAATTTTTCGCTCCCCTTTGTGAATCACATTATGTCCAATATCATGGGACATACGTATTATAATGTTTGTTTTCATGACATCATTTCTTCGAATTTTCCTTTCTCCAGGTAATCTAATTGTTCGATTCTTCACGTCCTCCTCTTTATGTTCCTCTCATTAGTACTATGAGATTAGTGTACGAGGATTCTAAAAAGATAATGCTCAGTCGATAACCTCTCATAATTCGAAAAAGAATTACGAAAGAAGTAATATTTTCATTGCTGATTTTAATGTTATGCAGTCATTATTTAATGCGTTTGATCATAATTTGTCGAGTTCTGTTTTTGCTCTCTGATTTAAACCCACGCTATTTCCCCTCTTATTCTTCTCCTCTACAGACGATTGGTCGACAGATCAACGATCCAGCGCTCCAGTCATTTCCCCGATCTCCCAGCGCTCTCAGACCCTCTCGGCCGCCGCGAGCGCGCCAAGTCGCAGCTCATAAATGAGAATATTGCGTGCTTGCTGCGTTCTCGTTATTTTTTTCTTCGTTTTACTTTTCTTTGTGCGCCCATTCGTCCGCCGACGCCGCGTCGGCGGCCATGTACAATGCGTGGCTGCGACGGCGGCGGCCACGAGGACGGTGGGGGCGTGGGAGTCGGTGGGACGACGCTGGGAAGGGGCCAGTGCTGGTTGATCCGACAGTGTGGGTGGTGTATTAGTTCACACAACGACCGATTGGGATGGGAATAATAGGAGCGTCGCGATTTGTGAGTGACGTCAAGGTCGATTAAGAAGTGGGTGAGACCGTAGAGATTGATTGGATTGTTGTGATCTCTGGGAAAACAATTGGTGGAGAAGCGAGCGGGAATGGGAACGTATAGAACAGTGAGAGCGAGGGGTCTATGGAGGGACATGGGAGTTGATAGGAGTTGATGGATTGTAGGGAATATTGTTGTACATGGTTACGTATGGGAACCTGGGCACATAGGTACCGAAATAATATCGGTGCGAAAGTCGATGCGAAGATTAATTAGATGTTTCTGTGGAGTGTACGGGATCGATCAAGTTGTTAGAGGTGACGAGAGAGGGCGAAGAGTGACTATGACGGTGACAACACCCAATAAGAATTGGTGGTTGTGTGAACGTAAGAAGAATCGACTGCTGAGTGAAGGAAGACGCCGAAGACGGTTGTCGCTCAAGACGAATCGGCCTGGGAGCCGAGGCAAGAGAGAGGACAAACCGCTTGTCCTCCGAACTCCCAGCTCCCCCATCGCGGCCTCCGGGACGCGTTAGAAGCGCCTTTGCTTATAAAATAGCGCGTGCGTTTTTTACACTCGCTTTCTTTACGCGCTCGCCGCACCGCGCCTCTCTGCTCCGCGTCGCGCACCCTTCGTCTCCGCCGCCGCCGCCGCGACGCCCCCGGCGCGGAGTCTTTTATTGCTGAGTGAATATCCGGAAATAGAGGTCGTTGAGAGCGGCCGCCGCGAGAAACGAAGTCACGGCCAGGGCGACGACCTTGCGCTTCCAGAACTATGGGAAGGGCGGGGGCGGAGCGGGACAGAGCTGGGGCGGAGCGAGCCCGTCCGGGCGGGGGGGAGGGGGGCAAAGTGGAGCAGAGCGGGATGGAAAGAACGGGATAGAGCAGAGCGGGATGGAGCAGAGCGGGATGGAGCAGAGCGGGATGGAGCAGAGCGGGATGGAGCAGAGCGGGATGGAGCAGAGCGGGTGGAGCAGAGCGGGTGGAGCAGAGCGGGATGGAGCAGAGCGGGATGGAGCAGAGCGAGATGGAGCAGAGCGGGTGGAGCAGAGCGGGATGGAGCAGAGCGGGATGGAGCAGAGCGGGATGGAGCAGAGCGGGATGGAGCAGAGCGGGATGGAGCAGAGCGGGTGGAGCAGAGCTTGATGGAAAGAACGGAATGGAGCCGAGCGGGGGCTGAGTAGAGAGGGAGGCGGAATAGAGAGGGAGGCGGAGTAGAGAGGGAGGCGGAGTAGAGAGGGAGGCGGAGTAGAGAGGGAGGCGGAGTAGAGAGGGAGGCGGAGTAGAGAGGGAGGCGGAGTAGAGAGGGAGGCGGAGTAGAGAGGGAGGCGGAGTAGAGAGGGAGGCGGAGTAGAGAGGGAGGCGGAGTAGAGAGGGAGGCGGAGTAGAGAGGGAGGCGGAGTAGAGAGGGAGGCGGAGTAGAGAGAGAGGCGGAGTAGAGAGGGAGGCGGAGTAGAGAGGGAGGCGGAGTAGAGAGGAGGTGGAGCAGAGTGGGATGAAACAGAGCAGGCTGGGTCAAAGCGAGATGGACGGGGTGGGGCAGAGCAAAGATCAGTGGAGCGGAGCGGGGCGGAGCAGAGAGAGAGGTGAGAGGCACCGAAAAGAAATTAAGTTTTTTTTTTACTTTTATATTCAACTCCAATTTTTAAATTATTTGTTCATTGGACTTAAAAGAATTACGTCGATTGTTACATTAGTGCTTTACATAGCAGAGGACAACAGGAAGAAGCAGAGGACGGAGGAAAATTAAACTAACAAGGTCTGCGTTTTCCTACGATGTACGGTATCGTACTTAACTGACAATAGAACCAATGAATGTACAAAATAGGAGCTTAGATCCTGATAATGAAACCGGGAACATTACTAGTTTATTCAGAACTTCTATAAAAGAGCAATCCAATGTTTTGTAGGGATGGGTTGTTTTATAGGTATTTATAGGTACGTGTTTATACCTAAAAATATCTATTTTTATTCTATTTTTTGCACGCGAATAGGCTGACTTGGTCCACGCGTGCATGCATTCTGCACTTATCGGGGCTCATTAACATTATCTCGGTGGCAGGTGCACGTAATTTTTCAAGGGATCAGCATTTAACTGGATCTGATTTTTATTCCCCAGGGTTGTTTATCCCCCGGGGGACTCGAACCCGCGATCCTTCCGTCCGAGATCGCCACGACACTACTGCTTTAGCGATCTCGTATATCCGTATCGGCGTTTATTCTATTTTGTTTATTTTTATTTTATCAAATTGAATGGAATGGAATAGATACGAATTAAAAAAATCTGAAGCACTTACGGAAAGAAATTATGAACTAGAAGTGCACATGAATCCAACAAATCATATTACACATTTAATTATTGTACTGAGAATACTTTTCGTTTGAACTGAAGCATTGTATCTTCAGCATTGAATCTTTCTTACTGTTACAATGCGCCAAATAGTTGTTCGTATTTGCACTCACTGACAACTAATGAAACGAAATGTAACGTTTGCAGCTTTTTTAAGTTTTTATTGTTGCGGTTATTAGTTATAATATTCTTGCATTCAACTATGGCATTATTTTATTCACAATTTCGATAAATTTGTCATGTTCCAGCAATGGATTTTCTTGCTTATAGAGTCGTCCGTCATACAGAAGAAATTTCCTCATTTTCCTTTCACACTTCTTTAACTGCTTTTTTTTCATTTGCGTGCGAGTGGTTGGGGGAACTTTCCCCTATGCCGACAGACTCCCCTGTATTTCATGAAGGGGAGTAAACTCGAAGAGAATATTCTCTCTCTTTCCTTTTGAGTCTGTGTGAACTCTGGTTCTCTGTATAACAGTCCCCCTCCGTGTATCTATTCTATTTTATCACCCATTGGTTCGTTTCTCGAAAGAATTCTCTCTTTATGAGTTCCTCTGAGGGAATATCTCCGTTTCTGTTATGACGGTTTAAAATCTAGTTGTTTATTATCCTCTGAACGCGGGGAAGTTGGAGTTTCGGACAAAAATCTAAACTTGCGTTTTAAGTAGAGGAGTTTTGATATCTTCCAGTTTTCAGCGAGATGGGAGGGAATGAAAGAAAATGAAGTAAACTTCAGAATTTGTTTTATTGATAATTCTTTGGTGGCACTCAGCAAGAACTTTCAGTTTCATTTCGCTCAAATTCCTTTACGACGCAACTTTTTTTCTCAAGTCACTCATGTAAGTTTCTTTGATAGGATCTCTCCAACATTTTTCATTCGTATTGAAATGCATTATTGTAAAGACCTTACGGTAGTCAAAGCTTTTTCGTAGCAACAAAAACGTAGCGCAAACATAATCAGAATGTTTTATTTATGAGTCACCTTGCGGAAGTTTTCATTCCAGTTTCCCCAACCACATTTTTTGGGGGAGGAGGGCTTGGCTATATTCAGGTGATTTGATGTTTTGCGATAAACAATGTTGCATTTATGTTGAATTTAAAAGTTATTTTGTATTATTGTAATTTTTTATAATTATTTATAACGTATGCTAGAGCAATATTGAATAATATACTTGCGATCTGGCTACACATCTCTGCTCATGACTGTTTTTTAAATAAATTCGTAATACTTGAAAATTCATATTAAACGGAGTATAAAAGCATTTTAAGTGTAAAACGATACTTGATTTTACATTTAACTTTCTAGCAATTTTCGAGTACCAGCTAATAATATTGGAAAAATCTGTCCAGTCCGGCAATGCACAATTTCAAATGTAGTTCAGTACTGTTTCTAAGAGAATGCTTAATTTATACCACATAATGTTCATCGACTAGTTTTCAGTTATTCAAAGATTTTGTCTGTCTATTGCTCTTCGAAGTGAGGCTGCGAAACCGGCGGACCATTTCCGTGGACAGGGGGCGGGTTCTTTGGGCGCCTTCTTGTATTTATGTTTGTGTAATCGCCCGGTGAACTAGTGAAAAGGCTGAATTTGTAGTCCCCCGCGAACTTGAGAAGCGGCCAAACGGCCTTCAGCCGCCCCTCTCGCCGCGCGTTGGCCCCTTTGACGTCTTTTAGTACGTCGAATACCGACCGAGATAAAGGCCTGGTTAGCGAGATCGCCTCATGTCAGGAGCAGCGGCGTAGATACAACTTGTGTCGCCTGCGGCGATCTTGTGGCGCCTGCCGCCCTCACAAAAAAAAGGAAGCTGAAGCAAAAGAGGACCCCCCCATCTCTAACTTACGAGGCGTGTGAATGGGCGGGAGGATGCTTTGCTGAAAAAATAAGGGGTGATTGTAGAAGCCTTATAAGAATTCGTTTTTGCGATGTCGCCCTGACAAACCTACTATTTTTGCGTCCCTTACCCCCTTCACGTAGCTAAGCTAGTGGCCAGAAACGACATCAGGAAAGTCCATTTCGCCGGGTCTGCTAATGTAGAAACAAATTTTCAATCTTGGGTATCGAGAACACAATTGTAGGATTTTAAAAATAACGTATATTTAAAAAAATAGGAATTGTTTCATTAAAATTGCAAAGATGCAAATAAATGCGTTAAAATTATAAGAAAGTAAACCAATGCCTAACCATGGGTTATTGATTTCTATTTGGCAAAGCAGCAAGGTATTCTTCACAATTCCATTTGCCAAATTTTGACGCTGCTCAGCGAACAATGAATCCAACATCATAAATAAAAGTGGTACAGTAACAACACAGTTCTTGTCTAGCCGATTCCTCTCCTTAGATTGCTGTGTTGAAATCGGGGAGAGGCATTGCCTTGTTGTTAGAACATCCTCTAGGTGTTTTTTACGGCCTCGAGCGCGGAGGATTTTTGGAACGCGGCCTTTTTTAATAATTAATTTTTCCATTCGACAATTGGATTGGTCTATTTTAAAGACGTACGGGTACATTGAAGACTCGCGGTATCTTTTGTCGATTCTTTCTGTTCGTTCATTTTGTGTTCGCTCCATACTCATGTAGTTGTATCATCCTGATTATTCGTTCACGCATTAACTGATTCATTTCATCATCCTCACCTGAAGGATGCATCTGATTCGTATAATTAACATTCCCGTGATATCCCAGGATCCTTTTCACCTCTGTATGAACTTGGTTCTACATTGGGTTAACCTGAGGAGAAGGAAGAAACATTTGAAAATTCAAAGATATTGTGCTCTTGAGGAGAACTGTCTTTATTCCTTTCACCACTCCAGTGATCCTGACGGTGTTCTTCCATCACCCCAATGATCTTGGAGGAGGTATCCGAGTGGCTCAGAACCACGCGTAGTACAGCCACGAGATCGAATCCCCCCCTGAGAACTAGAAGCGATATTTCGTCCTTCCGGATCTAGGCGACGAGAGCTGGATTCCAAAAGCGGCAAAGGAGGAGCGGAAATTATGGGGCAGCGTGGAGAAGCTCTGGCTATGGAGATAGTATGGTCGGGAGCGGGTCGGAACAAAGGCATGGAGCAGGGCACAAGTGGGCGGCGCGAGCGTCACGGAACACAGCGGGACGGCGTGGGATGGGGTGGCGCGATGGCGGATGGGGTGGCGCGGAGCGGGGCGTGGTGGGACAGAGCGGGACGGGACGGGACGGCACGGCTCGGCACGGGACGGGACTGGACGGGAAAGGACGGGGCGGGGCGAGACGGGACGAGGCGGGACTGGGCGGGACTGGGCGAGCTGGGCCGGCTTGGCGGGACGGAGTGGGATGGGGCGGGACGGGGCGGAACGGGGTGGGACGGGGCGGAACGGGGCGGGACGGGGTGGGACGGGGCGGGACGGGGTGGGACGGGGCGGAACGGGGCGGGACGGGTGGGACGGGGCGGAACGGGGCGAGACAGGGTGGAACGGGGCGGAACGGGGCGAGACGGGGCAGAACGGGGCGGGACGAGACGGGACGATGCGGGATGGGGCGGGACGGGTCGGAGTGGAGCGGTATGATGCGGCGCAGGAAAAATGTCGCAGTGCAGTGCGGTGCGGTGTGGGCGAGAAGGTGCGGGGCGGGATGGGACGGGGCGGGCTAGGCGAGACGGGTGGGACGCGGCGGCGAAGCGAAGGGAGGGGCGGGGAGGCGGCGTGGGCGACGCGGAGCGGCGAGGCGGCGGGGCCGGCGTCGCGTGCCAAGTCCTAAATCGTCGCCAACCAGGTGCTTCCGCGCGGCAGCCGCTGCCGCAGCGGCGGGCGGGGCTGCGAATAACCTGCGCCGCGGCCGCGTCACACAGTGACCCACCACGAACAAGTGGCGGAAAGAAGGCCGTGGCGGTACTTAGTTGAAAACGGTTTTAAGCACAGATCTTATGAAATTCGAATACTGTATCAAATCTCCCAAATTTATCATGGACACTTCAAAATACAGTACATTGGGCAGCGTGTATTCAATAGGTTAGTAGTGTGAAATTCCTCCAAGTTTACGGTTTTAAAATGTAACTTCCTAAATGATATTAAATTAACTGGTTGGTGGGCCTATGTGAACGGAACTGCTTGATAAAGCTGTATAATCGTATTAATCTCCGAGTAATGATTTTTCACTTATTATATTATATGTTGTGCGTTTGCGTGAACTACAGATTAAGTTCTAAAACTTTGGAAAATAGTAAGTCAATTTTTACTTATAATTAAAAAATAAGAATAATTGGTTGAACTAATTTTCAACCTCTGTTCTAAATGCTTTAATTTGTTTCGAATACTGCGTATTGTTAAACTATTAAAATTAGTATGTAACATTTGAACCAGTGCACCCCAAATATTTTGTCAGTTCGAATTCCTTTATTGTACTCGTTTTAAAAATATTGCATCTGTCATTTTGAGTTATGAAATTGACAAGTCGTATTGGAATGAAGAAAACCTGGAATGCTTAACATTTCGAAGTCTTTGCTCTCTTCATTGACTTTGTCCATTCTTCTTCCGTCGCGGACCACTGCCCGCCGTGTCGGGCACGTCGCGCGGTGCCGCTCAATCTAGGAGGTGCCCCGCTGGCCGGCGCCGAGGCGGGCGGTCAAAGGAGATGGCCGCCCTTCCTTATTCAATGTCACTGTCCTCGCGGCGCTTTATCTCGCCGTCCGCCCGGTGATTTCTCTCCCGACACGCCCCCCGCCTCTGACGCACGGGCGCTCGTGCGACCGTCCCCGCAGGAGTAGGGGCGCGTCGCGACTTCTCAAGTATCGATATTTTTGTAATTAGTAATACACATTCGACATTGTTTTTCGTCAAGGATACTACGTATAAGGCTGGGTGTTACCAATTTAGAGAGGCATTAGCACATGCTTTAAAATTCAGGATATGATATTAATTACTTCTCGATAAAGTGTATGCACGATAGGTACAATTTATTTCTTTATAGTTTCTCGTCAAGGATGTTTAAAGAAATAAATTGTAACTATCGTGCATACACTTTATCGAGAAGTAATTAATATAATATTCTGAATTTTAAAGCGTGTGTTAATGCCTCTCTGAATTGGTAATATCGATCCTTATGTTTTCATATTGGTAATATTGATGTATTGAATCAGGTAAGACAGAACTTATAACGTCATGCTAATTAACAAACCTCGTAACTCCACTTCATGATAAAATACAGTTATGAAAGAAGAGTAATAAATGAAAATAAATAACAAATCGAGCATCTTAAATAATTTACTTTCCCAGTATTTATAAGTTCAACGAGAAAGAAAAATTGAAATTCTGCTTCCCGGCTTTCTTTATACTTTCCAATGCAAAACTGTCCAGTCGGGAGTTACGAGGTATGCTAATTAGCATGACGGTTATTTGCAGTAAATCGTATTTTTTTATATTGGAAGTGAACGGTGGACTACTTCATTTTCTTAACGAGACTATTTTTCTAGAACTTTTGAAAAACATTTATTTATGATGTTCTAGCCTCGGTATCATTAATTTGAATTTTGCGTTTGTACTGCATTTCCCTTCATTTGTTTTATAATACTGTAACAATGTACTAATAAATTATTAAAAATCAATTGAATGCAGGCGTAAAGCCAAAATATTGAAAGAGAGATAATAATAGTACAATGACAAAGAAAGCTATAAATTTATCAATTAAGTCTAGAGTAACCGAATGCAAAATTTTTATTATAGATCATACATTGACAGAAAAGTTTTCTGCTTGTTGACAGAAAAGAGTCTTCTGTTTTGTTTAGTTTTTACCTCGAAAATGAGTCAGTGTAACTATTTTAGATGCACATCCTGAGCTAAGAAAATTAGTATATGTGTGGGTTCGATACCTTTCTTTAAAAAATGTACATATGTAAAATTAGATAAAAAAATATAAGTGCGTTTTAGTATACGTAGGATTTTTCCCATTACTTTAAAAATTTGCGTGCAGTAAAGTGCATTCCTATCTACCAGGTATTCGTGTACAAGATACTAATTTGCATGTTTAATGCCCGTTTTCCTCTTTTATCTGTCAAATGCAGGTCGTCGTTTCACAATGTTTTCAACTTTTGTCTTTGCCGTGTTGCGTCTGGAAGCGATTTATTTTGTTGACGGTGGAGATCATTTCGAAATAAATTTTCAGGCACGTTTGACATTTCAAATAATGAAAAATATGACAATTTTTTAGTCGTATTTAAATACAGAGATAGGGTTAGTAATAGAGAAGTTCTTTGAAATTCAAATGTTTTTGTTGTTTGTTTACGTTCCTCGGTTTTTTTAGCATCGCTTGTCATATGTAGGTTTTCTGAACCTCTATTTCGTTTCTTTTCTCTTTGTAGGACATTGGAAACAATGTTTGTGAATTTGGTTTTGTTCCAAATTGTAACATTCTCGTTTTTCATTTCTCTTTATTTTATTTTCCAGGCCTTATCATTGTTTTATTACTTCTTCTCATAAAACCTTTTCTCTCCGTGTTTATAGACTGAGAGGCTAGAAAGATGTGTTGTAAGTTTTTAATATTGGTAAACATCGATCCTTACCAAGAACCATTAAATGTAATTCAACGAAACGAATAACCTAGTGAATTCCTGGAATAAGAGTCTTCCATGTTTCGAAAAAGGAGGAAGAACATAAGAGTTAAAACGTTAAAATAATATTTTTAGATTATACGCGGAAAATTGTGATACATTAAAAATTGTTTTTTCAGTTATATTCTGAAGAACGTTTCGTTTATATTTTGTTTGAATAATTTAATATTATAAAAAGTATAAAGATTCTTCTTCATTATTTCTATAGCAACGACTCCTTTTTTGACAATTTTTTATAGATTTTGTATTAATGATAATTTGTATTGTGAAAAAAAGTTAATTTTAAAACCATCAACTTGTAAATATTTATTCGTTTTATAAATATAAATTGTAATTTATTATAATGTAATTAATTTAAATGTTAATTATTATTTTATGTCAATTGAATTTTAGCAGTAATAATAAATAATAATACAATTTATAATAAATCGTATAAATGATGTTTTAACTGTTAAAATAATGGACTCTCTCGGCCGAGAATGGTACCAGGATCTCCTAGTATTCGTCAGTTGTTGAACATGAGACATAATTTACAACAATGACCGTGATTAGTGGCTATGGAATCGCATCAATGATCGCCAATTGCATGACGGGAAAGTATTCCAACCCCAACAAGATAGTGAAACTAAATTTGTTTTTTTTTGGGGGGGGAGCTCTCCTCCTGATGCAAGTCCAGACTACACCCGCGCGCGTGGATATTCAGGAATCTCCCCTGTGTGAGTGGCGCAGGGTCAGCGACTGCACCTTCCCCATTGATTGCCGCCGGCCGCAGCGCTGTGTCCACGCTTTGCATCTCCGCTTCCGCGACCTGCGGCCGGCGGCGGCGCGGTGTATCCTGCCACGCACCGCCCACGCCCGCCCGCGCTCACCCGTGCGCTGCGCAAACGTAGGGTGTCGCCGGCCCCGCTCTTTCGACGAAGCGCCGCCTTCTTTTTTTCCCCTTCGTTCCGATCCAATTTTACGGCTCTCGTTCCAAGTAGGAGTAATAACACCCGGAGGGAACCGTAACAATTCCTGGAATGTCTATCACGGATATATTGAATTATTGATGGAGAGGAGGTACTGCGTTGTTGGGCCGGAAGTTACGGGTAGAAAAGTTCAGTTTGTTGAGCACTATTATAAATGCCGTTGTTCGCATGAACTGAGATGAATTCCTCCATTAATGAAATTGATGAGAAGAGGAAGCTCAAAGTTCACTCTTTCAGAGATGAAAATGTTTGTGAAATCATCCAGTAGTTGCGTACTTCTATCACGATTTACGTCAGTAATTCATTGACCCTTGGGTAATATGCGTTCCTAGTGAATCATCTTATCTAAAATCCAAGTATAATTACTACGAAAAAAAAGTTTTTAACATACTGCCTGAATGTCGATCCCAATATATCACTTCATATTATGTTCCATGTATTTCGTTCTCTTTTGTATCGTTTATATCAAAGAACTAACTGCAAAAAAGGGAAAAATAATAAGGACAGTCGTCTATAGTACCCCTGGACATTTTGACATAATTTATTTATCCTGGTAAAGTATATTATTGAATTTATCACTTCTTGTGAATTTTTTTACATACAACACCTCCCATGATTATGAGGCATCGATCTCCTTGGGTAAATTAATTCTTATCTAAATTATTAAACAAAATGTGCCCTCCTTTCAATTACAAGTACATCCTATTTAGAAGTTTAAACGTTCCTTCACATTAAACACAATGACAGTTTTCCTCAAAACCTGTAGCCATTCTTAATACTCACATCCGTTGCCATTGTCCTGGTTATCCTAATAGATTTTTTCCCCAAAAAAAGCACAATTTGTCAATAATCGATAAAGCACTTGTTATTAGCGGGCTGTGACTTTTCAGAACTTCTCATATAGCAACCAATTCGCATCTGAAGAAAGCCGTCTTAACCAATAGGTTCCCTGGCGGGGGCCTACAAATAGAAGTTTAAGAGTTTTTGAGATGCTATAAAAATAATTTATGGAAGGTTTTACGGAAACAGGTTTGTTTTATTACTTATTTTAGGCCATTAAGTGTTGTCTCCGATGAGTCCATTAGTTATTTTAAATATTCATTGGAGATATTTATTCGTAAATTGATGAAGCGCTCATGCCATGAAAATATTGTGTGTAATATTTAGTATTACTGGTTGTGTTTGGTTAAACTAGACTTTTTTATGCGAGGAATCTACTCACATGTGAGATTTTTAACTGCATGGCTGGACATACAATCAACGAGACGTTAGCCTCAATAATTAAAAGCCGAGCTATTAAATGCACTTAAATCCCGTGAATAATTCAATATTGGATTTAATTTACAATTTGCAATAATCAAAAATAGAAATATCTTGAGAGCGTAGGCTTCCGCGGCCGGAGTCAATATTAAGTTGGCTGTCCGGGTGACGCCGCGTCCATGGCAAAGGTGCCGACGTTTCGGTCGCCATTCTGCGACCTTCCTCAGGGCGTAATGCATTACGCCCTGAGGAAGGTCGCAGAATGGCGACCGAAACGTCGGCACCTTTGCCATGGACGCGGCGTCACCCGGACAGCCAACTTAATATAGAAATATCTTACCAATTTTAAGAATAGTGGCATATAGTGGTTAAATCGCCCTACATAGTGTGTGTTTACCAGTACCTGTTCATTAAGCAAATGCTTAGCCTTGGTATACGCGGTGCTAAATAGGAATCGTTCAAAATGTAATCAGAGGAATATAGGAATGAAACAATAATAGTTCCTTATGAAACTTGTAAACTAGTGCCTGAGTGATTCTTTTGATACCGTCTAAAACCATCAGAAAAGCTTATAACTTGTATCGAGACTGCAAAGACCGAAAGGTCAACAGGAAACTTCCAAAGTAGTAAGTAGAACTGATGGGCTTGGGACAGTAACAAGATACGCCACAGCAGTCACAGCAAGCTTACCCCTATTCGTAAATGTTATCTCGATGTTGATCGAAGTTTGTCTCTTATTGTTACTTCAGCTTCTTCATAAAAGTCAACAGGCCATACGTGGTAACAAGAAAAAACACATTCTCACCAAAATGGAGATATTAACTTTCCTAATAGCGAGATGCTTGCGACGGCTGGTGTGTTCTATCTTGATACAGCTCCAAGCTGTTCAATTGATAATTGTCTTACTTTGTTTCAGTTGTTGTATCATTTATTCCGATAGTGTAAGCTTCCGCATCCTCCTTTACATGCTGCTGTAAATGTTGATGTTCTTGTTAAGATTTTATCTGCATTGTTAGAAATGCATAAATATAATTTGAATAAATAATGTTACTACGTTTTACAGGGTTCTTTACATAGAGATTAATAGAAACGAGACTGCTAATGAGCGATTTCTGAAATCAAAACAATCATCACATTCTTCAATTTAACTCGCATCGATACCCTTAAAACTGCCATGCAAATAAATTGTTCATTTAATTGCAAAGGAGCTACACGAGATGATCATAAGAAATGAAATAAAATACTTTATTGGGAAATTTCATTAAAATCATGATTCCATTTTCTTTCGGGCCTGTGGTTCGCGTGTTCTCAAGACATCATACCTTTTATCGTGGAGATTGCCATTTGCCTGCGATGGTCGACCCCGCGTCGCCCGCGGTCGAGCGATCGGCGGGGGTGTCCGAAGCCGGAAAAGTCTCCTTTCTCGCAGCCTTACGGCCAGAGAATAAAACGCGCTTCGAAGTCAATCGCAGATGGCATCCGCAGCCTCTCGCGTTGACTGTTTCTTTTTCCTGCGGCCATTCCAGCGCCACTCCCGCTTCTTCTCCTTCATTTGTTTTCTCGACTGTCAAATGCAACCTTTCCTGCGGAGCTCCACACAATGCCACCGCGACAATGGGACGCTTCTTTTCTCCAGCGATTGTTTGGCGGTTTTGATGGGCATTTCTTCTCCCTTGCGAAGCGACTATCTGATGGGATGCGGAGCTGGGGTGGATGGAAGTGACTGCGGCGATGGCGGTGGTGGCTGTCTTTGTGAGCGCAATCTTTCAGCGAACGAGTCAACCAGTAAAAAATCACACATTGCAATTTTCGCGGATATCGAGAGTCGCCTTATCGAGGAACAGGTCAGGCGTGTCAGCCACAAAGTTTCCCTCTAATGGAAAAAGATAATTTCTGTGAAGAAAGGTCGGCTATCTCACATTGAAACGAAGTGTGAGGAAACAACTGAAAAAGTTACTGTATTTAATAATGTAGCTCCCACGTGACATAACCTACAGTCTTTGTACTGTTTTCACATCAAAGAAGTAAAACGTAAATCAATAAACCGCAATACATTTTTGTTGGTGACGGTGGGTCTTTTGCGTAAGAAAGGTAGGAACCTGTGTAGTTATTGCGTACGGCGAGGTGTCAGACTGCAGAGACTGAAGTTTTACGTAGATGCTGAATCGTATTTTCTTATCTTCAAAGCTTCCGCAGCGAAATGTGCGTCGCCTTTTGGGGCAACTACTGTGGAATTGCGAATTCTGGGACGTCATGGAATTGCTCACGTATTGCTGTATGGAGGGAGTCGAAATCAAGAAGACGGTCAACGTCAAGTAGTTTTGATACACGAAATCAAGACATGGGCATTATTTCTCGAACGTCTACCATGGCAATTTCTCACTAATTAGGAAGTGGAAGATTTTGAAAAAGAGAAGTCCAACATGTACTTGGTCATGCGTTCTTCAACTCAAGCCAACTCGAAATGGAACAAACCCTTTCTGTAACCCATCTGTATGGCGTTCTCATCTGTCCGTCACCGGGCACTCAGACACGTTTGTCAGATGCAAGGCAGAGAACAGGTTGTCTAAATACCACGACCTCACTATCTATACGAGTTGGTTCACTCCGGTCCCAGCAAGTGGTGACGTGTTCCGTTGGCGCCATTGCCGCCACAGTCGTCATTGCTCCTGCCGTCGCCCACCGCCGCCCCCGCCACCCCGCCGCCACGGCCGCCCCCGCCGCCCCTCCACCCCCCGGCCTGCCGCCCCACCGCCCCGCCGCCTCGCCGCCCCGCCGCCCCCGCCGCCCCGCCGCCCCGCCGCCCCGCCGCCCCACCGCCCCGCCGCCCCGCCGCCCCGCCGCCCCGCCGCCCCGCCGCCCCGCCGCCCCGCCGCCCCGCCGCCCCGCCGCCCCGCCGCCCCGCCGCCCCGCCGCCCCCGCCGCCGCCGCCGCCCCGCCGCCCCGCCGTCCCCGCCGCCCCCGCCACCTCCGCCGCCCCCGCCGCCCCCGCCGCCCCCGCCGCCACCGCCGCCATCGCCGCCACCACCGCCGCCCCCGCCGCCCCCACCGCCATCGCCGCCGCCACTGCCGCCGCCACCACCGCCGCCGCCACCGTTGCCACCACCCCTGCCGCCGCCACCTCCGCCCCCACCACTAGTGTCGCCAATGCGGCCTCCGTGGCCGCAACTCCTCCGTGGGTTCCCCTGCTCCTCTCGGGAGCGCGTGTGCGTGCGTGGGGAGGCGGGGTCTCCTGCGGTCGGCCTTGGGCCCCGGGTGGGGGGCGGGCGGGCGCGGGACGCGTCAGCTGATGTGCCGCGCCGCCGTCCGACCCTGACCCGGCGGCAAGGTGTCGCTCGTGCGTACTTCCTCCGGTGTCCCGCGGCGGGGGGCGCGGGGAGAGGGGCGGCGAGCGGCGCCTTCGCGCCGGAGGATGGAGGATGCGGGACACGCGGCCGGCAGGGCGTGGCGGAGCCTTGGGAGGAAACGAGAGGGAGAGGGTCGAGCGAGAAGGAAAACAGAACGGCCACTGGACAGCCCGGCGGGCAGCGCAGGACTTCTGCTTATAAACACTGCGTCTGCCGGTAGCGAGTCTAGTATACTTCCTGTTTACTTCATTTTAATCATTTATTCGATTATTTAAGTAGCTGTGCGTGGAAATTTTGCGTAGTCATCGTAAGAATCCAATATCCAAGCGTATCTTTCTGAATTGACTGAGAGATGGGATATTCCAAATATTTTTCGTAGGGTGTTCTAGCAAACAACGCAATTTTTTTCGGGGGGGGGGTATTTTTCCCCACATTTTTTTCAGTAAATCTTCTGAACACCTTTAGCCTATCTTAAAGTTGATATTGTTAGAATTGCAACTACTGGTCTCCGCACTAATACTATTTAGTTTAGAACCCAAAAAAGTCCTTCACCAATTGTCATCACTTCGAAAGATGTGACAGATAAACGGCGCAACTCCCTGCCTTGGGTCATGTATTGAGGCAAGCATAAGACCCTTTGGGGTTATTCTTGAAAGTTGGAGCGTAAGCTGAAGTGGTGCCACGAGTTTCTACTTATCTTCTTACCATTTATTACGATGTGAACTGTCATTAAATAGCATTATACTAAGAACTCGGGTAAAAACTTCTTGGAGACTATTCGGAAATGTATCTTTATGATCATGCTTAAGAATTTTTAATTGAAAAGGATTGTTTAAGATAAACGTGGATTTTTATGGATTTATTGGAAACAAGCCTTAGAAGTTGGCGCTTCTTAAACACTTTCTTTCTTGATAATTTATTTTTTCATTGTTCGAGTTCAATTTATCTCCAGAAAGCAGCACAGAGCCCGTGAAGATAATTTAACCGAAGACAGCTTTCAGATAAATCTATCAACACATTTTCTTCTATTTACACGTCGCTTTCATTGCACCAAGAATAGTGGCTTGTGAAGCAGATTTCACATTACTCCGCCTTGAGTCTGTTTAAAACAATATTGGCTGTAGCTTGGCGGAGTCTATGAAAGGCCTTTTCATGTCCAAAGGCGACATCTAAATTTTCGTGACCGAAGCGATTGGGCATGCGCTGCCTGAGGCCTGCAGGGATAATGGAGCGGGGCGAATGGCTGGGCAGGACGACGCCGCCGCTCCTACAATGTTCTCCGGACGGTGGCTCTCGAAACAGCGGTGCAGCTAATATTGTAGAGCAATGTTGTCAAGGTCGATGCCACGAGCGGGGGTCCGTGGCACGAGGGCCACGACGAAATCTCCCCTCCACGCAGTTCATCACCCCGCCACAACGCCAACGACGCCATCCCTATTGTAAAACGGTGGGGTTACTACTCGTAATAGTTCCCTTTCCCGACGCTAGTTGCGCAGAGAAGCTCGTGGCATGTTATGGTGCCACGACGCGTGCCACAGCCACCAGTAGGAAGTCTTGAGATCACTGTTGTAGAGCATGTACCACCTGGGGACGTTATTCAGAGGGATTCTGCCGCATTTTCCCTCTAACAATCGGAAATGGATAGAAAAGTGAAAGAAAAACTGTGTACACAGTCGCAGAAAATGTAGTGGTCTGCGGGAATGAAGCACGCGACGACCTAAGAACGGAAAAGAAAAAGAAAAAACGCCCGAGATAAGGTGTTGTTGATACAGATAGGCTCGAAATACATGACCAGAATAGAAATGAAAAGTTCCGACAAAGAACGAATATTACATCTTTTGGAGTAGTTACGGTTGGGGCGAAATGTTAGCGATAGGTGGACATGTTTGCCGAATGGATGAGGGGAAGTTGTGGAGGAAATGTTGGAATGGATCCCTACGTAGAGAAGTCGAGAAAGAGGATTCGCAGTTGTCAGTGACATGAGTGACGGGTGCTGCTGTGGTTTGAGGTTATGGGAGGACGTTAAAACTCTATAAAACTCTGCTTCTCTACTACAACACTAACAGATTACTAGACTGGCATGGTAGAGTAAAGTGGAATCTACGGAGCCACAACAAATGTAATGTTCTAATACAATCGCAGTAAGTAAATAAATACGTAAATAGAAGGCCAAATAAATAAATACGTAAAGAGGAGGTCAAAAAGAAATAAGAAAAGAACTAGAATTGGAATATAATCGAAGACATTCTTTTCTATAATCGGAAACAAAATGGGATATTCAAAGAATTCAGAAATTCGTGATTCGAAAACTAACCTTTACTCTACATTTGAAGGCCTGCATTCCAAACTTGAGAAAGGATGCATGATCAAAACGCCACAAAATTCGATAGTCGAAAACAAACATTTGTAGTAATAGTCGTCTTCCATATAATCTGCTCTATTCTAAGCTTATATTTGTATTTTATGTTAAATTAATTTAATAATACCATAATGAACTAAAACGTTATTAAACAAATATATCTTCTTTTAGCGCTTTGGTGCAAGACTGATATAAACTTTCTCTATCTTTTCTTATATCTCTTGTAATTCTTTTATACCTCTCTTCATTTCTTCCTTTTCTCTCGTCTAATGTAACTGAGCATAACTTCCTCCCTTGGCTACGTCTTTGGTTCGTAGAGGCATCGTTGTGGTCAATCATTCACCTCAGGCAGTCTTACGGCCTTGTTTATGCAGAGTCAGGTTTATGTTGCACAAGGAAATGGTCCAAAAGCAGTTGGATCCGTAGCTCGACGCCCATCAATTGCACTCGCTGAATAAACAGTTCCGATAGTCTGGTGTCAAGATGGGTGTGTGATTATGCAGATGAAGCGTCTGAGAGAGAACAGAGACGCAGAGAAAAACAAAAGAACTCGGGGAAATCAGCTTGTGAATATCTGCTTTTGTGGCGAGGTGGGCAGAAGAGCACTCTTGTCATTTTTCTTCACTACACTATGGAGTTATCTGTAAGCTGGATTAAAGTTCTTTTCTTGACATTTTAGATTTCTATCACAGTTCATCCAGTTATACTGTGTGATTATTACCTACACTTCTACGTACTCAATCACATATTTACAAATGAGCCGAGTAGTTCAAATCGAAACTAACTTTTTTAGTCATTTCCAAACATGAAAAATATTAATTATGTAGTAGACACTAACAGAACTCCATTAAATGAATACATTCCGTCGTCATTTTTTTAAACTTTCCAATCATATTCCTTTCTTGATAAATGTTAATTGCTTCTGTAGAAATATTATTCTGTTATATACAAAATGATTTGTGTTACGAAATTATTGATTTCTTCTTTTCTTTGTAATAATTTAACGAAAACTTTCTAATTTTCTTTATGTGTGTTATGTTATTATCTCTATGTATGATGCCGTGATCCACAAATGAGTGAGATTAAATATTGCACTGTTTTAATCATCAGGCGCGGTAGGGATTGGGCGATGGGACTAGTCCTCCAGAAAAAATATCCTCCAAATATTGTGGCAGTTACCTTTCGTCGGCTGGAGAAGTTAAATATATTGTTTTTCTCCATTAGAATCTACAAAAAATCCGTAAATAAATATTTCCCAGTTATATAATAATCTCTAGTTGAAAATGTGACATTGAAAGGGGAAAATCTGTATTCGGGGATGATTTCTTGAAACGTTGTCCGTCAGTGATAGTCTTGAACGTTATTGTACCAAACGTTCACTGATGAGCTTTCCCGAAAAAGAAACTGTCGGAGACCGCCTTTGAATCATAAATTAGTAAACAGCCATTATCGCACGCTCTGTTCCACCAACGGATGAGTTTTGAAATTATTTATTTTATCTTTTTCTGTGTCGTTCAACTTCCGCCCATTTGGCTCATTTTGATCTACGATGTGTGTCTCACCCTGCACCCCACCCCCTACACGCCGCGTTTCCTCCCAGCTCCAAGTTTTTCCCCATCCCGCGCCATCTTCCACCCCCAGCCCTCTAAACCTCGTGCCTTTTCCAATCCCACACTTTTCACCATTGGTGCATTTCCCCTCTCCGCTCATTTCTCCCTCTCCGCTCTTTTCTCCACTCCGATCTTTTCTCCACTTCGCTCTTTACCACACTTTTCTCCCTCTCCGCTCTTTACCACACTTAATGCTTTTCCCCACTTCGATCTTTCCCCCACTTCGTTCTTTTCTCCTCTCCGCTCTTTTCCCCCACTCCATTCGTTTCTCCACTCTGTTATTTTCCTCACTCCGCTCTTTTCCCCACTTCGCTCTTTCCTCACTTCCCTTCCACCGTCCACATTCCATTCCTTAGCCCTTTACACCATTCCACCCTTTTCCCTAATCCCCTTTTCCATCACTCCGCCTTTTCCTCGCCCCGTGTCATTCCCCTGCTCTACACCTCTCCCCGCTCCGCGCCACTCCCTGCCGCGTCTCGACTTCTCTGCGCGCCGTGCATTTCCCAACCTGCGTACGTCGTATTGACCCATCCTGCGCTTTACCCCACGCAGCACTTTCTCCGACATGCGCCCTTTCCTGCCCCACGTCATTCCCCGCCTCGCCCCTCCCCTCCCCGCCTCGCCTCGCCCCGCCCCGCCTCGCCCCGCCCCATTCCCCGTCCCGCCCCGCCCCGCCGCGGCGCCTGTCCCAGCCCCCGCTTTCCCCACCCTGCGCTTTTCTCCGCCCCGCGCCGTCCTCCACATCTGAACGCCGCGCCGCGCCGCGCCGCGCCGCGCCAGGCCGCTCCGCGCCCCGCCCGCCGCGTCTGACCGCCCAGCTGCGCGCTCCGCCGCTTCGGAATCCAGGCCATTCATGGGTATTCGGTGGCGTCGCGCCCGTGAATGTGAGCAATGTGCACATTGGAGCTCACGGGGCCCGTCGCGCGCTAAATGCGTGCAGTTAGGCTGCATCGGCGGTTGTATTGCGTATTGTTCCGTCCCGTTTGTGATGAAATATACGTGCAGATGATTTTTTGGTGTTCTTTTATGGGAAGGGGCTAAAGATACGAAAAATGTTCAGTAAATGAAATATGTGGTATCGATTTGTGCGTGTCTGAAGACTGAATTGAAACCATATGCGAGAAGAATTTTATAAATAATTGGTATTCATCCCATATATAAAGAAGCGTGCCGATTTTAAAAATACTACTGATTATCATTTTTAAATTCTTAAGTTAAAATAAATTTTTTTGTGTGACTAGATATGAAAAAGTTGTAGTAAATAGAGTTTTTGTGAATTTATTTTACTCCCTTAGTTATTGTTTTCACAGGAAAGAAAATACAAAAAAATTCTAAGAATCTGAAATGCAAGCATTTAAAACGATTCTTAAAATGCCTTGTTAAAAAGAGAACACTTTAATAAAAGTCACGTTTGAAGAATATTAAATGACTAAACTAAAAATTTATTTAGTTCAATTATACTAATCTCTTTCATATTATTAATACGCATCATGTGCCCCCATGTGTTCTTCCTCAGGAGAAACTATTAGCAGAAGCAGGAGGCCTAAATGTAAATATTTTGCCTGCAATCATACAATAGAAACAGAGAAACACTCGGAAGAGACAAGCGGGTTCAGAAACAACCAACCAGCGCGAGACAAAGTAGTATCAGCATAAAACTGCGTTGTTATTCACCTCATATTCCTAAGTAATTTTAGCGGAATTACACGTAAGTCTTATCATTGAAATTAACTCAGCTGATTGAAGCTCTCCTCTGCGATCAGTTCCTTCAGCAACATGTCATAGAGAAGGCAGCGTAGTCGTCTTTTGAATTTTTTTCGTGCGAGCCGTAGACATCCTAAAAGCTACTCTCAGCAATTGATCGATGAAGACCCGTTCGGCCACGGTCGAGGAGTGATGTGTGTGGGTTTCGGTATTTCTGCCTTCGATATTCTACTAGACTTCCTTCGCGTGTTCCGTCACAATCCAGAATACGACTGTCCAATGCTATCCCGGGACTTTCTCATCCTGTCCTGCAACTAATTTTTCCTAATTCGGCTGACTTGTTTCTCTCAGATTCTTAATTTTGGATTTCTTCTTTTTCGAGTTTTCAGTTTAGTTCTTGGTGTGTTACATCTGCAATTTATATAAATATACTATAAAATATTCTAGCTTCTAGTTCCGTATTCATTCTTATGTCGTATGTTTTTCGTATTTTGTTTGTTTTGTACATTGTGTTCTAGGTTGTGATCAAGTACTATTTATTAGATAAATACAAACAAAGAACATGTTCATATAAATAAAACATACATATGAAAACATGTCATCAGAACAGGCTTATATCGATAAAATTATCTTGCTTATTCTAATAATTAGCGTTTTGTGTTCGTTTGTTATTAGTATATGCACCATTGTGTATTCCTTTTTGGAGTGGTACGAGATTTCCAAAGAAATTAAATATCCAAATATTGACAAGTAACGCAGTTTTGCACTTCTTCATACTGGAACGTGATAATTTATTTCACCAGGTGACTTGATATTACTTTTTAAAAGTTCTCCGTTGTCTTTCTAATCTATTTTTCTTCGTTTCATTTAGACTCAAAGTTCGGTTCGCAAAGTTTTTGTGTGTAATTCTTTTCTTATGGCTATCATTTTCCCCTTATTTTCTTCTCTTTCGTAGAGACGTGCCTCATCATTTGTTTATATTCGGCAGTTTTTCTGTCCACAAAATTATAATCGCTTTTTCTTTACTCTTAAGACGCTGTTTCGTTATATTCCTATCACAGGATTACGAGTCGCCCTTACATTTTTTAAAGTCATCATTGTTGGTGATTGTGATTCCCTAGTCCATAAGATCATCACGTATTCCAAATGCGCGACCCGGAGGTACTACTTCACAAAAATCCAATAATGCGGTAAGATTAGGGACACGAGTCTCCTCTGAACACATTTATGTACCGTTGATACCAGAGTTGATGTTGAACGCAGTATCATACAGAAAGCATATTTCTTCTTACCAGTACAAACTGATAGTATTTGTCTCAGGAACATTTCTTTTACGTTCAAAACATTGAAATCCGCAACCTCAAGAAAACTCGCGATTTGACACTTGTCAGGCGTTTGACCGCGTTTCTCGCATGCTGATTTGTGTGTAGCAGTGTATTGAGAAATATGTCGTCCACGTGTCGGAATCCGCCTTCCTTGGGCCTTCCTCACAGTAATTTCCATCGCCTTGCTCCGCCCACCCGTCACTCGCCTCGCGCGGCGCGGCGTCCTCGCCCGCGCTGTCTTCGCCCCCGCGCACGCTCTATGGAAATGAGCGCCTCCCAACAGCCCGTTTTATTATTTCTTACGCGGCGCTGAACGCACTCGGCAGCGACCGGTGAGCCCCCCTCCCTCTCCCATCGCCTGCTCCTCCCACTCCTTCTCTCCTCCCATCCACTCTTCCGTTCGCTCGCCAGTTGGCTCGCCCGTTCGCGCGTCCGCATGCACGCCACTCACTCGCCTGTTCCCTCGCTCGCTCGCTCGCCCGTTCCCTTACCAGTTCGCTCGCTTGCCTCGCTCGCTCGCTCACGTCGCCTGCCCGCTCGCTCGCTTGCTCGCTCACTCGCCTGCCCCGCTCACTCGCCTGCCCGCTCACTCGCCTGCCCGCTCACTCGCCTGCCCGCTCACTCGCCTGCCCGCTCACTCGCCTGCCCGCTCACTCGCCTGCCCGCTCACTCGCCTGCCCGCTCACTTCGCCTGCCCGCTCACTCGCCTGCCCGCTCACTCGCCTGCCCGCTCACATCGCCTGCCCGCTCACTCGCCTGCCCGCTCACTTGCGTGATCATCCCACTCGCCTGCTCACCCCTTTCGCCTGCCCACCACTCTTTCCTCCCCTCCCGTCTCGCCGCCCCCTCTCGGCTGTTCTCCTTACGGCTATCTCATCCCTCTTGCCTGGACGCTCACTTCGCCTGGCTGCCCACTTGTCTGCCCGCCCACTCGCCTGCCCGCCCACTCGCCTGCCCGCCCACTCGCCTGCCCGCTCACTCGCCTGCCCGCCCACTCGCCTGCCCGCCCACTCGCCTGCCCGCCCACTCGCCTGCCCACCCACTCGCCTGCCCGCCCACTCGCCTGCCCGCCCACTCGCCTGCCCACCCACTCGCCTGCCCGCCCACTCGCCTGCCCGCCCACTCGCCTGCCCACTCACTCGCCTGCCCGCCCACTCGCCTGCCCACCCACTCGCCTGCCCGCCCACTCGCCTGCCCGCCCACTCGCCTGCCCACCCACTCGCCTGCCCGCCCACTCGCCTGCCCGCCCACTCGCCTGCCCGCCCACTCGCCTGCCCGCCCACTCGCCTGCCCGCCCACTCGCCTGCCCGTTCACATCGCCTGCCCGTCCACTCGAACTCTCCCGCCAATTCGCTCGCTCGCTTGCTCGCTCGCCCACTCGCTCGCCCGCCCTGTATTTCCCCCGCCCATTCGCTCGCTCGTCCGCCCGCTCATCCTCCCGCACAATAAAACTGCAGCGGCGCTTCGCAGCTCCGAGCGGACGCCTGATATAAAATGCAAATTGCCACACGGGCGCGGTGGGCGCCGCGTTGGGGCGAGGGGAGGGGGGCGGGAACGGCCGAATCGTTAGAGGGGTACCAGGATCGTCGGCCGCCCGCAGCCGCCACCGGGGATAAGCGAGCGTAAGGGGGCGAGGGGCAGCACGAGTTCGTGTAATGAGCACTGGCCATTAAAAGTCGATTCCCGATAGCCGCCTGTCGCTGTATTTACTTTTATTTTACATGTGAGTGGTGGTATGTCTGCCGGGGTACTGTCGTGCGGCTATTACAATATATCTAAATATCCTGCTCGTGTGTGCTTTTGCAGTATTATTTTGCGAGTCACGGAGGAAAGAGCCTGAAACGATAGGGGAAAAGGGGAACAAAGAGAAAATGGTAGGAGACTGAACCTGTGATGCAGACGTGTTATGATAAATGAGAGTGAAAAGGAAAGGAAGAATGGTTGCTGTTGAGGTAACATTGAAAATTCTAAAAATGGATGGACCGAGGAAAATGAAAACGAATTGGTTGATTGAATAGAGAATGAGAACAAGAAGAGATAAGTAAAGTAAGATTGACTTTGAAAAGTGGTAACGGAAACATAATGTAGTAAATGTTGAACAGAAATGGTAGAAAGAGAGATCAGCGAAGTGCGCTTTCCCAAGCGAATGACCACTTTTTGTAGAGCGAACTTTTAAATATGGAAATGGCGTTCGAGAGATGAGGCGTGGGTCGACATATTGCTCTCGGTATTCTGGCGTTGCATTAGAGGCGCGACCTGCACTGATGATTCTATCGGAAGGTCAATGTGATATCGCCTGCTTTAGGCGGATCTGTCTTGTCCCTTGTACATTTCGTCCACACATCGCTTTAGAAATGTGTTTATTATCTTTTCGACGTGTCTCCGAAAGTGCGCCGCAATATGAAGTTTATTAAAGTGGTTCATTTCTCATGACGGAATAAACTAAGCTGGTCAGGTTTTGCCCAGTCTGTAATTAAATTTGCTGAATTTGAAAGATATTCCGATTAAGTACAAAATTAGAACAATCCATTCCTGAATAATTTCGAAGTAGTAAATCGAAATTGTTGAGTTAGGAAAAAATGAATCGGATTGATATCACGGTTTGCTTAAAAAGTTTTTGATATTATCTTTACGAAGTTTCCCATGCTGGTAAGGCGATTTCTCTAAATTGTTTGTCCCCGGTTCAAACGGCGTGTTTAATTTCGGTAGGTTTTGCAATTAGTCAAAATTTTAGCGATATGCGTGACTTCACATTATCATGCACTGTTCTAGCACCAACTGTTTGTAATCCAAGTTTGAATTGGAAGATTGTATCACCGATTTTCAGTTTGACTCGACTTTACAGTCAATATTATTTGACTATTCCGACTATTCCAACCAAATTACGAACTTGTCTATTTATAGGCAATGTATCACTGAATTAAGAAACTTCGACCAAAGTAGTAGAAGATTTCAGCCATATAATTTTAATCGCTGGCCTTTTACTTTATGAATATTGATATGCTGAAGAGAGTAAGAAGATACATTTAGTAATAAAATTTGTTGACACACACTGAGCTAAGTAAATATTTGTTGTCGTTTTCGCCTGTAAATGTGCTAAATTTTAGTTTGTAACAGAAGTAAGTGCACCAGTTCGTGGGTCTCTGTATTAATGGGAATTCAAGGGAAACTGCTTTCCATTTCAACAGTCTTCAGTTGTAACGTTCGATTCTTACTTCTCAAGTCGTAGCACCTAGGAAATCACTGTGATCCAATCCAATCCCGTGCGGACAGGCGGTATCCCCTATTCTGAAACAGAAAGAAAAATAGTAGAAAACAACGCCGCGCGGAAGTAAGGTAATATTTAAAAGAACGCTGTGATTCTCGGAGCGAATCCAAGTTGTGGCAGACAGATGGAAAGAAATATGGCTCGGGGAGTGTACGTCACCTTCCCAAACGCACGGCCCGTTTCGCCTGCGCCTGCCTCGACTGACTGTCAGCACTTTTGAAGCTGCAGCTAAAAATTCGTTACGTCATCGACTGAAATGCGAACAGACTAGCTAAAAATTTGCGTGACTTGTAAGAAGGAAACTGGGTGTTCTCACAGGAGTAGACAGTTTTTGTGGGTGAACAAATAAATAGGTGTGCAGGTTGCGGTGTTCTGCGCGTGGACACATGTGTACTTTATTACGTAGAGTCGGACATGTAGATCTGTGTGTTGTTTGCTGTTTAACGAGTTGTAAGTTATTTTATTCTCAGGATATTCCTTTCTTTTTCTAGAAGAACTCATAAACAAGTCGAAAGTAACAAGCTGAATATCATAATCACCGGAAAATGCAAATTGATTCAGTAGGGGTGAACATACTGTAAAAGTTAGTATGCAAAAGAACCGTGAACTGTGAACCGTTTTCTTGGTTTGAATTGTTCTTGTCAGTGAATAATCTATTATTACGTACTCGTCGGTTTTCCTTTCTGACAAAGAAACCATTTCTTGGAATGTAAACAGTTGTGTTTGAGGATGCGTAAAACTTATCGTCTTTCAAGTAGTATTGCCGACTCTGGGAGTGTATTAGTTCAAGACATCGGAGTTTGTGTTTAACAAGTCAAGACTGGCTTCTTTGATTTAAACTTGTGTCTGTCCTGCGTACTTTTCTGACATAATCATGTTATAAGAATTTGAAGAATCAATTACGACAGAGTCTCAAAAGTGTATTCTCTTAAGATCTTCATATTTTATATTTATTGTTAAACACTCATTGAATTGCGCACGTGGAGATTCGAGTACTGAATTTGTTTAATCGTATAAAATTGAATAGTTTGAAAAATGAATCACAAATTGTGTATTACATGGTTGGTATTTGTATAATTGTATTTCAATGACTGATTATATATGGTAAAAATAAAGAAAGCTTTCCAACCTCGAGTTGGAAGATATTTTACATTGAATTATTTTTTATTTTGTCGCCATTACATCCATTAAAACAATACATTGATAATAGACACAATTAAGTTTTTAAAACCTATCTCTCTCCTTCATAACAGGAACTACCAATCAGCTAAAAACGTTCCGGAAGATCATCATAGTAATAGCCATCAGAAAAGAAAAACAAAAATTTAAAAAACATGACCCCAGTTAATTAAGAAACTCAAATGACGTGCCCCCCACAGTGAGGTCTTGCGTACTGCATACATACATCCTCATACAGGAACTCCATACATATTCATTCATGCTCACATGCGACAGTCCTTTGTGCGTAGTGAGAAGTGCGTCTACTTAAAGTAATCTCAATGCTACCCCACATGGAGCGGTCGCCATCGAAACGGAGATGGCGAAAATTTATCTGGTGGTGTAGCCAGTGGTGTTTTTTTCACCGCGTGAGGTGAAGCGACTTTGTAATCTGAACTGCCCTTCCCCGTTCACAAAAAAAGAAACCTTGAGATTTTTTCTCTTGCATTATTTTAGCCCATATCAATTTTATTTTTCAGTAGTCTATTGGACTACTCTTAACCACTAACATACCGTAAGGCTCCTCTAGTTTGGGTTCGTCAGAATTTGAAGACTTTAGTGATCATCCCTTAATAATTTCGGCATGAATAAAAGAAGGTGTGATTCTTCATCCCTTATTATGTTAAACATTAATTGATTTTCGCCAGAAGACGGAAAAATGTAAGTGCCAGTCAGTCTCAAGCGTATTTCATCCTAATCTGGCTGTCATCTTTAGCTGGAAGCACATTTACACTCAGGGCTAGAAGCGTGGTTCTAGCTGAGCGGCACAATTTTCGAACAATGGCATAACGAGGCAACAGGAAAGATACTCCAATACTATTATGTTTTGTAATTTAGAAAATATTTGTTGTTGAGAGGGAAGGATGGCAGTCTCAAAAATGTAGTCCCGCAGAGAAGATGTATTGGCGCTTCTTCGATAAGTTTTAGCAATTGCATCATTGCGTTACGCATTATAGCAAAAGAAGCATTTCAGACGGACAAAGAAATGTTATAATCAGTGAGCCTAGGTAGTTAGCGAGGCAATTGAACCACAATACGAATCAAGAACAAATAATTTTTAATCATGTGAGATGTTTCAGTAGATTTTCTGTCCCTTCGCGATGACTATGCAGCCTGAGATTTTGATTGGGATTTTCTAGAGAGTACAGGAAGGAACAGCGTTCGTTGTGAACACAAGAATTACCTAATACGAAGATATGATTTCAACTTCATTTTCGCGAATTTGTTACTTCTTACCTTTCTAACATTTTCCATTAATTCTTGCCAGAGTTGTGGATGTTGGTAAGAAGGAATTGCAACTACATCACATTCGAGAATCAGTTTATCAACGTTAAAAAACGGAACCATTCTTGTTTATCGGCATGCCTTGTATAGTGACCTTAGAGACCTTACGGTCTTATTTACAGAGGGATAAGGCCTAAGGTAAGACTTAAGACAGTGGTGTCAAAGTCTTCTACTGATGGCAGTGGCACGTGTCGTAGCACCGTACCATGTCACGAGCTTCTCTGCGCAACTAGCGTCGGGAAGCGAACTATTACGAGTTGTAGTAACCCCGCCGTTTTACAGTAGTGAATGGCGTCGTCTCTGGTGGCAGGGTAATGAACTGCGTGGAGGGGCGATTTCGTCGTGGCACTCGTGCCACTGACTCCGACTCGTGGCATCGACCTTGACAACACTGACTTAAGGCCTGTCACGTGGTTGTTGGTGCACTACGTCGCTTCCTTACGCGTGACGCTAAATCTTTCCACTGCGTTCAAAGGGCCTCTGGAACCACCTCGTCGGCGCGGCGCGGCGGCGGTGGCCCGGTGGTCAGTAGACGGGGCGGTCGTCGGGCAGCCGGCAGCCGTCCGCCTACGCCTCGGCCACTTGGTACTTCCTGCCAAAGGTCACGTGTGGGCGGACTAAATACGGAGGCTGCCGGCGGCGTTGCGCTGCGCTACGCTCCTTGTCCGACGGACGGCGTACACCGTTTCTCTCGGTTAACGAGTTGGGCCTGAGGAGAATTGAGCAGCCGGTTAGCCCCGGCGCGGCGCGGAGCGGCGCGGCGCGAGGGGCCCCGTGCCGCGCGGCGGCCGTGGCCTTCTAAAGAGCTCCGTTCCCAGACGCTGCCTGTCCGCGCCGCCGGCGTCGCGGCCCGCCGAACGCGCCCGTGGGGCGTCTCGTGCGATGGTCGAGAGGTCTGAGTACTCTTACAGTAGTATTTACGTTGCATGGTTGTTCCCCGGTGGGAACGAGGAAATCACCGAGTGGTAAGGAAACAATCGAATTGCGCCATCCGCCTCGACTTTTTTTAAACGTTAGCTCTTCGTTCATACTTAAGGCTCATTCACAGAGCGAAGGGTGACGTAAAACTAGGACGTATACATGTGATTTAATATAAACATGATCGTTCCTTTCACAATGACCGCGAATGTAATCGAGAAGACAGCTACGTATTATCGATAAAATAACAAGGACACAGTAAATACTAGGCTTGTGAGTAATGATTGTAAGCGAGGACAATTTATGTAATCTTCAACGAAATACACCGCCTTTCTGTTTAACGAAATCTTAGAAGCACTTTGCGTGAGGGTGCGGTGTACGATTGCGTGTTGTTTTTAAAATACATCAACATAAACATGAATGAATGAGTTTGCTTTCACAGTAACGTCTTCTGTTTATATTTACGTTCACTATTCCTAATAGTTCCATTGGATATCATGGCACCGTTTTGCAATCGCTTTGTTTACTTTTACATTTCATTGTGAATAAACTTTTACATTGTTTACATTTAGTCTTAAACGTTTTTAGAACGGACCATTAACGCTGAGTTAGGTGGAGGATGATCTTGCATTTGCACCCCATCACGAAAAAAACTCACTTTTCTAATCGCAGATTGATATACGAAAAATGTTTCAACTTTTCCGGGTACATGTCTGGAAATCGTGCGATGTTTTGAGAATCGTTAGTGGTAGCTGTGCGACCACTCGCACAATAGGAACCAGCAGTTTTTCGGATGGCGTCGTGCTCCAGCTGTCGCTAACTAGGCACAAACAATTGACGGGAAGGGGGAAACAACTGAAGGAATTGTATTTCTCTCGGTGTAATCGTGTGTTTGTGTGGAAATTGAGAACAATGTTATTTATAAATTTAGGAGCATAGTGAGCATCATTGTAATGTTCTCCTCGTTGGTTCGTCGTATTTTCTTATTGTTCATTAGAATCATGCATGAAAATAAATCGCCGAGACGATTTCGTCATTATCCAATTCTATAAAATCAGGGGGAATTAGCGTTGCGCTCACCCGTATAATCAGTAAGCTCGTACTTGTTACTCTACAGCAGTTTTTCCCAATCTTTTAGACTTCACTTTTTATCTCTAATTGTAACTTGTGCAAACCACTTATTTTGTGAAATGAAAGAACTGATTGGGCAAGTCAGCTTTGCGCAGCAATTCCGGCGATTTACCTAAATCCACGAACCTCAAAAACTGTTCTTTAGTTAATTATCATATCTATTTTAAATTTATTAAAAAATACTTAGAAATGAGAAACAGAAAGAAATTCCAAAATAAGTTTTTTGCCGCTTGTTTCTGTCAGGTTTAGTGGAAAGGGAAAGAGCTATGGTAAGTCCTCACGTTTGGGCTCGGAAATGAGAATGATCACCATCTTCAGCTATAAAAAAACGTACAGAAATATGTACTGTTAGAATTATCATGAGTTTTAATAACAATAAAACACATTTTTGTAAAAACCAAACGTTTTAACTTTCATTAAGCCTTCTTTGGGTAGTTTCTTGAAACGTATTCTTATGCCTATCAAATACCCTGCTGTTCATCCTCTTTTGTATAAACCATATGACACACACTGTCTAAATAACCACATACGACATCCGGCTACGCGAACACGTTGCATGTTCGGCGACGTCCACATTACTCTATATTTTTAATGTTGCCTGTTTGTTTTTTGTGACCTAAACTAAAGACAGTTCCTAATAGCATGTCAGAAACTAAGCCAAAAAAGGCAGCAAAGGGGGGAAAAACCTTCTTGATGTGAGGTGTAAAAAAAAAAAAACTCTGTTAAATTTGGCCCTGTCGCCAGCGTCGTCGAGCCACTGTGAACGCATTAGTGAGTTGCGTGGTGAGATCTCAGCAGCTCGCGCATGCTTTTCGCGCTCGTGACCGTCCTTCGCCCATTTGGGGGGTCCGACTTTTACATAAACCACAATGGCTGTGCGAAAGTAAAGGCTGCCCGCTAAATTACGTAAGCGTCTTCTCCAAGACGGCTTTATTTGTTGGGCAGCGTTGCGGAAAGTGTCCGCACGTGAGGTTCGCTATATGAACCTCCATAAACATGGAGGCCCATAGTCTCTCCTCCCTCGTTAATATGCGCTGTTTTTTTTTACGGTTTCGTTTTAACGAATGTTATTCACGAGCTGGTGATACTGTTGCAAACCGATCGGCGGGTGTATATCTCGTTTCGTTGTCATAAAATATACATCCTGCCAAGCCCCGCTGTTCAAGGTACAGCACGGGCTGCTTTCTCTCTTACATACCTGTAACATTACATGCAAATATCTTCACGCTTTACTACATGTCGTTACCCCTTCACCCGAGAGTCTAGATTGCTGAATTATTTATTCTTCTGGCTGTTCTTATTCACTTTTACTTTGTGTACTGGGGATTGAGATATGTAACATTCGATATTCGATTTCTGAATGCATATGTATGCGCCTGCATTAATTCCGAGTGTTTCAGACGCAAGTGTTCATGTGAAGTGTAGGCTTGAGTGGGAGTCCGCTACCTAGAATCGTCAGAAGAGATCGCGAATTGTCGGGTTTCTGATTCAGGGGTATTCACTCAAGTTGAGAATGTCTCCCATGAAGCTTTTTTTCTCATGTTTCTCAGAGAAAACTGGAATTGCGCAAAACCAGTTTACAGTATGTTTCATTCTTGAGACACTGAATTTCTGGATGTTCTCTATTTGTGCTAAATGTCACTGTCAATTAACTCAAATTCTAAATAAAGATTAACGCTGTTTATGGAATAACATTTTTCAGTAATTTTTAAGGGAAGTTCATTATTAAAAATAAATAATTTTCCCGTATAAATTCCATTGCCTTTTTATATACGTTGGATGTGCTTCAATAACTAAATTTATTCATTTTGGTTGTTGACTCGTCAAATATTTTTCTGATTTGGTAGTTGTTACCCAAGTAGCCTGAGAAATTTGTCGGCCTAAGCTGCAAATATGAAACTTTTCATACCATAAATGGTCCATTATATCCAACTTCTAATGTGAGTGTGCAAAAAATTTGTTTTGAACAGCTGATTTTGAAGTTGTTTTCTTTTTTCTTTTCGCAGGTACGTACAGACCTGTTAACACTTCTGAATGATGTTACTGAATGAATGTCATGCTGAGCAGAAGGTTAGTTGTAATTTTCTTGTAGTAATATGTAATTGTGTTACTGATGTTTGTTATTGCTAGGAGGATAATTTACAAAAGCGAAGAGTAATTAACATACTGTTTTAACTTTGCATGATTAATTGAAGTGTCATTCTCTCTATTGCTAAAGAGGTTATTGTAATGCAAAGGAGGTTTATGAGTGGAACTTGTCTAGCCTAAGGATACAATTGTATTATGGAAATAATCTTGAATACTAAACTATTATTTCATCGTGCGACTGTAATTTATGCAGATATAGGATCCTTGCAGATAATCTTTCCGTATCTAGATATACAGTGAGATCTGGAAATAGAATTTTAAAGGGACATTAATATGAAAAGTAATGTGGAGGAATTAAAGTGGAGTTTAAGATTTGCCTTTATTTCAAGGAGAGGAAAGTTATGTTCAATCACATACAAAACTTTCCTCTCACATGTTTAAGTCCATAACTTTCCTGGTAAAGCTGACACTCTAAGAAGCACTTCCTCTTAGATTTATTATAGTTAAGGCAACTTTCAATTTCCATTTCCTTTATTAAAATGCATACTGAATATTCCTTTATACCTTGATACAGACCCGTTTCAACGTCAATTTTTGATGTATCCGTGGCATTCAGGGCAACTGATTTTGTCTGTTTTGAATGTGCAACTATCAAAAATTCTTCTCTATCTTTCCTTATTCATTTCCTATGCGGGCAGAACTTGAAAGAAAGCCACCTGCGATTATGTGAGAGGTGTCTATGGTTTCTCCAGGAGCTCCCAAAAAATCTATATTTCTAATTTCCAATGCGCGTAAAAAATGAAAGTAAACTATGCAGCCTCTGGACATGTGAGAGGTGTCTATCATTTCGTTAAACAATCAAAACACACACACGCACACACACACACACACAAAATAGTAATATTGGATTGTATTATTTCGCCTATTGTCATTATGCGGCTGTCCATTGAAATCTCATTGAAGCGTCAACGCTTATGACACAGATGACGTCGTGCGACAGCAAAGTTCCACGGAAGAGACTGACTGCCGTTAAATATTTGCTATTCGGATGTTGCATTATGAAACACCATCTTTTTTGGTATTTTGGGTATGGAAAGAGTGGTTGAACTGTGTGTCTGCATGCGCAGTGAATAAGTGGTGAAGTCGAATTTCCCTGCTTTTTCAGGGCACAACTCATCTCATTACGAATAACAAAATCCCGGTTTTACTAATCTACGGAAACTTTAAAAGTTGTGCCCTGAAAAAAGTAGGGTAATTTGACTTCACCATTTATCAAATGCACATATATATATATATATATATATATATATATATATATATATATACAGTCAAACCTGGATAAGCGAGAGTTCAAGGGAGCACAATCTCATTCTCGCTTATAGAGGTTTCTCACTAACCCGAGTTTCTCGCTAATGCAGGTACATGGGTAGCGTTTCTCTCTTATATGGGTACGCAGCAATAACAAGTCACAGCAAGTACGAATGTAGTAAATATTTATTATGATAAAATTATGTGCATGACATGCACAACATATATTATGTACATAAGTATATATTTTTAAATGCTTACGAAAACAAAACAAAAATTCATGTACTACTATGTAATTTTATTTTATTTAGAACTTATTTGCACTCAAAAAAATCCGTCAATTTCGTTTGGGTTTCTGTTTTTGTATTTTGAATGTTTTTCTCTAACTCATAAATTTTGTCAAATATTGCTTGATCAACAACCGCCGCGTATTCAAAGTACTGATGCACCGTCTCCAACGCATTCAAAGCTAGCTTCATTGGAATGATCTTTATTTCTGTTTCCGGAATCTGTGCCTCGTCTTCACTCTCATTTCCAGCAATACAGGTGTTCACACAATTCTTAACGATATCGTCGTCGGTTAGTTCTCCAGCGGTAGTTACGTCGTCGTCAATTTGAACGAAATCGTCGAAGCTCGGCATTAACATATTGGATTCGTGAGACACAAGCTTAGTCCATTCCTCGTTGCTAGGTCCAATTTCAGCATCATTTTCCTCTGGCAGGCCTTGTTCATCTGTACTTTTCCAAAACCCAGCTTTCTTGAAGCAGTTTTTGACAGTAACGTCACTGACTAAGTACCATGCTTTTCTAGCAAATTTCATAGCTAGAAGTACGTTAATGTCAGGGCTACTGTTTTCTTCCAGACTCGTAAGAATATGTTTAACGACTTCTCTGCGATAAAAGCGTTTAAAAGTGTGAATGATGCCTTGATCTAATGGTTGGAGTTTACTAGTGGTGTTAGCAGGTAAAAACATTACTTTTACGTTTGCAAGTGTTGGTAAGTCCGTATGGGCAGCACAGTTGTCAATGAATAGCAGAATTTTTTTTCGGTTTATCTTCATTTGTTTGTCAACTTTTTTCAACCAATCTTTAAATAATATCTTGGTCATCCAAGCCTTTGTATTATTGGCATAATCAACGGGTAGAGTCTTGACACCTTTAAAACATCTAGGTCGCTTTGATTTCCCGATGATGAGAAGTGGGAGTTTGTCCGTACCACTCATGTTTACACACTGGAGAAGTGTAAGGCGTTCCTTGCTTTGTTTTCCTCCATGGCATTTTTCGCCTTTAAACGTAAATGTTTTATCCGGAAGGCACTTAAAAAACAAAGCAGTTTCATCCGCGTTGTAAATATCGTCTGGTTCATACCCTTCTAAAAGATTTGGCAGATCTTCAGTCCACTGGTTGCACACACCTTGGTCCACAGATTTACTTTCTTCAGCTGCTTTTTTGAAAGCTATGTCATGACGCCTTTTAAGACCCTCTAACCAGCCGTTGCTAGCAGAAAAGTTCTGGATTCCCAGTTTTGTAGCAAACTCTTTTGATTTTTCTTTCAACAAAGGTCCATCTATGGGGATATTCTTATCGAGAGTTTGTTTTATCCATTCCAAAAGGCACTTTTCGATATTGGGAAATTCAGAAACTCTAGTCCTCTTAATATTTCCATGTCCATCAGAGCACTCAGACTTTATAGAGTCTTTTGATTTAATAATTTTATAATAGGTGGATTCTGGTAAATTAAACTCCCTCTGAATTTCATTTCGCGATTTTCCGGATTCAAACGCATTCACTATTTTAAGTTTATCACTTAATGACAGTACTTTAATTTTCCGTTTGGACATGATGCAGAACAGAACTTTCCTTCGCAGTTGAAAACTATAAACTGACTAAGTCTGACAAACAGGACGGTACACAGGCACACGTGTCCATTTGAAAAGAATGCGATAAAATAACAACAATAAAGTTATTTAGTTCCACGAAATAGAATAGGAACAATATTGACGAGAATACAAAAACAATGGTAGGAAGTTCCACGAAAGTTAAGAATGAGTCATAAAATAGCACATGTTAAATTTGTAAATAAAGCTCGACTGTCGCTTATAGAGGTATAGATAAGTAGTAGTCTCACTTACGGAGGTCTATGAGGGAAAAACGACTCTCTCTTACAGAGGTTTCTGTTTCTCGCTAATAGAGGTTTTGGGAGCTTAAAATGACGGGTCCTGGCTATTACTCTCACTTATAGAGTTTTCTCACTTATCCAGTTTTCACTTATCCAGGTTTGACTGTATATGTACATGTATATATATATGTATATGTATATATATGTATGTATATGTATATATATGTATGTATATGTATATATATGTATGTATATGTATATGTATATATATGTATGTATATGTATATATGTATGTATATGTATATGTATATGTATATATATGTATATGTATATATATATGTATATGTATATATATGTATATATTGTAGCGATTCCGCTCAAATACCAAAAGTTGGCGAGATCAGCCGCGCGATTGCGCTGCCCTACGAGCTCCCCCCCTGTTCCCTTATCAACTGTCGCTGGCGGGGAGGTGAGGGGAGGGGTAGCTGTGGCTCTTACGAGGAGAAAAAAAAGGCAGTCTAACGGAGTCAACGGTCGGAGTCGGACGCGAATAGTGCGAAACTTTCATGTGCCTGTTACAATGGGACGAGAGATTATAGGACCATTACGTCGCGCGATTGAGAGTAAATGTTTCTCAGTGCTAGTGATTGAATAGGCAACGGAGATAAACTATTCGTGCAAAACACCAATAGGTAACTTGTGAACAGTTACGTGGCGCATGTAAGAGACTCTATACAGAACATTGTTCGAGTTTACACCAGCATTCTTCGGAGAAAGTAGAGCTACTTGGCCCGATATCTCTACGCAACCCGTAGTTGACCGCGTGACCACTATCTTGGTTTTGCAATCAAGAGACGTTCCGCAGGAGCGCCGTAGGCCGGCGGAGGCCACATAACCACAGGCCGCTGCAAGGTCTTGACAGCGGGCAGCGCTGCGCTTCCTTTGCACCGCGCCGCGCTACTCTGCCGATAATCCACCTGCATTCCCGGGAGGAATGGAGTAACCTTGCCATACCGAAGGAGCATCGCAGGCGGGCGGAAGTCTAGCGCACCCGCTGCGCTACCATTACACCGCGCCGCTCAGCCTGGACGCTGCAAGCATCAACGGGAGGGACGAGGTCTTTCTTGGAGGCCAACTGAGAAGGCATCAAGGGATCCCGTCGCGAGTGCATGGTCTTCAAATAAAGGGGAGTACTACCTACAAATAAACTGAGAATCTTTTTTTTTATAATCTGAGAGAAAATAACGATGAACTTTATAACATTGAATATTGACTAGTAAAATTAAAAGTAAATATGAGTAAAGGTACTAAAAGTGAAGATAAACTTTATAAAATTGAATATTGAGTACTAAATTTAAATATAGAATTGATAGAGGGTACTAGAAGCATTTGCGCAAATTGCTCACTAATCAATTTTTTTTTGTCATTGATTTATTTTTGCTTGTGTGTTGTTTTGTGGTAAGAGTCAATGGTATTGGCAACTTTATTTTTGTATTTTTGTTTAACAAGTGCATAATTATATTGTTGAATGGTTTTTCCACTTGATGTTGTCGTGTTTTTCTTCAAAATTTCACAGAAAGCCCAAAACCCTCGATATATCCCTCGAGAAGACCAGAATGAACGGTCACATAATTGGCGCCTAACGTGGTGGGCTCGAAATTTTGAAGAAATTTACGCAATTGATGAAATTAACTTTGTCTACAGCAGTGTTTCTTGCAACTTTGATATTGGGCAAGATTCTATAGTGATGGTTAATGGTATTCCTGTATGTAAATAGTGTAGGATGAAAGACTTACTCATAGTATTCAACGGAATATTGTTACAGAATTGTTTGTTAAATTCAAAAGAAACAATCATTGGTCAATAATAGGGTGAAGTGTATTATAGAGTTCATAAATTGTTTAGTTTGTCACTTACAAAAGGTTTAGAAAAAAAAATGGCAGATTCAGATAGGACGGAGATGTTTAATCGGCAAAGAAATATAGAAACTGTAGGGGAAAGTAGTGAGGAATCAGATAGGAGTGAGGATAGAGAAGTGTTACTAGAGGGTAGTGGAGGTTTCTCAACAGTAACAACTAGGGAAGGTGAAGAAGAAACAAGATCTACTGACACTCCAACTGGAAGAGAATCAACGCCTACGATATCTCAAGATCAAGAGGGAGAAATAGAGAGAGCAAATAGAATGATGGCTAGGTTGATGCAACAATTTATGCAACAAATCGACATCAAAATGCATTCTCAAACAGAATCAATAACTAGTCAGATGATAGAGAATAATAACAAATTAGAGGAAAAGATGGTAGAAAATAATAACAAATTAGAGGAAAAGATGGTAGAAAATAATAGTAAATTAGAAGAAAAAATTAAAAGGAACAATGCTAAATTAGAAGGGCGATTTGGAGAATTAGAGAATAAATTCAAAGGGTTATCAGAGCAATGGAAGGTTATAGTGAAGGAAGAAATTCAGACAGAATTAGCTAGCATTACTGATCAACTAGAAGAAAGAATGCAGAATCTTAGGCAACAAATTCAACTTCAATGTGACACTAAAGTAAATGGCATTGAAGAAAAGGTTGATACACAGATAGCAATAGTTGCAACTATTTCTGATAAGCAGTCATCTTTAGAGAAAGAAGTAAATAAATTTCAGAAAGAATTGTCAGATGTAGCACAGGCTCAAGCAACTAAATTAAATAATGCTATTAAAGATTTGACTGAATATGACCACCAGTTAGAAAAACAAATTAAAGAATGCAAGAATGAGGTAGAAGAGTTGAGTACCAAAGGAGGACATACTTGTCTAGGGCCAGGTAGTATAACTCCTTTGTTATTGACTTTGCCTCCCCACTTGACTTTTAGCGGATTGAACACTGAGAATCCATGCACCTTTTTGAAAGCGGTGGAAAATTATTTCTCATTACATATGGTGAAAGAAGATAAAAAGGTCAGGATTATTTATCAGATGTTAAAATCCAATGCAAAAACTTGGGCAGATACTCTAGAACCTTTGCCCCCAACATATCTGGAATTTAAGCAGAAATTCTTTTCCAGATATTGGAATCATGAAATACAAACGGACTATAAGATAGAACTTTTATGTGGATCATGGAAGAGAGGTGGCTGCAATATGCAAGAGTATGCTACAGAAAAATTGGCAGGACTCAAATTATGCACTCCAACAATACCAGAAGAAGAAATGGTGTGTCTTCTTATCCGACACTTTCCCAGCCAAATTCAAAACCTATTGAAGAACTTGTTACCTCTAACGGCTGAAAAACTTATTACTCAATTAGGTTCTTATGATGCTACTTATCAAAGAATAGAGAAGCAAAGCAAACCGAAGACAGGCACCACAGTTTCATCTACAATAGTTGAAACAAAACAAAATTATTCCAAGAATCAAAATCAGAAAAACCGGAACGAAGAGGAAAACAAGAAGGAAATTCACAGAAGCCGATCAAGAGATAAGAAGAATCCATCAGATGGAAGGGCGTGTGGAGAATGGAAACCTACGCCGAGTACATCGAAAGGAACAAACTTCTGAGGTTTGGGGCGATTAGTCATCCCGCGTCGAACCTAGCAAACAACAACAGGAACGAGGTGACTATCTTGTCGTGGGAATTAGCAGATTTTGAGGAAATAACAGGAAGGGAAGAGATTCTTCAAACAAATGTAAATAAACGACGTTGTCCGATGATCCAAGTCAAATGTAATGAAATTATCTTGTCAGCTCTGGTAGACACCGGTTGTATAGCTTCAATTATCACAGAAGACACAGTGCAGTATCTATTAGACAATGGTGTAGACATTCCAATGCTGCCACTAACTAAGTCATATATTATTGGGGTGAATAAGAAAAAGTCATGTCCAATAAATAAGCAAGTAATGCTTGATTTAGTTATAGGTACTACCAAATGTGAAGTAGTATGTATAGTAGCAAAGGATCTGCTCTATCCATTGATACTAGGAATGGATTTCATGTCACAGTATTCAGTAATAATTGATGTTCAACAATACAAGTTGATTATTCCACCGAAGGATTTGGTAGACCTAGAATGCAATGATCCTGGGGAAAAAATTTATACATCACAATGTGTCGAACTACAGAATCTGGAAGATTTAATAAAATCTACAGTACAAGATAATTCAAATTTACTATCTGATCAAAAAGAACAATTAGTAGCAATGCTGCTTAAGTATAAGAAGGTGTTTGAAAAATCTACAAAACCTGTTAGAAGTTTCCAATTTGAAATCGAATTGACCACTCAAGAACCTTTTGTAGGCCATCAATATAGAATACCTGAAGCTTATAAACAAGAAGTAGAGTCTTTAATTGATAAAATGTTAGCAGAGGGTGTAATCAAAAAGCAAAGGACACCATACATTAATCCGATAGTTACTGTCAGAAAAGCATCAGGTGAAATACGACTATGCTTAGATGCAAGAAAATTAAATTCAGTAACTGTACCATATCGGGATCGACCCATTTGTATGGAGGAAATTATGTGTAAATTGAAGAAACCTACGTGGCTATCAACTACGGATTTTACAGCTTCATATTGGCAGGTGGAGATCAACGAAGAATCAAGGCAGTACACGGGATTTCTGCACAAAGGCATTACCTACGTATTTTGCAGAATGCCTTTTGGGTTAAAAAACAGTGCATCCGCTTTGATTAGATGTCTGGAAAGAATAATTACCACCAATTTAAATGATTGCACAATTCTGTATATAGATGATGTGTTGGTGTATGCAGAAACGTTTGAACAACACCTAAAGAATTTACAAAATTTGTTTCAATTATTAATAGATAATAATCTGCAACTTAATTTTCAAAAGTCAAACTTTTGTACTCATAAAGTAAAATTTTTAGGATATGATCTTACCAGAAATGGAATTTCAATGAATCTTGATAAAATAAAAGAACTTGATAAAATAATTCCACCTAGAAATAAGAAGCAATTAAGAAGTTTTATTGGATGCGTGAACTATTATAGTAGGTTTATCTATAATTATGCAATGTTCATCACACCATTTCTGCCCCTTTTAAAGAAAAATAGCAAATGGAATTGGACGGACCTACATGACAAAGCGTTCTACAAATTGCTTGCGGAATTTCATCAGTCATGCATGCTTACTTTCCCGGATTTTCAAAAGAAATTTATCCTACAAACAGATTGTAGCGATAGTGGAATGGGAGCGATCCTATATCAGGGGCGTCCTGGAGAAGAAAATGTGGTAGCATTGATAAGTCGTGTCCTTAAAGATCCTGAGAAGAAGTTTTCAGTGACTGAGAAAGAAGCTTGTGTGATTGTCTGGGCTTTACATCGTCTGAGAGAATACTTGGTAGGACGTCATTTTTTGATTGTAACTGATCATAAAGCTTTGACGTTTCTCCAACGATGTCACCCGAACAACGACCGTCTATATAGATGGATACTATGGCTACAACAATTTTCTTTCGCAATAGAACATTGTCCAGGTATAAAGAATTTTCTGCCAGATTTATTAAGTAGAAATCAAGTCCTTACCTCTACAATACAAACCAAGAATACCTTCTTCGCCACACCAATTGAACTCGGTATTATGCATATGCCAGGGTTAAGTTGGTCAAATGTAGCCAAATTTCAAGATGAAGACGAGCAAATGAAACCAATAAAAAGATTCCTGAAAGGCGAACTAGAAGAGAATGAGCCTACCGCTATCCAATATAGCCTCGATCGGGCACGATGGAAACTGATAGATGATGTCTTGTTAACCAGAGTTTCAAGAGATCCAGATGTTTATAGGATTTGGATACCACCTGTTTTAACAACAGGCATCATCTGGCTAACGCATACGACCTTGGCGCATTTTGGACCGGACAAGATTGACAAGACCATTAGAGAAGTATGTTTCTGGAAAGGTAGAAGAAAACAAATAATAACGGAACTGCGAAAATGTGTGGCTTGTCAGAAAACAAAATACCCTAACAGGCATTTTGCAGGAGCTCCGCAACCTATTATTCCCAGTAAACCCCAAGAATTGGCAGCCATCGACATTTATGGCCCTTTACCTAAGACCAAGTATGGGTATCGATATATTTTTGTATGTGTGGACGTGTTTACAAAATTCGTCCAGGTGTATCCGCTAAATAGGGCGAATACAAGAAATTGCCTACATAAATTAAATAAGTTTTTTTCATTGGCAGGCAATTATGAACGCATACTCTCAGATCATGGGCCACAGTTTACTAGCGAACAATGGATGGAAGCCATGAACCAGTTAGAGATAGTTCATGTGCTCACTAGTATTCGACACCCGCAGAGTAATCCATCTGAACGTCTTATGAAAGAACTCTCTAGAATCATCAGGTTGTACGCTCATCAGCAACACCAAGATTGGTATCTAATACTTCCGATCATTAATCGAGTTCTTAACCAAATCTATCATGACTCCTCCGGATTATCCCCTCATGAAGCCCATTTTAATGAGAAGCCACCACACCCACTTCAAATTTTAATAAGAGAAGACATAAGTCAGAATCGGAGAACCCAAGAAGAAATCTTAAGCCAGTTACAAGAAGCTGCAGAAAGGAGGCGAAGGAAATGGAAAGGTAAACCGTATACCTTCAGGACAGGAGACAAAGTATTGTTAAGAGTTCCTAAGCCATCTGACTTAGAACATAAACAATATACAAAATTCTTTCAACTGTTCCAAGGACCATATAATATAAACAGGATCATCGAACCCAATGTAGCCGAATTAACTAATAATGAGCAAATAATAGGAAAATTTAATTTCTATAGCCTAAAGCCATTCCATGAATAAAAAAAAAAAATCTTAACGTTCTCAAAAGAAGAACAGATTTTTTTTTTCTTTGAGAAGGGGGCTATGTAGCGATTCCGCTCAAATACCAAAAGTTGGCGAGATCAGCCGCGCGATTGCGCTGCCCTACGAGCTCCCCCCCTGTTCCCTTATCAACTGTCGCTGGCGGGGAGGTGAGGGGAGGGGTAGCTGTGGCTCTTACGAGGAGAAAAAAAAGGCAGTCTAACGGAGTCAACGGTCGGAGTCGGACGCGAATAGTGCGAAACTTTCATGTGCCTGTTACAATGGGACGAGAGATTATAGGACCATTACGTCGCGCGATTGAGAGTAAATGTTTCTCAGTGCTAGTGATTGAATAGGCAACGGAGATAAACTATTCGTGCAAAACACCAATAGGTAACTTGTGAACAGTTACGTGGCGCATGTAAGAGACTCTATACAGAACATTGTTCGAGTTTACACCAGCATTCTTCGGAGAAAGTAGAGCTACTTGGCCCGATATCTCTACGCAACCCGTAGTTGACCGCGTGACCACTATCTTGGTTTTGCAATCAAGAGACGTTCCGCAGGAGCGCCGTAGGCCGGCGGAGGCCACATAACCACAGGCCGCTGCAAGGTCTTGACAGCGGGCAGCGCTGCGCTTCCTTTGCACCGCGCCGCGCTACTCTGCCGATAATCCACCTGCATTCCCGGGAGGAATGGAGTAACCTTGCCATACCGAAGGAGCATCGCAGGCGGGCGGAAGTCTAGCGCACCCGCTGCGCTACCATTACACCGCGCCGCTCAGCCTGGACGCTGCAAGCATCAACGGGAGGGACGAGGTCTTTCTTGGAGGCCAACTGAGAAGGCATCAAGGGATCCCGTCGCGAGTGCATGGTCTTCAAATAAAGGGGAGTACTACCTACAAATAAACTGAGAATCTTTTTTTTTATAATCTGAGAGAAAATAACGATGAACTTTATAACATTGAATATTGACTAGTAAAATTAAAAGTAAATATGAGTAAAGGTACTAAAAGTGAAGATAAACTTTATAAAATTGAATATTGAGTACTAAATTTAAATATAGAATTGATAGAGGGTACTAGAAGCATTTGCGCAAATTGCTCACTAATCAATTTTTTTTTGTCATTGATTTATTTTTGCTTGTGTGTTGTTTTGTGGTAAGAGTCAATGGTATTGGCAACTTTATTTTTGTATTTTTGTTTAACAAGTGCATAATTATATTGTTGAATGGTTTTTCCACTTGATGTTGTCGTGTTTTTCTTCAAAATTTCACAGAAAGCCCAAAACCCTCGATATATCCCTCGAGAAGACCAGAATGAACGGTCACAATATATGTATATATACATACATATATATGTATATATATGTATATATACATACATATTTATGTATGTATATACACGCATCATACATAAATATACACATACATGCACATATACACTTTTTGAAAACCATTTTAGAGGGGTTTAGTTGGTGCATTTTTGCTGGTGCTGGCCACTAGTCTTCCCTAAAAGTAAATCGAAAAGGGAATTGAAACTGAAAAAGATTAGGTTGTGGCTGTTTCTATAAAGCTGGTGCCCGATGTTTTGAATTTAATAAATGAAATTCCCTCGATCTCCCGTGCTATCGTTCGTTAGCGCCCGGATTGCGTGGCGCGTCCTCCCACGCGTTCGCGCGCACTGCCCGCCGTCCTCCCACGTGCTTCCTCCCTCTCCCTCGCGCCGCGTGCTCGCGGGCGCAGCTCCATAAATCCGGCGTGCAGCGCCCGGCCTCGCCCCCCCACCCCCCGCCCCGCCCCCCGCCCCCGCGGCCTCGTCGCCGGCTCCAGGCGCCCGCATCGCCCACATGGGGGACGTCAGCAAGGGCTCCTTATCAAAAGCGGGCGAGCGGCGCAGCGCAGTGCGACGCGACGCGGCGCGACGCGGTGCGGTGCGGCACGGCGCCCGCGTCTGCCCCGCCCACCCGACGGTGGTGGGGTGGGGGGCGGGGGGCGGGAGAGCGCTGCACGCAAACTGCTTGCGACGCTCGCCCCCACCCCGGCCGCGGGGTTCCACCCCGCCGCTTGCTACCCCCAGCTGCGCCAGGGAGCGCCAAACGACCGAACAGGCGACAGGCAAGGCCCAAAAGATGTTTTGAAGTGCTTGGAGCTAGTAATGAGAGAAGCTGCACCAGCAAGCCTCCTACTATTCGTAAACGTTACTATCTTAATTTTGGTGAAAGTGTTGATTCTATTTTTATAATGTTTTGTTCATAGTTACAAAGTGATTGTGGCTGTAACAAGCAGACTCACGCTTGGAAGAAAATCGGGATATTAACATTTACGAGTAGGGGAGACTTGTGATGGTTGGTGTTTCTTATGTTCTTACTGCCTGATCCCCTTCGTTTGAATATTTGATCAGATCACGTAGAAATAAATTCAACCTCCGAATGAACCGAATTAAAAGCTGTACATACACCGTTGGGGAAGTGGGAACAGCTAGATGTCACGGTAACAATATTAATAGCATTGTTAATGTGGATGCTCCCCATTTCGTTAATATATTAATTAAAAAATGTCTTTTCATCAAACGCATTCCACTTATCGTCCACTCACATTTGCGATTGAAATCAATAGGCGTTCTCACAACTGTTCTCTTTTTCACATAGCATTGACCGTGAGTACGAGCCTTCAGCAGTGCGGGAGTGACGACGCAGCGCAGTGCATATAAAGAATTTAAAATATCGATTACTCATCGTTCAACACGTCGCTGATCTTTCCAAATGAAGTAACTGCGTCGATGAGAAGCATACCAAACAGTGACGGCTCATGCTTGGGTTGTATGCCAAACACTGTTTCTCCGTGGCGTACGTTAAGCTTATCCTTAAAGGCAATTCGAAGTGTGTTGTTAATAAAGATAACATTAATAATAATAATAATAATAATAATAATAATAATAATAATAATAATAATAATTTGTTTAAGAACATGTCTAAACTCCCAGATCATTCAAAAGACTGGGAAGTGCAAGAAATCGCTTTATTTGGAACAGCCCACATTTTGCGCAAAGTACTTTAGAGGCACCGACAGCCTTCCGTTCCGTGCTGAACCGTAAAGTGTTGAGGCTGATTGAGCAGTAATTGCTTGTTCTTGAGGGTATAAAGGAGATAAGGAGGTTTCTGGTGCAGGGTTGGTTGTTCCAGAGGTTGATTTGTGAAGAGTAAAGTTGATGCTGGCTCTCATTAGTGGTTTTCTATTTCTTTCCATTGGATGTTGAGAATTGATCCTGGGGGGTGAAGGATGGTGAGAGGTGTAGTTATGAATAGAATGAAGATTCGGATGGAATAAGGAGACAGTAAGATGTAGTGTTGGGAGAACGCAATCATGCCGCGCAGGAAGCATGGATGGCTAATGGTTATTTCGAATCCGCAGTTTTGGTCTCCGTGTACTTAGACGTTGTTCGAACCCTGCACGCCACCGCGGCAGGGAGTGTTAATAAGACCTACAAATTACCGGTTGTGTTTAGCTCAGAGCCAACTTTGCCGCTGACTCTACAGCGACTCTGACCGGAAAATCCAAGGGTTTGAGATCTGACGGTGGCAGATTATTAATTCTAGCTACATGGCTAGGTCGAATTCAGTTGCTGTCTGGAGGAGAATTCTAGATGCCGGTTGCTCTGATTGGTAGTTTTCCGGTTTTTTTCCAATCAACACTAGACAAATGCCAGACAATATCCTAACAAATGAACCAAGAACAGCGCGCAATCATTCCTTCCTCTTCCTTGCCCTATCATCACCCTTTACTTACACACACACGTACATGCACTACACCATCACAGGTGGGGAGAGTGTTTGGGAGCTTAGAGTTTGTCCCGCCCGAGGCGGTTTGGGAGAGTTTGGAGCCCCCTGGCGCTCGTCGACGCGCGTGGCCTCTCCGCCCAAGTGCTCTCTCTGTGCCCGCCTGCACCACTCAGCACTCGCGCAACTCTTCTTTGTGCCCTATCTCTTTCTCTGCTAGGCGATCTTCAGCTTCTGGCCCCTTCTACTACGTTCATCGTGTTTAATATATCCGCTCTTGATTTCGCACGCCTGCTCCCACGTTACATATTGCAAGTCGCAACTTGCCTCTTGAAGTCTTCGACGGCCGTTAGTTTTTGCTTTAGTTTCACAATTCACTACATCTCACGGAGTCCTAATTTATCAAATTCTTATTTTTTCAGCACTCTTCTTTTCAATTTTCTGAGTAATTTCTCATCCGATATTTCCTTTCGTGTTTTCTCATGTATATTTGTATTCTAGAGTGGAGAATTAGATGAAGATTGAATTCTATGGTAATTGTAACTGATCGGACATTCTTTCAATTCATTATACTTAATTTTGCATATCATTTAAGGCAATGTATTTAATAAATGGCGTTGTCCTTCGGAAGTAAAATTTATTACATTTACTAATTCGGAAAATCTGTAATATCGTATTCCCAAACGATGCAGGAAGTGTCCTCATTTTCCCCTTTCAGCTTCTGCCACCTGCTTTCTAAACTTACTTCTATTTCTTATTGTGCTTACGTTAGTCGTAACATTTTAATCATATTCCCCACCATATTTTATGGTATTGCGTTGGGGTCTCCTCCTTCAGTTCGCAACCATGTCCTTGTCATCGCCTTCGACATGGCACTTTCTCGATCTCCATAGGCCATTACTCCTTGAACTCGCTGTACACCTCCTGGAGCCCTTCACCTCTGCCCGTCTGCGGCCTTTGCATCCCACAGCGCGTAGGTGGGGCGGGGTGGGGAGGGGAGGGGAGGGGAGGGGAGGGGCAAGGCGCAGCGCTTTGTGTCAGCGTATTCGGAGGCGCGCGCCTCAAAGAAGGCCCTTCCTCATCGCGCGCGGTCGCCGCTCGCCCCAAAGGGATTCTCCGCGCGGCTCGAACGGCGCTTGAGCGCCAGGCGGTGCGAGGGCCCGGGGCTGAGTTGACGGCGTGAGGAGAGGTGGGGCGGGATATGGTGGGGGGAGAGGCGGGGTGGACTGGCATGAGTGGGACGGGATGAGGCGGGGTGGTTTGAGATGGAGTTGGAGTGGGCGGTGCAAGACGGAACCTAATGGGCTGGAGGTGGGTGAGGCTGGAGGTGGGCGGGGCTGGAGGTGGGCGGGGCTGGAGGTGGGTGAGGCTGGAGGTGGGTGAGGCTGGAGGTGGGTGAGGCTGGAGGTGGGCGGGGCTGGAGGTGGGCGGGGCTGGAGGTGGGTGAGGCTGGAGGTGGGTGAGGCTGGAGGTGGGTGAGGCTGGAGGTGGGTGAGGCTGGAGGTGGGTGAGGCTGGAGATGGGTGAGGCTGGAGGTGGGCGGGGCTGGAGGTGGGTGTGGATGGAGGTGGGTGTGGCTGGAGGTGGGCGGGGCTGGAGGTGGGCGGGGCTGGAGGTGGGCGGGGCTGGAGGTGGGCGGGGCTGGAGGTGGGTGAGGCTGGAGGTGGGTGTGGCTGGAGGTGGGTGAGGCTGGAGGTGGGCAGGGCTGGAGGTGGGTGTGGCTGGAGGTGGATGGGGCTGGAGGTGGGTGGGGCTGGAGGTGGATGTGGCTGGAGGTGGGTGGGGCTGGAAGTGGCGGGCGGGGTTGAAGCCGGCGAGCGGGCGGGAGGGACTGGCGGCGGGGACTGGCGACAGGCGGGCGAGAGGGACTGGAGGCGGGCGGGCGGGGCTGGAGGCGGGCGGGGCTGTGGGGCGCGGGGCTAGAGGGGCGACGGAGGTGGTGGGCGAAGCTGGAGATAGGCGGCGCTGGGTGGCGAAGGATGGGGACCCTTGTGTGGCTCATTTCCGCACATCGGCGACGCCTGACGACCGCGCCGGAAAGGAACTGCGTGGAGCTGCACTTTCTAACGAGGGACACACGCGTTGGCGCGAGAGAAACGGGGCTGGGAAGTTGATTAATGCATCCAAGAAGTGTTCATGCGAATTATTGTGCTAGATTATCTTCAGAAACTGGACGAAGGCGTGGTTCGTTGCGTAATGGTTAGTCTTCCTCCGCTGATCCCTGGTCACTTCATGTCGGATTTGTGGAAGACAAAAGTGTTCTGGGCATGTTGTATTGGTGTTTTCTCGTTTCAGCGGACTCTCATTCTATTTCTCCATCATTATTCATTTCACGATTACCGTTGTCAGTTACGTAGTTCATTATTAATGGGTTTCATCGACCTTAGTGGTTGAAAGGTCCCTAAACCTCTATAAATAAATAATTTTCTTCGGATTTAATGTCTGATTTTTTGTTAAAATTCTAATTAAAAATTATTTAACAAAATAAATTGTGATTGTTTATTTATTATTTGCGACTTGGAGGGTTACGTGTATTGGAGTGCATGTTTTCATATGGGTTTCTTCTACGAGCTGCCGAGGAAGATTCTTCGCCCGCGGCTGTAGCGTGACCGCTCCGTCAGTGGCTAAGGCATTAACAATGTGTGCTGCAGTGACAGATGGAACATCTGGAAACATTCTTCCCAATAGATGAAAGCCCACTAGCCTGGTAGATCATTTTAATTAGCCCCCGTCTCTGAAAGTGCATTGCATATAATCCTTGATATTTCGATCTCCATTACCGGGTATTATTTTTTTACTCGTAATACCGGTGACTTAATCGAATTAATAGGAAATTGGAAAAAGGTGATCAGCCGAGTTCTACAAATGTGTAGTCGTGGGAAAGACATTAGGATAAACAAGGTTCTGCTCATTCAAAAAAATTTGGAAAACATCAAGCATTAATATTGAGATTATAATGGCGAGGTTTTGAAAAATGGTTTTTCCTTTTCTGCGCGTCACATTAATAGTGTTTTTCATTAAGTTTGCGCATAATTGACTAAAATCAATTAACCTTACGAACCAGGAACAAGGGAGGAGAATAAAGAAGTTCCGAGCACACGAACCGAAAACGAATTCATTTCAATTATCTCTGATAATTAGGTATAAATTATAGTTGTCTAATTGCACCTAGTCAACATGTCCGGTTACTAAATTATACTCCTCTATTACTGTAATCGAATTATTATAATCATTTGCAAAGCAGATTGTGACCTATTATGCGCACCTTTAATTAAGTTTAAATTTACCTATTTGCTGCCTTACTTCGATGACGCGTTCTATATAGATAGACATTCTACTTAAAAAACGTATCGAGTTACAAAATGTTTCAGATATGTCGACTTCTCTTCCGCTAACTGGTAGGTTGGTGTGAACAAAATTAGAATTGAATGTAAATTTTATACGAGGGATCTGTTTAGAAGTTTTGCCACGAAACCTGTTATATACGTTTCGTATTACACAGAATGGATTGAATCCCCAGAAACCCTGCAAGCCTCGTGACTTTTGCGTTAATGCTGAATTCTAGTAACCGCTGATCTAAAAACAAGGCATCTCCTGTTAGCATCTCATCGGCTTGATTGCATCGTACAGAATGAAGGACGTCGTTCAGAGTTGTTATGATAATACAATAAGTTATAGTAATCGTTGTAATCCATTTTTGAGATGTGTCTATAATTATCGTCTTTCCTCAATCACCAGTGTAGGATAGTCCTTCGCGGAGACCTACGCCAAACGGGCTAATAGCCTCTCACGGAATATTACTTTTTTTATTTTACTTACTTTATGAGAATCTACTTTCAAATAGCTCTCAACAGCTTGCATATGTTATAGTTTAGCGATCAGCGAACTAGCTTTCCTCTCGTATGGGTATGTGGATACAAAACTCGATCACTTAGTGAGAAATGTAGGATGAAGAAAACGGGTTAATTCCAAACTTTTTAAGGGGTTTCTCGTTACCCTGATTTTTACTTCACCACTGATCTATCATAATTAATGTATACCATATTATCATAAAACAACATTTAAATCACCTACATCATCATTATTACCTACGCATCAATTCATTCACGAATCCAAAGAAAACCACACAGACTCAGAAATTTTAATTTAAAAACTATGAATAGTATCACTTTTATGTGTGTCATACAATAGCAGTCATCAGAACCATTGTTCAAAACGTGTCGTTAAAAATCAACGTTTAGCAACGTGTGTCATCGCAGTCATCAGAACCATTGTTCAAAACGTGTCGTCAAATACCAACTTTCAGCAACGTGTGACATCGCAGTCATCAGAACCATTGTTCAAAACGTGTCGTCAAATACCAACGTTTAGCAACGTGTGTCATCGCAGTCATCAGAACCATTGTTCAAAACCTGTCGTCAAACACCAACGTTTAGCAACGTGTGTCATCGCAGTCAAAAAGCGGGTTCCACTCGTGGGGAATTTAAGCCAAACCATCCACGAGCAGAGTCCCACTCACTATATCTTGGCGCAAAAAACGCGCGCGCCGGGGCGACGTCTTTTCCCTCGAGAACACTCAGTCAATTAGCGCTTCCGCGTGAAGTTGGCAAACGCGCGCGCTCCGCGCCGCGCCTCGCCGCCGGTTCGAGTCCCGGGGCGGGGCGCGTAAACACGCGGGCGGGAACGCGCGCCAGCTGCGGCGGCGGCCGAGCCCGGCGACGCGCGACGCCACGCGCCCGTGACGCGGCGTGACGTCACGGCCGGCCGGGGGCTCCCACACGCGCGTCCCGCGGGGCAATGGGGCGGCGCGCCGTCCATCACGACGCCCGTGCCGCAACAAGGCCTCCCGACGCTTCGCGCCGGCTGAGTTGAACTCGGAGCCAGCGTTGCTGCCGACTGCGGTCATGCTGAACGGGAGGACCTGGTGTTCGAAGTTCGACGGTGGCTGAGTTTAGCACAGAGCCAGCGTTGCCGCTGACTGTGCAGAGACGCTGATCGAGGGGTCCATGTGTTCGAATTACAACGGTCGCTGAGTTTAGTTCAGAGCCTGCTGGGTCTGCAGCGACGCTAACCGGGAAGTCCAAGGGTTTGAGTCCCGACAGTGGTGGATTTTCGATACTAGCTATGTCGAATTCAGCCGCTGCTAGCTAGGTCGGGCTAGCTCAGGCAGCTAGCTAGGTCGAATTCAGCCGCTGCCTGAGGAGACGCCTAGCGACCGGTTGCTCTGATCGGTAGTTTCCGTGATTTATCAGGCTAATGTCGGTCGGAGCTGTACCCTAACAAACGGGCCACTGGCCGCGCTCTTCCTTGTCCTACCATCTACCCTTACTTACACACATTCATTACGCTATCACTCAGGTCGGAGCTTAGAACCTATCAGAGACGGAGTGGCTGGGAGTCCCGTTGAGGGAGATCCTTTGAGAGCGAATCTTCCGCAAGTCGATGAGTAGGTCGGCGCCGGATTTGACCATCCGGCGGGGGAGGAATACTGCCAACTCTCTGAAGAAAAACACCCACTACACTAATGAGATTAATAACCTTGTATTCGGTTGGCGCACTTGGTCATATCAATCAACGGACGTTTCGCCTTGCCTCCCTTCCCTCCGCCTCGCATCGCCCACCCGCGCACTGTTCCAACGCAGCCGCTCGCCCTTCCGCGGCTGGATTAGCTGGAACAGTAGGCAATTCTGCGGAATTCAGGTGTTCACTGTAATGAATTAATGCCACACGGGCGACAACGGGCGCTTGGGTTTCCTTAAATGATTCGAGTCTGCTATGCGTCACCAACTCCTTTTCTTCACTTTGCAGAATAATTGAGCGTAGCTTGTCTTCGTGGTTGCGTAGTTAATAAATTACTACAATACATACATACATACTATTGAACTCTTTTTTTTAAAGAACTTGCTTTGGTTTTTTAAAACTGCAAATAACATGAAGCGCCGTAATGTTCGGTGTTACTTTTTTTCTTGCTTCGTCATTTCAAAACAGCTGTGTCGGAGTTGTTCGTGGTTGTAGAAGGTTCCACAAATCTCGGAAGTTTCTTTAAAAAGGAATGTCCTGGACATGAACACTTCGCTTAGTGCGAAGTTTCTTTTCATGACTTGAATCCAGTTATGGAGAGGGCTAGATGCTGAAACACTACCCAAAATAATAAATAACCCTCCTTAATGTGCGATCACTTCATGGTCTTGTACTTTACCAGTTGGAATTGTGAACTGAACAAAAACCTGTACAGTCCAACTATTACCCCTGTTGAATGATTTCATCTCGTTTAATAAGTGGCCTTCTCTGTGTGGTGCTTTATAAGGTCTCCATCAGTATGGTAGATAATGATCGTATTGTGCTCTTACGCTCCTTCTGGGGGAAAAAAATCTTGAAATCCAATTGCTGAATTCCGCAACATGTAAACGCCAGCTCTTTACGAACCATTTTTTTGCGAATTTATCATCACATGTTGGTGAATAAACTACAAATAAAATCCTACAATACGTACATTCTAGACAATTTTTAATGAGGTTTTTTGTTTAAAATATGCTGTTTATCAGCATAAACCTTACTTCTATCTGTAAACATAGGCTAACGTAAGTATGGTGCTACACGCTTGGCTATCCAGTCCTTCTTTCCAACAATCAAACCTCATTCTTCTGGCAGATTTCAGACCACGGGTGTCTGCAACATTCCTCGCCGCTGGCCAACTGACTGTTTCTGAGCGCTAGCCTTCCCTCTCTGGCACGTGTTTTCTTGATCTTTTCCTTCCCAGCGACTCCTAACATTCTGGTCTAATTTTCACGTGAATCGTCACATTCCTCCTCGTTGCACCATTCTGTCCCATCCCCCCAAAACTCTTTATTGTTTGTCATTTATCTCTCCCTTTGCCATCGTCGTTCATTATCATTCCTTGTTCTCCTTCCCTCACATTGGCTCCTACTACAGTAACTAATAGAGAGGAGAGAGCATCGTTTTCATCCCTTACTAGCTTATGACATTTTGTTAAATATATAGATGAGTAAATGCCAATAAAATTTTGTAGAGGGCAATTACCTATCCTCATTGAAAGTAACTATTGTTTTTTCCGGCATGTAAGCGCTTTCTGCAATTTACATTACTGATTCCGTAAACATACTCGATTTCATACCACTGAATTCTTTTCCAAACGCAACTCGTTCCATCATATATGTACGCATATTGAGCGAATAGCCCTTAAATACTGAATATTTATTTAATTAATTTGCCTTTGAAAGATAGGACGAGACGAATTCGACACGTCTAGTTCTAGCTCCGGCGCTAGCCGTGGACAGCACTGCTCTGCTCTGCTCTGCACTGTAGTCTCTGCCTGATCCCACTAGTCCCTCTGTCACTTCATCCATCCGTTGCGTCCCCCCTCCGTTGATTACGCCCCCACGCCTACCGCCCCTCCCCCGCCCTCTCCCCCGGGCCGAGATTAATTGGACGCGACACTCTTTTGTTTCGGGAGCGGCCGCCCGCCCGCCGCGCCGCGCCGCGCGTCTGTTGTTGTTTCAAGGGTCGCGCGTCGCCGCCGCGGCGTCTGCCGGGCCACCGCTGATTTGTAGCACTTGTCACTTAGCGTCGCATGACGGACTTTCACCCAGCGGGTACCGTTCCTTTCTGCGAACGTGCCGCGCCAACTGATCGTCGTCCGTCTTTCTGTCGTGCGTTGGGGGAGACGATTTGTGCCCGATATTCAGAGTGGTTTGCGGGTGTACTCCTGGCGATCGGAACGCGTAGTGGCATGGTATCTGTCACTGAATCGTTGCACGTTTGAATTCCATTGTGGGTGTGGATGTTTTCTTGTTTATTCGCATGTTGAACTACGGAGCGCCTTATGCTGATCTTTTAGCTGGGGGACCGGAAAGGTAAAATGTATAAAAGTATAAAATGTTATTGGATGAATAGGAATATTAAGAGCGCTTAAGCTTTTGGGAAATAGTGTGTGATAACAAGAATTTTCTAAATTAGTTCTGTATGACGTATTTGTTTAAGGCAGAGTAATTATCAACTACTATTTAACGCTCCCAAAGTCTTTTAATTGGTCAAAATTTGAAACGGACTACTCCATTTGAAACATAAACACAAGTTTGATTTTGTTTTCTTAAAATTTAAAGTGGGCGATATTAATTCTAACACAAGTAGTATCAAAGAAATAATGAACTAATTCTAACAAAATTAGTATCAAAGAAATTAAGAAAATGAATATCAAAGAAAATATATAAATAATACAATATAAAGACAAATTACGGTTCAATGATTTTTGCTACGAATAAGTTTCTCCTTTTCCACATCATTCATTTCCACGAAAATTCTTGCTATTTCCCGACCTATTCCGTTCTCACGTATTTGTGAATTGGGTATGTTGGCGGTTAAGTGCGTTCCTTGAGTCTGTTATTAGTGCGTGATTGACAGCGAAAAATAATGTGAAATGCAACAAGACATAATAATAGGGATGCTTGCAGAAAGAAGATCCAAACCGCGCTAATTACAGCAATTGAAATGTTAATGAAAACATCTACTTGAGTGCTTTCATCTTGACCTTCCAGACATTGCGGCGTAGTTACAGACTTGCGTCAATTTTCGATGTTGCAGTTGTATTACGCCAAGATAAATGGAAATTCAGATAGTTTTAAAATGATCGTCTGAAGCCTTCCTTTTCTATTGCATCATATTTTTTGTAATCGAGTCAATTTGAGACGACTCCGATGACAACGCGCATAAATTGATGCTAATGCGTTCATGAGTGAAAAATTGCTATTATTATATATTTATCTACCCAAGAAATGAAACTTTGTGTTCAATGGGTTTTTTCGTAAAAGCTGCAACTTTTCGAGCATACAGAACGTGCCAAAAGTTTCTAGCACTAGTTCTATAAGTGAGACGACCCTGAAATGTTCGGACAAAACAGCGTGAGTGCAACAGAGAAAATAAAATACTTTGATTGCGTTAGCTCCTACTGATCTTAATGGAACATAGTATACAAATATGTGATTTGTTTCATTTGTATAAATTAAATCAAACGTAAGGCAGTTTAAAAAGTAGTGTATGACAAGTAAAATTGATTTTATTTTTCTCAGGATTTCGCCATTGGGCCTAACGACCACGAGACAACCTTTGCTGATCGTAAAAATGAAATTACATGTTTGCAACTCGTTTGATAAAAAATATTACGATTTTGATGGTTCTTAAATAACACTTTTTATAAAATTACTATCGGAAGATTTGTCATACTTCTTAGAAGGAATCAACGTTTCAAATTTGGTCATATCTTGATTTCAAAATTTGAATTGTTTGTTTTGTGCGATTGTCTCCATACTCAAGACAATTCTGCCTTCAGTGCATGTTACAAAGTCAGATTCGTACGCAGATAATCCTCCAAACGTCTTGGCTTTTAATATACGTATATCATTTTATTATGTTCCATCTTGACAAAGAATGTGCATTGTCCGATATTTATGTCCTTTCTTGGAATTTACGAGGGACATTTTAAATGCAAATATTTTCGGCATCGCGATTTGGATATGGCTTCATGTTCGCAGATCACGAAATGCGTGTAGTAAGGTAATTTCCTGGAGATGTGTGCTAGCAACCCCAGGGAGCGGGGAAAGAGGTGCTCTGAAAATGAAGGAACCGCAATTTGGTTTAGAGCCACAAATTAACGAAACATTAAAACTTGCCGTTCTTCAGAAGTTTAGAGTGAAAATTTATAGCGGATTCCATTGGAATGTCTTAATGTTGCGTTATGCAATCATGAGTTGTTTTTTTGACGAAACGTTTAAATATTTTATTTCAATATCTATTTTTATTTCAATTTCTCCTTTCGAATAAAACGGGGCTTCTTCTTCAAAATAATATTTTCCAATCATTAAGTAAATAGATTTCATTGTGTACAGATTCATAATGTGTAAATTGTAAACAATGCATAACTGAGATTGCTAGAAAAGCTTCAGGAAATTGTTTATTAAAACATCGATTTATTTTGCAGTAACGTATTAGAAATATACCAAGATGGGCTTCTTCCTCGCGAGTATCCTGCGAGCTGCTTTTTTGTGCATTTTCATTCCGAGTTGGTGGTGTTTACTCTCTGACCTCTCACAGTCCGGGGGCGTTGGGAGAGCTACCATCTGCTGGTGGCGTCTGATGAAAGGAATGCTTTGACGTGGTATCAGATACCCACAGTGCAGTCTCCATCTCTTTGTAAATGAACCAGCCGCAGCGGAGCTCTATTTTTAGCAGCCAGCGAGCTGCTGTCACCTACTCTGGGGTTTTCACCGTCTTCTACTCACCGCTCCCACCGCAAACACGCTTCCAAACTCGGGGATGCGTATGTATTAAGGGGGTAATTATTTCTTTCTTTATCGTATGGTTCAATGTGAGGGGGAGGTGGCCAATGGCCGCAATTCTGCACCCATTTGTAAGAACCAGGTCCTTTCAACCCTACCCCCGGCACGGATCTAGGAGATCTTTCGCGCATGCGCGCTCAGTGGGCGTCCCTTGTGACGCCTGGGTGTGATTTTCATTTTCACCTCCAGATATCGGTTTGTGTTAATAATATTCGAACTGTGTGGTTGGGAGAGCGTGGGATTTCGTTAAGACGGGCAAATGTTGGGATTATTTAATTTTGCTGGGCACGTGCCTGGGTTCTTTTAGAAGCTACAAGTGTGACATGGCATTTTAAGTATTTTCAGCCCTTCAAAAAGCCTTCACCTCAGGCGGGATAGAACTCGCGACCTTTCAAGCCATTATGATAGACCACTTATCAGGAGGGCTACAAAACTACACAGCCTCCGGCGTTTTGAGAATCTTTGACGATGGTTCCATTAGATACCCAGGAACTCAGGAAGAATCAAAAAAATCTATATTGCTAATTATTAACGCACAGATATTGAAGGAAAAATGTACACCCTCCGGCCATATGGGAGGTGTCTGTGGTTTCATTAGATACCCCGGAACTTTGGAAAAATCCAAAAACAAAATTGTTTCGGTTTTGACGGAGTAATGAAAATATTTGATTGTGTTATTACAACTACTCTCATATTGCGCATATCGACTGAATTATACCCATTGCGATACTGCTAATGACACGCCAAGCTACAGCACGGATCTAAATAACAGGCCACCCGCCATTCAATATTCCCAACTTTTTTTTAATATTCTTTAAATGTAAAGAAGTGTTGTGCTGTTTATAAATACTACGTTGTCGTATTCATAAAGACTGTTTTTGTCAAAATATTTAATTTATTATACTATTGTTGTACGATAATATTTTATTTGTTTTTGAGAAGTGTGCTTGCTCTTTTTTGAAAAACCATTTTGTTTGGGTTTGTTCTGCAGCATTTTTGCTGAGGCAGGCTGATGCAGGGTTAATTACGTTTACATACTATAAGGATATTGTCGCCGGTACGCTGTCGCTCCAAGTACATACACACTGTAAGGATATTACGCTTTACGTGTATTGCACAAACACATATTACGCATACGTGTTACACATATTAAGCATTCATATATTATGTACTATAAGTATAGTAGAAAATGATAAATCCCATTTTTCTTTTCTAAGTCAGATACGCAAAAAGATTATTTCTTGCATTGCCTTGTAATATAATTATTACATTTTTATTAAAATTTCAATATTTTTCTGACGTCGATGGACTGTTCACTGTAGTTTAATTTATGTAAGGGTCTTCTTTATTGGACGTTTTCCCAGTAACTACGGTGGGCTTCTCGTTCAGTACCTACATGGATTGAATTACATTTATTTGGTTTTTATCGTCTTCATAGATTTTTAAAAATATATTAGAATTCCGTAGATTTGTGAACTTCATTCCTCGTGAATCTATATCAAACATTAATATAAAACGTGCTTGGCGATAGCACTTTGCTTTGTGGTAGCATTTTGAAGAGTTCATGTAATCGAGAAACAGCTTAAGAGCCAAACTGCCGAATTAAAAAGCATTACTATGCAGTATTAGGTACTTTTTGGATTGTCATAAGTAGCCATTAGGAAGATAGTCCCGAAACCAAAGTATCAAAATATTCTAGGGTCATGTGCAAATATCAGTTGAAAAGATAGTTTTAACTTTATTTCAGTGTTAAAATACGTAATGCGGCCTAATAAATGAGAGTGCTACCCTAGAGGTGAATTGAAATCCAGTACAGTTACGCACTTGAAACGCTTTCTTACTGAAATACATCCACGGATTCCACTTCTTTGCCTTTAAATCTCAGGAAAAGAGGGGGAAAGCTTTGTAAATAAAGGTTTTTCTTATTGTTTAAATATAAAATTCAATCGTTGAAACGGAGTTGTACTTAGGATAAGATTTTATTTAAAATGCAAGGAAATAGAATAATAAATTCACAACTCCTAAAAGTATCACTAGTGCAAAGAATGAGTGTTTAATTTAAACCTTTTTTCTGATAATTTACGCTAATGAGATTTGATCAAAGATACCAATAGTAGAAGGTCGAGCGTAGAAGTTCATTTGCGGATGAAAGTTACTCTCTCTAACTGAACTTGGCCTTGAATGCTAGTTATCATATCTAGAATAGGTTTAGATCTTTGTTCAGACTAAATTCTGTATTTGCTGAAAAATGGTTTGCACAGTCGACGAGGCACTTTTTCGAAAAGTCCAATTGGAAAAGTAGACTATTAAGTCGACTACTTTTTCATTTGGCACATCAGATGTCTTTGGTACACTCTACGTATTTATATTCATCAATATTTAATCGATGTTTGCTAACATTTTTCTAATTACAACTTCATGTAATCATCTTGTAATTCATTAATACTAACTGGAAATTGTCATTGTCCGCATTCACCTTCACCCATGGATCGCTTCCAGGCCTTGTTCACTTTTAATCACGTGCTCCCTTCCGCCCTTTAGTTCTCCCTCACGAACCACATCTCTCGGTTCTTTGCGTCGCGTCGTCCTGTCTCTTCTTCCCCCCGTTCCGCGCCCACGCAGCCGTCGCGCGGGTTTTTCTGCCGGTTAAGTCGCCCCAAATTGTGTTTCCATTTGCGGCGTAATGCGGCCACCCGCCGCGGGGCTGGGCTGGGCAGGGTCGGGGGCGGGCCGCGCCGCGCCGGGCCGAGGCGAGGTGGCGGGGATTAGTCTGTCCCCGATTGACCCCGCCATTTGCGATGCAGACGGCGCCCCACTTCGCTGCGCCGGACGTGATAAGGCGCCCAGGGGGTTTATCGCGGCGCGGCCGCGAGGCAGCCCTCGGCCGGCTGGGCGGCGGCGGCGGCGGCGGTGGGGGTAACTCTCGGAGTGGTGGAGGTGCGGGAATTAGAGAAGACCGGAAGCGATGGTGGAGGAAGTGCACGAAAAACAACAACCGGAAGCCCGTGACGGTTCCGACATCGTTGCTGATGACGGAAAAGAACGTGATGACTTGGTGTGTTTCATGAAGATTGGTGGAAATCGAGGGGGGCGAAAACTGTAGAAATGTTTGTTGTCAGTCTGAGGAAATTGTAGTTGAAAGTTGACGGTATCAATAGTTTGCATCGCGGACTGTGTGACAAGTGGGTTTTTGTCAGAGGTAAACTTAAGAAACCAGAACTTCGAGACTGTATGGCTCACGAGATAGTGAACGGTGGTAGTGGCTGCATTTGCTGGTGTTTGGTCAGAGGAGAATCTAGTATGTAAAAGAAAATGGTGACAATGTTTTTAGATAGATCGAGGCCTTATCTGTGATTCTGAAGTAACTCGTAAAATTAATTACCATGATAGAGATCATCAGAAATGTTGATTTAATTAAATTAGAACCAAAAGACGAAATGAATAATGATAATGAAAATTGTGAAAGATTGAAGAAATATCCGTTATCAGTAGGAGTAAATGGGAGTTTGGAGTTGATGGTGCGTATTTCAGTGGCTTACAATGGTTGACAATGGCGAGCAAACTGTAGGAAGGAAAGAAAGTAGCCGAAGAACAGGGGGAAGTCTAAGTGTCTATGAGTGTTGAATGTGATCGACGTACGTGAGAAGGTTAGTACCTTCGAGAACTACCTAGGCGAATACGGTGAAAGTGTTCTTGTGTATGAGTTAAACTGCTGTGGATCGAAACTGGAAGTATAAAAGGTGTTGGAACATTTAAAGCAGGAAGTTGTTGAATTGTCATTAGCTTCTAGTCTACAGAAATGTGTACATAATGGATGAAATGCTCGTCAGTACTAAAGGACGCTCGTCTTTAATTACACAGAGATAAATAACTTAAGCTAGGATAATGGGAGACGGCAGTGGCCATGTTGTGACTTGGAAAGTGGTATACAGTATGAAGATACCAGAAAAGACGAAAAAGAATGAAGACACTGAAGCGGATACGATAAGTTAGAAATAGTAAAACCCATTTAACATGGAAACGACGAAAAGGATGATACTGCTATTGTTGAGCCTTACAACTTTGAAACAAAACATGAAACTTTCAGTTTATGTTTGATGGAGGTTCCATAAGTGCTACGCTATGTCATTTGGTATGACAATTTTGAAGATGGAAGGGATTGCTTCAGACTGACATAAAGGAAGGGGAAGGTGAACGGCTAGAAATGGAGGAAGAACAAATATCTAGTATATCATTTAGACACTTGCTTGGAATCAAGACGAACAGTTGTTTTCAAGTATAAAGAAATAAAAATGAATATTAGTGGAGAACGGTATTTTTCAGTGTCAGTTACACAAAATGAATAAAGATACGAATTTATCGAATTTATGTGATTTATCACATCTTTTATTAGCGAAGAGTAAGCATGTATTATTTTTGCTGCAATCTATTACGAGAACGTCCTGAATTATCTCTGCGGTGACGTTAATGACCACGATATCGTTAACTTCATTCGCCGTTTTATTTAAGAAACCCCATAGTCTAAACATGAAGGTTATCTCATCTGAGTCACAACCGTCAGTCGCGTCTGCGAGAATCATCACTTAAGTTCGAGAAAATTCCATTTCAGTAATCTCGGAAAAACAGAAATATATGTGAACGATTGGTGAAAATAATGTTAATAGTTCTTTTATATTTCTTAGACGCACAAACAGCTGCTCTAATGATAGTATTGTAGCTAACAATTAAATACTTTTGTTGGCGTGTTACTGAAATGCAGAGACCCAGTTATGAGTTTAAAATTTTATCCTATTTAGTAACAGTATCTCTTATTATCAAAATAACGAAACCAAGGATGATTAAAGCATGTTGACAAGGCACTATTTTACCAATAGGATTTCTTTTGCATGTAAAATGGTATAGTAATAATATAACTATCCTTAGATTAAATACATCTGCACCAATATTAAATAATATATTTTGAGTTAGTGTCTCATTAGTTTAAATTTAGTTTATAAGAGATTACAGTTATCATATGTTGATTTCATCATCAGATGAAAGAAAACGAGAAATAGGCGAGCTCCTTGTTTTCTAGACGTCATTCTTTCAGTTGTTTTTCTTTTTCAATTCGTTTCCACTCTACTTGGAAACAGCGAATAAGTTTTTCAGATTTCTAAAACAAGGAAATTCTGGAAATATTTGGCTTTAGTGTGCATTAATTTTCACGATTACTTTCTGATAATACTATTTCTTGTATTAGTTTAAGTAACGTGAATTATTATCGATTATATACGAGTAACCAAACGTAATTTAACCTAGGATCTTAATTTCTTGAAATTTCTCGAAGTGGTAATTGTGGGATACGAATTTTCGACAAGTGTACCTTCGAAAGAAACAGTGATTAAGACTACGGCGAGATTCATTAACGGTGTCGATTGCCCATTCAGGAAAGGTACCCCTGTGCATTTGCACACAGGTCGATGTGGCTCAAGAGGGAGCCGGCGCCGCCAGCCGAATTCGTTTACTAAGCTCCGAAAAGTTTTCCGCTCCTTTCCGTTTGCTACGCTCCGAATGGTTAAGCGAAATCGAGACCTCGCGGGTTCCTGGTTGGGTGACCGTCTAGGACCCCCAGGATCCTCCGGCGCCGAGCCCTTGGTCAAAAGGGATAAAAGATACTGACTGACTGCGACGTGGCAAGACTTATTAATAATGGAGAATTACTCCAAGGCAGGCGCTCAAATCCCCCAAAAAGGGTTTAGAGACGCGTTGCGTAAAAAAAGACTCAACAAATAAAAAAAAAAGAGTAGGGCTCCTCCATATCTTCGGCGTCAGCAAAAGGAGGAAGTTGTGAAGCGAGCGCAACGCTCTGGCCGCCTTTACCCCCAGGAAAGATCCTGATACTCACTTGGAAAGGAGCCTCAGTCAAACTAAGAACTGCCGTGAACGCAAAACACCCATTAAAAACCCCACCGGGATTCGAACCTGGGTCCTTCAGGTCAGCCAGCGCCCTACGCGGTCCACGCAGCCCACCGCGGCTCCCACGAGAATTCATTACTTCGCCATAACCGCTCCTCCAACTGTCCGCTGCCGGGCGCGAGCTCGCGGTTTCGGGTCCTCACGCCGTAAACAAACAATGGCTGACGCGTCCGCTTGCATAAAACATTAACGCATCGGCGCGAGGCAGCTCGGGGCTTCGCGTCGCGCTTGCATCCGTGACGCAATCGCGCGTGCACCTGCCGTCGCGCGCTCACTCGATGCGTGCGTCCGCGAGTGTGTTCTCTTTCGGACCCGCTCGCAACGCGGCGAACTGCGTTCGAATGCTGTTGGACACCGTACATGCTGTTCTTAGGGAGAACGACTACCTGCTATACTGCGATTTTTCTAATTTTGCCCCTCAAGACCTGTCTTCACGATGGAATATGTCACGGTATTCCGCGATGTTCTCGGTCGTGCCGCCAGACACCACATGATTGCGACCGTATCAAGCAGTGCTTGCGATCATGCGACTTCTAGCGGCATGACGCAGAAAGACGCGAAATGTCGTGTGATATTCTATCGTCGCCGTAGGGGCTTGAGGGGCAGTCAGAAAAATCGCACTATAGGTCAGGGTTTCAAATGTGCGCTGGAATATACCTAAGGGCTCATCCATAAATTACGTAACGCTAAAGGGGGAGGGAAGGGGTCTCAGGCAGCGTTACGCTGCATTACTTAGAGATAGGGAAGTGCGTTACAAGGGGGAGGGGGTATTGAAAATACTCGACATTTACGTCACGTAATTTATGGGAGACCCTTAAGATACTTGAGCTGGTGTCGTGTTTTTAAAGGCTATTGATATCCAGAAGCAAAATTAAACGAACACAAGTTTTCTTCGCATTCGTGGACTTGTCAGACACACGACAATACACAATACAATGTTTATTGCTATTTCTTTGATGGAAGTAAGTTTGTGTCTGTACTTTAGCATTCATTTCTAAACATTTATGCTTAGCATTCGTAGCTTTGGTTACATGTCTTGTTAACAACTTTCTTCACTGATTTACATTTACATATATGACGAAATAAATGTTTTGTAGACGATTGTAACAGCCGGGAAGGAAACATTGCTTTAATATTTATTGTTGTTACTAAATTTGTTTTCCTGAGCTCCCCCTCACAGTGGATTGGGATAATTGGTGGTAATTACTGAACGTATTGGGAAGGGGAATCATTTCTTATCTTTTAAGAGATCTGTTGAAATCAAAGATTTATATTACCTTGGTGTACCCAGGATTATTATTCTTTGAACTTCCTTAAATTATATGGCACAAAGGCTCCTTAAGAAGGGCATTTTATCTGAGTAAGAGAGTGCTGTATGATCTAGAATATGATTCGATGAATCTAACCTAACTCAGGAACTATGTCTGTGAATCTCTAATATAAATATCATACCTAATAAAAAACATATCTCCAACGGTATTTCAAAAGAATCGAAGTGATATTTGAAAAAAAAATAGTTTGAAAATTAATGAGAAGCTTTTTACTCAATCATCTTTTTCGTTTTGAGACTGTTATCACCTCTATTGCTCACGTGGCAAACTGGGATTTAACACCGCAGGTGAAACCCGTCTTACTTGCATCCTGGGTGTGTGTTTTCTCGACGTGAGTGAGTGATCCTGACCCTACTTGAATCCCGTGGGAGAGAGAGCGCCCACCCGCCTGTCAATGAAAGTGACAGGTGGTGACAACCGCCCTGTTACCAGCTGCATAAAATATCGGCGAGTAAGAGATAACGCCCATCGGCTGACAACATAGTGTTGCTGTCATCACTCGTAACGTAATGGCTCATTTAGTGAAATGGATGGGTGGCTTGCGTTTGATTATTAAGCAAGGTAGTATTAAGAAGTCGGAATTTTCCTCCGTGATTAAATTTCTTGTGGTTGAAAAAAAGTTCTGTCGAAATGGAACTCTGGTGATCATATCGAAGAATCATCTTTCTTGATGTGTAGTACGACTTCTGAAGTTTTTTTTACCTTCAGGATTATCTGTTCTGAAAGTAGCATTAATGATACATTGCTTGATGAATGCGAGATATACTTTCTAATTGTGCCAAGAACTGTTTACTTCAATGAACCGAAATATTTGAAGTAAATTTTAACCTGATTTGGCAACATTATTTCGCTATTAACGAATAATTTATTGATGGTGGCTCGCCTTTGCATGATCTCGAAAAACAATAAATCGTCGGACAGAGAGAGTTCGTCATGAGTGACGTTGGCCTCTAGCAAGTTTTTTTCGGTAGATCCTCGTAAATATTAATTTTATATTTTGTTATTTCATCGATTGTTTTCAGTCAATATATTCAAGTTCACGAATGAAACAATGGTGTAATCGAGGGTTACATCGTAAACAACCTCCCAGGTGAACAGAATAGATTTTCTGGGTTGCATAGTGTTTTATGAGTGAGTCTGGGTAGTGTTTTCGGGAGAGAGAAGTGGTTGATCGTTAGGAGAACACGCCCAACCTTGCAGCACTGAAACACGCTGGGAACTCCGCCCGTATGGGGCTAGTTCGATCAGGATCAAGCTCTTAACTCTGCGATGGGGTCGACGATCGAGGCATCGGAGGAGGTGGTGGAGAATCCAGCTAGAGAGGGGAAGGAGGCAAGACGGAGTGGGAGAGATGAAGTGAATGGGAATGGCGGAGAGAATGTTGGTGGAATTATTGACGGGTTTGGCATTAACATAGGAGAGAGGAAGTTAGGGTGAGAGTGGTTGTGGAGGTGGTGATGACATTTCTGCACTGAAGTTTCTGATGGTGAGAAGGTGAATGGTGGTAGCGGGTAGAGTAGTAGTAGAGTGGAAATGACTGTACAGATGGAAATGTATTGCATGTTGTAGATGTATTGTCAAAGGAAGTGATAGTGTTGTGGTGAGAGTGGGAGTGGAGATGGCAGATAATGGCTGGTGCGGCGATAGTTCTGAACACTGTATGGGACAATTAGGCGCTGTCAATGGGCTGGGTGTGTCGATGGTTGAAATTGATCTAAAGATGAAATTGGAAGATACAGCTGCCACAAACTGGGAGCGGCAGAAGCAGCAGGATTGGGGCCAACACTGTGAAACTTTGTGGAAGATCTGATGTATGCGACGGATCTGTTGGGACGACAGTAGAGTCTTGATGTCGGGAGTCCGTCCGTGGCAGAGGTAGAGCCGGCGGCGGCAGCAGCGGTGGCGACGGTGTGGGCGTAGCAGGTCGTGGCCGCACTGGAAGCTGTCGGAGGAGAAACACAACAGGTCCGGGATCGACCAGCCGGGGCCCGGGCTCGGCGGGCGGCGTGGCGCGGCGCGGCGCGGGGCGGGTGGGGCGGGGCGGGGCGGGGCGCGGCAGGACGGCAGCGCGCGGCCGGTGCCGCCCCCGGGCGAGGTGTAATTGGGGAGGCGGAGGTGGAGGTCGGCCCCCGCCCCCGCCCCGCCCCCCGCCGCCGGCGCCCGGCCACTGCACGGCTGAGCCAGCCACGTCGCCCCGGCCATCTCTGCTCGCCGCGCGCTCGGGCGAGGCAGTTTCTCGACGAGGGGACACTTTGGACGTCTTTATCCGCGTTGGCTTCGAGTGAGAATTTTGTATTCCTAATGCGATTACTGTCTGCCGAAATACGAATTGGTGAATGAGTTTTGTTCGTTCCTTTTTATACTTTATTTCCAGTTTAAATTAAACATTAGTAATAAAGGTTCAACATGTTCCTCTTGAATATCTCTGGACATCAGAGGGTCATTTAAAAATTCACTGAATTTTATCATTGATACGAACAATGTGACAAGCTTTCAACCTGGGTTCATTGCTTCACAAGAAAGTTAACATCAAAGGTGCTACAGAAAAAAGTGCGCTCTGGAGAGAGGTAGAAATGAGAAAAAGAAGTGATGGAAATTAATGTACGACGATAAAACTCTGAGGAAGGATGAGGATGGCAGGATGCGAAGGAAGTGAAGTCAGAAAGGATGTAACATAGCAAGTTATCGTTGTCTTGTGTCTCTACTTAGCAACGGGATGTCATGTTAGAAGACCCTAGATAAACAAGCGGAAAGCTTCTTGCGATCGTGGAGTCTAGATCGACGGCTTCTCGTTTCCACGGAACTGTGGGTTTCGTGCAGCAGTATGCTTCATGTGCTTAAGGTATTAGCAGTGATAATTCCTCAGTATTTACAGAAGTTGATAGGACATGATGTAAGTTGTGAACTTGTAAGAGGAATGTCTTGTTAAATTTTAATTTTTCATGTTGAAGAAGACTATCATTTCCCAAAAGATGCGTTTGATGGGAAGTCGGTGTCGTGTCTATGACTCCGACGATTGAGAGATTATAAGAGCAACAGATCCAAAACAGCTCGAGGACGAAAAGCGGGGAAAGTTGGGCTGTAAGTGTCCGTGCGAAGGGCCGGCGTGTGAGACTAAAGAAGTCCAAAGAGCGACGAAAAATCTCCGGGAAGGGTATTGTGAGGACGTGGAACACGGAAGAGTGTGTTTAAGGCACGAGCAGCCGGAGTTGCTAGCGCGGGAGGCGCGTGGGAGTTGGAGGTGAGGTGGGGGCGTGGGTGGGGGCGACCGCTGCGCCCGATGGCAGGCGTGAGCGCACGTTCGCGCCATTACGCTCCTCCCTCGCACACCTTCCCCCCCCTCCTTCGCCCGCCGCCCCGCTCGCGCTCCCACGCTGTTGACGCCTCCGCTCTAATGGATCTCCGGCGATGCGCCGAGGAGGGAGGGAGGGGCCTTGTCGCGAGAGCTGTTGCTCCCGCGACGGGAGATTGGGCGCAGGGGAGAGACGCGCCCGCTCCCGCACGGCGCGGCCAGACGCCTCGCCAGCTCCGCTGCCTGGAAAAACGAAGGCAGGAATTGCAAAAGGAAAACATGGAGCGAAACTTCAAAATTGTGTGTCGTTTGAGTGTCCATTTTATTTTTTATTTCTATTTAATAGGAAATTATATGTGAATGTGTGTGTATATATATATATGTGAATGTGTATATATATATATACGTGAATGTATATGTATATATATATATATATGTGTATGTATATGTATATATATACACACACACACACACTCACTCGTACATATGTTTACACAACTTGATAGCCTAGCCGTGTATTTAGCCACACAATACCTACATTCTACCGCATTCCAATCTTTCGAATTCTCGTATTCACCCCAATGATCTCTCCATCGCATCAAAGCCGCGGTAAAGAGGCCGTAAGATAGGCTCATGGGGAGAAACCTGTCGTCAGAAGACGAGTACATTCTAATTTATCAAACTTTTCTAAAATATTAATTTCCTGGCTCGGACGTCACGCATTCTCCTTTCTCTTCTACAGCCCCTGAAATCAAATAGCACCACAGAAAATCTTCACCAGCGTCTCTGAGCTTACTTCTCGGGTACCCACTGACATGTTCCCCATATTGCTCTCATTTGATGGTTTATTTCTTTCTTTATTGATTTACTTATTTTGTGCTCATTTTCCATTGGTTCAGGGTCTATAGGCAACATCAGTGACTTACTGCAGTTTTTGAATCCCCACGGTTAAAATTCTCGTAAACAAACGCTAATGATTTGTAAATTTGTAAAACAAAAAAGGAAGATTTTTTTGAATCTGTGTATTGAAATAGCGTATTGTAAAATATTCAACAAATAAATCAGCATAAAGGAAGAACACAAAGAGAAGCATTGAATATCTTAAAAACCATCTTATCTTTTAGAAAAATATTACAGTCTACAAAAAAGTCCGTTAAGGAAGCAGATATTATTGAAGTAAAGTAACGGATTCGTCTTTGGTTCAATAATTCACAATACGTTCTATTAATGTATTTTCCTAAAATTATTATATTATTTAATTATTATTACCTAAACCAATTTCATGGATTTGTTTGTTTTATTCATTCTAATTGGTTATCTATACTGATCACGTTAGCGATCGTTAATATTGTATGCTAATTTCATTGTGAATCAACGCTTCTCTATGAAATTCAGAAAATGATTTTTGACGATGTGCATTGTGTTTCTCTAGGATATTTTTTCAACATTGTTCCTTCCAGTTTTACGATATATTTAAGATTTCTATTCATATTCAAGGTGAGTAAGGTCATATTTATTAAGCCAGTTTCGATTATTTCCAAACAAGACACAGCCTTATTGCTTAGGATTAGTGCTCGGTACTTCACTAACATTAATAAGCAAGGAAAAAAACAACACCTTGAGATCTCCTTTTAGACCAAGGAGCATGGCATTGGATGGAAGCATGGAAAAAGCGAGAGCCTTCATTTCGTTTAAACTTTAAAATTTAGAATGAATAATAAGAAATATTCAATTTATTCATTTTATTTTTTCTTCAATATTTTCCCCTAGACCACATCCACGTGAATGTTTTCATTCTCTTTATAAACAGTATGCATACGATTCAACTCAGATGGAACGATTGAGTTTAGGAAGGTATGACAAATACGAGAAAATAAATAATTTTATAACATGATATTCCAACCATAAAAGTTTATTTTTTGTACAAGTTTCCTTAGTATGTTTTCAGGCAAATGCGATTTTATTTGTTTCATTGCTTGTGGAAACATTGTGGCATTGGGCTGAAATGCAAGTACCCTGATCCCTTGCAGCGTTGCAACACTCATGCCCGCGGGGACACCACGTAAACAAACGTCAAGAAAGACCACATCACACATTGTGCGAAACAGTGACAGTTCCTAATTACTCGTTAATTGCTTTCTCTCGTAAATGCCAGCGAGTGTAATACCCGGCGCGGGATTTGGGTTTCCAAGCGCCCCGCTGCATCCCGCTGGCGCGAAACGCGAGGCGGGGCGAGAGGAAAGGCTGCACTGCGTGGAGGAGGCGAGGAAGGTATTTCGGGAAGGTTGCGCCCACAAGGACGTGGAACTCCGCGCATTTGTTTACGCGTTGCGGTTGCACTCTGTTACGCTGTGGTAGCGATCCAATAATCCCCTCGGTAAGTAATTTATCCGTGTTTACTACGCCTCTGTAAAGTAAATAACCGATGTTTCCTTCCCATTCAAATACTTGGTAACATATGCTGATTGCCGCCAGGCATTTGACGTGACGGGTTTTAGTGTTTTATGTCTCCAGTTAGTGCGCACTTGCATACGTCGCTGAAGTAATTTCGTTTTATTGCCGGCGTCGTACGGGTTAAACATGTGTTCCACGAAGGGAACCTAAAGGAAGGCAGAATAAGCATAGAAACAATGCAGCTGAAACGAAACGTTCGTGAAACTATGCACAAACACCGCGGAGGCGCAAAGCTATAAGCCCCGGCGGGCGGTGTTTTTAAAACACGCCGTTCCAGCTGCACAATGTGGCAATGGAATAGGAAGCCACCGCGGCACGCAGAGTGGGGGCGGGAGGCGGGGACGAACGGGGGAGAGGTTACCGAACCTAAAAATTAAACAGCGTGCACCAGAAATTGAGAAAAACAACAACAAATACGATCGTCAACTTTTGGCAGCTAATTTTTACCGGCAGAACTGCTATGAAAAAAATCCAACTAATCCTCGTATCACACAGCATTGACAGTTACAAATCAGTTTCTCTGTCCTCATTTTAGTTATGAATAATTTAGGAACGGCCTTTTGACTTTTATGTCAAATCGAGACTGCTATCATTTACGCATGCCTTGAGACACGTTCTACCTGCCAACACCAGTGCCGTAATGACCAGTTGCTATCCTGTCACCCCCTCTAGGTCCACCAACCTCTGACGTTTTCTCCAGACCACCCTCCTTCGCCTAAACTTGGCGCTTTCCTTGGTGATCTGACATTATTGTCTACGACAGACCTGCAGAATGTTTAAGAGAAGCGGTCAAGGTACCCTACCTCCGTCACTTTATTTGCGTTTAAGGGGCCACGGGTTCGTATCTGGCCGAAGTAGTAGATTTGTAAGAGCGAAAAAAATCATTCCATCGGAAGGGAAGTAAAGCCGATTGTACTGTGTCACAGTTTTGTAGCATGAAAGAGCAATATTTGTAAGTCGTTCCTCACTCCACCACACAATCATTATGGCACTCCCAATAGATCATAACGAGTTGCCTTACTGGAATGGAAATGGATAGATCTCCGCAATAAGAACATCAAGAATATCAGCACATGACTTTTAAGGTGGGATGTGTGATGAAAAAATCGGCAGTTTTCTAGTAATTAATCCTCTGCCTCTCATTGCCATTGCTCCTCATTATTTACATCATATCGTCTGAAACATCTATACATTAAATCACTGATCCATCCAGGTAAAACCAAAAGACATAGTAGGTAGGTAGGCGCTGGAACCAGAATGAAAAAGCGAAATAAACAATAATCCCAAGATCGCCTCGAGTGACAGCCACGGCACGGCAAATATCCCGCACGCGTGTGAGCGGGCGAGCGCCCGAAAGCTTGCGGCCCAGTTTGAGGCTGCTCGGCCGCGCCCGCGCCCGCCCCCGCGCCTCTCCGCGCCGCCACTGCAGTGTTTACAGTGGGCTGTTTCTGTCCGCGCGCGCAACGGCCTTCGCTGGAGGTTCGCGGAAGCGCAGCCGCGTTGCTCTAGGCCCCGCGGCTCGGCGCTGCGGCTGCGCGCTCTGTCTAGGGATGGCAACAAAACATAGATGTTTTTAAACATCGATCTTTTCGAGCAGAAACATCGATGTTATACAGAAGTGCTAAAAAATGCATCACATTGCTCTCAGTAGTATTCTGCAATATAATTCTAAAAATACACCACCTGATTTGCAAAAGTCGAGTGAGTTATGAACGCAATATAATCGTAAACATCGTATAATCCACATAAAATATATGATTACCAATTTCTACTAATTTTTGTTTAAATTTGAAAGATGTGTAAAACACAGAAAATAAAAACACAGAAAACTGTAAATAACTAAAATGAAACAATGTTTTTTAATACTCATAATATATAATATAGTATTGACTTCGTTCGAATATTTCGAATATTTCTATTGTAGACATTTGTTGACTTAATAAAGATGGTTCGTGAAATTTACAAAGCGTAATTACGCTACTGAAACGTGTGTTCGTGCCTATCAGTTGAAGCGCAAATGTAAGTGTATCAGAGAAAATCAGTGAAAGATTTTAGCAGAATTATTTACAATGGTATGAAGAATGATGATCTGACGTAATTTTAACAACCGAAGAAAAATGTAGAGGTAACAAATAGAGACGTATATCCTTGTCTATTTCGGTGAATTTTGTTCGGAGATAGATTCACTATTTTCGTTTAGAAATGTGTTAAATTAATTTCCTTCTTTATTGGTGCACAATTGAATGCGCACAGAATAATTCAAGAGAATCGAAAAACTAAAAACAAAACAAAAAAACAACAACAAAAAACAAAAAAACAACAAACAAAACAATATGACAAGTTTACACATATATACATCATTTATTATTCATTTCCTTTGTAAATCACAATTGCAAATTGAAGAATATAATTGGAACTTAATCGTCCGTGTTGTGGCTGCTAAAACATGATTTGAATTTAATTTTAGTTTCCCCATTTTTCGTGTGGGTGCTGTATTTTTCTATTCCTACCATTATCTAGCCACCCTGAAAAGTCGTGAATGGGGAAGAATCACTGATAATAATGTGACATGGTTATCTCTAAATACAATATAACCAAATCGCCAACAATTATCCTTATTGTTACTGTATTCTCCCAATAATTAAAATTAAATGTTCATTTAATTTTAATAGTTGTGAATTGACATTATAAATATTCTGAGAGTGCTGCGTTTAAATTAGTGTGTAAATATGTTAGTATAGAAATAAAAACACTGAAGATAAAAAAAACGGATATTGTCCTACACAAGAATGGAAATCAGTTGATGTTCGTATGTTATTATTGACCTTATGTAATACTCTATTCGCTTGGAAAGTCTCTGTAATGTTCTGAGCACTCTTTAGAATTACTCTCGTGTACATTTTTTTAGATTAATTACTCCGATCAACTCGTTAATGAACATTTCTCAATTTCTGATCATCCCTTCCTTCTCTACTACTGCCACATCACGTCTCCGTTACCTCTTCGTATTTTCACGCCTGGGAGGAGGAGCAGGCGGCGGCGGCGGCAGCGGCAGCAGCAAGCATCATCTTCCACGCCCCTCCGTTGCCTGGAGTTACGGCATGACGTAACTAAGAGCCGTAATTTAGAACAATCGCTTTCCCTCTCCGGATATGGAATATTCAGCGATGCATCGCGTTTCCCCGCTCCGAGAGAGCAGCCGAGGGCAGGCGAGGGCTGGGGGAGCGGGCACTGCGGAGACGCTGCGCGGCCAGGTGCGCCAGCTCGCAAGAGGGAAGTGGAAGTGGAAGCGGAGGAGGAGGTAAAGTGAAGGGTAAAGTTGTAGGGACTGCGCGACACCAGCGATGGATAGAGATGGAGCGATTCTATTCAGAGAAGCCGACTACGCAGCTTTGGTGTGAGATGCGCTGTATAAAGCCAACTAGTAGTTCTTAAGGTGCTCTATAAGTAGCCCGGTAACTACGAAACTAAGCGAGAAGTGTCCATAACTACGGGGAAGAGGTGAAGACACGTTGCATTCAGGATTTAGAAGTGTACCCTGTGTGTACTTACTGGAAGCATATTGCATAATTAAAGCATATTGCAGACAGAATATGAAGAGCCATTGGGGTTGTCATATTTATTTTCTGGAGATCTTTAAAGCGAATTGTCATTCGAAAAAGACTATTTAACGTTGTAAATGCTTAATAGTGCGGAGCAGAGAGGGTTGAAGAGCTCAAAGAGTTGAAAAGAGGCAGAAAACAACGATACGTAGATAGATATTTCCGCAGATAGGTTTATGCAAGCTGGTGGCAGAACACTAAAATTTACATTTTATAACTAGAAATTAAATACACTGTAACTTTAAATTATTTTAAGACAATAATATTAATAATAATAATATGATACCAATGATGACAATAAAAGCATTAACAGCAATAACCGCATTAATTCTACATTTTATGGCGGTCCTGTACCGATATTTTACACCAATAAATACACGACTTTTTATTACACTGAAGTCCACTCCACTTCACTTCACTTCACAACATTTGCACTTCACTTCTCTTTCTACTCCAGTATTGCACTACTTCACAACACGTCACCACACTATATAATTAATACCACACTAATATAATTATAAATTTAAGAAAGTGATGCATTGAATAATTATTACAATACTAATAATGGTAACAGTAATTAATAATAATAGTAATAAAATAACTGTTTTAATAAACCTAACTTACTAGCTAAATATAATAAGTATTCATTTACTTTTAAATCTTTGAACACCTAGAGGAAAGGTTCCAAGGCTGTCGCAGGCAACTTATTCCAGTCCGTTATTGATGAAGTGGAGATGATGGGGCTGCAGGGAAGAGTGAAGAGGGAAGAGGAAGGCTGGTCGAGCGAGGATGGAGACGGGAAAACTGCTCCAAGGCGAAGAGAGGAAGAAGTGAGCGGAGCTTAGCCAAGCCGAAAGATGTGGGGAGGGGCGTGCTGCTTGAGGCTGGACTGGGCCACCTAGGCGAGGCGGGGGGGCTGAGGTGGGTGGGGTTGGGCGGGGCGGGGTGGAGAGGGCCTGGGCGAGGCGGGAGGGCTGAGCTGAGCTGGGTGGGGTCGGCGCGGCGGGGAGGAGAGGGTCTCGGCGAGGCGGCGGGAGGGCTGAGCTGGGTGGGGTCGGGCGGGGTGGGGCGGGGCGGAGAGGGGCCTGGGCGAGGCGGGAGGGCTGAGGTGGGTGGGGAAGGGCGGGGTGGGGCGGAGAGGGCCTGGGCGAGGCGGCGGGGCTGAGCTGTGTGGGGTCGGACGGGGCGGGGCGGAGAGGGCCTGGGCGAGGCGGGGGGGCTGAGCTGGGTGGGGTCGGGCGGAGCGGGGCGGAGAGGGCCTGGGCGAGGTGGGGGGCTGAGGTGGGTGGGGTTCGGCGGGGCGGGGAGGAGAGGGCCTGGGCGAGGCGGGAGGGCTGAGGTGGGTGGGGTCGGGCGGGGTGGGGCGGAGAGGGCCTGGGCGAGGCGGGGGGGCTGAGGTGGATGGGGTCGGGCGGGGTGGGGCGGAGACGGCCTGGGCGAGGCGGGAGGGCTGAGCTGGGTGGGGTCGGGCGGGGTGGGGCGGAGAGGGCGTGGGCGAGGCGGGGGGCTGAGGTGGGTGGGGTCGGGCGGGGCGGGGCCTGGTGGGAAGCGAATGTCGGGGCGTGGGCTGCGCGGTGGGATTGCGTTTGGGCGGTGGCAGCGGCGGAGGTCGAAGAGCGTGAAATGGGATTCGCTGTTGCACGCCGCTTCGGAGGTGAGCTCCGGCTGGGGCACGCCAGGGCACGGGCCTTGCCTCGTACAAAGCGGGGCACGATAAGCGAGGTGGGCGTCACGCTCTCCGAACTCATCGTCAGAAAATTTTCCCCCGTTTATTTACCTTTTTTATTGAAGGAATGTAATGTTCCTGCTTGCATCGTTGCAACACAACCTTACTGGAGTTCTAAGTTTCTTAAATTAGAAGTGTATGCACTTTTCCTATGACGTTTTACGGGTAGGTTTACAAAGAGCCTGATGGCCTCCAACATGAATCACAGTTACAAAAGTGGTACAGAAGTAAATCCTAGTTTTGAATAATCAAATGTGACAGGTTCATATTTTGTAATCGAAATCGGTCGGAGGTCATGAACAAAAATAGAGAGAATGTATTTTTAATTTAAGAATATCTACCTTCGAGACTATGCATTGATCTTCGAATTTCCTGGTGTGTTTGGATCTAGCCATTAATAGAAAAGTTTAAGGAAGATGAAATATTGGAGAGACCAGATGATGAAATCCACCAATAATTCATAGAAATAAAGGAAAAGTGAATATTTCTTAACTGAAAAATCTAAACATCATATTTTTTCCGGTCCAGCGACGCACCTTAGTTACGCTTGTGATTAAGCCCTCATGCGTTCTCGCTCAGCTTCAAAAGCTGGAGGAAATTTTTCACACATTTATTGTCAAATTAGTAAAAATTGGTGTCCTTTGAAATTCCTTGAATTTTATGGAAATAATTTGAAGAGTTTGCTTCACATTCCTTTTTATTGCCTGGTCCAAAGCGAAGGCAACCGACTAGTCTCGACCTTGCAGGTTGTATATTCAGCTTTTATCTCACGCCGCATCGTGCAGTCGCTTTTAACGAACGACCACTACGGGACGTGATCAAAAAGTGGCGATAAACGGAAATAAGTTGAATGAGCTGTGCACTTTCCTTCGTATTTACAAGTGGATCGTTCCACAAGACAAATACGTCGTGAGTCTCGTTGAAGTCTGTGGTAAAATTCCATGAAAACGAACATTACCAGTGTGGAGGCAAACATATTTCAATCGCGTATTTTTCGTGCTTGAAAAATGTAAATGATGACATAGAATGTCTGTGGTTTCTCGTTTTGAATGGTGATCTGGGAGACGAGCATCATTGTTCTCGCTGAAATACTTCAGTATTGAGGATTCTGTAGTAAAACGATGTTGACGAGTGATAATAAAATCATATACAAAGAGCTGGTATATTCCGCAATAATCTAAGAAATTATTATGGAATGAAAGAAATTATAAGTTCGTCATGACAACATAATGTGATCTTATTTTATCCTTATCCAATTCCACGTGGAGTGAACCTAAGCAAGGTACGCAAAATGAATGCTGCCAAACTACAGTCTCTACTCCAAAGGTAGCTGGTAAATTTCGAAAAGAACTTTCCTGAAAATGATTAGAACTGAAGAGAAGTATTGTAATAATAGAAGTGATATTGAGGAACGGAACCAATCTACGAATTGTTCAACGCTATAATGTCTCCAGAACTGTTTACCATGATGGCAAGATGATATCCTGGAAATGTACTTTTCCATTTTCAAAAAAGAAAATATTTGGCTCGTGTGTTCGTTTTTAAGGACTTTTCTTGTAGGAAAGCCTGGAATCAAGCAAGTCAATTGGAAACAAATGAGCGTCGATGAAATTCAAGAGACTATTGTTATTCATCCACAAATATATCCCGTTTTCCAAAGCGAAAATACGTGTTTGTTTTGATTCTCATTGCTTGATTCAATGTGATTCTTACTTAGGGTAATCGAATTTTGGTTATGGAATAAATTAGGGGTGAGTAGTGGTATGAGAGGTCGGAAGAACATGAGTCGTCCGTGAAAACCTCCCAGAAACCTGTTTTGTCAACTGCTAATTCATGCGAACAGTCGCCGAGTGAAAGTGAAAAGTATAGGTCCCAGTTCTGGTTTTATTATCATTTAATTATAATTAGACGTTACATTAAATTCTCGTTTTAAAAAGATAATTCTTGAATTATACTATTCGCGAAAAGTCTCAAATGGTGACATTTATTTATCTGTAACGTGCAGAGCACGATGACGGAACAATAGCAACAACCTCATCCAGAAATTCCGGTCGTCGTCAGGTGTTCACGGTAAAGCGTTAGCTTTGAGAGGTGATGGTAATGCTGATAATGATGCTTGTGTAAGTTGATGTAATGAGTAATTAGAATGAATAATTCAAGAAGGTGATATCCAATGTCAGGGGTAACGCGAGAACGCGAGGGGAATCTGCCGTGGACACGCTTCGCCCACGCAAAATTTCACATTTAACGGTGTGGATTTGATTTCTGGACGCCAGACGTGGAAAATTATCAAGAGGCGAATACCTACCGGGTAACCACTGCAACACGAAGCGCCCGAGGCGGATGCTTAGTGACAAGTCGTTACAAGCGCGGAACGAAAGAGTGTACTGCTACCTCAGCCCGACTGTAACCGAATCGACTTGCCGACCACTGCGATTTCTTGCGCTTCAGTCGACGTTTTCTCTTTCTTGGGCGAATGGAGTGTAAAGATTGGGCGGAGAACTGCGGGCACTTGTACTTTCGACTCGTGTAAAAACCTAGCATCGCGCCGACGCGGCTGAGGCAACGAGGCGCGGAGGGGCAGGGGCGGAGAGGCGGGGGGCCTCGGCGAAGGCGTTTGGTTGCTGCGGGCGAGGCAGATGGCAGCGCGTGATAGTGCCGGCTACCGATGGAGGAGGAGGCGGCGGCGGAGATGGAGGAAGGCATGGAGATGGTGTAGGAGGAAAATGGCCGAAGAAGGTCTGGAAGGCAGGCGTTGAGATACTGGTGAAGTTGTGGATGGAGATAGTGTTGGAGTAAAGAAGCAGACTTAATTTTAGGCAAAACATAGTGATAGTGCAAAAAATTGAGGAATGTTAACGTTTTGTCTGAGAACTTTACATTCAGTAAGACAAGTCATGCGCGTATTGGTAAAGATGTGGACGCACCTTGTGATAGGCTGGCGGGAATGAGTTGGATATTGTCATTTTGTGACTAAGTAAGGTTGCGACTTGAAGTATGGTTGTGTATTAAATCAAATAGTCTAAAGTGAATGAGGAATAAATTGTCCATTCTCGTAAGGTCTGGAAACAAGGTGATTGGGCTGTAATATTACACATTTGCGGAGCAGGAACCCTCCTTATTTGAACTGAAAATATTACCTTTTGACAGATTTTTACCACACATCCGATTTTAACAAGACTTTCACAAATGTTCTCTGGGATGTGTAATTGATTTCCTTATTTCAAATGGATTGGATTTTTTATGTAATGGAGAAACACCAAAGAATGAAAAAATCTACTTACTTGAAATATATGTATTAAGATTATGCAACGGTAGCTTTATTGATTGTTATTGTGGCAAAGAATTGAATATGTCTTTTTAGGTTATTTCATTTCACGCTTGCGTTGCATATGTGCACGCACTATAACAAAATTTCTCTTCAGGATTTTTACCTCCATCTGAATCCCCTAAGGTATGTATTGTAAAGGCAAAGAATAGCCGTAACATATTATTTCAGCTATGCGAAGAATAGCGTGACTTCCTAATCTCTGGACATTAGTTACTCGTTCGCAACGCTGCTCTTCCATTTCTTTCAACGGTGTCATTACGTACATTTCTCATACATCTCTCGTACATTTCTCATACATTTCTCGTACATCTCGCTCATTTCCTGGATTTCCGTTTATTCAGGAGGTTCATTCTCTTTCCCGATCCTTTCCAACTTCCCTCATGGCGATAACATTGCGCCTCGTACGCATAGTTAAGGAGTTTGTACATAATTATATATAAAGAGAAACACTGCCTTGAAAACACTAGGTGGTACGGATGAGACGGTCGAGATGATAAACGGGATACTCAGTGTGTTTTTGGCCGAGGATGGTATCTGGTTCACGGCGAGGGCGACACAGTGAGGGCGCTTTGCCTACGCATGGCGTAGAAAGGCGTAGAATACATCAGTGACCTAGAAAATTTTTGTACGTGTGGCGGTGTTCTTTCCGGAAATACCTCCTGTCGGTGAAGCAAACCAAAAGGGATAAGATTGAAAGTGAGAGATGAACCGCGTAAATCAGAAAAAGAACGTACGAATAATTTGTAGTGAGACAGATTTCTTCGTAACACACACTGCGAATGGGAGATGGTGATTGAGGAATATTCATTGGTTTATGGGAAGCAAACTGGCAGAAACATTGAGACGGAATGCGGCAGAGGGAGATACTGAATGTGTTTTTGGCGGAGATGAAATGTGTCAGAAATATGCAAATCTACTGCTAATGAATTGAAAAGACATGAAAAAACCCTTATGTGTAGCAAAATTATATTTTATCTGTACAGACCTCCAGTAGGAAGTAGATAATCGAGTGATACTAATTGTGTTGTGGAGGAGAGAAGAATACCAGAAACACTGAGGATGACACGTTGGTCAGAACACGATAATAGATATAGTTCATTGGATTGTGGAAGAGAAGACTGGCAGAAACACTGAGGATGACGCACAGACCAGAACAGTAGAAAATATGTATTTCCACGTGTGTCGTAGTTCTTCTTTCGCAGCCCATACTTCGAGTGGAGGGCACTGATTGTTTTCGGCGGAGAGGAAATCTACAGAAATGTCGGCGTCGACCACGTACGCATTTAGCTGACATGTAAAAACTCTTTATACATGTCTATTTTATCTACACAGTGCCTATTTTATCTACACTGTATAAACACACTTCCAATGGAAGATAGATAATCGAGGGGTACTAACTGGGTGCTGGAGGAAAGAAGAGTGGCAAAGAAACACTGAGGACGACGCGCAGACCAGACCAGTAAAAAATATATATTTCCACGTTGTCGCGTGCTCTTCCCTCTGAGCACATACTTCGAGGGGGAGATTCGTGATCGATGGGTAGCCTTTGGGGTGTGGGAAGCCGTTTGGCAGAAACAGACGGCGACCGCGCTAGAGGGGATTCTGAATGTGTCCTTTGGCGGAGAGGAAATCTGACGGAAATATTAACGTCCATCCGTTGTAAGTGTACCGAAATTCTATTTCTTCTATAAACACCTCCAATGGAAGGTATGTAATCAAGAGGTACTTATTGGATTCTGGAGGAGAGAAAATTGGCAGAAACACTGAGGACGACACATTTGCCAGAACAGAACAATAGATACGTTTCATTGAATTGTGAAAGAGAGAAGACTGACTGAAACACTGAGGTCGCACACCAGGACAGTAGAAAATATAAATTTCCACGTGTGTCATAGTTCTTCTCTCTGAGCACACTCTTCGAATGGGAGGTAGGTGATTGAGGGGTACTCTTTGGGATGTGGGAAGCCGTCTGGCAGAAACAGAGGGCGACCGCGGCGCGGCGCGGCGTTCGCGGCTTGCCGCTGGACGCGCGCCCGGCGGCGGCGGCGGCGGCGGCGCCCGCGGGCGCGGGCGGGCGGAAAGACGATTCCCCGCCGCCAAGCCAAATATTGCGCAATGAATGGCGTGTTTGTTTTTTGCCCGTCTCAGGGCCGCGAGTGGAGGCGGCGGCGGCGACGGCGGCGGCCGCCGCGAGGGAAGCGCTGGAAGCGAAGACGGCGGCCAGGTGGCGCCACTTGCGTCGCCAACGGGCATCCCGGGAAGCCGGGGTGGCCACACTTCTCTCTCTTTCTCTCCCTCTCTCTCTGTCTGTCTGTCTCTCTCTGTCTCTCTGTCTCTATCTCTCTGTCTCTCTCTCTGTCTCTGTCTCTCTCTCTCTGTCTCTCTCTCTCTCCTGGCCTTCCCTGTTAAATGGTTTTCAATGTAGCCACATGACAGACGTGTCACATATTTGATCACAACGGCGTACATTTTAAATACTTTTGATTTCACTATGTTTGTCGATATTGATTTATGTTAGTATGGAGTTTGGTCACACGCGCCACATATTTGAGTATATGTGTCATTTGGCTACATTGAAAACCATTGTAGACTATGTGAATTGCTGTGAACTATTCATCATTTTTTTAATGTCTGAATTTGTACTAGTGTTTGTACATTTAAAAATAATTCGATTTTCTTACAGAGAAACTTTATTTAATTACGGTACTTGGTCTGTTGGTTGCTTGCTTTCTTAATGTTTACTCATGTGTTTGTCTTGGTATTATTTTCCAGTGCAATTCAATATCAATGCGGTATGTAAAAGTGCAATTTTTGTCTCCTGCTATTTTTACAACAGGTATCAAATTAAACAATCAGATTTTGCACTGAAACAACTTACTAATGTCTTTAGAGAGAGAGAGAGTGCATCCGTCAATGCGTTAATAGTTGCCTGCTCGCCATCAGTTACCCACGCAGCGCAGTCTTGTGTGAGGGACATTGAGGCGTGATGGTTGCGAAACAATAGAAGTAATTGTTTGTGGCGCAATTCCATACACTTCGTATGAAGCTTTTTTATTTGGCCCAAGTCCAGCGTATGCAGAAAACGTGTTTTGCTACTACACGCTGTTATCAGAACGCTCTTATCTTCCCTTCACACTCTACAGCAAATCTGTCACTGCCCTTCTGTGACATTTTATCTGCACAGCTCCCGCGATGATTGTTTCCTTCTTCCCTTCCTTTTGAAATAAAATAATTCCGAAATGAATATTTATTAATGTGTAATTCTGTTTAATTCCTTCGTGATTGCAAGATGTTTGGACGTTCCACATGTTTTAAATCTTGTCTCTACGAAATGCATTGTCAACTCTGTTTGTTTTTTTGTGTTTTTTTCCCTCAGGGGCCAGCTTCAAGCTGTACCCCCTCGTCAAAAGCGTAGTATTTTGAAGAAAAGGAGCTAAAATGTGCCAGACATATTTCAATCAATTTCTTTTAAGATATCATTAATATTCACTTTTTATTTTTAATGATAAAAGTAAATACGTAGTAATCCTAAAGAGAACATTGCAATTACATATTATCCTTATATATTTCTAGAATTGTTCTGAAAATATGCTCCTTTCTGCTTGGAAAACCGAAACATTTAGAAAACATACCGTAAATAAACAAGACCATTTTTAGGTTAATCATATCTGGTAAATTATTTCGTTCACGGATATTGCATAGGAATGACACAACAGTAATCGTGCTTTGCTACCCTGGTGGTCTTCCAAAATACATCTCTGAGAAGAGAATTGTCGCGTTGTGCAGCCGTGTTTGAATGCGACCTTACTCTTCCCTTGCATAAGTCAGAGCAATAAGTCATGCCTCATGAAAGTCATAAGTCGGGCCAAGCATGCAAGCCCACTTCTCTTGCTCAACCTAACCATTAACCGCAACGTCAACCATCCGAGATTACGCATTATTTCCAGTGGTTTACTCTTTCACAAGCTGACGCGGAACATTTGAACATTTCGAAAGACGCCGTGTCACACAGAATAGTCATTCAATGAGAGGAGCGTTCATTTCCTCGAAATAGTTTGAGTGAAATGCTAATGTGGCGATGCGGCGATTCATCCTAAGAATTACTTTTTCTTATCAGATTGTGTAAATGAAGGTACTCGCGTTTTATAAGTCGGGAGATTCAACAATGCATAAGTATATTGATTTCCTGAATAGAAAGTAAAAAATTAAATAATGGCATTACATTTTGTGTACCTATTTTACTTTTTACTGGATTACTTGTAATGAAATACCACTATTTGTAAAGTTTAATTTTTTTATTCGTGACTTCGTTTCTGCTTAATTTATTTGCACCAGGAACCAACGTGAGTTGTGTCAAATTAACAAAGTGAGTATAACAAGGTAGATGAAGCGTAAAATTTTAAGATTATCGCAATATTTTGCGTATTCATATTTTGACGTTAATTCTTTATTCCTATTTGCTAACCAAGAATCCGTTTCTTAATATACTATCCATATTTAACATTCACTTAGAGATCCCAAAAAATAATAGTTTGAGTTGAAGGAATTATGATACTCTTTTGTTAAAATTCATTTGTTTGTACGACAATGATACGGATACATCAGAGAACAGCAGAAAGGGAATCAAAGAGGGCCTTGGAAGAGATACATAGAAGAAGAGAAGGCGTGTAGATGAATCAATCGTACGTAGATCCGATAAAATAGTTCCAAAACGAAACAAAAGTGGTTGTTTGAGAATGTTTTGCCTGTGTTAGACAAAGTTTCGGAACAAAACTGACATTCGACGTTCCCTAGATGGTGTTAACTTCACCTTTCGGACTCTTCAAGAATGTGGTCGGAAGCAAGGATTAGGATTCAAGAAACAAACTATAATGTAATTGAGGTATGACAAAAATTTGTAATAATTTTATTTCTGTCTTAAGATCAACATCAAGTAAGAGAAATTGGACAGTTACTAATATCAAAATATTTCGTAGTTGACGTTTGTGTAAAATGGCTATACTTTTGTAGTATGTCATAATATTTATCGGTTAATAAGAAAAATAGTGCTCCCCCCCCCCCGCGAACATCATCTGTTGTTCGAGTCCTTCTCGAATGCCTTCTGCAGGGCTAAGTAGAGCTATATAGCAATATAATATGAAAAAATCCCTAGTATAAATTATTCTTAATATTATACATTCACCAACGTACAAATTTTGAAAAAATTAAACATTTTCTTGAAACTTTCTTAAATATTTTCTCGCCATCAAATGGCGTAAAACGTGCCGTTTTGTATATATTTTTACGTGCCGTTTTATATTTCAAGAAAAAAGTACAAATGTGATGACGAAATTTTTGTCGACAAATGTCCTTTTGAGGAGACATGCATTTTGTAGGCAGTGCATTTTGGCGGCAGTACATTCTAACTTTTAAGAAGCATTCTTTTAAAGGCAAAAATATTGTATTGGCTTACCCTTCCACTACCACACTTATTACGACAAATGTACACTTGAGCAAGTTAATGAAGATGTGAAATGACTTACCTCTATTACTGGTCACTAGCGAGGTTAAAAAATTTGAGATATTATTTTTAAAAATAAATACGTTATGTCATTAAAAGACTTCTATCTATTTTTGCGATGTCACATATATTCGAAATGGTAGCAATTGAATTGATGAATCATTTCCAGTCATGTAGCAAAAAATCAAAACCTCCAAGCGAATTCAAATGAACATCTCCTTAGTAACGCATTTCTATGTTTATATTTCGCGCAAAGTTTAGGTGGGCCCGTGGTAGGGGCGGGCTCTATTTTCCATTTCAACCATCTTTATTAACATGCTAAATGCAATGCAATATTGCTTTTAGGAAAAGTCTTGGTCGACAGCATTGTACGAGGAACTTGCAAAGAAGTAAAGTTAGTCATGCTAGTAATTAAATTATAGTGAATAATTTTAATTAGAGTATTTCATTCATTAGTGTTTATCTAATGCATTTTCAACTATAGCTGCCTTGTTGCTGTTAGTCTACCAACGGAGACAAGGTCCTACACAAACCCAAGAGTTTTCGTCTTTTGACGGTGCCGTCCCTTTAGAAAGTATCGTTGCGCGTACTGTCATAAATTGCTGGGAAGTGTACCGCAATAACTAATTCATAGGGATTTAGGAAGAGGGTAAATTTCTGAGGCCGCGTAAGAGCATGTTTTGTGTAGCGCAGATGGAACTTTCTCTTTCTGAAACAGCGGTTGGGGATTAACCCTCTGAGGAGCAAACGGTCCTTGCTGCCATCCGAATTGCATCGTGGCTTTTTGGTCTCACGGATCTTCCTTTCACGATCCAGAGAGAGCGTCTATGTGGTTTAAGGCTTTGTGAATAAGAAACGATGCTCTGAACTGTTATGTGAAGCTTTTGGTACTTTTTCGTAGGGGAATGAAACATACTGTCTTAATAAGAGGAGAGGAGTAGTTTTATTATATATTGTTAATATCAACTTGATTTATCGTCTGTCAGATTTGTTAACTTGGAGCAGCTGTAATGGGTTGGGTACCCCTTCAAACATATTCCCGTATCTTTAAAAAAGTATTATTAGTTTAATATATATATATATATATATATATATATATATATATATATATATATATATAAATGTGTGTGTGTGTGTGCACGCGCGTGCGTGTTTGTGTTTGTGTGTGTGTGTGTGTGTGTGTGTGTGTGCACGCGCGTGCGTGTTTGTGTTTGTGTGTGTATGTGTGTGTGTGTTTGTGCTCGCGAGTGTGTGAGGTACCAGCAAATGTATTTCATTAACATCTTGGTTAAATATTTCGTCGAAAGGTTAAACAGGCTTCAGTCATGCATCTAGACGAGTGCGGTCAAAGTATCACGAAAACTGGTGAATTTGAATGTGTGCGTTAAGTAGTGTTTTGTGATGTTTCGTTGTATTTATGATTATCTGCTTTCGGGTGGTAGATTGCCGAGTAGCTCCCACGAAATTAAAATATATTTCCACACTTCTCCAATAATACGGTATGTTCTGCCTGTCACTCGTCGTCGATACGAGCGCATCTTTAACTCAGTAGTTGGTATTTTGACGCGGAACTCAAATCATGGCCCCGTTCCGTTAATAAGTGCCTATTGTGCGTGTTATTGGTGTAACCTCTTGGCGACCCCTGCGCCGCCCCTGGGGCAAGTGACTGGGCCGGGCGGCCGGGCGGCCGGCCTGGATGCGGTCCCGCGCCGCGGGGCGTCGGAGCTGCACGCGGCTGGGCAGGCGGGCGTCTCCGACGTCTGCCAGCGGCCACGAGCGCAGCTTGTAAACTTGTAAGGGGCCGCGTCGAATTCGCAGCCTTGGCCCTCGACTTTTGCGTGACGTCACACCGCCACTAAAACAAGGAGCGGGCAGTGGGCTGGCTGGCGAACTGGCGAGCGTGGAGAGCATATGGTTAGGTGGTGGTAGTTGTGAGGATATTTGACTGTCGGGCGTGTGAGGGAGGAAAAGATGATGTAGAGAAGCAGCAGAGCGGAGAAACGTAAAGGCTTTGGCACTGAGTTTAGAGAAGAAGGGGCGACTGGCGTTGAGTGGATTTGAGTTGATGAATGTGCTGGTGAAGAGAAAGGTTGCAGTGAGTAGGGACTCGGGTGGAAAAGAGAGAGTAGGAGGCGAAGAGGGAAGGAAAGAGGAAATGGGGAGAGAAACGGATAATGATAGAATTGAACAGGATATAGCAGGGGAAACTAGGGGATGGGTAACGAAGAGGTGACATAAGGAGGGGATCATTTACAGAGGAGGGACACACAAGGAAAGGACTGATGAGGAAGAAACAGGTAAAATCGGTCACGGTGCAGGAGATGAGACATGATAATAGAGTAAGGGACAGAAGGAGAAGAAACGTACGTCTAAATGCGGGCAGGGCAGGAGAGAAGACAAGATGATATAGAAGAGGATAGGTAGGCGTAGCGGCAAAGTTCGGGAGGGAGTGACGGCAGAAAAAGTGGCAAACCGATGAAAGAGTAGGCCGGCGGGCGCGGGATCTAGGCGGCGGGCGCCTGTGGGCGGACGAGCGAGGGAACGAGCAAGGGAATGGGCGAGAGGATTAGCGGGCGAACGGGCGGGCGAACGGGCGGTCGAACGGGCGGTCGAACGGGCGGGCGAACGGGCGGGCGAACGGGCGGGCGAACGGGCGGGCGAACGGGCGGGCGAACGGGCGGGCGAACGGGCGGGCGAACGGGCGGGCGAACGGGCGGGCGAACGGGCGGGCGAACGGGCGGGCGAACGGGCGGGCGAACGGGCGGGCGAACGGGCGGGCGAACGGGCGGGCGAACGGGCGGGCGAACGGGACAGCGCGCGGGCGGGCGGCTGGCGTATGAGCGAGCGAGCGGGCGGGGATGACTTGCGTGGCGCCAGAGCACGGACAATACCGGTCACAGTCGGCAATGCTCTGCAACGCGGCACCCAATCGCATTGAGCATCTCGTCGGCGCGCCGCGCTGCGCCGCGCCACGCCGCGACGCGGCGGCCGGGCGGTCGAGCCTTGTATGGCGCCAGACGGCCGGCGCGGGTGTGCGGGGGGAGGGGGATTGTGTTGTTGGGAGGAGCTGCGTGCGAGGCGGCTCCCGCGCTAGATAGCGTCATCGCCGCCGTTTAGTATTCCGCGTGGAGTTCGTTAGCTGCTTCTCAGGTGGTCGAGTTGCGTTAAAACTCGCGTGAGCTTTGAAAGGAGGGAAAGAGCGCCTCTCTTGCAGCGGAGGTGTCCGTATTTCAAGCATATTTGAACGTACGTTGCAAGATGGGAACGTACGATGCCGGAAGCGCGGTCGAATGATAATTTAAGAGCAGAGTTTTCAAGAGTAATAAATGCAATATACAATCAATTAGGGAGAGAACGTACATTTTATTTAATAATGTTGACTTTTTCTCTTTGAACAGGCAGCAATATCTAAGCATCATAACGATGTATCGAATGAAAATTTCTTGATATTTCTGTGCTCTTCCTGTACTAACTTAAATGCAATTAACGTGTATTTCTGTTTAACATGGAGTTGACCTTCCAGTTATTCTCAGTTACTTAGATTTCACATTTTTTTATTCCATTGTCATGCTTATCTGTTTGTTTTTGCTTTTCAGCAGTTTTTATACCTTATTTACGTAGGCACATTTTTGTCCTTCGTTGTCTGTAAATAACATAAATCATCTTCTGAAAGAAGAAGCTTTGTCTGATTTCTGACGTAACGCCAAAATTTGGAATTCCCTCATCTATCATTGAAGATCATACAATTGGTGGTGCGAAATTGCTACTCATGCGTTTCATATTCTTAAACCATGCCATTTCCACCCACAACTCGGTCAAAATATCTTTTTATCACCGGTCGTGATTCAAGATTATTACCTTAGTAAAATACACATTTATTTATTATTTGACATTTACTACTCAGTCGTGTCTGGCGTAAAACTAGCAATAGCTAATGTGGAGTTAAAAGTGCCCTTAGTAACGTGAAAATGATTGGTATTTGAAGAAGAAAAATTGACGCAAAAATCTACGCCAATATAGACAAGTCCGTTGCCAGGATCTGCGTAGTTCCATAATGGTTTTGAATTTTCACTACCTTGTTGTATCTTGTGAAATTACTTCCTGATAGTTTTTTAGATTAGAAAATTTAGACTGTAAAAAATCATTTAAATCGGATTTTGAGCACTAGAAACAAATGTTACTCACCACGTTCTCATTTCGTACTCCCTCAGCTCACAAAAGATAATTTGAATTTTTACACTCGAGTTTTATAAATTAACTTGGAGAATTTTTTTTAGTTTAGCTTAATTGGCGATAAATTGGAGGGAGCAATTGTACTGAGCGAATCTCTATTGTACCTGTGCAATGGTCAACGCAACGGTCATAGAATTTGATAGCTTCCAGCGTCAGCATTTATAGTCATGACAATGCCTACGATTCCCGATATTGCATAATGGCAAGGGCTACCTAGGCACTGCATCTAATGCCATCGTTGTCGGTGCATTGATGCTGATGCGCAAGACTGTGAATGGATGGGGGCTAATACGTGCGGTGTGTCAGTTCGCAGAGAAGCTGACATGTGAAAGGAAGTGAGGCAAAGGGATGCTCATTGAAATTTGCTATTTCAACAAGATAACTTTTTCTCGTTTTATCACCTTTACAACTAAATGTGTTTATGTAAAACATTTATCAGTTAAGATGGTTCTGAAAATCTTTACAATATGTCAATTTTTCCAAAAATCTGTATCTTTAAGGATCAATTCATTATTAATCGAGAATAATTTTTATCAGTACAGAAATTTTAGAACCTCGAATTTTTTTCTTCTGAATTACTTTTAGTTTGATTTCTTTGCCAACAAAAAAGTGTTTTTGTCTGCATATTATTCAACTATGTTCACACACAATCTCTAGAGAAAATTTCGCGCATATAATTCACATGATAAAAATATGTTTGCTTTCCCAAATGGAAATAATTTTTAATATGAATTTCTCTGTGAAAAAAAATCGTAATTTACTTCAAAACAACTTTCTTGTCCCCCGTTGCTCACTTGAACGCTGGGGTTTTACGCGATGGGTGATTGCTCAGAAACTGTGATGTTGGAAGTAAATTACGACAAAGTAAGGCACATCCCTTTTGCAGTGGTATGTCACACAATATCTCCCAAGCCCAAAATCAGTTCCGGAATCATCGCAAGTCAGAGATGACAAGATCTTGATAAACTCCGTCAAACATGTATTCTTACCTTCATGAACAACGTGAACATCCCATATTTGCGGAATATGATAAAATTATCCTTTTGCCACGTAAATCTGCTCGTTGTCCATGAGACGAGTATGAAATAGTACCGAAAAATTGACGACAATGTCACGCCAGTGCCTTGGTTTTGAGGCGTCTGCTTTGAGAACCCTGAGTGACCAGGTCGAACTCTCCATTGTCTCTGTTGCGGCGGTCATGTGCGTGATCGTAGAGGAGGAGGCACCTTGAGACACAAGGCGCGCTGGGTGGCGCCAGCGCCGAAACTGAGAGGCGGCTGCGGCGGCGGCGAGGCGATCAACCTCCTGCAGAGAGACCACTTCTTCATGCTTGCAGGACCGCGGCACGGCGGCGGTCAAAGAGAAGAATGATGAGGAGGCCGAGGAGGCAAATGAGGCCACGAAACAATAGGAAGCAAGAGAGTGAGAAGAGGAAGGGAAATAGATGGTGGGAAGGCAACGGAAGATCAAGGAGGTTTAGAAGAACGTAGATATATAAAAAGGAGAAAAAAAGGATAGAAGAAGGAAACACAAAAAACGTAGCCGCACCAAGAGAAAAACGAAGAGAGCAGGAGATTTTCACGAGCAAGTGCGACAGTGGCGATTCGATGGACTCCCGTAATGTGAAGGTGACACTGGCGGCGACTGCAGCTGAGGATAAAAAAGTGACGGCAGAGGGAAAAAAAAGAGTGATTTCGGTGAAACTGGCTGTGAAGCTGACGGGTGTCGTGGAGGGAGTGAAGTCACAAGAGGCCAAGGCGGCGGAACCATTGGAAACACGGATATGGCGAGGGTTGCAGAAACGGTGTTGGAGTGTTGCAGAATTGGGCGTGTCGGCGGAGTCATTGTAGACAGCGGGGACTTTGGAGGCAGTATACTATGTGTTCATTGTGTAACACAAAGTGTGTATGACCGAAAGCCGGCTTAACCGTAGTAGGAAGACCGGTACCCGGGCGCTAGCCCCTATGCCAGTCTGGACTTCTACTTAACAAATTCGCTTTTGAAAAACTGGTGTTGTACGAAACTCTTTATGTGAACCGAAAATTTAGAAAAGACAGTGATTATTGTTCGTATTGAGATGTAGCCCTTATGATACGTAAACGAGTTGTAAGAACTTAATGTAAGACTTAAAACTACTATTTACAAGTATTTACGAATGATAAAGTGATAGAGTTTCTACGGACTTTGGACGCAGTGGTAAAAGTGATCACGATGGTGATTACACAGCCGCGAGGACAGCAGGGACGGCGGGGATGCTGGGACAGCCGCCTCGGCCGGCAGGACGGCGGCAGGAACAGTCATCTCGACAATGACAACTGTGATTGCATGGCGGCGGATACGGCATGGGCGCCCGAGACGGGTGAGCGCTGGAGAGGCAGACGGCGAGCACGCAGTGGAAGCGGCGGCGGGGGCGGGGGCGGCGGCGGCGGCGAGCCGTGCCGCTGCGCGCTGACCTTGGCACAGGGAATGAAACGGTGGTGAGTCAGCAGAGAGCCCCGGCGCGGCGTGGTCGCGCTCCGCGTGTTTGAATCGGCCCCGCCGCCGCCGTCGATGTGCACGCTTATGGTTACACCGCGCCGTCACGTGTGCGTGTTCACGAATTCCGGAGGGGAGTACACGCAGCCACCACGGTCGCTTCGCGGCATACAGCGCCGCCTAGGTCACGTTCACTTTTCACTCGACTGCTGCGTTTTGTGAAGCCTCGGTGATGTACGTATCGTTGCTGGAGAAAAGATGTGTTGAAAGAGATTTTATGCGTTCTATAACGGTATTGAATGGGCTGCTAATTGCGTAAAACGATCCCAGACGTGTAACATCTACGAACTTTGCGTCCTACTACATACACTTTGCGTCCTTTGAGAGGAAATCTGTGTCTCCATCAATATTGGAGAACATATTAGAGAGGCGACTGTGGGCCACAAGAATAATTTTGCCCTGAATAATATTTTTTCAGATCATAACTAACGGATTTATTCTAATCTTTTATTTCATTTAAAAAGAGTCAGGTAATGGGAAATACATATGTAGACGTTTGATTGGCAATGTAATCCGTATCTATATTTGTATAGTCATGTACTTTGGTCATTTGAGTAAGGTATCCAAACATAACCATGAAGCTTCCAGTTTTGGTAAATGAAATAACATCGAGTTGAGCACAATTATAAATTTGATACAACAATAAATTTCTTTAATTTAAAGAAACCTCTACGTTTTCCATGTAATACACTGACACATGTTTTTATTAATTTTTTAAAGTACCTACTTCATGCATTGTTTTAATATTAAAGAACTCTTTTGTGTCTGCTTCAACACGTGCGTTTCTAACAGAGATCAGTCGTGATTCTCGTGTGTACATTCTTCCAGGTGTTGGCAGGACAAAGCCAGTTCCTTGAGATGACAGAAATGCCTGCACAAGTATACTTAACATATCTTTTAGGTTACGGGAGAGTGTCGGCTACTGCTTTTATTTCTTTTTCAGTTTTATTTTTACATTACAGGCAGTCATACTGAGCCTGTGATTTAAACTTTAGTGGAGGTCGTCTGGTCAGTGTACTTTAAAACATTGTTACAAGGAGGTAGTTTTTATTTGCATACATGTCGTGAACAAACCTTGTCTTGGACACAAACTCCACTGTGGACACCACTTCATAATATTATTTCTGTACAATGTGTCCTTTCTCTAGAAGCTATTATGAAAAATATGTAAACAAATGTAATATGGAAGCTAAATATTTAATGGGAAAGAAGAATAAAGTTGCGTATTTGACTGCAGGAATTCGGAAAAAACTGTTCACACATTTATATAAATTGTGTTGGTTTTCATGACTCCTTTGTGAACCACTTTTATCGTATGACAAAATGAGTGAAATTTAATGACAAATTAGCTGTAGAAGCTTCTTAAGCGAACAATTAAAATGTGTAAAAAGATTATTCGTTTAGTGAATACGGAGTACCCCGTATGGGCTATATAATTTTTTTTCATTTTCTTTCTTCTTTTTCCTTACATTCTTATTCTTATTGATTTTCATTATTTTTCCTCCCTTTCTTCTTCTCTGCTTTCTCTCCTTTTCACCTTTTCTTCAATTCCCCTTCTACTCCTTGTCTTCTTGTTCTCCTTCGCCTCCTCCTGCTCCTCTTCAAAGTTCCAACTAATATTCCTGTGGTATGACTATTGTTAGTCGCTACAAAACAAACACATGATTGTCAAACGGGTTGCCTAACAAAATAATTGCTAGACGACACCGATTCTCTTTGCTGAGCTAATTATTATTAACCGATGCACGTAGGTTTGTTGCAGTCTTCTCATGTTCGGAATGCGCTCGCACCTGATGTGGGACCCCAAGCAACAATTCTTAGACAGAGCGGTTCTAATTTCAAACTTAATTCCCCCTGGTCGCAAATCAGCAAGGACGGATGACAAAGATAGATGCGTGTGTAAATATTGCCAATTTTGTAATACTTAGTGTGTATTATTCTAAAATTAAAAAAAAAAATTGTCAATATTTTTGTAGCAAATAAAAAAAATGGTATTGATTCTTTTTAGCCATTTCCTACCACATTACGGAGAATATATAATACGCACGACGACAATCACTAAGAAGTCCAGACTTGTAGAACCGTGTAAGAGCGATCGTGTGAAATGGCGCTGTTTAGAGAGGCGTGATGACGGGTAACAGTGTGGTGGTACTGCGTAAGGCGTTATTGGGGGGGGGGCGATGTGAAATAGAATTATACGTGACAGGACGCGGTTTTACAGGTGGAGGAAAGAGGGATGAAATGGGGTAGGGTGGTCGTGACCTCATGTGGCGAGGAAGGGCGGGACAAGCGAGACGAAACGAGTCGGGCGGAAAAGGAGTGACGCAGGATGGGACGGAGGAGATGGGTGGGCATTGGCGCGATGGCGGAGGTAAAGTGGCAAGCGAGACGGGAGAGGGCGTGTTATGGCGAGGAGGATGGAGGCGAGCGAGTGGGGACGAGTCGGACGGAGGAGATGCGACGCCTAGCAGGACGGCAGGACGGAGGAGGTGGGTGAGCGTTGACGCGATGGTGGAGGTAAGGAGACAAGCGAGACGGAGCAGGGCGGATCATGACGTGTTGTGGCGAGGAACATCGAGGTGAGCGAGTCGGGGCAGACGGACGGAGGAGATGCGACGCCTAGGAGGACGGAGGAGGTGGGTGGGCATTGGCGCGATGGCGGCGGTAAAGACAAGCGAGACGGGGCAGGGCAGATCATGACGTGTTGTTACGAAGAAGATGGAGGCGAGAGTGTCGGGACGAGTCGACCGGAGGAGATACGACGCCTAGCAGGACGGCAGCATGAAGAAGGTGGATGGGGATTGGCGCGATGGCGGAGGTAAGGAGACGAGACGAGGCAGGGCGGATCATGATGCGTTGTGGCGAGGAAGATCGAGGCGAGCGAGTCGGGGCAGACGGAAAGAGGAGATGGGACGCCTAGCAAGACGGCAGCATGGAGAAGGCGGGTGGGCATTGGCGCGGTGGCGGAGGTAAGGAGACTAGACGAGGCAGGCCGGATCATGATGTGGCGAGGAAGATCGAGGCGAGCGAGTCGGGGCAGACGGACAGAGGAGATGCGACGCCCAGCAGGGCGGAGGAGGTGGGCGGGCATTGGCGCGATTGCGCAGCGGATAGCTCGTGGGAGTTGGCGTGGGCGGGAGAGCGCGCGGCGACGCGGTCGTCCTCGGCCGTGCTGAGCCGCTGCGCGGCGCGGCGCGGCGCGGGGCGACCGAACTTGTTCCAGGGCGCCCGCGGGAGTCCTCCAGCCGAGAGCGGTCGCCGGACGAGTGTGAGCTCTGCGCTGCGGCGGGCGCCGCGACGCCACTCGCGCGCAGACCTTTGTCTCGGCCTCGCCCACTCTCGGAGCGCGTCTTCGCTCTCGGCGATCCCTCACAAATAAAATCGGAGGGAACAAGTGCGATTCTTCGCTTTATACGGAGGAGTTTGGGGTCACTCGAAAAAGACGAATGAAGTCGCAACTGTAGGCTGTGTTCAAAGCGAACACAGTTTGAAAAGAAATGCATCGTCGTGTGGAAAAACCTATATACTTCGGCATTACATCCACAAAATTCAGACAAGAATTACGAAAACGAACATTCCGACATTTTTATTTGTGAGCCGGTCTATTAGAGATTGAGATGGTTTGTGTGCGACGTTCTTTAAACCCTTACCTCAAAGCTTGAGAAAATTTAAAAATGAATTATTTTTCTAGCCATTTATGTGTATATATATATATATATATATATATATATATATATATATATATATCACATGAATGTACACTACTGAAATTTTCGTACTGTTACATTATTAGTCTTTTCTGAAGAGTAGGTTTCGTAATTATTATTTTATTATTACTATATATGTGCAACGTTGTGTTGTGAATTGGTGGGAAAGTAATGTGTAAGATAGACATTACTGTTCAGAGTAGCGCAGTGCAATGAGGTGAAGTGAAGTGGAGTGGAGAGCTATGAAGATTTGCGCGGTAAAATTGTGCATTATTTTGTAGAGTATTGTATTATTGACCAATGTAAGTTTAATTAATGTTAAGTTATGATATTCTACCACAAGTTTCCACATGTAATTGCAGAATTATTAGCAATAAAATCTAAATCTAAATATAAAAAACGCGAAAATTAAACTGATTTGAGATCGGTATATGAGAGACCAGTCAGTTGTCTCTCGGTGTCAAATTGAGTTGAGGATGAAGAAAATCTTGTGAATCATTTTGGTCAGAGCTTATTTTTAAGGCAATCGGAAACGGAGGAGACAATCCCTCTTCAAGACCTCAGCTTCCACCGACGCATTCAGAATAATTTGTAGATGTATATTTCTAAGAGTCGAAGTGTGCATATAGCTTCTGACAAATGAAATAGTAATGTTGAAGAGTTAAAATGGTTAATACATCTACCCTCCCTCTAAGGAAATCCTTAACATTGTCTTGGCATCAGCGTCGCGAAGTCAAGCCTGTTGTAATGTGTCACTGACTAAAGAATCCTATCCTTACTATGAAGATTTATTTGGCGAAGGAGGAATATGATTTGTAATATTTTCAAATCAAAGACCATACTTATTTCCTTACATACAGTATAACCTAATTCTACGCTTTTGGTAATATTCGTCTTTAATTTTCATTAAAAAATCAATAACTAAAATTATCTTTTCCATTTTGATATTGTTATGAGGTCTATTTTGCCATTCATCTACCATGTTCCAAATGTTAATTTATATTTTTCATTGTTTCAGGTAAGAGACACCAGGAAGCTGGACATTTGACTGTGATATTAATCGTGCTCGTTATCTGGTAAGCGCCTTTTTTTAAAAAAAAGTCTCAATATTCTATTGACATTTCTCTCCTTGTGCGTATTTATGAACGTGACTTTTACTGTAGAATATACTGTAGGGACTTCAATTTCTCTCTCGAAAGACATAAAATGTTATTCACATCTCACTGCAGACGTGCTTACCCTCAGAAAATTATCAACACTTATCGTTCAGCAACTTCATGATGAGCAATTTCTGCAATAGTAGGAAATTATTTCATTTGTCATTAACTTAACCATTTTATTATACACGAGTATAAATGAATATTTGTTCTCGAAGATACATCTTTAAAATATATTAATAACTTCAAAGAAATTTGCTTATTTAAATCTTGGGTGAAAATGTGAAAACTTTTGACATGAGAATTACGTACTTAAATAGTACATTATACGTATATTGCTTGCTATTCCTTGTGGAGTCTCTGAAACCCTTTAGATACTTTCGGTTTCTTCGAAAATCTTGGAATTTTGAGAGGTATAACCAAGATACAAGGGCGTCTTAATCTGCTATGAAACATCGCAACAATCTAAGCAAAACTGTGCATTGTAAACAGACCGCATATCTCATGAGATTTGCCGTTCAGTTACATGCAAAATTATGGTCCTTCAGTTTCAAATCAGCCTTTTTAACATGCATAAAAACATTTCTATTGAAAGTGCTTAACTTCATTGAATTCTTCTCGATAATAAAATAATTTTAATTTTAATCATTATTGAAAAATGAATTGAATTTGAAGGTATTGACTTTAGCGGCGCATGAAGGGAGTCGAGCACATTGTTATTGAGCGCATTCGACGACATCCAATATTCGCAAAGTAGCGCGACCGGCGCGCGTGACGCGTTGTCGTGGCCGCTGCCGCCTCCGCCCCTACGTTTTAATAACGCGTCGGGCGGGCGCTGGAACGCGCTCGCGGTGTCCGCGCCCGGAGCCTCCCACAAAAGCGCTTCTGTGCCCCGCCCCCTCCCCGCCGCACCCCCGCCTTGTGCGTTGCTAGGTACTATCGCATCACGCCCAGCGACACCCGCGCTGTCTGCGGTGATTAATGGCACTTATCTCGCGCGCGGCAGGGCGCGGGGGCGGCGGCGGCGGTGACGGCGCCGAAGTGGTGGAGGCGGAGTCAGGAGAGGGATGCGGAAAGCGGGGGCGGGACGAGGGTAGTGGAGTGACGCGAGGCGGGATGGTACGAAACGTGGTGGGGGGAGCAGGGGCTGGGACGGATGGACGGGACGGGACGAAACTGTGGGGGATGGAGTTTGAAGTGGTGAAGGCTGAGTCTCGAGGGACATGGAGAGGGGTAGTGGGGTGGCGCGAGATGGGATGGTATGAGAGGGTACGGAGCGTAGTGGGATGGGGTAGATGGACGGGACGGGACGAAGCTGCGTGGCATGGAGTATGAAGTGGAGAAGGCGGAGTAAGGAGGGACGCGGAGAAGGGAAGCGTGGTGGGGGTAGTGGGATGACGCGAGACGGGATGGTACGAAATGGGGGGCGCAATGGGATTGGGTGGATGGACGAGCGGGACGAAGCTGCGTGGGATGGAGTATGAAGCGTTGGAGGCGAAGAGTGGGTCGGTTCAAGGGTCGTTCCCGGGAATCTCCGTCGTCGGGGCGACAGTCGGGAGAGCGTAATTGGATGGTACTTTTGCTTGCCATATGGCGAGTGCCGTGCTTTGCGTAGGATAGAAAGTGGTTGAGCTGCAACGATGAGAAAGATGATCCGATGAAGAGAGTGTAACTGAAGGTAGAAAATGCGAGGATTTCTAAATTGAAATGTTAAAAGCTCGTAAATTTATTACGAAGGTTATTCATTTTCGTTTGGATGGGAGAGTTCTTGAAACGTTTCTGGGTGGTTCATTTTAAGCGTTTCCCAGTATTATTTTCCAGTAACGCAATTACATCAAAATATATACTGCATTTCACACAATATAAAATCAACAATTAAACTGAATGTTCATTCTAGAATTTTCTTTAAGTACACTTTCCTAAAGCTTATCATTGTATGCAATATTTTGGTACAGTTTAATATTGATCAGAGTTTTCTTATTTATTAATTACAAAAAGTTATGAAGTATCACTACATTAATATAATTTTTATCGTAAAATGTATAAGGAAATGTTGTTCAACACTACATTCTAACGAAAGTGTTTTTTGAAGCTTAAAACGTTGGCTTACTCCAAGTAAAATCTTCATGCTCTTCTAGAGAAAACTCTACATCTCTTCTTGTTATAATTCATCGAATGTAATAAAGTAATTTCTTTCAGGGCTATTAACTTTTCTAACTCGTTAACATTTATCTCCATGAACGTTGTACGTGTGTTTACAAAATCAAAATTCTTCACCAAGGTCTTTATAAACTAAATATTTCAGAAATGATTGGATCATAATCTTCCGACACACTTTCTTGAAAGTATTTCGAACTATGGCGAAGTGCAGCATAATAAGCGATGTACCGTGCGCACGGCAACCACAGGCACACGCGGGCAGCGCGTAGACGAGCAAGGCCCCGAAGCGAAGCCCTCACGGATCGATAGAGCCGCAGACTTCGACGGCGCGCGCTCGGCCGCTCCGCTCCGCTCCACGACGCGGGGCGCGGAGGGGCGGGGCGGGGCGGGGCGGGGAGGCGCGGCGCGACGCGGCGCGCGGGCTCCAAACTTCCAATTCCCAGGGAAGAAATTCTTCTGCAACTTTCAGCCGATGCCCGAAAATAATGGAACAAAAGCGCTCGAACCTGTCCACCATTGGAGATATGTGGCGGAAGGGGCGGGGAGGGCGGGGAGGGCGGGGATGCCTTCTGCGCGGCGCTCTTTCTGCGGGAGATAAGCCCCTCCCTCTCTCCTTCCCTGCCGGCCCCGCAGAAAACGCTTTCCGTGCCCCAAGCACCACGCCGCGACTCAGCGCCGGCCGGCGAACCTGCAAGCTCTGAATCGGCGATTGGGGGAGAAAGATACGAGATTTAAAAGGGCTTCTAAGCACCAATCTTACGGAGAAGGAGGGGAAGTGCATACACGTCTGTAGAAATGAAATTTCGGGAAACTACAGAGTTCTGACTGGTATTAGAATTCAGGACGCATTGGGGCGTAAATGCGAAGAATACTGGTGTCTGGTAGGGCATTTTAACGTTATTTGGTGTGTATTCGCATTATGAATCTTTAAAACGTCTATTTCTCATGTAGCCTCAGAATCCCACCCATTTCTGCTATCACAATGTAATAAAGCCCTTGTACATTCATTAATGAGAAAATGGAAAGGGTATTATATTTAATGGAGTTGTTATTGCTTGTTGGAACTATGAAATATTAATCTTTCATTCTCTGAATTTTCTTCTGAGAAATATCCTAGTAGGATTTTTATACTCTAACAGCCATGGATTTGAGTGAGTTTCTGGAACTGCACCAGTTTCTCCGAATTCGATACATAATTGAGGAAGATTTATAGAGGGACTCGGTGTATCGTAAAGCCCTGCAGCTCTTTTCTAGCAAACAGTGCGATTTTCAGGCAACTGGCTGATCTCTGGTAGGATAGACAAACTAGACAACCAGTCACTGCGGAATAAATAGGAGATTTATTTCTGCGGACTTTTACAACTCCTCTGTGACTCCGTGCATTGCTCGTAGCCTGTAGTTCCAATTAGTGAATAAGATTTTAAGTATCTTAGGATGAATTAGACAATGCCAATCAGCTACATATTCTTTCTCTGCAACGAGGTTTTTATAAATTCAGATTTTTGATACGAAATGTTCATTGAGGGAGATGTAATTTCCATGTAAGAATTACTAGAGATTTACTTAGCTCAAATACGAATGCAGGGTTTTGTACTACGTAATCTGAATTGATAAATTATTTTGATATGTCATTAAAACACTATATTGTGATGCACTCAAGTCACACATTCGCTGAATTTCGCGTCTCCCTCGCATTATTCGTAAATCGAGGAAGTCTTAAAGAGGCACGTGCCGCTGTAGAGGTATTTCGCTTCCCATTGTCGCCCGACGTCCAGCGTGTGATTCCTGACGCCGTCTCCCGGCGGCGCCTCGGGCGCACGTGGCGGCAGCGCGGCGGCGCCCGCCGCTCGCGCGCTGTTCGTGTTAAATGGACGGGAACGGACGGACGGCGAGCGAGGAGGCGTCGCTGTGGAAGGGGGCTGAGGAAGGCGAGGAGGCCAAGGTGTGGCGTCGTTCTTTTTCACATCGGCCATGCACACTGGCCCGACACGGGACGATCAGTCCGCGTTGCGAAAGAAAAAAAAATTCTGTGCACAACCCGAATTGGTCGCAATATAGAAGTGTCGTGTCAGCTTGTCGCCTTGTGGTTACTTGAAATGCCTGGTTGGTTTTACATTTTTACGATAGCTTAAAAAAATAGCAGTGTTTTATTATATTTCAGCCTGGAAGTCTCTAATCTCAAAATGTGCTACTTTTTTTAGGTAAAGTTTGAAATAACGAATAGTTTACCGGTGGAAACTATTAAATACAAATGATAAACGTCATCTCTATCTTGACAGTTTTCATCTCTATCTTGACATTTGCATCGCATGAAATGATAATGTAAACACAATGATAAATTCTTTGAAGAAAAATTGCAGTGAAAATACGATAAAACTTATAAGTACAAGGAATATATTGTTCACTGAAGCAATTGAACATTTTTTCGCGAAAATAAAGGTTTTAGATTACAATAATGAATGGAAAAAATACCTACGAAAATCTAGTAATTTTTATTCTTGGATCTGCATTGCCTGGGAGCCTCCACATGGTGAATAATGTTGCAGAATTTTCGGCTAACTTATTGCGCCTTCTTTAGGAAGTCATGAAAGCTATAGTATGGTGGCGAACCACGATAAAATCTTTTTAAACTTAATTTTAGTTTCAGATTAATTCCAAATTATATGCAATTACTGTCTAACTTGACTTGAGTTTTAAAAATATGACAATTTTTATAGGTGTCTGTTGATTTTTTTCTACTTTTATACTAAATTGAATTTCCTCGAATTAAATTCTGGGACATTGTGCATCCCCGCGCCGTTGGGCAGACCGCTAGGGGTTTGCGCCTGCGCTTTCGGCCCACTGTGCGGCGTGGGAGTCGAAGGGGGTTGGCGACCGGGAACGACAGGCCGCATCGTAACACCTGCGACGCTGTCGTAACCCTGCCATCTCGCGCGGACGATCCGTAACCATGAAAACAGCCAACGGCATGCCGTAATGCGCTCCTTGAGGACGCTTTAATTTCATGAAATCGCGGCTTCGTAGCGACAGACGTAGTTGTCGGGAGGATGGTACGCGGACGTGAAAACAGTTTGGCAATTACTGTTCGTTTGAGGGGTACCTCGATTTGTACCTGTTCACACGTGCCGCATTAGATGGCCAGTTCTAAATTTTGATAAGGGCATTTCAGTGTCAGCTGGAAAGCAAATTACAAAGCCCGTACGTGGCAATAATTTTTGGATGGAGATGAGATTGGTTTGACTGCTTCACATTAAGATTATCTATAGTATTTATAGTCAAGTTTTATGAACGTGTAGTAAAATTGGGGATGATTTTTTATTGACATCAGATCACCTTCAGTACCAATTTGCAACAGTCCTTATCGTGTACGGTACATAATCAGTTTTGAAACTTCGTACATGCCGTTGCATGTCATTACCTACTATGTCCTAACATATAAGTTCATTTGTTTTAAAATATTACAAACGTTGTGTTCACGATCAGTTCTACATGTGAGAAAGCTGTATCGGAAAACTTGATTGGTGACTATTAAAACAACATTGATGCAGAAAATATCTGAAGTATTCTTCTGTTTTTCTGGTTGTCAGAAACATCAAGTAATCCAGAGTATATTATGTGAAAAATCAGATACAATATTATTTCGCATAGTTAACTTTTAATATTATTTTATTATTTTTAATTTGTTTAAAAGTAAATTGCAAAACAAAATAAAATATAATGGAAAAAACATACGGTATTTGTACATTAACAGCTACGAAGTTAACCAGACTCAATAAACCCAAGAGGCAAAGACAAATTGGTACATGAGGAAAATGTACCATGAATGATGAGAAGATGCAGCACACTTCCAGTCATCTCTACGAAATAAGAGAAACGGGAAAAATTGGAGCAAATGAAAGTGAAGGATTAAAGGGGAAGCAAAAAAAAGGGGAAGAGAAAAGACATGGAAAGAGGAGGGACAGTGGGAGGAGAAGGAGAGGAAAAATGAAGAAGGGTAAATGGGAAGAGGTAAAGAGGAAATAGAAAGAGGAGAAGGAGGAATAAAAGAGCAGGAGGGAAAATGGGAAGAGGAAAAACTAGAAGTGAAGAATATTTATTTTTTTATCTCCACTTTCATGATTTTTTCATTCCTCTTCTTGAGCCCTGAAAAGCGTATGAGTACTGTATCTCACTGTTCCTCTCTCAGTGTATCTGGTTCTAACTGGAAGGTTATTTCTGGGCGGAGCACAGCGTAGCGTGCTGCGAGGGCCCGAAGAGTACCTCATTCGGAAACGGAGGCTTCTCGTGTCCAGGCACCGTTCGACGCTCGATACTCCTCCCGCCGGCCCCCGAGCGAAGCAGGGGAATCAAGGAAAGACTCGGGAGAGCGAGAGAGACCGAGAGCTGTTATCTGATAAGTCGTTACGCGCACTGCGCGTTTGATTGCTTTATTAAATGGCATCTCTGCCTGAGATAGAAGGAATAGCAGTAGGAACAAAATTCGTAATTCCGTTAAGTTTGTGTGCTAATACATCTTGCGTACTTAAGATAGCGTGATAAGATGTGTAGATAAATTTCTCCCTCTAAAATGGAACAGGTTTTCTGCGTGGTGGATCAAATATAGAAACAGGAAGTGCTTCTTCATGATAATGTGATAACGAGCTATTTTCGCGAGATTCTTGCTGATAGTTTTTCGTGCATGCAAGGGAATTTTTTGACACAATGCTAAAAGTAGACGTCCTGGTAGGTGAGTGAAACACGATACTGAAATAACCGGTTTGACAGTTTTTGCATCCATGAGAAGTTTCTTACGTTCCCTGGAGTTAACTCCTGCGTCAAATATTCTGCAATTACATTCATCTCCCATCCCAGATCATCATTGCCAAAACGTCGAGGAATCTTCTCGTCGTTTCGCAAAAAATATTTTCATTCTTTCCGTTCATTTTCATCATTCTCATAACGCCAGCCAGAGATGAAGTCAGTTCTCTGTCAATCTTATTCACGCATCAAATTTCCTCTTGAATTCGTTATTCACCACACACCACCTAAGCAATCGTCGTCGCATCACATCATTCGTATAGTTTCGCAAAGAGTACACGTGTATGTTTGTCTTTTATATTAGCTATTCTCGTTATGTCTTTTAGCACCGCTGCCACCACGCATTTCGTGCCCCGTCAGAGAACACGTGCTGTTCACTGGACGTTTCACCGGTTGAGGTGGCTCAGGGCATCGTCATCGTCACTGCAGTGCCTCTGATTGGGTGGTCCGAGATTTCGAGCCCCGTCGGTGAGAGGATTTTCGATACTATAGCTAGAGAGCGAGGTCGAATTCAGCCGCTATCTGGAGGAGAATTCTAGTGGCCGGCTGCCCGGATCAGTTTTTCGGGTTTCTCCGATCAGTACCTGGCAAATGCCGGAGCAGCACCCTAACAAACAGGCAACGGACTGCGCGCGATCTTTCCTTCCTCTGTTGTTTCCTCACTGCCTTTCTTACGCTTACGTACACGAAACTACCAAACGTAGTGAGACCAAGCGGGAGCATATTTCGGATAGGGCGGAAACCCGCGCTCGTAGATACCTGGTTACGGAAAACCCGGCAATCCGATGTGTATGTCGACGCCGACGGTTGCCATCCAGCCGGTGATGATCACGGTCATATTCTCCGATAAAAACATTACAACTGCACTTTCGGGACTAATGTCCGTATCAGTTTTTGCGCCCGGAAACACTAATCAGTCAATCAAAAAACATTGAGCGTCCCGAGATACCGATTTTGGAATGCTCTGAGCGCGCCGTCGAAGGCAGAGGCGACCGGGCCCGGGCTGGCGAGCACATCTTGCGCCGGGAGGGCGTCGTTTGTTTTGGAGAGAGTGGTTGTTTTCGCCTTCCCCCACGAAGGGCGCTCTGCTCGTCGGGGCGTGTACCTGCGCCTCCAGATCCCCTCCATCTCCTCCACTACACGTCCCCGCGGTCGCACCTACCTTTTCACTCGACCGCCGCCATGCCGCACACTGGTCCGATATGTGCCAAAATGAATGCACTGAGAAAGGGGGCGTGGTTCCTCAAAATGCAGTACTTTTTTGGATGGAAAAGGTGACTTCAAAAATCTCCATGTGATAAATTTCTAAAGACTTCTCAACGTTGCAACCATTGACGCTAGTGGTCAATTTTTCTCCTCATTTTTCCATAAGTTTTTAATCCCATTCGACTCAGTATACCGCACAGGTAACTCTTTATTGGTCGTCAACATCTTTTGTTTCCCGAAATGTCCTTCCAGAATTGTTAGTAAGAATTTGCTTTCTCTGCTTCTCAGTCTTTTTCTTCGTCTGACTCATTCTGCTAGATAGAGTCTGAGGTTATCACGTTGGATTAATATCTTCATCTATTAAGGTATGTTTTTCAAATAATGAAATTTGATAAAACTGCAGTCACGTACAATGCATTGCAAATCAGCCACTATCATAGAATAATCAATTTATGGTTGTGTTTTATGCCATAAATGGAATGTAAGTTAATGGTATTTATTCGTTGTAATACATAAAGAATACTCTGCGAAAATAGATGACGTAAATCCAATACACTTCCCCTTAAGATTTGCGAGTGACTTTCAAGAATCTATGACGACGAAATAAATCGTTTTACGTGAACAGAATCAGTAAAAAGATGACTGAAAAGTGGGGCATTATCAACTTCTGCTGTCTTGGTTTTATTTATATTGCTTTGCGGTATTATTACGGTACATTTTTTATTGCTTTGAACGCTTTTTTTTGTTAATACCGAGACTCTGCGTTTTGATTTTCGAAGTAATTTTGGCCCACTGCGCACCGCGTGGAGTCTGGCCGCCGACTTGGTCTCGTGCGTTAAGGATCTTGTAACAATCGGCCAATAAATGTTTATTGGGTAATTTAAAGTTATAGACAGCGCCTTATGCGATGGGACCCGCGCGCCCCACGTTATCTGGATCTCACGGCCCACAGCCGCCGAACCTGTTTCCAGGCTCCTCAGCTGAATCAACACTCCCCGGCCTTCCACGCGTCGGACCCTAGAGCGTCAAAGACGCCATGTTTTTTTAATGACATTTTATCCGCATTTCTTTGGCGCTTGTGTTTTATTTACGTTTAATCGTTTTTCTTCCTTTTTGCGACCGCTGGAGAAACACTGTGCAGGAGGCCTCTCGAAATGTGCTTTGCTAATCCGGTCTGCCGCCGGGTCGATAATGTTTTCGTGTCAGCCCTGTATTGGATTCTCCCTCAAGTGCAGGAGGCGTTGTTGTTTCCGTTGTGTAATGCGTTTAAAGCGTGCTGAATGAGCTTACGAAAGAACCCGACTATTATTGACAATATGTCAGTATTGTTCCTGAACAAAAATGAATTTAAATAACCCGGAGTAATGAGTATTTTTAGGTTGTTATTCACCCTTTGTTCTGGCTTGGGTATACGTAATGAATTAAAATGTGCTGATGATAATGTTCGAAGAATATTAAGTGAATACAGTATTTCACAAATGAATTCCCAACAGTGTGTCATAATTGAAAATTTTGACATTAGAGGAAATTTCATGTTTTTTTGGTGCATGAAATGTCCGATTTTGTGAAAGACAAGTATGTAACATGTATTTTCCATTGATGGTAAAACTGTAACTCCCTGGAGTATAATAAAAATATTATAATTTCAATGCTTTAATCATTCTAACACATATGTTAGTTTTTCGTATCCCTAATAGAACTGTTACGAATAATAATTTAATCTTGCATTGTTGAAGTATTGCGAACAGGTGTTGCAACATGATCCGAAACGAGTGATCTCATTTTCGAGGCTTAAAATATCTTATTTTCCAAAAACCTTGAGTATAACACGTTTTCTCACACTTTCAGTTGAATATTTTGAATAAATATTTTTTTTGCGTTGCTGTAACTGTGCAAACGCATCCTAAGCGCCTTTTTGCACATCTTCTGACGGCACAAAACATCAAAACCTTGCACTGGGTTCGCAGGATGTTATTCAGCGGAAACAGCCACGTTTATGCGTCGTCAGCACTGCAGGAAAAAAGACCGTCAGATGCAGTGTTTGCCGGTCCAGCGGTTCGGGATAAACGCCGGAAGTCGGTATTGTGATCGTGTGCAAGTTGCATTGACCGCCCAGTGATACATTCGTTTCTGCTCTAGAGGATCCTCACTCAGCGAGGGTTAACGGTAGAAGTTCAGTATTTAGACTAGAAGTTCAAATGAACCCTAGAGAAGTATCGAATTCAGTCATCCGGATATCCTTCGCCGTGGAGTGTTTCGGTTTCTCTTGAGAAATATTCTAAATAAAGAAGTGTAACAGGTGAACTATTTGTACCATTTGGTTCACGTTTTGTAAATCTTCTTCTGATATAAGTCGAACTGCAAAAGATAGAACATGTAAAATGGATCATATTTGCTAGTGAATTACTAATTAATTTTCTAACAAAACTAAGTTTATTATTGTGATCATTATTATATTAACATTGTAAACAATTATGTATTTCCCTGATAGTCATTGATTGAAGCAAGTTTATCTGTTGAGTTGGATATTGAATACATATTTCTGTGCCTTACTATAGTGCCTTACCACGTCCACAACTTTACAAGGCAGGTCTGATACAAGTGATATATTCTGAATTTAATTATGTCAGAAAATATTTAGCTATTACAGTTATTACAGAAAACCTAAAATAATTACACGTGTTTGTAAATGAAGTTTCAGTATGAAGAGCATAATTCTGTATGCTCTAGTTTTAAAATCTTTCTGTACATCGAATATGAAGCGTCAGATTCTGTCCAGAGCAGCGACGTGACACTTGATTATCTCTCATTCTCTCTCTCATTCTCTCTACCATTCACTCTCTCATTCTCTCTACCATTCACTCTCTCATTCTCTCTCCTTTCTTTCAGCATATCTCCTCTTTGCTGCATTGTTATATCTTCAAGTGTTGGATCTTTGTTGTCTTGTCGCTGCAGGCTTGAAGTTCCTGGAAGCGTTCTAAGGTCGTTCTTGCTCGCTGATTATGCGCCTACCTTTTTCAGATTCTCGCAAGTTTAAAAGATATTCGAAATAACATAATTTATGTCGTTCTTGAATTGCTTGTGTTTCAGGCTGAAATGTTCTGCGAACGGTGACGAACACAATGGGGAAAGATAACAATCTGAAGCGAGACAACTGAATGCATTTCTCACTACTCCGACTTACGTCTGTGCGTACTTCGTCATGCTTGCTCCTTGTTCCTTCCTTCGTCTCATAACAAGCATTTCCTGTGAACTCTACGTTATGTTATCTTTGTACACACTCTTAGACCAGTGAAGTTTTTCTTCTTTAAAAATACATCATAAACTGTTTTTTTGTCTTAAGCACTTCTACTTTGTATCTTGAGTGGATGTTTTTGACCCGTGTACTTTCGATCTTACTGATAATAGATACATTTTAGGAAAAGTCTTCATTTCTATTCACTGTTTCACTTACTGTTTCACTTACAGTGTGTTAAATATATCACTTGGCTGAAGCCTGGAAGTCGGCACAGAATTTCTTGACTTGCTCAGTTTGATATTTTGCGACCTAGACTGTCTGTTAATTTTGAATTGTGATTGGCGGCAGAGCGGAGACAAGTGTCTGTTCAAAGTGAAGTAACCTGGCTTTGCGTGGTTTCGAAAAGAAAAGGAATTAATTCTAAAATTGTAAAATGGAGGTAATGTTATTCACAGCTCAGCCTCGCCCCGCCGCTCCTCCCCACCCTTCTCCCACCCCACTCCCTCTCTTCATCCTCCCCCACCCTGTTCCGATCTTCTTCGATCCGATCCTGCTTCGATCATCTCCTGCCAGAAACACTGCAACGCTATCCCTAAACACATAAAAGCAGTGCAGGATACATTATAACATTTTTTTGGGGGGGGGGAGGGATTGTGGGTAAGATTTTGAATCACGAGCCTATTTCTTTTCTCACTCGCTCGAAAGTATTCGATATAAATTTCTTTGAAATTGCCCCATGCGTTTTCGATCCATGCTGGAACAAACTCCCATACATCCTATTGTTACTTGTATATGCTCGTACACGAATATTTCTATGAACACTACTGTACAAGATACGAAGAGATGCGATTCATTTGAAGTGTTTTTTTCTTAAACAACTAATGAAAAAATAAAGCAATTGTGTTGTTCTTCAAACTACCGACAGTTTATAGGCAATTTATTGTATCGAAAAGTATCAATATTACTTTCGTGATCCAGCGACGTTAGCTCAATCGCACGCCGTAGTTGGACAGCGCACTCTGCTGGGTTGAGTGCAGTTTGCCCTGCCGTCCTCCGCGCCGCCCCCTCCCGCTGCCTGCGGCCAGCCCCGCCTCGTTAATTGGGTTACAAGGTTACGGGACTTGGGACCTTGTACGCCGCGGAAGAGCTACTCGGTACAAGCGCGCAGATAAGGAGTGTGCAATGCAGCAGACGCCGATAGGCGGCGCGAGATACCGGAGGAAGTCGCCGTGTCAGGTTCTCTAATTACGAGTTATTTACCGGGCGACTCCACGAGACGTCTGGAAAACATGCGTAGAAGGTGTGTATTTGTGCATTTGTCGTATCGCGACGATATAATCTCGCTGCAGTGCACCTAAACACGGTCTTGACGTCCATTTAGAGAGCGGAGACATGTATGTTTGAAGGATGTGACATTTACATTTATTAAAGTATATTATTTAGTCAGATCAGGTAACCGACATGGTAAAAGACTAAGCGATACTGATGAAACCCACTGGGAAAGAATGCCCTTTCCTACCATGTGTGAAGTGTGATTTAAGTATCTAATGAATTACTACTCTCTTGAGGCTCTAGGAACTCGCTAGTATTCTAGTGTGTGCACAGCTTTCAATTTTTTTCCAAGACCCGTCAAAATGCTTATTTTTCTGGTACAGTTCTATCTTTGATTCTATTTACTGGCTCTGTAAATCAACTAGCATAAACTAAATGGTGCTAGAATGGCCAAGCTCACTTTCGCGACCCCAAGAGGGGAGCGGAAATTTGGAATCTTGTACTTTTCATTTGGATCAATGATTTTACTTAATGTCGTGCAATTGTGTATAGAACGTGTATGCCGAGTATTTGTTCTGTCTATGTGAATGAGTGGCTGTGTTCACGCTTTCGTTTACAGTTGTGATTGATACGTTCATGTTTACATTAAAAGATCATGTTTACGTCAACTTGTCTACGTCAACGTTTTTTTTTGTGAATAGCTCGTAAGATTGCATAGTTAATTATTTCGTGTTTCCGGGCCAAACAACTAATATGGTCATTGGTCCCGTATCTGTAGTGCATGTCTTTATTAAGGGAGATGGCGTTGTTCTTCCTCCTGGATGGTGAAATCCGGCGCCGACCCATACGCTGCCTTGCGGGGTTTTCCTCGTCCAGGTATCTCCCACTAGCAGGTTACCGCCCCAGCCTCGACTAGCTCTAAGACGAAGGAAAGATCGCTCGAGTTCCATGGCCCGTTTGTTAGGATTCTTCTCTGGCATTCGCCTGGTGTTGATCGGAGAAACCACGGAAAACCTTGGAGCTAAATTCGACCTAGCTATCTAGCTAGTACCAAAAACTCTGCACTCGAACCCTAGGATCTCCCAGTGAGAGGCACTGCAGTGGCATCAGTTGAGCCACCTCAGGCAGTAGCTCTTAAAAGATAAACATCCACGTAGACGTGATCGGATAATGAAATATTCGTGAGAGTGGCCCCTGCGCATGTAGCGAAAAGGGGGGCGGGGTTGTCGACGCAAATATGTGGCAAGCCCTGGTCAGCAAATCGAAACCCTGGTGGACGCGTGAGAGTGTGACATTTGAGCCGCGGGCGCTCCGGCGTGGCGCCCTGGGTGGCGGAGCGGGCCGCTTTCGTAACCGCGCGACGCGACGCGACGCGACGCGAAGCGACGCTCGCTGCAGGCGCATTGGACAGAATTTGATCCTGTCGACGCGGCGTGGCGCTCGGATGGAAGTGGAGGATAGGTATTTTCTAAATTGGAGGAGAGAAGTGGGTTTGAAATTTGGTTAGAGAGGATGCATGGGTTTAGGATGGTATGGAGCGTCTGAGGTTTACGGCCGCTGAAGTTGCATTTCATGGAATTTGATCGAAGTGAAGGAAGAGGAGGTAAGGAATTGAATTGGAGAAAAGATGTGGATTGAAATGTGGTATGAGACTGAGCGTGGGTTTAGGATGCGGTTTAGGGAGCGACTGAGGTGTATGGTCGCTGGAGGAACATTGGACAGAATTTCATCTTTCCACAATGTGGCGCTGGTATGGAAGTGGAGGATAGATATTTGCCTAGTTGGCGAGAAGTTTGGTTTGATGTGTGGTTAAAGAGGATGCAAGGGTTTAGGATGGTACGGAGCGTCCGAGGTTGCATTTCACAGAATTTGATCGAAGAGAAGGAAAAGGAGGTAAGGTAGTGATTTGGAGAAAAGATCTGAATTGAAATTTGGTGCGAGCATGGGTCTAGTATGCGGTTTTGGGAGCGACCGAAGTGTACGGCCGCTGGAGGCAAATTGGACAGAATACGATCTTCGCGGCGTGGCGGTGATACGAAGTGGAGGAGAGGTGTTTAGCGGCTGAGGAAAAGAAGTGGGACAGTAACTTCGCGCAGGAAGATACTCGGATTAAGGATGCTATGGCGTTCCCGAGAGTTGGTTCGCAATACGTCTCTCTTCAGCTATTCTATCTATGAAATGCCCAACCCTGTCTTACATTATTTAGAAGTAGAATAGACTCTTATTAGTGTGCTCTTGTATTGTAAGAAATTTATCGACACTATTGCATTTACATTTACAAAAAATACATCTATTCACAAGGGAAATAATATTATAACAATAATAAAATTAATGATATTATGTAAATGGAAATAATATAAATGAAAAGGGCTCTGTTTATGCCTCATCTCATCTGCATAGAAATATCTCTGTTTATATCTCTTTGACTCATCTGCAGTAGAAATACTCTCGAAAGCCTTTATTAATAAAGTGATGCAATAACATAAATGACATGCTGGTTGCGAATCATTCTGAAGTTTCGAAAGACCTACGTTTTAATCATTATCTATTTTATTACATTTCTTACTGTTACTCAAGTTGTTTGTTGTAGGTATACACGGCGACCGTTACATTACGCATATAGGTTGGCATGCAAGGATAAAATGATAGCCTTTTGTTCGATCTAACGAATGAGGTCACAGTTTTAATCCGTGGGCACAAATTGGAGGGCATGAAGGTTAATGTTTGATGCGTTTCCTTGTATTGAGAATCCAAATAGTAATTGGTAGGAAGAAATCCTAAATTGATTGTAACATAGGACATAAAATATTCAACATGCTCTTTTAATGATGGTTTCTTGCGATTTTCTGACTACTGATTAGTCTTCAGAGAAGTTACGTATGTGAAGAATATATTTGACACGCGCTCTCACATACACACACTCTCTCACATATGTGTTTAAATATTTATATAGACGAATCCAAAATGTTACTAATAGAAATACAATAGTATTAATACCACCATTCGTTTGACATTTGCTACTAAACGACTATAAAAATCGTACTCATTTTGCTAGCTCTCCAGAGCTCTCTTGCTGTGTTTTCAGGAAGGGTCATCCCCATATTATTTTGGAACTCCCTCAGCTTTGAATATCCTTTGAATTCCGGCCCTTAGAGACAGAAAATTATTGCTTGGACCATTTCTGTACATGGCACCGAATGATGGATGGATCGGATTGGGAAAGATCTTCTGGAAGATGCAAACTCCAGAGGGAATTAGGAAACGATCTTTGTTCTCGTGCTTGCATTCGCCGGGGCAACCATCGCTGCGCCACCGGATTCCGCGACAGGGTAAGGACGGAAAACAATGGCGTATCAACATATCCTAGGCGGATTTTGAACCCGCGGCACGTAAATCCGAAGTGAATCAGTGAATCAGTTCACTTCCGATCCATCTCGACCACGGAGGACGTCAAGCGATCTTTGAAAAAAGCAACAAATTTGTCACTATCGGATGTGATGTATTGTATGTCCAAAATAGCACCTCTGTTCCAGAAGTCCTCAACACAAGCTCACTTGCTCTTCTGCGGTTGCTGGGGATGTTGCGATACTATTGATGTGATACTGCTGTCGATTCTGTTACATTCGAGGTGAGACATTGTGGAATCGATACTTAGGTTTAGAGTCGGGTATACAGATTACTTGATACGTTCTTTCCTTTCTCAGTACCTTAGCAACGCAGTTGAGACTTGAAGAGCCAATGAGCTCATCTCCCAAACGTCCGTCGTACTTCCTATCATTTTCCTGCGTCCTGCTCCGCACCTTAACATAGATTTCCACACGTTTACAAAATAAGCGAGTAGAAGTTATTGTAACAAATTTAAATTTGATATCTATCCTTTAAATTATCAGTAATTTGCAAATGAAAGTACAAACGTTTTTAAAGAGTATTTAAATGAAATCATCGGTCTTTATTTTTTTATATCAGAATAAGTACTGATAAACCTGTAGAAGCAGCGTATGTTAGCCTCGTGGTGTTATCCCGGGTTCGATTCCCGGTCGAAGAAAATTAGAGTTGTCGGTTTCCTTTAAAATCGACTCAGTTTCGATAGCTGAGTGACGAAGAAAAGTTGAGGTAGTCGGAGTTTACGGTGAAGGGCATACGTCAAGTTTGCCACATATCTCTTACCCCCCAAGCATTGGTATTAACTACTATGGTCCGATTAAAATAAGTTTGTGGTTGACAGTTGTGCTTCTGAAGCTGTTGGTTCACACAATCTATGATTTGGTTACTTTATAAGTATATATTTCAAGTGTTTATTTTCGTGTCCCGGGAACACGTGCTCAGTGGTACGCAACCTGTGAACGACGCTCATTTCCAATCGCAACTGTCAGTCACCAACTTCTTTTAATCGGACCGTATGCCCAGACATTGAGGACACCGGTAGCCAGCCGGCAAAGCCAGATAGTCGACCCTAAGGACCAAATACAAATTAGATACTGAAACATTTATATTGTTCTGAAGAGTGGCTATTCTGTCCTACGAAGGGATTGTACTTCATTCTATTGTGATTTACCGCCACGGCCGTACTATAGTACATACTGCGATTTTTCTAAGTTTGCCCCTCAAGGCCCGTCTTCACGATGGAATATGTCACGGTATTCGCATCTTTGTCCGTCGTGCCGCGAGATATCGCATGAAAGCGACCTTGTCAAGCAGTGCTTGCGATTAAGCGACTTCTAGCGGCAGGACGGAGAAAGACGCGTGTGATATTCCATCGTGGCCATATGAGCTTGAGAAGCAAAGTTAGAAAAATCGCACTATACTTCCCTTGCGCGGCAACCACCGGCGCTGCCGCTTGCTGACGCGTGACTACGGCGTGAGCGCCGGCGGCGGCGGCGGCGAAGCGCGCGCGGTGCACTGTGGGAGAAGAAAGTTAGCGAGACCGCCGCCGCACCAAGGTCGCTTACGCAACCCTGGGCCATTTCCTCGCGGCGAGGGAGGCGGCCGAGATTGCCGTGCGGCGCGGCGCGGCGCGGCGCGGCGGGGGAGGTCCCCTTGTGGAGGCGGCGGCGGCGGCGATGCACGCGGGAATGTCCGGACGGTGAGAGACGCCTCCGCCCGCGGACGCCGCGAAGCGCATGCGCAGTAGAGGTGTCACGCTTGTTTCCGTTAAGAAATCGAGTTGTAGCGAGTGAAATACACGCGACCGCTTGACGTGTTTATTCATTGTTTATTTATATTTAATCAGTTGGTTTGAAAGTATTGGAAAAAAAATTATAATTTAGACGAGGTTAAAAATCCATTTCTGTGGTACACTGACTTCCAACTACGCTGAAATTTACATTACGAAATAATTCAGTACTGTATGTAATCAATGAATGATTGCTTTTGCGGTGAACGTCTGAGACATAGATTTACCCATGGATGAAAAGATAATACACACTTTACAACATATTGCTAAAATTTAATAATGTTTGAAATGTATCGTTTAAAACAATTTAATTCTTGAGAGTTGGAAAAAATATTTTAAGACAGCGGTATTCTCTTGCGCTGAAAGGGAATGTACTCTGCGAGCCACTAAATCTTATATTTTATTATTATTTACTTTGTAGTTGTTGTAGATATGTCAAATAAATGTACACTTCCCGCGCCGCCCGTTTTGTATTCCTAATGCAACCCCAGTTTGGCGCTTCTGCACTCGATGTTTCAATACAGTGCTCTGCAAGACCATAAAATGTGCTTTCCAAAATGAACTCCATTCCCACGCATTCGGAACAATCGATTACTCCGTAATTAGTGAAGAAAAATTCTGTTCTATTCTGAGAATAATTTAGCTAGCGGTGCTTTGAGTGGAGATTCAATCTCCCCTGAGTAGCCATTAGGGTCGTCGTGAAGTGTATATTCGGGTATTGTAATGACTGCGTGTTTGAACACAGTCGTCAAAAGCTGTGCACGACATCCATGTTGTTTTATTTGGCACCATCACGTTTGTGTGCTACATCAGATACGTCCGGGAAACTCAAGATATCTTAAGTAAAATTTAATTTTTTTTCGATTCTTAAATAAATTAGAAATATCAATAGTTAATGGTGTTTTCTTTAAACTCGCGTAGGAATTGTTGTAAATTATTAACTGTCTGACAGCCTGTAAATGGGCGCGGTTAAACTAATTGAAAACGAGTAAATAATGTGACAAATGTACTAATCTAATATTAGCAAATTGGTGCCAGTCGTATCCATTCCATTGAGACACTGTAAATTGGCATGCAGATACTTCCTAATATGGAAATGGAATGATCGCCGCATGAGCCAAACGAGGGAGCGGCGTTGACCTCCTCCGCCAGCTGCTCACCGGCGGCGGCGCGGGGCTTCCGGGGGCGCGGGCGTGGGCGTGGGCGTGGGCGGTGGGGCGGTGGGCGATGCGCGCGGCTGCGCAGCGGGGCGACGCGTCGCGGCAGCGGCGGCCCGGGCGCACCGCAGTAAAATTAACGACGCGAATTATTCATGACCGCCGTTGCACTCCCCTGGCCACCCCCTAGAGCGGGGTCGCTGCCGGGTCAAAGGGGACCCCCGGGGTGGTGTGGGTGGAGCGGAGCGCTTTACCCGCGTTCGCGCGATGGGTGGGCCCCGCCCCGTCCTCGTCCCTGCCGCGCCGCGCCGCACCGCGCCGCGCTGCGCCGCCCACGCTAAAGTAATTATCCCGCCACTTTCGTCCTTCCTGCCACCTGCGTCTTCCCCCCGGTGCTCTTGCGCCGTCGTTGCCTCTCCTTCCTGGCCGCTCCCGTGGTCGACGCCGCGTTTTCCGTTCATGGGGGATTGCCGCTCGTTTTGTTGTCGGCGTGCCTTGCCACCTACGTAGCGTATCCTATCCTGTCTTCATCGCATTAGTGACCTCCGTTGGTCATCCCACCTCGTCGGTCTGCATACTCATTCTGTGTCCATCTTTCCTGTCGCTTCTTTAGCTCATTTCTCAAAGTTTGTGCAGCAGCCACAGCTCGTCTCACTTCTTTTCGTCTTCGTACTTAGTAGTCGCTGTGCATCTCCTGTATATTTAGATTTAGTATGTATTTATAATGGCATTGGAGGTTTAATCAGCTGTTACAGTGGCATCCAGTCGGGAGCGTGAATGTCACCATAATGAGGTCACTGTAGTGACGTTCAAATTCCCGATGGGATGACACCGTAACAGCTTACTTACGTCAAGTGCCATTACAAATAAATCAAAGTATAGTCTCTGTACATCAGCTCGCTTCTTTCTTAGCCTTCTCAGGATTTTGTGTCTCCCGTGCTGGCGTCATCACTTTAGATCCCAGAGCCCGTGGCTAATCTCTTTTCCAACGTGTCTTCATAATTCATACGGTTTTAAGACTGTTCTCGCCACCACAATATTTACCTGCTCTGTAAGTTCCGTCATCAGCGCAAATTTTCTAATACATTTCTACCACATATTTTCTCACCAAATCGAGCGCCAGCTCCTGTTTGCTCTCATTGCCGTTCCAAATACGTCACGCCCATTTCCTGCAGTCCCGCATTCCTGCGGCTGCCCATTCTATTTTGGCCACTAACATCTGCGTTGGACGTCCATCTCTCCCTCCTTACCCCTTTGTCACCCTTCTGCGAACTCACACACGTCGCCTACTCCTCCCACGTTGGTCCCTTCCCAACCTGTGGCACCGGTTCTTCACCGCACTCGCCCTGCGACGCAGCCGAAAAAACTTGAGCGTGGGATGGCTATTTGTTCACCTCTGAATGACGGGCGTTGCGAGTGAATGAGGTTTTAACAATGCTTGTGTTTTTTGTGACCCGCTGCCGTTTATACTAGCGTTAAATATAAATGGGGCATTTTTTTCTATTCAGGTCTTTTTCGACGTGAATTTGTAGGGTCATGGCTTTCAGGAAGAATTTTAAATCCGTGAATTTTTTCTGCTTTATTGTGGTGAATTATTCTTTATGTATGCGCTTCAACAATGCTTTTCTTTGTAGGTAGAGCACCCGCCAGTGTAGCATCGCGCCTTGAAACTATTTTTTACTTCTCGCATGGTTTTAATGTAATGGAGAAAAAGTAGTTGTGTATTTCATAAATGCTTCCTCTACAACCGTTCGTGAAATAATATTTTAAATATCTAGATTAATAAAAAATGTTTTTTAAAACTATATTTTAAAGGGAAAATTTGTCCATACATGGACTAATTTTATTATTTCTCATCTTCGTATAATGTAACAAAATAATCGGTATGTGATACTTACAAGATAAGGATTTTTAGAAAGATATGGGCGAGCATTTTCTTTAGTCAATTAACCAAAGAATTTTCGCGAAACATTGTTTTCTAAACGTCCTGTGTGAAATTGAGATATTTTGCTTTTTTATCGCGAATGTTGTTACTTACATCGTCTTCTTCATATTGACCGAAACCTAGATGATAATCAGATGAAAGGGGAGTGAAGTATGCTAATGAAAAACCGTTGAAACCAATAATAATAATTTTGAAGGCAGCGTTCATCATGTCTTCTAAAGAACAAAAGCACTGAGTAACAAATGATCGAGGTAAAACGAGATGGAAAGGCTGGTAAACTACGACGCGACGAACACGTACTCACGTTTTAACACTGTTCCATGCGCTGTTATGTTCCATCTCAAGCGTTGCCACGACGCTGTTGCCTCTCGTCTTTGCTTCAGAAACTTCAGGTCTGTGCTGGTAGTCGGCGTTATGTAATATTCTGTACGTTTCCGCAATGTTGCAACGCCGCGCGAAAAAGAAGTCGTTAGAGAGACAGGAGAAGGCACCTCCGCGCAGTCGTTTCCCGCGACATGATCGACAATGACGCAGGTGTTTCCAAAGGAAATAGACGTGTAAACGTGTGTCATTAAGAATCTGTGGAAATGTCTGAATTTAGTGTGTAAATCCCCTACGTATTCGATTCCACATTTGTTTTGTTCCTTTTCTTAAACGTATATTGTTTTTAGAAAACATATTATTAAAAGTAAAGAGATTCACTCCAATGACGTCTAGTGTTTAAAAAGAAGGTTCAACTTGCGGTACATAAGTGAATGGTGGATAAGTAATACGAGTTTATTTTTCTATAGTTCATTCATATTTTTCTTAAATCCCGTTAGAATAAGATAGTTCAACACTTCAACAATTTTCTCAAACGAATAAATGGAATGATGTAATGAAATTGTTAATTAAAACCCAACAAAGTATGTTATTTAAGTGTCTTTCATTACTATTAAAACGTGTCTTAAAACGTACTATTAAAACCAAATTGTTATACGATTTATTTTGTAACAAATAGACAAGTCCTAGCCTCAAAATAGATTAATTGTGCTTTGAATGAGTTTATAATTTTTTGTGTTAATAATTTCATGATTTATCACATCGTGTTGAATCTAAATAGATTGCATCAAATAAATAAAATGGTAATAAAATATTTTCAGTAATTGCTATGAAAAATTGTCGTGTCTAGTACACAATTTTTTTGAAAATGAATTAACTTGCAGTTAAATTTTCCATAATGGGTAGCAACTCCCCTTGGAGGGACAAGCACACGGTATTTTTGTTGTTCCACGCGTTCTGTGGGATCACGACCACCGTATTTTTGGCGTGCATAATTGCATTTGCGTGTGGAATTAAATTCAGCTCGTTCCGCATTTGTGAGCTGCGAAACGCTGGAGTCTCCAGCGGGAGTCGAAGCCAAAATCTGTGGTGTAGTTACAATTTTTGCCACTGAGTATTTTCTTTAGGACTGTTGCCAAATCCTGCTTGTGATTGAAGGGAAACATTGCAGCAATCGTTACATTAGGTAAAGTGTCAATAAACGGGATGTTTTATTAATGTCACCGCAATTGAATAAGATCCGTCCTTATTGTGTTATTTTAGCGTCACGTTGTGTAGTCAGTCGTATTGCGTCATCCATGCTTTTAATATTGATTACTCTCCTAAAAGTGTATTCGGAGTACATGTTCAAAAAAATCCTCCAGCCACTCCAGTGGCCACTTGGCGCTCCTGCCATGGTCAGAGCGTTCCGTTCTACTCGTACATAACACGTTCCATTCTACACAACCATATACATTCCTTTTTCGACGTACCAAATTTAACGGCGGTTCAGTCAAAAGTTGACATCCTGATAAGAGTTTGATATTTCTCAACCCAGTCTACAGTTGCCTGTTTCCCCCATGCCTCACTTCAGAGTTCGCTCACGGGTCCGTAATGCTTAATATCCGAGGTACTGTGTGGGGCTGACTCAATGCTTCCACCTTTGCATGGTAATAGAGCCGGGAGCTTCCCGTTAGCACAATTGACTTGGCCCTTGGCGCGCTTTCCTTCCTCCCCCGTGTCCTATCCTCACTCCTTACGTACACACTTACACTAACATGCACTACACTACCACACATGGCGGGAGACCGGTCGGGACCTTAGAGCATTCCCGTCTGGGGAGGTGCCCTGTTTGTGGGAGATACCTGGATGAGGAAAACCCCGCTACCGACGGTAGGTCGGTGCCGGATCTCGCCATCCATCGGGGGAAGACCATCGCCTCCTCACGAGGAAAAACCTTGCACTACACTTACGGGACTAACGACCTTAGCCGTTGACGCGCCCGGAAGCACTAACAATCAATCAGTAGTCTGACGAATTTTCATCGTAGAGAGAGAAGGTCCTCTAACGAAGTTGGAGAAATCATCGGTGGACGTCTGGCACTGAGAGCGAAGCAGCGTCCGAACACAGGTTCTCTGGTTCTCTTCCCTGGCGGTAGTCCGCGCACGCGGGTGGGCGGGCGGCGCGCCGCGGCGGCCGGGGCTCCCACGCTCGTCAGCCGCCCAGCGGGCGCGCGCAGACAGCCGAGCATCCGGCCGCGCGCTTTCGGAGCCACAATAAGGCGACGCGGGCGACGCCACTTCACGCTACACGACGCGGCGCGGGCGGCGGCGACTCGCAACTCCCACTCCGCCTTCCACTTCGCCTCGCATTTCGCAGCCCCACTGCGGTCTCTCGCCCTCTCGACCGCCCATCCTCTCGCCGTTCTGCCCTTTCTTCATCCCACCTTTCCCCCTTCCACCTCACCCTCTCGCCATCCCGCTCTTTCGCCGTACTAATTTCTCTACTTCCCGCCCTTTCGCCCCCCTCCATCCTCACGCCATTCTCCTGTCCTTCCAACCTTTAGCCACTCCGCAATCGTGTCCTTTCACCGTCTCACTTTCTCTCCTTCCCGACCTTTCTGCTACCCATCCTAGTACCAATCCTGCCCGTTCTTCATTCCACCTTTCACCCTTCCACCTTCACCCCTTTCCAGCCGTTCATTCTCCCACCGTTTCCTCCCGCCGCCTTTTCGCCACCCTACCCTCTCGCTCTCCCGCCCACCGGACTCACCTTCTTTCCCCCTAGGCCTTCTCGCTCCCCTCGTCCTCTTGCCAACCCGCTGCTCCGAAAAAAACTAGGCAAAGATTTGTGCCATGAAGAACATCTGCAGAGTTTAATTTATACAAGTTTTCAAATGCGTAAAAGTGAAACTGAAATTTCTAAAGCCAATATGCGCCAAATGTATTATGTGCTATTTATCGAAAAAAATGTTCTTTAATTAAATATTTTTAGGAATTAGTACAAGTAGCAAATACTTATTAAGTTGATGTTCGTCAGAATGCAGTATTGTTCGTCAGGCATGCAATATTGCCATTGCTGTTTGTCAGCGAACCGGGAAAATTATTTAATTAGTCTGATTTTCATAGATTTTTTTGTTTTTCTGTGACCAACAAATTTTCTGTATTTTCATACATTATTTATAAAAACATAGAGTCATATTTATTTGAATGTTCTGGCTGGTCAATTATTTTTATCGTGCATTATAATACATTCAAAATATTGAATACATTTATCAGTATATACAATGTCATTTTGCAGTATGCTGTGATGGTAAGTGCTTGTCAATGCGAATACACAAAATTAACTTTGCATATCATTTAAATACTATCAACTCCAGTCAAGCATTACCACCTTGATCTGTACGTGTATTCAATGTGATTTTCTTTGGAATATGTGAGTCTCCAACTATCTCATAAACAATGCAAAGAAAAAAGACATGCAATAAATTGAAGAGAAACAAATAATTCACCCATTTATGTCCCTTCCTTTTTCTTTATCGTATTGTTCATCTTGTTTCTTTGTCCTCTCCGTTTTCGTTCTTCCTTTAATATTCGCTTCGCTCCGCTTCGATACGCCTCACCAGCCTCGTAGTTCAGGCGTAAGGCGACCTCTTGCAATTCCCCGGAGCCATTGCATTAATACGAATCCCAGTGTGTTCGGTCCGCATTCAGAGCACCTATTCGTCCTTTTTATTCATGTATTGAAAACCGAATGGGAGGGGCGTGCAGCTTAAACGGTGCCCCGCGTTATGCCGTGTTCGCTACAGCCCGCGGCGTCGATTGGTGGTTGCGAGAGAGGAGATGGAGGGAGAGACCGATGCGTGGAGGTTGTCGTTGGAGGAGGAGTTGGGGGTGGAAGCGAAGTAAGGTCTGGGACCGGGTGAAATAACTTCAAGACGCGTTGGAAGACTTGTAACATTTCGAGGACCGATACTTTTATTTTCAATATTATTAGAATCAGAATCGATATCAATGGCTCAATTGGAATCAACGGGTCACGGTACAGTAAGTATAATACAAGAATAATTGAATCAAGGGACCCACTGTTGATTTTGAAATGCGGTTCATATGTATCAAAATAATGTGAAAATACTCAGTATTTGAAAAATTAATATTAAAACATTTTCACACACTGCGAACTAAAATAATATTTTTTAAACATGTTTTGGGTCCGGATCTAGTTGTGGCCCTAAGCGTGCCTGCGTGTACATTAATGCAGCTCTAACGCAGGGCTGACCTGCAGTTTGAGTTCGAAAACTTACATATCTTTTGTTTCCTTCAAGCGATACTTTTTTTTCTTTTCCGGTTCTTTACACGGTAGGTCTGTAAATGTGCCATAATGATCAAGAGTTTTTTGTGGTACTTTCAGAACTTTCTACTGCTGCCTTATCCTACAAGACCCTCTCATATCTACATATGTATGCTAAATCTGTATCAAAACTGACTGATACCTGAAGTGTAGGCACTTAACATTCATTCATATCAAATATAATATCTATAGAACAAACTTTTGTTTTGTAATAGGCCTTGATTCGAAGTATTACAACCAAACAACGGTCAGTTAGGCGGACAAATTAACTTTTGCTTAAGCACACCATGCAAGAGAAGTATTGTATTCCGCTCGCAAAATAGTTTTTAATGCAAATACAGGACATGAAGAAAAACAGGAAGGGAAGTTTTCGAAAAGAATGAAACGGCTTTGATTATCATGGTCTTCGAGGAGACTAGTAATAAGAAGGGAAGTAGGTAGTTAAGGTGGATAACAAACAACCTTTGAACAATTTACTTTGATCGATATTGAATACCTGCTCAGGCTTCAAGGTCATTTCATGTAAATCTTGTTTGACAACCCAACAACTGATGTAGGTGAGCTATCATTATTTGCTTGATTCAATTTACTATGCAACAGAATTCTCTCGAAGCTCAAATATTGAATTAATGATTAGAGACTCTGTTCACAGGGCATCGAAGAATCTTCAAGACGATTGTTTCGATCAGTGTGAATATCTTATTATCTTGGTAGTAAATTTCAAGTTAGAGTAATTTTTTTTGAATTGTAGTTTCTGATAAACTGCTCATAATTAATGGTTTAGCCCAAGAATTTATTATGCCATCGTAAGACCTTCTGAAATTAATTATGGGCTAATGTGTTCACGAGCTATCGGTATGTAGTTAAGACAGTTAATTGAGCTTCTGAAAAGATAAATTTCGTACGTACACGCTACTTCATCGTTTGTATGTTCTCCTAAGAATTATAGCAGAAGTATCAGCACTTTGGAAGCATCAATATAAACAAATGACATGGAACCATGAAACACATGGATTATGAATTCAGGAGCATTCCTGTTCTTTTACCCTAACTAAAAATGGGTTCCCGCAAGTCCATTTTTTAATTTTTGAAATATGACTTCAACGCAGAAATTCCACGTTGTTTCAATTTCAAGAAATTTCCAACCCGAGATTAAAATGCGCAGATAAAAAAGGGCCGAGGAAGAGCATCGGTTCTCCGCCGAGGCGCCCCCATTTTGTTTTACTGCCGGGCAGCCCGCCCAAAAAGAAACGCATCGCAAAGAAACAAAAGAGCCCCGTTCGGCCGCGATGGTCGACTTTTTACGCGCGCGTCCGTAATGAAAACGTAGCGCGGCGCGACGCTGGCGCGGCCGGCGGCTAATCGATAAATCTCGTCTTCACTTCACGCATGGTTGGGTCGCCCTCAACACGCCCCTCCTGTTCGGTTCCCGTCCCGTCCCACTTCGCCCCGCCTCGCCCCACCCTCCTGCGCCGCCCGGGTGAAATGGACGCTAGCTGAGGTGAGCGTCGCCGTAAAGGCTACACGCACGCGGCTAACCCATACTCCCTTGGATCCGCCCCTTCGATAAATAGAGTGTTAAACTCGCGTCGGAGGAATATTTCCACCTCTTAGGGGGGATACGTGCATGACTGCCTGAGGGTTTTCGCTCTAACGTTGGTACGTTTGCTCGAAATTCGTGCCTGATTACTGTTTGTAACTTTTAGTACCGAATTTCAGTTTATTCTACGTTCGATATTATAAAAAATTGATAGTGACTGCGATGAGCCTGAGGTATCGAGAGGGTATGGAAGGCGTGAAGCTCGCAGTGTCTTGTATGCTTTTCATTATTATTTAAAGCAAAGCGTACGCAAAGCTAACGGTATGGTTGCGTTAGTACTCGAAACTCCCGCAATATTTGGTCATTTTCATGTATCGACTACGACTTTTCCTGTAATTGTGAGTGATGAGAAGTATTAGTGTCACACACACACACACACACACACACAAAGAAAATGTTTCTTACTAGAGATTATTGAACATCCGGATTTAAAATTCCCATCCTTGTCTTTTTAAAATATTCCACATTTATTACGAAATATTTTATTGGTACTTATAGAAGTCTCCATAATAAAAGTTTAAGATCTAATTGCATTGAATAGTGTTCAGATAGTGATTCGAGCGTTGAATCAATTAGAAGCTTATATAGATGTTGCGAAATTAGATCCAATGTATCTTCAAGACTGGTTTGTTCGTCATTGAGTATGTTTCACTCTGCACAACATAAAGATTTACTTCTTGAGCCAGACGCTTTGTCTTATCAATGACAGTTCATCGAATGCGTTTTCCGAGTCTATATTTAAGTTTGTTATTGACTGAACCTACAGCAAATTTGCAAATATTACGATTTAATGAATTAAAAAAATCAACTAATCATCCGAAATCTTCACAAATTTCTGCAGTTCAACATTTTTCTCGAGAGAAAGAATTCAAAAAAGAATCTTCACTGCTTCATTAGCGCAAGAGAGCAACAAAACGAATTCGTTAGTTTTTTTTTATGGCTGTTAATTGGTTGTATTGCCTCCCTTGCGGCGAATTCTAGGAAACCCACAGAGCACGGGCAGAATACAAAAGAGCAGGTCAGCGTTCTTTCTAAAATAAAACCCGTGACCAACGAAGTTGATGTGTCGGTAAAAAGGGGAGTAAAACTTTTGTGGTCGCCTCCCAGATCGATCCGCATGTAAATTTCTTACGGAGTCTGAACGAAAATAGATCTCCCCGCGCGCGTGTGTCGGCACTTTTCTTCGGGCGCCGAGCACTTCTCCGACCGGTCCCGGGAGCTTTGTGAAGAAGCGGGCAGCTTGGGGAGGCGGGTTTTGCAGTTTAAAAAGTTGGTAGGTGGCGGGCGAACCGGCGGGCGGGCCGGTGGGCGAGCGGGCTGGCGGACGGGCGGGTGGGCGAACCGGCGTGTGGGCGGGTGAGTGGGCGGACGGGCGGGCGGGTGGGCGAGCGGGCGATTTGGCGGGCGGGCGGCCGAGTGGGCGGGCGAGAAGGCGGGCGGGTGGGCGAGAAGGCGGGCGGGCGAGAAGGCGGGCGGGCGAGAAGGCGGGCGGGCGAGAGGGCGGGCGGGCGAGAAGGCGGGCGGGCGAGTGGGCGGGCGGGCGAGTGGGCGGGCGGGCGAGTGGGCGGGCGGGCGAGTGGGCGGGCGGGTGAGCAGGCAGGTGGGTGGCTGCAGATGCGGGGTAAAGTGCGGGGTTGTGGATGAGTGGGGAAGCTGGGTGCAGGAGCGGGGTGGGGGTCGGGCGGGAGAGAGAAGGGTGTGGGGACCAGGATGCATGTGTGCAGAAACGCGAACTCGCGAATAACTACGTGGAGAAGAAAGGGTAAACCGACCCTGTGTGAGGGAATACGTGCGCGTTGGTTGGTCCTGGTTGTATGAGGGTGCCCGCTCGCTCAGAATGACGTCGACGCTGCCGCGTTCCTGTGGCTATCCGTGCTGCGTCCGGGGCCCGCACCGCCGACTAAGCCCCGGCGTAAACTTCTGCCCGCACTCCATTCCTTCTCCTGCCCTCACTAGAATGTGCTTCCTAGCTCATTGTCATTCTAACACATATCACTAAACTTTCTCATACATTCTTCCAAAATCTACCCTCAGTTACCGGTGTATCTCATCTCGATTTACTTTAAGTGCATCCCGTAGAACCTCGTCTACGTAACCGACTCCCCTTTCACATCTTCCTCCGTAATCTGGCTGATATTAGGTTATGAAATAAATACTCCTCCCATTAGCAGTCAACAATATGTATTCCTCCACTTAAAAATTCGCACTGATTCATTCTAATGTATAAATGGAGGTCGCCGTAGCTGCCCCCTTCGCATATATTTCGAATGAAAATAATCGCTCCTAACAACCGAAGAGCCGTGTGGCTGAGCGTTGTATAATCACCTCATTCAGCAATAACATAAGATACAAAAATAGCTCATTGTGTCGTTGCGACTTTGGGGATAGTGTCATGAGTATTTAATGTGCCGTGATAATATCCTGAAACTCTGAGAATATTTGGATACGAAATTCTTACTTGTCTCTTATTGAACTGTAATTTCATTGTTTTGCAAGCATTATTCACGTAATAGTTCCTGGAGCTCGTATTACTGTTAACTTTTAATTAAAACGTTCGTACCTCTTGGAAATTATTTAACTTTGTGCACATATAAAATATTTGATGTTTAATTTGCTCAGTTGCAAACAATAATTATTAACTTTTATTATTAGCTCTGAACTTTTTTAGGAATGTGTAGTGACAACCGTTATAAATGGTATGCGTTTTTTTGTGGTATACTTTTTCGACAATTTGACGTGAATTCGCATCGATTTCGCTGCTGCCGAGCAAATTTCATAACGTCGAGTTTCGCGTGCGAGGTAGAAATCACTCCCAGTAACTACATTAAACTTGTTTCGAACAGTAATAATGATTAAAACAATAATTAGCGAATCTATATCTGGTAATAACATAATTCGCGTCATTTTGACGTTTTGTCACGGTCTGCGTGGTGGCGGCATTTCCAACGGAGCGTATTGCGTACTCCAGAGACATGCTCATCAGCGCATCGCTGTGGCCAGCTGTCCCAAGAGGCTTCAAACCGGAAAGTGTTTGTAACATTCGAGTTTCGAATGCAAAAGGAACAAAGGGATTCGAGACAAATTTTCTCCTGTGTTATTTCCGGTTTATTTACCGGATGCTGTAGAGTCAATTGATCAAATTACTTAGTCCTGGAAGTTCTAAGATCGAGTGTCGACTGTGATGGATTTTCGAGTCCAGCCAAGTCGCTGGATGACAGACAGGCGTTTTGGGAAAGAAAAAGAAAAAAATCTTTCTCGATACCAGAAATTCCCCAAGATGTGTTTTCCGCAAAATCTCATCATCCAGTTTCTGCAATATGACACAAATCTTTCTACCCTACTTATAAACTCTATAGTAGCTTACATGAAAGGAAAAATGATTAACTTTTTTATTTCCAGAAGAGCAAATGTAAAGTACTTATGTCTGATAATGTGTCTGTTAAACTTCCCTTTTGAAAAGTTGCGAAGATCCGAAGAACATTACTTACAGATTTGCAAAATATAATTTCCGTTGAGTATAATGAGTATACTACTTTAGTAATGTCGTTTACGATTCTCTTGTAATGATAATCTATTCTTTGAAACTTTTCTGAATTTGAGAATGCAATTTTAATTTTTTGACAAAAATATACAAATTCCCGAATTCCATTTGTTCAAAACTTCAAATTAAATTCAGTTTTTCATTATTTCAAATTCTACGATTCCGCAACAATTTCTCCGTATATACGTGTTTAACTTGCAAACACTTTTATCCTAAAATGCAATTCAAGCTTTATTTCACAGACATGAAAAGAAAAGTTTACATTTATGTTTGAATCAATTTTTTGGTGCTTTGCACTTAAAATATCCGCGGAGCCAACTCCCTTCGGAGAGGGATTGCGACATCGCTAATAACAAAACATCGATGTTTCCAGTCATCGATGTTGAAAATTAAAGCATCGATGTTAATAAAACGTCGCTCCCAGTACATCGATGTTTTTTAAACTACATTAGTGTAAACGCGGGGAGGATAATTTGACAGTGGTCGCGTTTGTTTATATTTAAAAAACACAGTCAAAAAATGATCAGGTGATTTAAGAACAATTGGCATGGGGTTCATTATCTGATTGAATAATATTAACAAATTATATAGACTTATTTATCGACGAAAACTCAATTTTAATTTTTTTCACATTTAGCCACTTCAGTCTGAAGAATGTTTAATTTATGGATATCTGAAAATTATTACAGGTTTTCATTATGTTGGAACGTTTTTCGTGCAAAAACAGAATATCAGCCACGTAAATCATCGATCACTGTACATCGATGTTAAAAGGTGTCGACTTCAGAAAATCGATGTTAAATCCATCAATCATTTAATAAAAGATTGATGTTTTGAAAACATTGACATCGTCGCATCCAAGTTTGCCTGATGTGTTGCGTGCTCTTTCCCCACCACTACTACAGAACTTCCCCAAATAATCACTCCAATGAAACAAAATTTCCCAACATTAAAACGAAATATGTTCTCCAAATCATTCTCCAAATTCTCCGTTTCTCCAAACTTACCTTTCTCTTACTTCTCCATATTCTCCAAACAACATGAGTCGTCCCTGACGTTTCCATTGGCTGTCCCCTTAAATTCAAATAATTAAAATCAACCAATTATCGTCCTTTGATGTGCTCGAAACGCTATATCTTTCTTTTTATTTCTGTATGCATGTCGTTTATTTTTCTCTTATTGATACATGAGTGAGAGAATAAAGTTTATTTCTTCCTTTTTATTCATAATAGTTCAGAGAATAATATTTTTATCTCCACTCTGGATGAAAATAATTTCCCCAAACATTTATTTCCCCGTCCATTTGTTCCCCATTCTTTCCCCACAACGAAAAAAAATCCCCATTTTGGCGACGAAATCCCCCAATCTGACACCCCTCCTTCGGAGAGAGAGACTGGATGAGCGGAGGGCAGGCGCGTCCACGTGCGGCGGGCGGCGGGCGGGGATCCCCGGGGAGAGGGCGGCGCCTGTTGCGAGCCGGAGAGCATCGAACGTGACGGCTGCGCCCTGCAATTTACGGCGCGAGGCGCTGACACCGCTCTGAAGGACTCCTCGTAATTAGGGCCTCTGGACCGCCCGCTGGCCCCGTGCCCGCCCCCTCGCCCCACCCCCCTTTCACCCTCCCCTCCTCCCCGACCAGCGTCCCCCGGCTCTTCCTAGTCGCGGTGCCGCTTCTTTTCGTGGTTCCTGAGCGCATTCCTCTCGGTTTCTGATCAACACACCAGTCATAACGTTCCATGACATGCCAACTCATACTTTTTGTATTCCTCTTTTACATAGTTTTCTCTTCTAGCGTTGGGTCTTAGTTCACTATTTTTTCTAAATTTTGTTGCGTCTTTGCGCAACGCGTCTCGAAAGCCCTTGGTTGGGCGTTGAGCGCGGAGTAATCCTCCACTAATTTATCAACGCTCTCTTTACTCCACATGGCGCTACATTAAACTGTCGTGTCTCGTCATTGTCAAGAGGACCGCTAGGTAGCATCTCCGCGTACGCGCCTCACCCCGCACGCCCCTGCGTCACTTCAAGCTTGTTTTCCCCTCATCTGTTTTCGCGACATTCGTCGTTTCTGCGGACTCCTGTTACATTTTATTCTCTGTTTTACTACTTCTTCATGCCTCTCACATTTGTTTCTCTTCTTTTCGTCGTTTCTGAGCGCATTCCTCTCGGTTTTTCATCAGCTCAGCGTGCCACATTCCATTTAAGTTCCATGCCACTTTCCGGTTCTAACTCATACCTCTGTGTTCTTCTCTTCCTTAGTTTCCTGTTCTTGCGTTATGTCATAGTTTACCTCCTGCTTGTTTTCACGACATTCATTTCAGCATAATCCTGTTACTGTTCCCTTCTTCATCTTACTATTTTTTATGCATCTTACATATGTTTATCTTCTCTTTCGCACTCTTCTTTTCATATTCTATTGTGTTTCTATCTCCTTTTCGTGATCAGGTCTTTCCCTTCACTAATTTATTTGCTTTCTGTTGAGTCCGCTTGTAATTCGTTTTCCTCCGGAGTTCCTGTTTCTCATTGTTTATGTGCGTTCTGGTTTATCGTCTGTCTGCGTGCGTCATTCCATTTCTCCGAAACCTTTCACCACACCATTCTGCCGAACATATATTTCAGTCTACACTAAATCAGTCCACTACACAACTCTGCAATTCACCACACTTGTATTTCGTCTCTCCTGGCTCTTCCTTCTTCACCGTTTCCTCATTGAGTAATTCATTCATACTGTTTCCCTCCCTCCCCTTCTGCCTTCTTTTTTTCTTTCTCTCTGGCTCATACCAGTTCAAAAAACACACATTTCCGTCCATACTAAATTCACCGATCGACCAGCTGTCATTCACCCAATTTGTCTCTCTTCTTCTATCTTATGTAAAAGCGTTCTTTATTTGTCATAGTTTTATGGTCTTAATAAAAACAGACATATTGTAATTTTATAACCATTTATTGATTGTTATATATATCATTAACGTTTCGACCCTGTTCGGGGTCTTTTTCAAAATATAAAAATGAAAATTCAAATCAGACAATGGTGAAAAACAACAAAATTACGTCACATACCGTATCTAATAAAATGATGAGAATTTAAAGGATGAACATTAATAAAATTCAAAATTGCGATGTACTGGACAAATGGTATGACACAAATCGCTTTTTTAAAATTGGTAACAGGTTCACAGAATTTACATTAGTAAGTACTGTACAGATCATTGAATAAAACAAGCCAAAGAATATCATAGTTTACATATACATAGAAATCAAAGAGTATGCAAGGTAATGGGAAGTGAACCAACATATTAAGATCATTATAAGATTCATTAAAAAATGTTCTTTCTTATTTACAATCCTCGATCTCTTCATCTTTTACGTACTCTATCATAGGTGCGTTTCTAAGTAACTCATACCTTCACTATCATATCCTCTCTCTCCCCTCTCTCTGTTGTTTTGACTCTCTCTCCTTCTCCCGGACCCCAGCCTCCTCCCACCGCACCGGCCCATTTCAGGAATTGCTTCGTCCTCTGTAGTTTTGTGGTGCCGCGGGATTTTTCCCTTCTTTTTTCTCTCGCGTTCCGACTCCGCCGCGCGGCCGTCGAATCGGCTTCGGATATATTTTGGGATTAAGGAGGAAGGCCGCGGCGGCGGAGGGAGGATCTCTTCACTTCGGCGGAGCATCAGCCCAAACCCCAAGGTTTCGGGGAGTCTGCGCCGGAGGCGGTAGCTACAAGTGGAGCGAGCGCGATGGATTTGGAAATTTAGAAAAAACAATCCAGAACGTTGTTTCTGGACCTAGTGATGCCGTGATCCGTATAATGCAACATTCTCTGTGTTGTCTCTTATCTAGGATCAGGAATGGATGGAATACGGAAACTCAAGAGTTTCGGTTTTATCCATTTTGAATATAGTTACAAGTGATGTAGTTTCCTAAATAATTTAGTATTTTAAATCATTGCATATTATTATTTTTTAAAGTAGTAATTTAGTTAACACATTTTAAAACAATTTAATTTAGTTTAAAGTTGAATTTTGTTACAAAAGACGATTGTTGTCCTACATCAGGACTAGCATCATTTTAGATGACAACGTGCTGATAAATATAATGAGTGAGCTGAAATTTATTGTGCCAGGAAGTTGAAAATTATGTCTAAATTAAGTGTTACAACAAAATAATGTCCAAAATTAGGCGTTGAGAGATACTACATTAGGGGAGTAATTTTATTAATTTATTGGAACATAATTCAATGCATAATATTTAACGAACATTAACTATTTTCAAATAGAAACAACATTTTTTAAAATATTTTCGGAAAACTTACATTTATCTGAAGAAAGAAAAAGCATTAGTAAAGAATATTCCTATGCCCATGACTGTCACATGTGAGGCAGGCAAAGAGCAAACAGTGTCGTCTCGGGGGCACCACCCCCTCCACCATGATCCCGCCGTAGCCACTTCCCTGAATGCAATATGTAAGTAGGTCTACGAACTGCATCTCATCGCCTCACTACACATTCTGGCGGCTCGCAACTCGCGGAGGCTGCAGCCCGGCGGCGGCGCTCCGGAGCAAAGAGTATAACTGGCGGCGGCGGCGGCGTTTGGCCCTTGGCTACGGGCAACGCATGCGCGCGCCCGTTGACCTGCCTAATGGCGGCATCACTCTTCCGTTATTGGTCTCGAATTGTTGGGAGTCGCTTTAATGTCCTTATGCCTAAGATTGTGCCAGTTTCGAATGGCCCCGAGAAGGCGGCGGGGCGCGCGAGGTGCTTTATGGCTACGCATATGTGCTTGATTTAATATGTTTAAGGATTCGAAACAGTCGTATGTAATGTGTGCCTTTTTTTTTGAGACGCGTCATTTTGCTAACTTTTTGTAACGGGCATTAACTTCTGATGAGCCATCCCTCACCTAAATGCATGGTTTTGGGAAAATTGCGTGGGTAAGCGCCATTTCGTGCTGTAAATAGTCTCTGATTTCCACCCGCTCGTCGAATACGAGGCCTCAGTACAATATGAACTGCTCTATCGTTATGTAAAGTATTTCCTTTAACAGCGTAAGAGCTTCATTTATCCGTTATACATTATTGTTATAATTTATTTTTCAATGTGTAATGAATTATTTCTAGTCTTGGCGATGAGTCAATGTCAAACACCGAAAATAATCCATCTCCATAATTTAACAAACTCGCTTTTTTGCCTGTAAACCTGTGAAGTTTTGTCTTTTACTTATATTAGATATATATTACCAATATCATGTAAGGAACTTGCTTTTTTGTATACGTTACGTGTTGTATTCATTAAGAATTCGAGCTTGTAATGAATTATGTTCAATAATTTTGGCATTGCACGTTCTACAGCGCGTTGCCGAGTAATATGCTTGTAGATACGCTGTTGATGGAAGTTCGAAGTCTCTTTTTTCTGCATTTTTGACTGATCGTGAATAAAAGATACATTTGTCTTTTCATCTCAAACATCTTGTCCCATCTTCCTAAGGATTTCACGGTGTATCACTTTTTTCTTTGCATTGACAAAAGGACAATGAGTGGGGCGCGTCCAGTATTAATTGAAAGCATTATTTATCTCTTTGTCCTCCGTTCACTATCGATTGCTGGCGGCGAGAAACGAAATGAAAGAAACCACATGACATAGCGCTTTTTCCAGTCACTTTGCTTGAAGATCAAGATGTGAGTCTTGAAATATGTACTTGAGACGCCTCGCGGTGGTTACCTAAAAGATTCTTTCTCTGAGCGATGAACAACTGATAGGGCTCCCTTTCTTGTGTGGGCGTATTGCCAAGGGAGCGGTTCCCCCTCTAGTGGAGAATGCGGAGGCAAAAGGAAACGCCAGGGGGCGCACAATTAATCAAATTAAAATTTTAAATTACTCCTGTATTGATAAGGCGGAATGCGGCTCCTTCAGAAAACTGTTTTGAAATAAAGTTATGAGTAAGACATTTATATAAATCAAGAACGAAGATCTTCCCTCCCTTCTTCTGGCCACGCTGCCAACCTATCTCCAGCGAGATATCGGAATTCATTAAAACTTGTACGAGGTTGGCAGCGGCGAGTTTGCGGGGTATTGCGAAGTTGTCTCCCTTGATAGCTGCGCTCGCCCATTTTGGTGAATTCTCACTGCCACTCGGCTCTTCGCGGAAAGGGGATTTCACTTGAGAGGGCTAAGTAGACGAGAGGGTATGAGGCACTCAGTTACTTTTGTTTAGAAACGTAGTGGTTCGTAATGGAAAGTGAAGTAAGTTTCGAGATAACCTTCTTGGATTACCCACATTTTTAAGACTTAGAAGCGCTGTATAAGTTGATAACTTGATTATCGTGACATTTTTTCCTGCTTTATAAAATCACTCTCATTTACTTCCTTTTTTAATTACCCTGAGTTAATACAAACACTCATTTTTATTTACCTATGTAAAGTTGTGTGTGTTTTCATTGTAGACTAATAAATTTACGCTCTTTTGCTCTTATTCGAGGATTCTGATATTTTTTGCGGATTCAATTTTGTGAATTTACAGAGACTGGAAGCTTCAAATACCTTTATTATTCATTAATAGTTAACAGTGGTTACGGCTGATAAAATGAAATCGAAAGTGTACTCGTAATTTGCAATTCTCTACATTCGCAGCGTAATATTTCTGATGCTTTTTGTATCTGATTGGTAAATGTGAAATTTCAGTGAGGTTTCCCGAAGATCACGAAATCCCTTTCGAAGGAGAAAATGCTTTTAACATTGTAACATGAACTTTTTTCTTTTCTAGAACTCAACGCGAAGGATTCTAGGAAATCCGCTGTTTCCGAAATACTCAAAGCCAACTGATGTTGCAATGCGCTGTATTATTTCCTGTTCGTTAACCACTAATGCCATTCACGGACCGTCGTACCGTTTGCAGCAAAGTACCATTATCGTACCATTACCGTTTGTAGCAAAGAAAGGGTTTCTATGTTTAAGAGTGAAGTCGGATGTTTCCCTAAACGAACGGCATCGACTCGTCATGCTTGATCCTTGTCCAAGCTTACTGAAGCGGTCGAAACACTGCCGAGGAACGCCGTTCTCTGCTGCTTTATCCGGTCGAGGAATCGCTTTTAACGCTTTTAATAGAGAACTCGCAGTCTCTGTCATCGAACGCTCACCCAACCGCCTTTCCGAGCTCCCGGTTCGTTCATAGAACCTGCGAGGCGCTGCGAACGTAATCTTCGCAGTCGTACTAATGAGTTCCCTCGCCGAGTCTTCGTTAATAGGCATGTCGAGCTCTGTTCTTGCATACACATTACCCTCACTGTGTGTTTTGTTCGCTTGCTCTCCCAACTTTGTATCCTCCCTTTCGCGCTACGTGCGGGGGAAAAAGAGGCTTTTGAAGTTGTGCTCGGGAATATAAAATCGTTGTTCGCTCGAGACTTGCCCATGCGAGACGCTGTGCTGAAAGGTGCCGGAGAGCCTCCATCGCTAATGCGTCTCCCTCGATGCGTATCGACGTGTTCGTCTTCGATCGAATTGCAAATGACAGATACTCGTATGTGCAATTGCATTCCCAGAGATGGATTAATTTTTGATAATAAACATTGTGAAATGACAATAGTTGTGAGTGAGGAGAACTTGTGCATCATCGATATGTTTTGGAACGAAGTAAGTTATTCTACGTTTTAACATTAAAGTCTAATGTAATGAAGAGAAAGTAACGCTTGTAATGGAACAATTATTGTTCTTATAAGTGACAAATTATCTACAAAATAATTATATTAAAAATCAATTAATTTAATTGGTTATGTTGGATGGATAAATTATATTGTGTGGATAAATCATATTGGATGCAGAAAAATTACAATATGAGGTTTTTCTGAGTTCGATAGTTGTTGGGCGGGTTCCGCAAATATCACATGAAATTATATTTTAAGATTTTTTAAAAGTCATTTTGATTGACGAATTTGGCATTACTGGCATGAATTGCGGGAGTGTTAGACTTACGTTTTAAGAGGAAAAATCATAAATCATCTGCCTCAATCAACGATTAGAAGATTTTTTTTGTTTATTAAGCCTCGATTGCTGATCACGCGAAGGGAGATTATTTGAACCATTGTTGTCGTAATAAATTGCATCTTCACGTTCGTGGCATAATGTATTGACGAATTCTTGAAGGCGTTGTGAGAGGAAGTTACTAGGCCACTGACAAAATGGTGGCTTCCTTCTAATACTGTGACAACAATACGCTCCTTTTGGGCTTTGTGTTCACATACAAAAAAAAGGAGGAGCTCTTTTGAAGTTGTCCTATGGAATATAAAATCCTCGTTCGTTCTGCATTCACCCACACAGCCCACTTTTTTTTCTTTTTTGTTTTCCTTCTTCCGACTCCCTTCTCTAGCATATCTGCTCGCATTACGGAATCGTGCCTTTTCCATTTCCATGTAAGAGAAGAAACTGAGATAACGGAGATGATAAGGTGCGAGGGAGTCTGTGATGGGGTGTGTAGAAAGCTGTTCGGGTTCTCGACCGCCTTTGTTTTTGCTGCCGCCGTTACGTCACTTAAACTTAATTGTAAACAAAAGAAGGCTCGGGGTGCACGTTCCGCGGCGAGATTGGTGTCGAAGATAAGCGAAGTTTGTGGGTTACGCTGCGTTCCACACTGTGACTCTTTCCATTGAGACGGTGCTGCGTCATACTAAATTGGGCTGCGGCGCGATAAGTTTTCCCTGGGCGTGTCACTCGATGGCAGTCGGTGCTGCTATGCTGCTTGTATAAGATCTTGTCTTTTCCATTTTCGCCACAATATTAACCACTTCATAATTATGTTAGTACAATAAACGTTTATTTGGAAGTACAGTGGTAGTTTATTGTGAACAGTAAAGAGCACAAAAACTATTTGCGTTCTTTTGAAGCGTTTACCTCGTGATGATATTTATTACAACATTTGGACGATTCGAAAAACTATATCGATTGTAGTTTTTGTGTTAAATACATTTTCAAGGCATTTAATTTACATTACTTACGAACATTTTGTGCATTATAACATTGATAATTGTATTTTTATGTGAGGGTTTAGAAACTTGCTAATTGATTACTGACATTGGCATTTCAGTGTTAGCTAGGGTCATGAACTTCACTTTAAATCTGATTTTTCAAGACCTACCTACGATTTTTCGACTCAGCCATGAACGCGTTTTGACAAAAACATATTTTATTAAGTTTCTATTCGTAACGTAGTTTTTGTTTGAGAAATATACTACGTACTTATGCGTAGCATGGAAAATAACATTAAAATAACGACTTAGTAATCATTCATCTTGATGTTGCTGGTGAAGTGATTTTTTTTAATTAACGAGAATTCTCTGTACTTATAATACTTTTCACTTTGCATTATTTATTAGTATGACGCTGGAACGTTATGTGTTTAAAGTTACTTAAAACAAAACATAGTTCACAATACCCCGAAATATTGTTCTATTTTCTAGACCTTTCTCGAGTGTAAATATGCTATGAATTAGTACGTAGAAACAGTTATTTTTCCCACGACAAAACCCTGTATATTCATGACTATACGAGGTCCTTTGCTCGTACGTGCACGCTCTGGGGGCTGTATGTAAATCTAGAAAGAAAAACAAAAAGTCAGCGGCACCCGACGAAACAAGATGGCCGTAGACCAGCAACAATACGAGCAGTAGCGAAAGTCACGTCTCTTCCACAGACGGTACGGGGCCTTGCTACGAAGACAACGCAATCTACCATCGCGAATGAAAAATGAGCACGCAACCTCTACTTTTCTCGTGGTCCGTGGTGCCCTCTTTTGGCCAGGTCAACCTGGTCACAGTATCGGCTGTGGAGATCACATCACGTACGGACCGTGGGAGAATGTTCATTTTTATGGAATATTCGGGTACATGAAGCGTTGGTCAGCGGGTTATAATTTTGTATGCAGTGCAATCATGACTTTCTATTTTAACAGCGAGAAATATAATATGACTAATTTATTTCTGCAAAGAGAAGTTACAACAACGATGAAACTCGCCTTTTAGAGGACTTGTTATTCGGGTTAAACAGTGTTTTATGAGTATGTCAGTTTTCAAGTTGTACGTTGGCTAAACGTGTAAAAAATGAGCTGCTGATGAAATGCATCATGTTATATTTAAAAAAACTGAATTCCCTTGTTAGATAATTAGAGTTTGAGTTTGCAACTTACTTGTGTTATGACCTTACTCTGTTCATTTTGTTGAAGAATTTCAAGAAATAAGGAAATTGAAGTTGCATGACTACAGTAATTTATAGAATTTTATTTTCTTATCCTCGAAAGAACATTCTTTTTTTTTATTTTACAACGTGACATAGCCGAACCAAGCAATACAAGACAGGGCTTTCCATGCGGAGGCCCATGTTGTTTCTCCAAGAGTACCTTTCATTCCTCTCCTACAACTTATGACAGGCCTTTCTTCTGTCGAGTCTGGCTACCTTCTCAAAGTTGGGGGAGCCTTCTGCTTCGTGAGATCTCCGGTTGGCTGGCGGCAGCGGCGTGTCACTATGCGGTTCGGGTACAAAAACCCAGGGCTTCCTGTCGGCCTGACAGCCCTTCTGGAAGTTTCTCGGCTGAGGAAAGTCGCCGTTCCCCTCCGAACAATTGTCACAGTGTTCGCCAGCGTTTGTTTTGCGATCGTCTCCGCCGCCTGCTGTATTTATTTACTTTGCTAATTTCTGGAGCGCCGTTCTTGCGTGGAGCCTGCCGCGCCGTAAACGTGTTCTTACCCAAGCTCGTTGGCAGCAGTGCGACGAGGAATGGCGTCAGATGACTAAGTTTGAATGGGAGTGTGTCGAAGTTCCTGCAACGTTCATGAGGCGAGGTAGTTGATTTTCTGACTTCATCGTGACTCTTCGAGTATTCCAGTTTTTATTGAGATTGCCTGCATTATTAAATGATTTATTTTAGCTCTCGAAAAAGATAATTGTTCCCAGCTACTTTCAGTTATCTTAGACATTGTTGAGATCTTGGTGCAAATTACCCGGTAGCGATAGAAATGTTTTAAAAAAAAATGGCGTTGTGATATTTGATTATTGTCATCGGCTTGAGTAGAACTGTTTCTTTACGCTAATTCTTGTTAAGGGAAAACAACTTCACAAAGCACTTAGCATTTACAGTTCAGAAGCAATTTTTATAGGAATGTTTTTGTTCTCAAATTCACTAATCCTGCTAGAACTATAAAATAATTTCCGAGAACCACTTAGTACTAAACAGCAGCTCGAATGACACGGAAATCCATTATCTGTGTAAAGCTGTTTCTTACGTGTGAATGGAGTACGACTCCGCGGTGGTTCAAGAGTTGCAGAAAGCAGCCTGTAGCCTAATTTTACTCCTTTATTTTGCTTCCCTATCTTGGCTCTAGACATTATGCCGTCTTTAAATCATCGCAATGAGTTGCTCTGTCTTTTTAGGGTTTTCTGAGGTCATTTTAGTTGAATCGTAACTCCTACATTCGTGATATCTGGTGGCTGATAAAGCGTTCGAATTTATATAACAGCCTTGACAGTCTTTGAGATTAATGAAATTGAATTACATTAGCTCGGTAGGATAGTTGTATGATGCGAGGTCTCCGACCCCTGCTGAAATCTGCACGAATTTGATGAGCACAGTTCTCATCTTCAAACCCATGCCACTGTGAAGAACGATGAAGTAAGCATCATCAGTAAAATTCGAGGTGTGTCGTTGTTCATCCCATCTTATAAGTACACTTGCTAATTACCCTGCTTTTCTAGGGTATTTATCATAAGTGATATCACAAGTGCTTTGAAAATTGTCGATACATCTCCGATTCGCCAAACGAGGAGTGGATTTATCTGAGAATTTCCAAAGCTCGAGGGGTATTTATTAGGACTATTCCACGAATGAAAGTATGATCAACAGAGTTCCATAATGCGCCACATATTGAAAATAACTGAAAGCTACGTTAAAATAAAAGAGGTTATGTTATAGTACATTCGAGGTTTATTGGACATCGAAATAGCGATCAATGTGTACCCACCTCCTATGATAGAAGAGCCACAGTTTATGATTGGCCAGTAGGAAGAAGCGGTAAGAAAAATAGGATAGAAAAAACGATATTTTTTTTAGATACATCGCCCTTGATTGGGGCATTTTGTATGTGTAGTTAAACACCATTGGTTTTAATTTCACGAGTGGAATAGTCAGAATAATCTATTAAGCGGCCTCGCCCGCCCCAAAGCCTTCATATATCTCTCCCATTTGCCAAGGGCGTCTTACCCACACCTCCCAGCTCCATCATTCTGTTTCTTCCGCTTCCACGTTCCACCTACTTCTTCCATTCTTAACGCTCTGCCCTATCTTTCCAATCAACCCGAACTTCACCCCGCTTCCGCCTTCGTGATCTGATCCTCCCTCTCCTTTCGCAGCTACCTGTTTTGCTTGTTCCGTACCTATACCTCCTCCCGTTCCATCTACTCCTTTCGCTTCTTCCACTCATCTCGCTCTCTTCTATCATTGTTCCGTCCGCTTCTGTCTCTCCTTCCGCCCCACTCGCTCCGCCCGCCCCAGCCAGTTCCGCTCACTGTGCCCGCCCAATGGGGTCGCTCGGCAGCGATCCGCTTTATCCTGCAACGCCCAGCAACAATGGCGCACACATGCCTTGGGAATTGCATTTACCTAAATACAAAAACCAACAACAACCAACAAACAAACGCATTTTAGGATAACATTCTGAATCTCAACTGTGCTATTTTGATTCTTGGCCGCTCAGAATTGTTCGTGGTAAATTTGGGAGCAATCACTCCATGGGTACTAGTTTTGTGATAGCGTCGGATAAGAGAGCAACTTTAACATTCAAATGCAATTATGTCTACGTCTCAGTAAAGCACCGTTTAAGTATGTCTTTGAATGACTGTTTCGTTAATTCATTAAAAGACATAATTGGTCGACTAGACTCTCACGAGCTTTACGGCTTGAATCAATTCTGAGTAGTAATGAATTAATGAATGATTGTGAGGATGGTTTTGTGGACTTCATTATGTTTGCCCTTGCTTTCCACCTGTGACGTCAAGGAAGGAAGCACACAGAAAAAAATTAATACAAATTTTATTTACAAAATGTGCGAAAAATGTATTAAACTATTCCGTACATACTTTCCGGTACTTCCCGATCACCAGCCGCGATCGTACGGTCCTGTGGATACACCAACTTCAACAGAGAGGTCCCGCCTCGAGTGCATGCTCCTACCGCGCCACTCATGTAACTTTCGTCACCCATGCAACGCATGAATACACTCCAGCTTGGGCGTGCGTTTTGCGCAAAGCGCGATGTTTGAGTGAGTCGGCCCAATTTATACCCGCCGACTCACCACCACCTGACCTCCACCTGACCACCTAAGTGTGAGAGGGAGGTTTGCATCTACCACGTGGCAACTAGCTGCCGGACAGGCAACGCCGGCGCCCACCTGGTGCCAAAAATATCTGTAACCCCCAACGCCGTAGCTCCTAGCTACTCAGCTCTAAGGTGTGCGAGCTTTCCGCGTCCTCCTCCCACGCAGGGCGTCCAACGTGACGCTACGCACGTCTCTATCACTATTTGAAAACGTCCATGCCTTCCGCGGGTTTCGAATACACAGCTTTACGCCAACCACGGAGCGGTTGTCATCGTAGCCATCTGCGAAACGTACGTCAGCAGAGACTCCGTGAGGTCCCTGCAGATCCAACCTGCGCGGCCTGGAAGCCCCGCCAGCTCGTCCGTGCGGTATATTGGCAGGCGCCGATACGAAGCGGCTTCCTGTTGATTCTCGCGCCTGCAATGTACCGGATGCGAAGAGGCGTCCACCTCATTTACAATTTCAATGTAATTACGGGATAATGAAAGCAGGGGGTATCTGTCGGCCGCTGAGAGCGACTCTCTGTTGGCGCCGCGCCCGACTGCCTACGTGGCGTCGTCTTGCCTACCTCCCTTCGACGCGTCGCCCCGCCTTTCTCCCTTGCTTCCTGCCGCCCTTTGTACTTCGTCCGCCTTGATATATCACGCTCTGTTCCCTCCGAAACGTTTCCAATCATGTTCGTGTGTTATACGATTTAAATACAATGTCTCGTAAAAAGTTATGAATTACGCGAATTAGTCGGCAGAAATGAAAAACAAATGTTTAGGGGAATAATATATATTCAGTGATATGTTCTTTTATGGGACGTAAGTATGATAATTTTTCTAATAGACGTCCGTGGCTGATGTTCATCCTTCCTTTTCGGAAAGGTTAATAGTTTCCTTATTGTTAGTACCAATAGGGATGATGCCATATGTTAAAGCTTACCTTGTTAGCGCGTTAAAAAAACCGATATAAATTCTATCAGGAATATTTAATATTTTTGAATTAGTTATAAAACGAATGTAATGCCAATAAAACTAGTAAAACACTGTGAATTATTTTTCACTTTCCCAAATACACAATGATTTCACTTCCCCAAATATTACGAAAAATGTCATTTGGAATTTGAGGAAGTAATTTGTGTCTATCTAAAATACTCTGGAAATTTTGAGCGGGTGAACTTGCAAGAAGGTGGCGATGAAACTCTAAATGAATTGTAGTTATCCCACATGACAGCTTCTTACAAGGATCACTTAGAAGAATGAACAATGCTGAATTTGATGGAAGTGATTTTGGGGTACAGTATGCAATAAACACGAGAAAACCTCTTCTATATATATTTCGAGGCAAGATTATATTCACCGTTGAGCGTATATCAGCGAAAACTTTTGGATCCAATTAGCTAATAACAAGGCCTTCGTTTGTTTAAGAGCTCCCTTATTTGCCGGAACGGTATGATGTTGGCAAGTTTCTTCCATTAATACGTTGTATGTCCCGCAGACTCACAGGTTGTAATTAGTAAAACTTGTTCTTTTTCAAGACCTCTCGTCTACGAACGCAACCACAATGCGTCATCACTGAAAAATACATTTTATTGCTTTTAAGATGGTAGTTGCGCTCGTACGTACGATGACGCGAATGTGATGTCTATAGAAGCTGTGTGCCAAATGCAATGTGTTGTTCTTGATGAAAAACGCAGAGGAAACCTTGGTTTTATCATTTAGTTCGTGACAGTACTTGCATCTTTATTGTATAATCCCTTTCGATTGTAAATTAATGTGTGACATTGTTATTGAATTAGTGAAAAATAGTTCAACGAGTTTTAGGGATGAGGATTCCTCATAGTCTAAGAGTTGGAAGATTAGTGAAAATTTATTGTAGTAACAAGAAAAGTTGCAGCTTTATACATTTTACACACTGTGTGAAAGAAAACAACTATTTTAGAACGACCAGTGGAATATGTTTGTTGAACGAACGCTAGTGTATGGTTTCAAATGTACAATATTAATAATATGTTATTTCAAAATTAATGTTCCTAAATCTTTGAATTAAACTATTGATTTTGTAATGAGAACACTTCTTGTAGTTGTTGATGACTATTTTATGTGTTAATATCTAATTAATTGTAATTTTAAAAATAAAGTTTTTCTAAATGCTATTTGAATGTATCTACTTCGAGTCAACAAGTTCTGTCGTGATTTCTGTTTCACTGAAGTATTTTGGTGAACATTAGCACCAATGCAGTGTCACTTAATATTTTCTAAACAAAATAACACCTGAAGTAAACCTTTTTAGGTATAATTATTGTTGTAATAACTTCAAGTATTGCAAATAAGTGTTGAAGTAATTAATCATACTTCACGATAAGAATTTGTGCAGTTTAGAATAAAACTTTTAATTTTTATCACAACAGTCATATTCTTAATGCTGAATATTTTTAACTTAGCATTTGATAAAACAATATTACATCTGTTTGTGCTCTTCAGCAAGTTATAACACTTCTAATTGAAAGCAAAGACAATTGTGAGTCTACTGATCTATACTCATTAAGATTACTTATAATATTCCGGTAATAAGCATTGAGGATTTTATTTTTTATCTGTACTAATGAATGTCCTTTGCAATATGTGCCAAGTAGGAAAAACTGTACAAAAGCATCCCATATTCCTGTTTCGTGAATTATTCATTCCCCATGACGAATTTCCATCAAACGCTGTTTGACTTGAAGGGTACCGCAGCTAACGTAAACATAATGGCAATATTGAAAGTATCTTCGCCCCGCAACTAGGGGTACGATTCACCCACACAAACACGTCCCCTCGGTCGGGTTCCAACGCAAACAGTGCGGGGTTTTCGCCGGGAGAAACTTTTATAAGCCTGGACGGCGGCGCGGCGGTGCGCTAGCCCGACGGATACGGTGGCGGTGTCGCGGTGTTGTGTTGGGAGCGCGACGTCGCGGCGTCGGAAGGACGCGGGGGGCGCGCACCTGAGGCGCAGCGAGGCGCCGGGACGCCGGGGCCCGCGGGGCGTCGCAGCCGCCGCGGATATTGAAATCCGTTGCGGGGCGATATTGAAGCAGAGCGGCGTTGCCGAGGCGAAGGTACGGCGGTGAGGAGAACGGAGGATAGGGATAATGGTGGTGGAGTAAGCAATAGGAAGGATGAAGGTGTCGGTGGCTGTAATGAGCAAGGTGATGGTGTCAGTAAATATTATGATTGCTGAATAAGTAATTCATGATAATGACGGTGACGATGAAAGGAAGTGTGGCGGTGAGGATAACTGAGGAAAAGGGTGCAGTGGCGGGGAGGGACACGTTACTTATCAACCCAACGAGACTGAGGATTAATGACCGGTTACTTTGACGGCAACGATTAGAATGTCTGAAACGATGAGAGGAACTCTCTGGAAGAAAATGACTGCGACGGTGAGCATAAATATCTCCATAACATTTGAAATGACGGTGACGATGGCGCCGGAGGCATACGATTGTGATGATGAAGACAGTAAAAGTGGCTCGCCTTGAATATTTAATTGCACTTAATAATTGTTCGCGCCTACCTGTAGGAGAATACTTGCGTTGTGGATAAATGTAATTGCGCAAATGATCTCTGGGTGAAGACAAGAAGTATTGAAGAAATTGTCTTAGGAGAAACATTATCTCCTTACTAAGAATGTTTAGAAATTTATGACACCTATAACTTCCCCTATTTTTCAGTTTTAAAAGTATGCAATAATAATATGATTGTAGTAATGTATATCGTTAAAACAGACATCTTTAAATTAATTTGTCTCACTGGAATTCGATTTTTAAACAATCATTGCAGTCTCCAACTATTCCGGCTCTAAATATACGTAATTTGAGAATATACACAGGTGTATCAGAATGTACAAGATGTTTCTTTAGAGACACAGAACTGAAAATATTGTTCTGGTTTTTAAGACTTGAGCACACATAGATTTGGGAATTCTGAAATGTCATGTATAAAATCTGAAAAATAAGTTGTACCATCCGTTCTCACGAGTCAAGGGCCCCACTCAACACTGCGTCGGAACTGCAGCTGTTGGGATGGCAAAAAAACATCGATGTTTTAAAACGTCGATATTTTCCGACAGAAACATCGATATATTAACATAGATTTTTTCAGATCGATATATTTTTGGAGAAACATCGACATTTTCAAAAACGTTTATCTTTTTCGATGATTTTGTGCGTGGTAATATCATTAAACTGCATTTTGAACTTAGTCTGTATGGAATATTGGTTAGAAAATCAAGGTGGCCGAGTACGTTAAGGGAGTACATAATTTAAACTAATATTTACGTGCTATGTAGTTTAAATTCAGGACTTTTCACTTTGATGATTTATGAATGAAAGTGAATAAATGTAATAATAGAAAAACACGGTGTCCTTTTTTATTTCCTTCTTTACATTCTGTAAACATTATTATTAACATATCAATTACACGTGACCAAACAATAAACATAACGGTACTTCTTTTAAGTACTCTAATTAATAATAAAAACAGGATGGGCAAAATACAATGTTTTACCATATTTAAAACATCGATGTTTTCATCGAGATTTTCATCGACATCGAAAACCTTTTGGTGATGTTTGGAAGTATCGATGTATTGGTAAAATGCGCCATCACTAGGCAGCTGTCCCGCGTTGGCTGGCTGGGCGGCGGCGGCGGCGGCGGGGCGCGCTGGCGCTCGGGCCGCGGAATCGATAGGCCGCACAAATATGTAAACGTCTGCTGCCTGCGGATCGGCGGTGGCTCATCGCACCGCCCCGCGCTCCCGGGGCGCCGCGCCGGGCGGGGCAGCCGGGGCGCTTGTTTATCGGCAGCGCCCCTCCCCGCCCCTCCTCCTCCCCGCCGCCCGCCCCGCCCCCCACCCC